>JAMJFZ010000107.1:325000-1525000 GCA_026225945.1 Cricetomys ansorgei
TTTAGACTTGGATATGATCCTAGAGCTATCTCGTCACATATGCACATATCTTCCCTAATCCCGAATCTAAAATCCAAACCACTCTGGTCTTCATTATTTCAAGTAGGGGATACTCAGCCGGTGTTAAGAATGAAGACAGGAATGTATCACGTAAGTATGATTAGGTAAGATTATGACTCATTATAAAGATCCGAGGCTAATTAAACAAAACGAACACGATTGGAAAGTGCAAGGGCTCATTAGAAAGACAAAGCATCTTCATGCAGCAGAGTCCTTAATAGACAAGAAAGATCATTAAAATGTAGAAGGTTTGTTGCAAAATCATCCAATTCCTACCTCTGCCCAAGCTATGTAAAGGCTGAAGTGTGGCTCCACAGGGCCACCGGGAGCTGAGAGGCTCCTGGAGCTGTGTGTGCTTCCTGAGAACTTAGAAGATCTGTCTCTGGCTAGATTATAGAACTATATGTAGTTACTCTTTTTTTGGTGTCTCTGTAGCCTTCTCCATAAAAAAATTGAATTTGGCTCCAAATATTGCTATTCAGACACCAATTTCCAAACCATAGAAGCCCTAGGCAACTGAGAGAAATCTGAATCTTTAGGTATTCTTATAAAACATCATAATGTTTACAATTATTCAACATATCTTAAGTAGTACACATGAGAAAGGAGCGGTTTTGGAAGAGAAGTGAGGAGAAAATCAAGGCAACAGAGAGGCTGATAAAAAATATTCGAAGACTCGGTGTGCTAAGTGCTAACAAAGTTCTCAGATAGATGAAATGAGATGTGAAGATGGACCGGAAGTCTGAGCACAGCCTTCCTCTGAGCTCTCCTTCATAGTAGGGGAGGAAGGATACACAGTCAACAGAGGAGTTTTGTTGGACATCTTTTTTCTTTTGAGACAGAGTTTGGCCTGAATACCTGCCCCAGCCTCTAAACTACTGGTATCCAGAGAGATTTTATATTGGAGAAAACATCCTGTCTCACAGGATGGTTTAAACCAATGGTTCTCAAACTTCTGTTCTTGGACCAGTTGCCTTGGCACCTGTGAGATGCTTAGAAACAACAAACAATCAAACAAAAAACTAAATTCATAACTTTGATCCTGGTCTACTGAATCAGAAACTCTGGGAGAAGCCTCCCCAAAGCTACAACATAACAAGCTTTCCATGTGTTTGTATATATATGAATGTTTGAGAACAAAATCCTTTGGAACAGGAAATGATCACTTACTGAGAGCAAGAGGGTGGGGTTTGGACTTCAGAGTGGAGATTTATAGCAGTTTCCAAGAGGAATGTGTGATGGAGGTGAGAAATTAGAGAAAGGCCCTAATACCGTGTGAAATTAGCATATCTTCCTGAATTCAAAGTCTCCAGCTGTCTCTCCCTGTCTCTAAGTTCTGTGACAGTAATAAATATGTCTACGTAAAACTATATTCTGCTTCTCACATGGGGGGACTATCACCCTGGACTGACAGTTTCATTATATCTTAGAGATTACTCATGAATAGCATGCATCAGTGGACATAGAGAAGAAGTTATTTATCTAAGGAGAAATGGAGAAGGGATATAAAGTAGAGCAAAAGTCATCATGTCCGAAGTGAAGCCATAAATAGCCATATGGCTCAACTTTAGACTCCCTTTTCTCATCTGTAAAGGTAGGCCCAGCATGCCTTTGTTCAAACAGTAAAAGAGAAAAAGAAATCAAACGCAGTCAAAAAGGACCACAGTAGAAAACACGTTGTGACAGAGGAGATAGGGCTACATGGGTGCTCAGAGAGCAGAGAGGAAAGAGTGATTAATTCTAATTCAAGTAAACAAGGAAATGTTCATAAACGAAGGTACAATAGAACTAGGAAAGGAAGTATGAGAAGCAACTCAATAGATGGACGGCCAGAAAGGTAGAATAAGAAAGCACACAGTCAGCCTAGGGGATGGAAACACCCCAGTGTAGATTTATAATGCTGAGACCATGCTGAGACCATGGGGAGCACAATGGTCTTTTTAGCTTTAAGATCATTTTTCAAGAAAGTTTCACTAGTCTGAAAATAATAGGGAAATATCACACTGTTGTATACTTTTCTCATTTTTCAATAGTTCATGAGTATTAAATTTTGGGTAAGTGCCTCTTTCAGAACACTCCCTGACTGGAGTGTGATTTATGAAAGTGTTGTCCATCCCTCAGATTTTCCGTACTTCAGCGTGGAAGACTATCGGGATGTCTGGGGTCACTTACAGTGGTTGCTTGCTGCTTTGAAAAATATTGCTTTTCTGAGGCCAGAATTTAAATTGATTCCATCATAAGAAAGAACACACTGTAATAAATTTTTTATTAATCTTTTAAAAGTGGGCCAACTTTTTATTCTCATAGTAAAATTCATATATTGAATCACTGGCAACAAGCCCTTGCTAAGCACCCTTTTCCTGTCTTGGGTCATGTCTCAGAGGACCAGAGTGAGCAGAAAGCAGCTGTCCTCTTGAATTTAAAAGCAGTTCTGGGCTCCTCAAAGCAGCTTGGTTACACAAAGGAGCAATGGGTTCTGCCCATTGCTCTGCATTTCCAGAAGAAAGGCAAAGAAAGCATCATTTTACTTTGATCCAATCTATGCTTCCAGGCCTAAGCAGCAGACTGATCGATCACAGTCTCATACCTCCTTCCCTCTCCTGGAAAATGCTTATGACCAAGACACGTCTGACAGCACCTGAACCTTTGAAAGGAGAAGGATTACAGAGCATCCTCACTGTAGGCACAGCATCCTCAGTGGTCATATAAGGATCTTAATTTTAGCTAAGGAATTACATGCCAGGTACATCAACCTTGAAGATTTAGTCCAAAAACCATCACTTTCATGGTTTTTAAGTTCACATATGGTGAATTACACGATTCTTTATTTTTCTGGTCTTTTTAAGGATGTCTACAGTCTGGAAGCACTAGAGGAGAACTGTTTTCTTCAAGGCACACACTTAGAATACATGCTTTTCAACATGTTGTTCTATGGCTGGCTGCAAGCATTATTTATGCTCTTACTTCACGCTCCATATAAAGGCTCCCAAATATGAGATAAAAGCCTGTGTCAAATCCTTCCTTTGGAACATAACCTATATGCCACAAATCTTGATATTTAGGCCTGTCCAGGTTCCTTTCTCTGGCATTGTATTTAGAACGACAGTGTTTGATGTTTAAGAATTGAGCTCTAAGTGGATTGGTCACACAGCTACTTTCTCCTGGAAACCTGCCTTGACGTTCCTGCTTGAGTTCTTGCCTCCAGGTGCCTGCCTGGAGTTCTTGTGCTGCCCACCCCAGATGGTAGACTATAACTTGCAAATCAAATAAATCCTTTCTTCCCAAATTGCCTCTGGTCATGGTTCATTATCACCATAGAAACCTAACTAAGACACAGTCCATCCTTGAGGGAAGCCAAGACAGGAACCTGAAAGCAGGAACTGATGATACAGAGGCCATGGAGGAGTGCTGTTGCTAGTTGTCTTCTCATGGCTTGCTCAGCCTGTTTTCTTATTCAACCCAGGATTACCTGCCCAGTGGTGGCAGCACCCACCATGGGATGACCATTCTCACATCAGTCAAGAAAGTTCATCCACAGACTTGCCCACAAGTCAATCTGATGCAAGCAATTCCTCAACAGAAGGTACCTCTTCAGTTGTGCTACCTTGCTGAAAATAACTAGCTTGCAAAGAATGAATCAACCTCTCTACTAGCTCACCTTAACCCAGATGACTTAATTTCTCAAAAGAGATACAATTAAAATCAAAGACAAATGGGAAAATATTAGAGAAACCTATTCAATGGTTACATGAGTCTATCTAAAACCACAAATTTTATTCATCAGAAAACTATCCATTCTTCTAGTCATCGTTTTGAAAGCATACCACCTTCACAGATTGGACCTCCTTAAAATGTTCCCCTTTATTAATCAGAGCCCATGTATTTCCTAAGGTCCTTATATCTGGCTTTCTCATTCAAAGGGGAATCTCGCATTGTGCTTCTAGCCTCAGGTCAGAGACATATGTGGATATCCTTCATTCAGAAATAATTTGCCAAACATGACTGCCTGTTTCTATGTTAGTCTCTTTTATCTTCAGTTTTACTTACCAGAAATTAATCAGCAATCCAAAAACGTTAAATGGAAAATTCTACCAACAAACAAAAATCGTAGTTTTAAACAGCATCACTTTCAAAATATGGCAATCTCATGCCATTGGGATGTGTGCTATGTCCAACTACCCACAAAGCACATACTACCTGCCCCACAGACTTAGTAGGTTTCTCATCTAACAGATTGATTGTTGAAATATCACAATGCTGTGTTTAAGTAAAATGTATTTTATTAATAATGGCCCCCAGAACATAAAAGCAATAAGGACAGCAACTTGAGATGATCTAAAGTGCTTTCATTAAGTACAGAGATAAAGGTTTCCAAGGAAAGGAAATGAAAAAATATTGTATTCCAAGGTTGCTAAGCTCTATGGTAAGAACAAATCTTCTATGAAACTATAAAAGGAAAATAAATTTGTGTCACTTATTTGTACTGTAAAGCTGCAAATGTTACACCTCTAGTATATCTAAGTTTCAAGGTAAGACAGAAAAGATATTAAATGGCAAAGTTCTTTTCTATCCCAAGTTTCAGGCATCCACTTGGGTATGTTACAAAGTAACTTCTGTATAGAAACAAGAGCTAATTATTTGCAGTGCCTCTCATGGAGTGTGAGTTTTAAAAGTCTAATCTACATTACACTGCAGCAAACGGTCATAGTATAAAATGTCATTGAATCAGAAGTGAGATTTCCACTCCACTTTTCACTGGAAGCCTCATTTGGGTATTTTAAAAAATGTATGTCCAGCTGGGTGGTGGTGGCATATGCCCTTAATCCCAGCACTTAGAAGGCAGAGGAAGGTGGATCTCTGTGAGTTCGAGGCCAGCCAGGACTGCACAGTGAGTTCCAGGCCAGCCAGAGTTACAACAGAGAACCCCTGTCTGGAAAAAACAAAAGAACACTAAGATGTGATACGCTTATAGCTCCCACTCAGAAGTTGGACTTTCATCTCCAAGTACATAAGCTTGTTCAGTTGTCATTAAATGAAGATCTATACAGAAGAAGCTCTGACCTTTACAGTGTAGGCTGCTCTTTGATGGAATGACCCTGAATTTAACAAATGTTTCCTTCTACTTGCTCACTTAGGGCCTTAGTCCTCCAACCACCCTCCTACATTGGAAGCAGCCAAGGATAATGCTTTTCTACTCTACCTACGACAACCTCTCAAATGCCAATGGATTATAAACCATGTTCCACTTCTGTATCTCATCTTCATTTTACTACTTGCATGATTTCCTGCCCTTTAAGCATAATGGCATCTGTTTGTAAGTGTTATTTAATTTTTCAATATCCCTTTTAAAGCACAAAACCTAGACTTGAGGTGATAAATCCAGTTAAGGTCTGACAGTAAATATTTGTACCATATATTTTTTATTGTATGCAATGATATTCATAAAATCCCCAACTGAATTAACTTTGGGGGACAACTCTCGCAGATGTTTGGCTCCACTGAAGCTCACTGTTAATTACATGTAAAGCCAGAACATCCTCTAAACCAGGTTCTATAAACAGAGTGCATCACGTATCTTTAGATATGGTTAAAGCATGCTAAAATGAGCATCTTTCAATTGATGTTTACAGCATGGATTTCCATCATAACTCCCCCATCCCACTGACTTAGTTTCAGGATTGTCATTCTAAAGTCATCAAGATTTTCATCAAAATTTGCCTACTGCTCATATGGTACCTATTGTCAAAGTCTTCCAATAGTTTAATCCTACCGAGTCTTTGATGAAGTGTCACCACCCCTCCCCCCAAAAAATTGTCGACTCAAGTTAGGTTAGTGCTTCCTAAGTTTCTTTTATCATCTTGACATTATCTCTAGAACATGTGAAGGTACCAAATCTTACAGTAGGCATTAAATAGTTAAGCCATTGGGTAAATGAATACTTGGATCTCATTCTCTCATCCTTCTATTCATGATGTTGTTTTCAACAACACATTTCATTTTCCATATCAGTCGTAAGAGCTATAATACTCCATTATAGCGATGGGTCATGATAATATTGTTGCCTCTGCAATTAACTGGTTCTGTTACTTCAAAAACAGACAAGCAAACACCAAGAAACTTCCTAAGCCTTTCAAGACTATTGTTGGTCCATCTGAATAACTGTAACATTTCATACATTATTTAAACAGAAAACACTCAGTCCCTGTTACTGAGCAGGCTTGGGTCCAGGCATTGAACAGACATCAATACACTTAGTTCTCAGAAGTATCAGACTGAGGCCCAGAAAGACTGATTTACCCAGGATGGTGTGGCTCACATTTGATGGAGCTCAGATTTGAATTGGAAAGTCTGGTTTTCATTTGCTTTCTTATCTCCTGTCACCCTTGTTTCCACAGGCTATGACATCACAGTGTTTAGGAAGAAAGTAAGATTGCTGATTGCACCCTAGCAAAACTGAGTCCCTTAATACATCAAAAATTTTGACTTTCTACAGGTTTTTTGGCTGATTCTCTTCTGTGCCATATTTATTTTTAAAGTTACTAACAAATGAAAACGTTAAAAATGCTGAGCCTTGAACATAGAGTGGATGCAAATACCTTAAGTGAATTTGGATTCCTTCCAGTCACAACTGTTGGAAATATTTACCAGAAATGTTAAGGACCATGAGAGCCAGTTGACCTACCGCCAGAACAACAGAAAATCAAAAGAGTACTGCAGCAGACATCAAGGATCCAAAGAAAAGGAAAAGTGCCTGTCCTCCAAAAAACATAGTGTAGGCTGTTCTAGAACTAAGCTCTGGAACAACTGAGGTATCGGTAGAAAGGCACTCAGTTATTCTTAGGGAGTTTTCAGCAGTGGACGTAGCGACTTCTACACTCACAGACAAGAAAACTCCGAGAACTTAATGTCAGAAATGCTTGGCACCAGAAGCGTTTCAGATTTTGTAATATTGTATGCACATTTTATATTGCCAAAAAGAGATGAATTTATCTCCTTTGGGAAAATTTCCAGGAAAACGTTTGCATTTCCTATTGTCACTTATACAAAAGGTTTAGTAATAACCTTCTTTCCAAGATTTAACTTAAAGACCATGTCTATTTTATATTGCTGTTAATCAATTTAGGAGGTAAGCATCTAATTATGAAATTCTACAGCCCACATACTTTGGCAATATAATTATATTTACAATGAAAGTATTCAACAAGATGGGCGATAAGGCATGAAAACATTTCCCTGATGTTGTATCATTGAGTAAATTGTTAAGCTTAGCTGTTCTGCTTCTCCCTCAATACACATTTGGAGCAGATTTTGATTAGTTTTCTACTAAGAAATACCTGCTTATTAAATTATATCTCATTTGTCAGGGCTCTTTATTTGTCTTAGCAATTGTTAATGGAAAAGCAAATGAAACATTATTACATAAATGCTTAGAGATATGACAGTAATCTTACTCTAAATTAAATAAGGAAAAGGTTAAGTAAATACCACAGTTTTTCTGGAATTAGAACATGAACTTTAAAATCATAAATCTTTCCCCTTATTTTTATGACTTATTCTTGAAATGGTTACCATTATTGAAACTTATCAAATACTTTGTCATTTGTGTTTTTTAAAGCTTAAGTTAGATGATATGTAGCTTCTCACTCCACTCCTAATCTATTACACTCATTTTTCTATTTCAATACTATGTTTGACTACATCTTCCCAAAATAAAACTGTAAAACAGGAAGTACTGGTGTTGATCCCTATAGTGATGTCTCTGGATCTGAGAGTCTACCTCATGTACATCTACACCTCCCCCCCTCCTCTCCCTCTCTCTCCCCCTCTCTCTGTCTCTGTCTCTGTCTCTCTCTCTCTCTCTCTCTCTCACACACACACACACACACACACACACACACACACGTCTTTTGACCAAACATCTAAAGCTAAGACCTCCAGTCTCAGAATGATAGTAATTCAAAGACAAAGAAAGAAAATTGCCTTTAGTACTGAGTGGATGTGGGCTAGCAATATGTCTCAGTGGGTAAAACACTTGTCACAGAAGTATGAGAACTGGACTTTGGTTCCCCAGAGCCCATATATAAAAGCTAGGCAAGTATGGAGGCTTGTCTGTAATCTGTTTCTCTATGGTGCTCGTTCTCTTTGGAGAGAGCAAGCTGGCTAACTAGACCAGGTGAACCAGCAAGCTTTGGTTTCAGTGAGTGATCCACCTCAATATATAGGATGGCAAGCCATTGAGGAAGGTTCTTCACATCAGCCTATGGCCTCCACATATGTATGTATACTCATACACATGTGACACACATGCACACCATGCACCTACACATCACAAAAATTAATGAATGACTTACTGTAACTTCTACAAAGCAAATGTTTGATTAACCTTGTTAGATGTTTGAAAACACATATTCTCTGGGAGAAAAAAAGAAATAGTCCACTTATCTATTATGACAAATTGGTTTTTAGTCTATATCTAAATTAATAAAATAAGTAGGATCTAAAAGATTTTTTCCCCTTGCATTTTTGGGGCATAAAAGAAATACATACAAATATCTCCATAATAATGTACTTTTTTAGATATAACCATCCACTTCAAATAAAATGTATAGTATAAAATAAATGTATAAAATTTAGTATAAAATGTCACTAGTGTTCATTTTAAGGAGGAGTGACCTCATGATTCTCTTGGGCATTTAAGAAGATTTACAGAAAATTTGAGTTGAGAAACACGAAGATCAACAAATATCAGGAGAGACAAGATGAACTTATGAGGAAAGTAAATAAGCCCAGTACTTTCCAGTTTCACTGCTAAACATATGTCTGAACTGGGCTGGAAATGTGAGTATTAGATAGCTTCTTTTCTCTAAAGACTGTGAGTAGCATGCCTGTGACCGGACTGAGGGTTCACCCCATAGAGGGAACACAGCTATAACCTCTTGAGAATCTATGCCTTGGAGAAGTTCATCAGGGAACTAATCCCAAGGATTTGCCTGTGCTATCTATTCTTCTCAACCAGTTCCACCACCTCTCAGCTCACAGGTGGTGTCCCACTATCCCCAGTAATTAATTCGCCATGAATTTCTTTCCCTTTTCGAATGTCGCTTTCCACATAGAAAAGAGACCTTTGGTGCTATAATAGAATCAGGAGCAAAAATACACAGACCCACCCTCCTGGTGCCAACACAGAGCTGGAAAGGAAGCAAATATTAACCAAATAATTGTGTAGATAAAACAGAATTATCTCAGTGGTAACTATCTCAAAGAGGATTTTCAAGGCACTGTGGAAACACAGGAGAAGGGAACACAGTTCTATGGAGGATCGTCAGGAAAGCTCTCCCCAAGGAAACGGCAAGTAAATTGACAGCCATGAGGGAGGAGGTCACAGAGAGGAATAAATGGTGAGTTTTGGAACCTGAAAAATGATAAACACATTTACTGCTTAAAAAAAATGACATAAAGTTGGAAAATTGTAGACAATATGTCAGACTTTGGTGACCTTAGAAGAAAATAATGATAAAGGTAAGACCACCATGAAGGAACTTAATATTTTTGTGCAGATAATGAACAAAGTATATCTGTATTTAGAGAAAGTTTAGAAAAAGGGCAAACTTCAGGACAAACAGCAGTGAGGGAGAGGAGAAATACAACCGGTCCATGTGCCAAGCCAAGATGGCTTCTATTCTTTCTCTCTAGCTTCACACTTCCAAGAGAAACCTTTGTCCTCCTTGAATAGAACCCGTCCCTTGTTCCTGAGGGCTGATCTTCTCTTTTTTCACTGGCAAAGAAGAAAAACTGTCCCCTTAGGAATCCCAAATATTAGGAGACCCATTCAGGCTTTCATTAGCCTCAAAGCATGATTACTAATGGAACTTTTGTTTTCCTGCTAAGAACCTAAGGTATATTCAATGACAGGAGAGCCTTTTGTTTCTCTCAAATGATGTTGGAGAAGCACTTACAAGGCCATGTTAAACACACACACACACACACACACACACACACACACACACACACACACTCACACATATTCACACACACACCAGAATCCATGTTATTCCAGGTCTTCACTGACTCATTATGAACAGTGACTATTTAATCTTACAGGCACTCAAGGAGAATTTGTGAACAGCCTTATCATTAAGCATTTGACTTCTTCTAGATTATTACTCTATCAACTATTAACTATTAGAAAACAGTTTTATTGGTTTGAGAATGATTGATAATACAAAGACTTGATTCCTTATAGATAAAAAGGTAATTTTAACAGACAAAATAAGTACAATCAAGTCATGAACCTATTTAAACAAAAGCTAAACCTATTGCAGAGAGGAACATGAACCCCCCCACACACTCAAATGTAGTGTGTGTGTGTGTGTATGTGTGTGTGTTCCAGAGCTTGGGAAATCCAGAGTCCAGGATCAGAGAATCAGCTAATTGAGTTCCTATGTAGGGTCATCTTCCTTTCTAGAAGCATAATGTACCTACTATATGGTGGAGAGATGTCTCTTCCTCTTCTCATAAAGGTAGTGACAGGATTAGAACTCAGCCCAGTGACCCCTTAACCTTCAGCACTTCACAGCGAATATGGGGTTTTAGACAGTTCTGAGAACAAAGATTTGTGTGGTGGACTCAAAGGCACATGCTGGAATCACTTCTCATACAGTCCCTCTAATAATGACGAGTACAGTATTTCCAGTTTCAAAAACTAGACCACATTGTCATGCTAATTCATAGAAGCGACTTATCAAGTGTGCTGCCTATCAAGTGGACAACACTCATCACACCCTGCTAGAATCTTGCTTATCCATCTTCCAGTTTCTTCAGCTAATCATATTTACATTGTTTACATCCTCAGTATATGGATCTGATTGAAAATCATCCCAATTATAGTATAGCATCCTGTTTGTATCAAATAAAACATAAATAAACATAAATAAAAACAACACCATTTAAAACTGAACTAAAAACATGGAGATGGTTAACTACTATTTGGACACTGCTCGAAGATTGGTTCTTTTGTCCCTGAAAACAGATGTTTGGTTATGTAATTTGCATATATTTTTTCATTTAGCATAATTTTTGTTCTAGTTATATGTTACTGCAGAGGTTGCATTAAAACCTTCTCATTAAATCAGAGATTTTTATTTATTTATTTTGGACAGAGTGGTGCTAAAATTTGTATCCATAAGTGACCTTTAAAATACTTAAAATTGGCCAGGCAGTGGTGGCACACACCTTTATTCCCAGCACTTGGGAGGCAGAGACAGGCAGATCTCTGTTGAGTTCAAGGTCAGCCTGGTCTACAGAGTGAGTTCCAGGACAGCCAGAGCTACAACAGAGAAACTCTGTCTCAACACCCCTCCCCCTAAAAAAGTCATAAAATTATTTTAAAAAGAATGTAAAAATCCAAAATAGATTATTAAAATATAGAGACATTATTTTGTTTATACAATACATAGAATATGTTATATTCTAAATGTGTAAAATGTTTGTACTAGAAAGAAATCATTTCAAATTCTTTTATAAATATTTGTATAAAATATATATTATAGATTTCAGAATATTCTTCTCCAACTTCATAAGATAAAGTGTTGATAAAGATTAGGAGTTACAGTTTGTTCTAAGATTTTAAAAATACTGGTTTTACAAACAGGACTTTGTGAGAAAGCTGTTTTAAAGTAAATATTTCTTTTGTTTCACAATATGAAAAGCAAATAAGTTTCTTGGGTAGCTGATGTATTTAATCAAGATCAAATCTGCTGCCCTCTTTTGTTGCTGTTGTCAATGTTGAACTTGCCACATGAATTATATTTAGCACTATTTACAGTAAGAACGCATCCTTCCACGTACCCCCCCCACACACATACATACATACACACACACATACACACACACACACATGCACACACATACACACACATATATACACACACATACACACACACACACATACACACATACACACACACACACATGCACACACATACACACACACACATACACACTAACCCAAGGACTAGGACCTGAAAACATGTGGATCTCTTTTTTTCAATTTTGTGCTTTTTAAAATTCAGTTATTTTTCTTGCTATAAAGTTAATACACAGTTTTTTTTTTAAAAAAAGCATGCCTTCATACCCCCCCCAACAATGAATAAAAGCCTAAACAAATAAATTATTTAGTAGACAGGAGAGGAGATATGGTCTCCCCAGTTCCCCTTCTGTATCTAAGAAATCTTTTACTGACAAGTTAGCATGAGCTACACTAGAGGAACATTATGTCCCATTTCTTGCAGAGACTGAGGACACAAATTCATGATGTGTCAGCACTGAGGAACAGACTGGCTTCAAGGGAAATTAACCCCACCACTCTGTGATTTGATTATTTATTTATTTCTCACACTGAAAAGAGTGTGGTAGAAGTTAACTGGAGAGGACACAGAAGGCAACTTTGCTGGGAACCAGTGGGATAAGGAAACAGATTTTCAGCAAACGTTTTTAGGAGAAAAGAAATTCAAGTACATATTATCGACCCAGGGAAAGTTAAAATAAAATAATAATAATAAAAAAATCGTACGACTACAATATACCGAGGAATTTATCTGAAATGCTCTCCAAGGGCTCAGGTATGAACATTTGCTCTGCAGTTTGCAGCACATTCTGAAATACGTTAGCGAGGGGAGGTCTGGGGGGGTAGCAGTAGCTCACTATGAGTTCGGAGTTTGCACCTATCCTGGTTCTAGCCGATTCACAGGCTTCCTAGTCAGCTGCAGCCTCTGCCACGTGCTGCCGCTGTCATGAACGCCATCCTACCTTCCCTCCTGTAATAGATGGCAGTCCTATAAAACTCGGAGTCAGATTAATATATCCTTCCATAGCCTTCCATAGGTCATCTCTGTCAGGTATGTTAGTCACAGCAACACAAAAGGTAAATAATAAATCTGCTTAACGTGTGCCAATAGAGCAAACAGAAGTCTCAACCGCTCAGGTACTTGCTCTTGGATGAAAGTCACAGGAAACTCAACAGGGGAGAACCTTAGTTATCCTGCAGCAGATCAGGGGGAAAGAGTGTAAAATCATATCTCCCCCGACCTCGTCTTTCAGGATAAGGAAATCAATCCCTAATTAACAATCCAGCTTCCAAGCAGGAAAGGATGAAAATGCACATCTGTGGCAAAGCCTCATTAAACACCCTCAAAAAGGAATTAGATGCTCTTCCAGCCCCTCCTTCTCAGTCACCTCGCACAGCAGAGTGTGGCGCTCCGCTGCTAACAAGCTCCAAAGCCCTTTCCTCAGGGCCCTGGGAGTTTTCCACTTTTAAATAATAATTTCACACTCTTTTCATATAGCAATCAGTAAACAGTGATGGTCATTGTTTGTTTCTCATTCTTTTCTTTTTCTGACTTTGAAGACAAGCAATTCAAATAATTTGAGACTGGATTATCAAGTTTAGTTTTGGAACTGGTAATGTCTCCAGAGGTCAGAAAAGTAACGCCGGGGAAGAAAATGGAGCCGGTTGAGAGTGTCGCTGGCTTTTCACCAGTCAAGAACATGTCTAATTATCACCTAACCATTACATGTTTTCAAGTGAAGCAAAATGTGTGTGTGTGCATGTGTGTGTGTACAATAAGCTTAAAAATATTTAAGCATTATACCTAAGCTTAAAGAAAACTCTTCTGTCGGGTTCAATCGAAAGTTCTGGCCTTGTCCATTGATTTTTAACCCTGACTTAAGAGGGAATAATTACCTGGGAGTTTATAAATATCCCTATCAACCTCTTTCCTTCAACACAAAATCTGATTACTTTGGTCAAGGATAAAATGATTTAAATGTACAGGGAGATTTCAAGGCCACTAATCTGGCCTACTTTAGCAACGTGTCAGATAAGGAAATTGTGGTCCAGAGATTGCAGCCACCCACTGTATCAGGAGAAAAGAATGTAGATCCAAATGTCACCTCTTCCTTGTGTGTTGTTAGAAGGCTGTAGCATGTGTGCTACTCTTTACCAGTAAACTGGCATTGAATCTTCAGTGTACATAGACGGTTGAATATTTTCTTGGAAAAAGTGTCCATTTTTTTATGCAACAGCCCTTTCTTCTAAACCGAGTGACTGGCATGTATCATTGACATTAGGTTGTGGCCTCTAAAGAGAAAGGAATTGTCTCACCCACACCGATATTCATGCTGTGACTTCAGGAAATATTCACTTGATCAGTTGGTAACTTTACAAATCTTTCAAAGTTCCTTTCCAGTGTATATTGAGAAGGAATCTCTGTAAAGCTCAAAAAAATCAACCAAATGCAGAGGCTTTCAGTGAATAGATCCAAATCAGAGGAAACAAATAATGACTTCTCGGCTGTCTAATGGAAAGGACCACTTAGATCACTGCGAGCAGACAGCCCATAAAATAGCAAAAGAAGAAATAACAAAAGTTGTTCATAAGAACAAATTTCATTATGTTTAGGTTTCCATTTCCTAGTAACGACACAGAAAAGAAACGACAATTCGCTACGTGTTATCATTGCTTTCAGTAACTTAAAGTTTTTATTTTGTTGGGTGCTATACCCTTGCCAACAACAACAGCCATAGCATAAATTTTCTGTCTGATTTCTTGACTAAATGTAACACAGAACCACTGCATTGCCTTGTCTGTCGGCATTTCACACATTCCTGTTCTCTCGCCATATGCAGACTTTTCTTAAAAATGGCAGTGTCATATATGTGCATCTCAAAGGACTTTGGGAGAAACACAGGGCTTCCATCAATACTCTGAAGCTGTTGGCAAGATCCTACTCACTATGTAATAGTAAGACAAGTTAAATGGGATGTCTTCATCAACCCCTTCCCTTCATGGTTCAAGGGTCTATTCAGAAGAGGAGGTAAAAACATTGTAAGAACCATGACTCTCAGGAAATAGCAGCTTCAAGACACAACAGGGCTAATGCCCTTCTGAACTCACATTAGTGCACATGATCTGTACAAGTTCAAGCTAAACAGAGCCCTAGCATGGAGAAGAGGAAGCTGCCATAAAGCCCCACGCCTAACTGGAAAGGTATTTGCAATAGATAGCTGCTGGAAGAGGGAAAATTTTCTCCAATGGAGTGACACTGGGTATGTCGCTCACATTCCAGAACAGGCCCCAGGCCCAGGAATAGTTGGAGAATATAAAATGAACTCTGTGATTGTTATGTGCTTTGTTTGTTTGTTTTAGTTGGTTTTTTGTTTTGTTTTTTGTCTTTGGGGTTTTGTGGGATTTGTGTTGCTTTTGTTTCTAGTTTTGTTTTATTTTCCAGAGAGAGAGAAAGTGAGAGAGAAAGAGTGGCCAGGACATGGAGCTGGTTGGGTAGAGAGGAGGGATCCAGAAAGAGTTGAGAGATGGAAAGGAATTTGGTTAAATATATCGTATAAAAATTAATAAAATAATATACTAAATAACAAGTTTTTGCTTTTTTGGTTTATTAAAAAATGCAACTTTATCCTGTCAGTCATTAAAATCCAAATGTTGCTCTTTTGCAGTACGAGCTCTTCTAAAATACCAAATATGGTCAGGTCGCTTATGCATGTAAATGATAAATGCCTACCGAATTCCTGAATAGAGCATTTGACCTCTGCTTACTCTTCTCACCTGGTTTTTCTTCAACTGTCCTCAAACATTTTCTGGTTCAGTCACTTCAAGTCTTTTCATTTCTCTAACTCACAATCCTCTTTTGTATATCTTTGGAATTTTAAGAACCATAATGCTTGATAACCCTTTACAGAACTTTCCAGAATCAGTCAGGTGTGACATTACATAGCTATAATCCCAGCTTTCAGGAGATTGAATCCTAAGGATTAAATGCTCATATCCAGCGTGGACTACACAGTGAGATCCTGTCATCCAAACAAAAATCAGCCAACAGCCACAATACTAACTGTACCTTTCAAGCCCCAGATCACATGTCCGGTCTTTGGGGATACCATCCATCACTCTTTTGGATGTGGTGATCCTTCATTACCTCTTATACTTTCTGGTCTCCCGTTGGGTTACATTATGAGTATAAGTTACAGATAGAGCCCATATCTAATCTTCATCACGTCTCTAGGGCAGAACCCACACAGTCATTCAACGAGAAACATGCAGAGCTCAAAAGACTGCGCTCCTCCTGCACAGAGGAGGACAAAGATAGGTTTTCTGGGCAGTTCCAATTCCCATGACAACTACGGCTTCTAACAGACAGCATGTTAGTATCCTCAACTGTTTTGCTTAATATTCTGGCTTTAATTTCACATTTATGAATCTCATCTCCCTAATGAAATGGGGACTCCATTTCGAAAGTTTCTGAAGTTTCTAAATCCAAAAGACCATCAGCCAAAGGTAAGGAATGAAAAACACATTTAAAAAGCAAAGCTGGGCAGTGGTGGTACACACCTTTAATCCCAGCACTCAGGAGGCAGAGGCAGGTGGATGTCTGTGAGTCTGAGGCCAACCTGGTCTACAGTGTGAGTTCCAGGACAGCCAGAGTTACAACAGAGAAACCGTGTCTTCAAAAACCAAAAACAACAATGACAAACAAACAACATTTGCTTATTTTGCCGAAGTTCACTGATCTTGTCAGACATTTCTTATCCTGTACAGTGCATGACATATAAGTGAATGGTGATTGAATCGATGTACCTTTTTCAATCAGATGTTACTACTGAAGATAGCCTTGCTATTTATAGCTGTGAATTAGGTAAAAAGAAATCACTAATATTTTCATGAACGTTAACAGCAAAGAATGAAGCAACAGGAAAGCACAGCTATGACAACTTTTAAATCAAAGCATCTACAACTACAACGACAAGATGCAGGCGTGATGACTGGACTACAACATCCTTTTCCTAGCAAAACAGCATGTTAATACAAATAGCTATAGATCCTCTCAGAAAGGGATATTTTCTGATAGTGTCATCACTAATACTTACAAGCTGGATAGTGACATAACTCTATCAAGGAATATGACTCTTGCTAACTTGAAGAGATACTGGGTTCCTTAAAATGTGCATTTGCAATGACCGCCTTTGGAAACATGTACAATCAATTCCCACCAGGCCAAATCTCCTGAAGTCTGAATTCAAAAAATTGAATCTAAGATAGAATAAATCATTAATCCCTAATTACTGAATATCTACTGTGTGTCCAATGTCCAGCACATGGCTCAGTACTATAACAGATGTGTTTTTTTTAAAAAAGCAAAATAAAACTATTTGAAAAAACAAACCACAAAAGTGCTTTTCCGATTAGATCCCTTTTGATCTTAAGAAGACTGTGCTTTCTTTGCTTGTATTTACAGACGGCTTATTCTGATGCTGAAGTCCACCCATGGTGAGACAGTGCACACGAGAAAGTGATAGGTGAGAAAGTGTGAGGGTCTTAATAAATGTGCTATAGGAAAAGAAGGAACAGACTTTTATATGTGGGCAAAGAAGAGGGGGAATATCAGAGCCACCTCCATGGTATCTGGCAGTTTTGTATTGCATTTCTGCCTTCTAGAACAGAATAAGAGAGAAAGCACTTTGAAGGGAACACATGAACAAAAGCTTGTTTAGTAGGAACAAACAAATGGACTGTTTTGAGAACAAAGACCGAAAGACGGATTAGGTTAATATTATAGTGCTGTGAATATCAGGCTCAAGAATCTGAAAATCAATCCATGAATCAGACGATTTTCAAGGCACTGGTCAAAATAAGAAGCATTTGAGATTAATTTGGTGATGGTGAGATGATGCTAAAGGGAGAGAAAAAATCTTCTGAGGCTGCTCGGTCTGCTGAGGTGGCTGAGGCTGTTTCTGCTACAACACAGGCAGGTGAGCTGACAACAGTAGTGAGCTTTCTGGTTAGTGTTCAGGCTGCAGTAACCTTGATTCTCTTACCTGCTGTGGTTTTCTTTTTCTTTTTCTTTTTTCTATACAAAGGGCATCATTATGAAATCTGTCATTGACACTGAATAGTCTTTAGGACTTCTATGTGCGTATAGTTATTCAACTGTCTTAAGACAGTATATGTATATATGTATGCATATATACATGCATATATACATGTTTGTTTACATATATATACATATATACACACATATATGTATGTATGCATATATATACACATGTGTATATACATATATACATATACATACATGTAATGTATATGTTTATATATATTTATATAAATATATAGATAGATAGATAGATAGATAGATAGATAGATAGATAGATAGATAGATATGTTAGATATGTTAACCTCAAAGGCAAAAAGTTTACAGTACAAGTTTTATACAGTATACAACAGCTGACATGTATCAACAATTAGGCATGATGAATATTTTAATTGCTGTTTAATCTGGAGAAGATCATGCTAACACTTTCCCTGGTGTTAATTTATACGTCTACTTGGCTGGACCACAGTGAGCTGCTGCGTGATCAAGCATCACTCTGAATGTTTCTCTGAGTGTGCTTTAGGGAAAATCATGTTCATTCTGGTTTCCTGGACTGTTCTGTTCTCAGCTTTTCAGCCTTGCAAACAGTTTCAAGTTCACCTTGACTGTTCTCAGTTGTAAAAAAGGTGAGCATCCCCTTAAGTCCTATCCTACTCTGTCAAGAATGTCATCCGTCATATTTATGATCCTTTACATCTCAAACGCTTCTCTTTCTGAAATCTTTTCATGGCCAGCAAACTCAACTTGGCTCAGGTTTCCTTAAGTATTTATTTTACATCACTTATGACAGCTTTTAATTACTCTTGGTTAATACCCTTCTGCATTCTAGATCATGAATCATTGTAGGGCAAAGACTGTTTGTCATAGTATTAAAGCATGTGCTCTGTCTGTCTCTGTGCCGAAAAGGTACAAATGTTTGATAAGTTATTTGTAGAATTAACAGATGTGTTTGTGAGCCAATAAACAAATAAGATAATAAATGGAAATTGTGAATATTTGCACTCAGAATATCAGTGTCCATCTCTTCTACCCCCTAAAAACCTCCCCCATGATTGAAGTTCAAACATATGCTGCCATTTAACTTGATTCCATATAGTAAAGTGTTTTTGAAAATTCAGGTTATAAGCTACAAGAAAAAAATATGATATAAGGCGATGACTGGGGCGGGTTGGGGTTGATCTATGATCACCAATCCTGAGACACAGGAAAACCAGCATGTCTACTTTATAGCCATTCTGAGTACTAAACAAGAATGACCCATATCTACTTCATGAATGAATTTCTTGGCTCCCTTAATCACTTTGTCAGTATATAAGAAAATATCACTTGCACATATGTTTTAAGAGTCAAATCAATGAGCATCTTCATATGCTAAAAAATTCCCAATTCAGTATGTATACATACATGAAAACAAATTAACACATAGTTCCTTCTATTCTTTTCAGAGTCTGTCTTTGGATGTGCTTAGAATGCTGTATTTCTGGGTCTCACACAAATTCTTGGACTCAAGATATGAATCAAACCCAAGTCATTCATTAAACAGCAAGTGGCTATAAAGCAGAATCAATGCAGTTTGTAAAGCAAAGAAAAACCAAGCAATTAATTCCTTGACTCATGAGCCTTCAGGACCCTATTGAAACGCTGAGAAAAACTACCAGGGAAGAGGTTAAAATTCAACTTTGCTTTATGTCCCCCTCAGTCTTGCAAAGTACAGCCTTGCTCCTTGATATATCAAATCCCAGTGAGCAGCAACCCAACGAAATAGTTCCCAAGTTTTTCCACAAAGAATTTTTTTAATTCAACATGGTATCCTCACAAAATGCTGTTATCAATATCCTTCCTTCTGATATGATAAATTTCAGAAAAATGTAGTTATTTACTCCTTCTCTGTGTGTATATGTGTGGGCATGTGAGTAGAAGTCAGAGAATAACTTTCTCTCCGGCCACCACATGGGGTGTGGGGATTGAATTCGGCTTGTCAGACTTTGTGGCAAGTACCTTTTCCTGCTTAGCCAGCCAGATGACCTAAAATCATAGCGTTCATAAGCACTTGTAGTGTGGCATTTGGAAGGAATTTTTGTTATTTTGGCTTCTTGAAGCCAAAAGCACAAAATGGTGTTTGGACTAGGTTTATGTTCACATCCCAGGTGTGATGGATGATTATGAGTTTGATTTGGAATGTCTGATGCTGATGCCAGTGGCTATAATTTGGTTAGGTGCAGCTGTTTTGACGTGTGGAGCTTGTTCTTGATATTGCATCCCACTTGGGTTTATGGGAACTTTTGCTTAGAGTATAAGAGGTTTGAAGATCCAAGAGCAGGGGTGGTGTTGGTTGGTGGTTCATTTGGTTCGTTTGTTTGTTAGTATGTTGATTCTTTCATAGACGAACAAAGGCTGGAGAGATTGGGTTTGCAGATGGTGAGCTGAGAAGCTAGTCTGACTCATTGTCACCTAGTCTTCTCCGAGGTTAGGACAGCTTAAAAAGGTTGTGAAAATTTCTACCTTTCTCTCTCTATCAAAGCCGCCTGCAAAAGTGGCTGAGATTTCTTTCTATCCTTCCTTGCTCTTTCCCTAAACTGAGGGTAAACGATTGTAGTTTACTACAAGAAGCACTAATCTTTTGACTTACAAAATCCAAATCCCAAAGAGGTCTACAACCATTGCACCATTATGTTCTTTCTACTTACTTTTTACTACTTAAATATGGGAATGTTTGTTTCTTAAAAGTCTGGATCCACACACCTGCCATGCTAGCTGGACATGATTCTTTCTTTCTTTCTTTCTTTCTTTCTTTCTTTCTTTCTTTCTTTCTTTCTTTCTTTCTTTCTTTCTTCCTCTTTCCTTTCCTTTCCTTTCCTTTCCTTTCCTTTCCTTTCCTTTCCTTTCCTTTCCTTTCCTTTCCTTTCCTTTCCTTTCCTTTCCTTTCCTTTCCTTTCCTTTCCTTTCCTTTCCTTTCCTTTCCTTTCCCTTAATTCATTCTTTCCTTTCTTTCTTTCTTTCTTTCTTTCTTTCTTTCTTTCTTTCTTTCTTTCTTTCTTTCTTTCTTTCTTTCTTTCTTTCTTTCTATTGAGGGCACAGGTGTGGGAGTGTGGATCAGGGAGGAATGGTAAGAGGGTGTTATCAAGATACATTGTATGAAAATCAATTTATTAATAAAATTATTAAAAAGTCTCTGCTTTATCAATGTGTAAAATGTTTAGTGAAGTTAATATAATGACCTATAATTGCCTTTTAGAAAAATGACTAAAACAGTATTAGGCTGTGTTAGTTATGTATTGGCCCATAAAAAATTAACACAAAACACAACATTTAAAACAACAGATATTTGTTAATGTACAGACTAGGAACAGTGTCTTAGAGGCAACTGGATGATATTAGCTATGCTACGAGGTTACAGTAAAACTGTTGGGAAGGGGAAAAGACTTCACCCTCAGGCTTACTGTGGTTGTTTGAATGAGAAAGGCCTCCATAAGCTCATATGCTTGAATACTTGGTTCCCAGTTAGGAACCATTTGGGAAGATTTAGGAGGTTTGGCCTTCTTGGAGGAACTGTGTCATTGGGAGTGGGCTTTGATGTTTCAAAAGACTTGTTCCATTTCTAGTTAGTTCTTTCTGCCTTCTGCTTGCTTTAAAGATGTGAGCTCTCTGCTGTTACCCCAGTGTCATGTCTGCCTGCCTGCCGCTATTTTCCCACTGTAATGGTGACAGACTCTTACTCTCTGAAACAGTAAGCCCCAAATAAACCCTTCCTTCTATAAGTTGCCTGGGTCATGATGTTTTATAACAATAGAAAAGTAACTAATACACTTACTCTCTTGGTAGTTGTTATTAAGAGGCTCCAGTGTCACGTGGGCTACTTAACTGAGAGCCTTAGCTCCTGATTCCATGTTGGCTGCTGGAAATTCCATGGTTCCTTTTCATGTGGGTGTCTCTTAAGGACAATCAAAAATGGCATCTGGTTTTCCCAAAAGTGATTTTTCAATAAGTTTAGGAGACAGATCAGCAAAATCAGGAGCCACAATGCCTAGGAATGACTCAATCTCCAAAGTGGTACATATTCACTTCCGCTTTATTCCAGTCATTAGCAATATGTCATATAAGACTCACACCCAAAGGGAATGAAATTAAACATGGCCTGAAAGAAGGAATACCATAGAACATTACATAGGTGGCAGTTGCTAGAAAAATGCGGGTTAGATGTGTTTGGAATTAGAAAGATTTTCATTTGAATCCCCACTGGATTGCATGTTTTCTCTGGATACTTTAACAAACTAGCTTCTCATTGGCATAGTTTTCACAATTGTTTAGTCATATAGACCATGGGGTATTAGTTGTGATTAAGCAGTTTCATATGAACAGTGAGCTTGGTATGCCTACAATCCACAGGAAGAACTTCCTTAATGCTGACTACATAGCAGTCATTATTTAAGCAAATGATTTAAATGTACGCTAAATAAAGAATACATAGTCCTTTGCTTTGTAAATGCTTACAAGCTCGCATAAGGCTAAAGTAAAATTTTTCCCCTCTAGAAATGGAAATGCGTCCTACATAGAAGTTGAGAGCAAAACATCTTACACACAAAAAAAGAGATCCACGCAAGGCTTTAATTTAAATTTTGCATGTGTTTATTTTAATTTAAATTTTTTGTATGTGTTTATTTTGTGTGTGTTTATGTGCGCCTGTGTGTGAGTGTGCATGCCATGGCATGTATGTGTCAGTCAGAGAACACTTTCGGGAGTCAGTTCTCTCCTTCTACGTTGTTGAGGCAGGGTCTCACATTTCTGCTTCTTCTAGATGCATAAATTACTCTAGGCTAGGTGGTTTGTGAGCACTGAAGTGGTTCTTCTGTCTCTGTCTCCTATCTTGCTGTAGAACTGTAGAAGTGCCAGGATTACAGATATGTGTGAGCATGCTCGCTCTTTCAAAAGTAAGTTTTTATTATTTTGTTTTACTTTACTTTACTTTATTTTATTTTATTGTATTTTATTTTATTTTATTTTGTGTGCCTGCACACCTGTGTAACACATGTGCTAAAAAGAGAATTGAAGAATGCTCAGATCCCCAGGAACTGGAGTTATAGTCATGAGCTGCCATGTTGTGCTAGGAAACTGAACCTGGGTCCTCTGGCAGTGCAGCTGGTGCTCTTTACTGCTGACCTATCTGTCTAGCCATCTCATCCAGCTTTTCATGCATGATCTGAGCTATCAGTCTCTGACCATCTCCCTATCCCTAGTTTTTTGCTTTTTGTTTTGTTTAAGAAGAAAGTTTGTATCTGCAACTTAAATGTTCTAAGAAGTATTGTGTACAAAAAAATGATCAACGCACAACCTTTTACTGGCTGGAAGCATCCAGGGCTGTCTTCTGTATAACATATGGTCTCTGAGGAGGCCTGCTGGAGTACTGTATGTAATTCTGCATTTGTAGAGTGTTCTCAGAATTACATATACAAAGGATCAAAGGTCGTGGTTGAAAACTACACCAGTTTAATGCAGCCATATAACAAAAGTAACAGTCTCATGTATGTGCTCTGAAGACAATGGTTTTTCGCCTTCAAAAATGTTTAATGTTTTATGTATTGAAAAACACAAGGAATTGCCTTTTTGCCAGTCTCTACTTATTCATCAGAGGGGGGAATGTCCACTTTGCATGATTTTTGTGTCTTAGAAATTAGATATCTTTCTGAGTCAATAATCTGGTTTTGCAGATTTTATGTTATTAGATACTAACTCTAGACTTCTAGCAACTTGTAATCAAGACAAAAATAAACAAAAATCCTTGAAGCTCATTCTTTTCTCCATTTAGAATTAGAGGTTAAAGGGATTGCAGCATTGGTTAGCCTCGATATGCATGCTGTTTGGCTTCCCAGAGCCAAAGCTCAAATAATTTACAAGAACTCATATTTCGGATCTCCTTGCCCCAAGTTCCAACTCAAAAGAGGGTAATTTTTAGCTGAAGCACTACAAATACTAAGAGTACTCAAAGATTGCATTGAATATTCTGTAACCCTCATGTAACAGTTCAAGAAAGAAGTATCCAGTAACGATGGAAAGATTGAAACATGGTTAACTGTTTGAACTCAGACACACTGTAAAAGAACAAGATTCTTTGAATTATAACTGCAATATTCTGTTCTGGAAACACTTGCTTTTTTGTGTGTTATCGGTCTGTATCAAAACATTAGTTATTAATGAATATAGTTGACCTTCTAAAGAGCTTTTTGGTCAATTTATGTGCAAATCAGCATATTAAAAAAATAAAAAGTTTTACAAGCATAAAGTGAAAAATAATTTGTAAATTCAAGGCTGACTCTTAATTCAGCTTCCTGTTGGAGTTTGACACTTCATAACTTTAAAATACTGCATTTCCAAAACAAAGCCACTGAGTTTAATGGTTGGACATATGGAGAAGAGTGAAAACAACTAAATATATATTAAGAGTAGAATAAGACAAACATTAGCTATTGTGAGTTACTGGGCACGGAACTTAGCTGACTTTCATTGTTTTTTGTCTGTCAGAGGGAACTTAAACATCAGTTAGCAGGAATAACGCATGGGAAAACTAGGTGATGTCTGAAACTTACCTCATAGTACTATATTAATTGTGATTTTTTTATTTACCACAAATTAATAAATATGATAATATCAATGATAAATAGTGCCAAGAAAATAAAACAGGATCAAATTGCATCCTGACTAGTCAGGGGAAGTCACTCTACTTAAGATCTGAGAAGCTTTTCTAGGAAAGACAAGATAATGAGCCATGTGAAGAAGATCTACCCACACTTTGTTATTTTATTTTTATTTTTCTTCTCTCATACAACTTACACAATACATCCTGACACGCTTCCTCCCTCCCTCGACTCCTCCCAGTTCCCCACCTTCCATCTCCCTCAGGTCTACCCTCCCATAACCATCCACAAACACCCCCTGGCTCTGCTCCTCCCAGATTAGAACAGTTCTCCCAGGGTTGCCACTCAAACAAAGCATGACATAGCAAGACGGAGCAAGGCCAGGCACTAATCAGTACAACAAGGGTGGGCTAGGCAACCCAGCAGGAGCAAAAGTGTCTGAAGGGCAAGTAAAAGGGTCAAAGACAGTCTCACTCCAGTCTGTAGAAGTTTTTCAAGAACACCAATACAGACAGCCATAAGATGATCTCAGGGGTACCCTGCAGGCTCCGTGTCTGTCCCTTCAGTCTCTGTGGGCCCCTAAGAGTGTTAGTCAGTTGACACTGTGGGGCTTATTTTCCTGGTATCCAAGACCCCTCTGGTCTCTGCCATCCCTCTTCTCCCTCTTCTGTGGTGTTCTGATCTCTGCATTGTGTTTGGCCCTGGCCCTCTTCCGTATGCTCCCATCAGCTGCTGGAGGGGGTCTCTGATGAGGACTGGGCTAGATACCAATCTATGAGCAGAGCATGACATCATTAAAAGTCATCTCCAGATTATCCAGTCTCTAGTTCCTGTCCTGCCATGCAGTTTAAGGAAAGGGTTCTCTTCTTTGATACTAAGTTCTGTCCTTCCATTGTCAAAGAGGATCTGACAAGGAGGATCGGCCACAGGTCGGAGGTTTTGTGGCTGGGATGGTCTCCCAGTCTCACTACTGGAAGCCTTGCCTGGCGGCAGGAGACAGTCTGTTCAGGCTCCCTAACCCCAATTACTAGAGATCCTTGCTAGGGTCTCCCTCATAGATTCCAGTGAGTTTGCACTACACTCGGTCCGCCAATTGCCCCCAAATTACGCCCAATTCAGTTAAAATCCTCCTTTCTCCATCTTAACTTGCCTAATTTTAGTAAGCCAAAGTTGGTTTGAAAAGTACAGAGTCTTCCTATCCACAAAGTATTGATAAATGTATATTTAAAATAGAGGGGTTTTGGTTGAAGGTACAAACAAAAATATTCATAGCTTATGAAAAGACAGGATATAATTTTAATGAATACTGATGTTGACTAACCGGTACCTGGAACTCAAAATACTATTCTCTTTACTTTGCACTTAAAATTTCTCATAGCCAAACACTGTTTAAGTGTGTATCTGGGAAATATGCGGTATTATAGAGGACCTGAGTCTTTATCTTTGACAAGACTATTTAACAATTGTGAGGAGTTAGAATCTAATGTTTAAAAAATGAGCCTGAAAGTGATTTTTATCCATATAAATGGAAATCAGTTGTATCCAGCAGAAAGGACAGACTTGTCTTAGCAAATTCATTTTAGTATTCTTTTACTATACACAGGGTTCATTTTCTCCTTTGAAATGCTTACTTCCTCATGTTCACTCACTAATTAATATGTGTTACATTGTGTATTCCTACAATTGTAGGAAAAGTTATGAATTAAAAATTTTAGACAATTACTCTTTAATAAACAATTTTAACTTACCTATTCGTTCATATAAGACTATTTCTTCAATGTCAAAAATTAACATCGTTATATTTCTGGGCGTAGATTCCCCAGTCTCCTGTACTTCACACCGCATAGCCATAAGCTGCTATTTACCCAGGAATGTCCTTAGCATAACCATCAGCACTCTTTCCATCGTCTCTTAAATTTCCCAGAGTATCTCCTTGCTTAGGGAGGATCTCCCATCATTGACAGGCGACATCTCCCCGGGAAAGGCACACATCAAGAATGACTTTTGGCACTGATTTTAAAATCCAACTTTTACAAGTCACCAATAATCCTGTGCATACAGCCTTTTATTTTTGCAATATAGCAACGATTTAGGCCGTGACTGTGATGTCATAAGAAGCTAATCTCCGATGCACAGTGCTTTTTGAAGAAAAGAAATTTTAGTAGGTTTGAACAAATGAGCGCTCCAGGAACTCATTAAAGCCTTCATTGAGTTGACTTGGATAAGGAGGGAGAATTTATTTTTTAAATACACACATTAATTAGTGTCAAGTGGGCATTTGAGGTAAGGATTCTAAGTCTTCAAACTTCAATCCTTTCAACAGGGTATTGCAGGAAGTTGTCTCCCTCTGCTGAGTCCCATACGTGTAGGCACTGCTTCCACTCATTTAAATTACAGAAACTTTTGAAGTAAGAACCACAGCCACTATTTCACAGAGAAATCTAAGGGATTTTTTTTAACCTACTCAGATTCACAAGGAAAGTCAACTAAAATAACAGAGCTGGATCCAAACCGAAGTGAACAAGTCAGACCGCTGTGATTTCAGAGTCTATTTCATGTCTTGTGTAGAATGCCAAACTATCTTCAGGCTTTCACAATGGCTGACACCTCACAGGCATCTGCCGACTGAAATTTATGGCAAATCTGCGTGTGTGCCCAACAGAAAGAACTGTTGGTCAAGTATATCAGGTGTCTCAGTTCACGCTCTCTCTATGTGGATATTAACCCAACTGTCACCATCCCATATGAACGGCACAGACAGACATGTTTGTTGTAGCCAGAATGTGTCCCCTAAGGGTTTATGTGTTGAAATATAATCCTTTTGAGGTACTGAAAGAGTGGAAAGTTGATCCAAGTATGATGTTTACAGATGAGGTGGTTGGGAGGTGATTAGAATTCGATAAGATCATTGGGATGTAACGCCCATGACCACATAGTTATGGCTCTACAAGAGGAGTCCAAAGGGCTAGGCAGGACACGTATTCATACTCCCTACCTCTTGCTATGTAATACCTTGTAATGTCTGCAAACTGTTAGCAGTATAACAACCTTCATATGTAGCCTGCCACCCATAGACATTCAGAACTGTTAGCTAAAATAAGCTATTGTCTACATTACTGACCCAGCAAGTAGTAGTATGTTATTAACAATAGAAAACACACTAAGAAAAAGATATTCCGTTTTCATATTTTATGTTAATAGGAGCTAACAAAATATAACAAAGAACCTAGCAGAAAGGTAGAATTGGGTTATAAATCTGTCACTCTCCCATCGTGGGGACTCCTATTTTCATCTTTAAATAAAGTGAGGCTGTTCTTCTACTTACAAGATTCTTTAGAGATCTCCTGGCATTGGGAGATGTAATTCTTTACTGTATAGAATGGTTCCTGGCCTTACAAAAATTCAGCAATCCTGAATTAAAAACACAAAATTCTTTTAAGTTCTTATAATAAATATATTTCCAAATGCCTTTTACATTACCTGGCACAGAGGCAGAGCTTAGAGTGATTGGTTCTTGATCTTAAGGTCTAGAAAGCCCCAAGACTCTATTAGACCAGATATTAGGACCAGCAAGGAACTGGGAAATGGAAGGAGAGGAGGGCTCCTCAGACTAACTCTTCCTTCATAAGGCTTGTTGAATATCATATTCTTAAACATAAATTTTACTATTAGCACTATTAATAGGCTTTCTAGAATTATTTATTAATTTTATATTATTTACTATATATTAAATATATTAAATGTCTATATATTTATTTTTAATAATATAAAATATTATTATGTTTTATTAAAATTCATTAAAATTTTCAATTATAATAAATATATCATTTATATAAAAATATAACATAAATATATAAAAATAAAAATAAATACAAATTTATCTAAAAATATTTAAAATATATATTAAATATATGTATTAAAATATATATTAATCAATTATATAATCCTAGAATTGTTCCTAGAATAAGTCTCAAGAGAAAAGTTGAAATTGAGTTCATATAAAATTTAGGAAACGGATGTATGCAGAAATACCATGCAGCAGCTCCCCACCCCTCCAACAAGCCCTGGGCTCAATGCGGCCTTCCCAGTACCCAACCCAAGTGACGAGCACACATACACAGCATCTGCAGGCGTGGGAAGAACTTCTATTCAAATCCACAGGTAAGTCCTGCCTGCTACCAATAACTCCAAGGAGCTTTGCTTATAATTCCTGACCCTCGGTTCCCAAATTCTTTGCATAAAATATCTTATAAGCTTTGTACATAAGAAACAAATTATGGGCCACCACTGCCCAGTATTTGGGAGGCAGAGGCAGGAGGATCTCTGTGAGTTTGAGGCCAGCCTGGTCTACAGAGTGAGTTCTAGGACAGCCATAGCTAGAACGAGAAACCTGTCTCGGGGGAAAAAAAAAGGAACAGAAACTACTAAACTACTACATTGCAAGACCTGACTCAGGAGCTACTTTGCTCATTGAGGCTTTCCTATAAATCCTTCACCCCAAATACATACATCTTCTTTTTCAAAGAAAAATGATATAATTTGAGTTATATAACATTAACGTCCCTCCATATTTACTACAGTCAGTTGTCAGTTGTTTCAGAGTCTCACCATATACATTATTAAACTCACGTTCCTAGATTCCATGCTGGGTCCCAATTCAAGAGTAGTGTATTATACCACCTTTATATTCCTTATGTCTATCACATTCCTGAGGACATATTAATGATCCAGTAAATACGTGGTCTATCTTTGATTTTTTTTTTCCACAGGGATACCAAAAAATACCACTGGCTTGGAAAAACTTGCATCTTACGGGACAGGGACTGCTTTGTTCAGCATCTTCTCCCAAGCACTTTCAAAAGGACTTTTCAGATGATATAATTCTCATAAAATGCTCAACTTTACACAACTAAACTTAAAACTACACGGCTGTGATGAAGGTATATGAAGTCCCAGCCTAGCTGTCTATGTAGGGGCTGGAGCGATGTCTCAGCAATTAAGAACACTTGAACTCTTCCAGAGGATCCAACAACCACATGACAGCCACAACTGGTTATACCTTCAGTTCAGAGGTGACTCCACATTGTATAAGTTTATTCTTAGTTGTGTTCAAAATATTGTTTTGTGCACTGTTGGGTGAGGAGCTGCTTAGGCGTTGGCAATTTGTATCGTCTGCAGGTGTTGGATTTATGTGGGGGATGTTTGATGTCACATGCTCTGCACGTGCTATCAGTAGAAACCGGAGGAGTTCTGTATCAATAAAAACACCTGAGCTCAGACTCTCGGGATTCCACTGTCCAGTATGGCGTTCGCTGTGATGGACGAATCTCTCTGCCGAGATTGCCTGTATGAACATGCCTCCTTGTCATCCTTGGTGAACCTCCACAGCAATGAACTGATCCCTCTTCCTGTCTCTGTGGGCATCAGGCAACCATGTGGTGTACAGATTTACATGTAGACAAAACACCCGTATACATAAAATAATTTTTTAATAAAAAAAGAAATTGTATCATGTCCCCATATTGCTTGAACTTGTAGATGTTTCAAAGGCTGTGGGTAGGATTCGCTTTGGTGTGCTTGTCATCAAATGCCATTATTCAACTAAGGAACTCAAACAAAATTGCATTATATGCCTAGATCCCATCTGTCATCTGTATCTACATCTACTCCCCAAGTCTCTTGTTAACATTTTGATTGTTCAATGTGTCTTCCTATTAATGGGCCAAGGCTATCAATAAAATATTTATTGAGCATCTCTGAATAGTAAGGTATTACTTGGGCAACGTTTTTAAGAGAGATAAGATACCACACTGGTAATATGAGAGATGTCATTTCTTTTCATTCTCTGGCTTCTTGTTTTAATTTTTTTATTTGTTCAATATAATCATGGCATGTTTTCTTCACCTATTACCATTTTGTTCAGGGATTCTGGTATCTTTCTCTGTCCTAATGGGAAGGTGACACTGAAAAGCCTTTATTTTCTGGGCACTTTTCACAATTTATTATTCATATATCCTTTTTCAGGCAATTTTTCACTTTGTTTTGTCAAACTGAAGTTTTCCGGTCTAAAAAATGCATAGTTTGATGATGTCCAGAAAGGCAACTGACAGGGGAAATAGGGTCCTGAGTCATCGTGCTGCCCAGGAACAAAATTGACTTTCTGACAAATGGAAAGCAAAACTGAGATTTACGTTTTCTCACCAGGCATCACCAAAGTCCAGAAGGGCTTACTGCACCAGCTCTCACAGTAGCTGTAAGCAACTGAGGCTCCTGCACCAGCTCTCACAGTAGCTGTAAGCAACTGAGGCTCCTGCATCAGCTCTCACAGTAGCTGTAAGCAACTGAGGCTCCTGTACCAGCTCTCACAGTAGCCGTAAGCAACTGAGGCTCCTGTACCAGCTCTCACAGTAGCCGTAAGCAACTGAGGCTCCTGCTTATGACTCTGCTTTGCAATGGCTACTTTCTACTTTCCCTCGTAATGACAACACTAGAGGGAAAAAAGTAGACATGATTCTTAATACAGTAGGTACATTTTTGAAGTAAAAAAATAAGAATTTTCCTGCGGACCAATGAACTATCATATGTCTCCTGTACACTAGAGGAGCAAAAATATTACCTTTAAGATTTTTGAATGAAGAGCTATTTTAAATGTTTTGTTTTATTTTCTAAACTAATAAAGAAACAATCAATGAGTTATTCTATCAAGTATGTGTGTAATATTGTAAATTGTTCCCTACTTGAAAGTCTATAAAATACACCTTCAGTTTGCAAAACCTTTGCATGTTCCAATACTGAAGGTTTTTTACATTTTTTTCCAAACAATTTCCTACAACCTCTGCTGAATTCCTAACATATGATCTTCTTGCTAGGTTGTCCTTTTAACTTAGACCCAACCATACAGATATAGTCTTGCTTATGTTTCAACACATTTATAACCTGGTAAATATAATTTACTGGTGTCAGAATCATATTAATCTGGAGAAATGATATCGTTATCATCCATCGTGAACAATACCCATAGGAAGACACGCTTGTGACCAATTGTGAGCAGATGGCAAGGAGACTTCATATTTATTTAAAAGAATTCATATTTATTCATATTTATTGGCATCAAACCAATTACAGAAGGTAGATAGCTTCTTCACAGTGCCACACATGCTACAGACCTGGTACAGAAATACAAGGCAGACATTATTATTTTTTTAGAGGAGAAGAAGATCCAGAGGAACTGATCAGAGGTGATGTCCCAGTCAATGAACCCTAAAGGGTTGGCTTTATAACCACACCCTCTCCATGTGTAAGTCAGCTTTCTTGTCTCTCATCAAGATAGCTTAGACCGTATAAATCATGAGTGGCAGAACATGCCTCTATTTCCAAGCTAGACATACTGCAGGATATGAGGACCAAATTTCATATGGATGTTGGACTATACCTTCTAATGGGACTGAGCACTTTAGATCTGCCTGTGCCATTAGCAAGCCATTTACCTCCCGAGTAAAAAGCAGGCTGTTGATTTAGTCAATGTCCTCTACTTACATCTCAAATCCCAGTTGCCAAAGGAAGCATTTCTGTCTGATGTACTTTTACCTCATTTGGGGCCAGATGGCATACTCTCTGGGACTTGAGCAGAACAAGCCTTCAATAAATGTTTGATTGCCACTAGTGACTCATGCTCATGAAGACAGACACAATAAGGTCGATGAAAGAAATACATCACAGTCAGAACCTATTTACAACATGCAGCTTCAACTGGCTTGTCGTCAGAAAATTCTAATCTTCCAATTTTCTTGGTAGGCATTCCTTGATAGGGAGAATGAAGTTAAGGCTCTATCAACATAGCATATAAAGCTATATTTATCTCCATTATTATACTTTGTATGGATTTATAGCAAGTTCAGGCTTGAAAAGTCAAGAATCTGTTACAGCACTGACTGTAGATGTCGGCCTACATACAGATACATCTTAATCTGAAACGAGCAAGTTGTCTTCTTTACGGGTTTGAAATTAGCCAATGGCATAATGAAATAGCTAAGAAAATACCATAGATATTAAGTTATCTTTTTAGATATAGAATGTTCAGAACCAAAAATTCCTAATCTGTGTTTTAGGCAATATACATTAGTTAGGTACAGAGAGAATGGGGAAATGGAGGCATATTGTTCATGGCAGAGAATGGTAAGATATCACGGTGGGTAAGAAAGATCCGTAGAACAGGCAAAAAGAGTTTAGGAACAAGAACACAAAGCTTTCAAATATAGAACTCAACAGGAAGAAAGATTAGATTCAATGGAAGAGTAAGCAAATAGGTTTTTTAAAAGTTGATTTGGTACAATGCTAAATTTTCTCCAAAGAAAGTTCTAGAATAGATTGGCCAGTAAGAAAGTGAAATTTCAATTTACTGTTTCCAGGAGGTAATAGACTAGATATTTGAGGTGGAGATTCACACACAACATAAAGTTGCCTTTTAAGTAGTTATCAAGCTAAGCAGCTATATTATTAGGCATAATATCGTCACTATAGCTGTACGGGAAAAAATAATTACTCACTATAAAAAACACTCTTCCCCGCTTACACAACTGGCTGAGGGGTTGACCTCAGTCTTATCAAACTTCAGTTCTCACCAATGCAAGATTTAAGTGCTCATATTATTCAACTACTTACTGCATCAGAGTGGTTTTCTCTGCCCCCCTACCCGCTTCTCTTATGCTGGGGATTGATCCTAGGGACTTACACATGCGAGGTGGTCATTCTGTGCTATGTGCAGCCTTCTTTTATAAAGAAAAAGCGTGAGTTTGTATAGCCATACATCAAGAAACAGAAGTATTTCCGTTATTGACATATTTACAAATTCAGTCTTCAAGAGCAACCACACATTGCTTCTTGGTCTTTTGGCTAAGACTGACAGTAAAGCAGCCATGTCCCTAAAATGATGGCATTTGCTAGTGGAAAGAGCAACGGAGCTTAATCTTCAGGTTAGTAGATTTTTACGAATTGAGCCCGTGCCATTTTCTAAGCTAAACAATCTGTCCCACATTCCTTCTGTATCACTCAGATTTATCTGTACATTAACAATGCTTACCAGCAGATAGCCAAAAAGGCTGGCCAAGTTGGACCAACTTCAAGATTTGTTTCCACGCTGGGGTGTTTCATGCACTTGGCAGAAGCAGGATGCAACTGTAGCTTCATTTATTACATTGTGCTATAAACATCATGTCCTGGGCTAACAAGACACTCCACATGACAGTCCCATAGGTTACCAAGCACCGTAAACATCTGTTAACACAGGCGCCAGAGATAGCATGGTCAAGGCTTGTTGTGTCCATTTGAAAGTGTTTTATGAGGTGTAGTCTACTGTTTAAAAACTAATAATCAAAAACACAGACACAAACCCTGACTAAAACTAATATTTGCCAGGCAAAGTTAGGCTCACTTTCAAAAAATATGCAGTAATGTGGTCACTTCGCCACTGCCTTTACAGACTTTCATTTCACACCTTTGAGCATTAAGCTTGGCTTTCCATGGTTTTCAGGAAACCAAAATTCCAAAAGAGAAAGAAGAGCTATTGAATGTTGATTTACAATTTTCTCTATGTGATTATGAAGCCAAAATTTTATATAGACAGAAGAAGGTGATGAAGGCTTGACCAGGCCTTTTAAGCTACAAATAACATTTCCAAGGGTCTCTTGGCTAACATGAATCCTTAAGCCCATCCAGAAGTCTATCCAGATGGAAACGGAATGATTGAAGATCTCTTGACATCTAATTCCAGATCACAGCTTTGCTTTCTCAAAAGGAATGATAATTCTCAGCTACAGTACACATACATACATACACACACACACACACACACACACACACACACACACACACACACACACACTGACCCCCTTATCCCCTGGTCACAAACAACAGCACCCTGAGAGGCACACAGAACTGCAGGGAATCTGCTCCCATTTCTCAAGTTCTGTAACCACACATGCACACATCTCCTAGAGTCTAGGACCCAGACACTCAAATGCTTTCCAGCTCAGCTTTCCTGAAAACTCCAGAAATCACCATTTCCAGTCCTCAGGCCTTCCAAGGCAAGAGATTTAGGTATTTTAAAGTCCCAAGTCCCGGGAATTTATTTCTGTTCCTGAGCTGATTTGTCTTCTCTACTCTCTGGCTTCCCACTACCCTTCCCTGTCCCTCCAAGACCTCCTGGAGGTGCAAACAGTGGGGCAGCCCTGTTTTCTTTCTCCCTCACCATACCCTGGCTCAGGAGGCCAACACACCTTCCAGGGTGCTCCCACACACGCCCCAACCCCCAGCACCCACAAACTGCACACTCTTTCAGCACACACACCAGAGCCAGACCACCGCGGAACCCTGCAGCCTGGTCCCAACAGACGTACTCCCTGGTGCTATATATAAAGTCTTGTCCCGAAATAGATTTCCCCAGGCACCCACAAGTGGATAGTCTTGTCCTGCACCCACTGCGTGCAGCCAGCTCCTTCCCTCCAGACACTCGCCTTCCCCACTCACCCGTTCAGTGCTCGAGACTCTGCAGTTCTGTCGGAACTTTGAGCTTGCTTGATTTCATAACCACGAGCGTGTCCAGAGCTGGGACAGTTCGGCTTGCCACAATTTCCACCCACCCCAGTTCATGGAGCCTGGTGGCGGGACTCTGCTGACTCCAGCTCCTCTGTGCCAGCCTGCAGCTGCAGCCTGCACAGACGTGCAAAGGCGGCGCGCTGCAGGGGTCGTGCTCTCACCAGCCCACCCTCTGGAGTCGCTGGAGTCGCTGCACCAGAGAACTCCTGCAGGCAGCAGGCGCAGCCGCTACAGTTCCTGCCCCAGCTTGGCAGGCTGACGCTGACAAACACACTCGCGAAACTTTAAAGACTAACAAAACTATCTTAGGGGAAAACCTCTCCTTGCACCTCACACCCTGGTTGGAGCAGGCGCCAGGTTCAGACGGTTCAGCCGCCCCCAATTCCTTATCGCCCCCATCAACTTTCAGCTTCACACAAGCACCAAGAGCAATTTACACACACACACACACACACACACACACACACACACACACACACACACACACACACACACACTTCCACGACACGGATCGGGTTACAGGAGCCCATCAGCAAAAAACAACTCTGGAGAAGGGGGATACAGCCCACCCCAAACTCATCAAAAATCATCTGGGCGAATACATGAACGCCACCCCCCATTTTCACAAGCAGTTGGCACGCGCGGGTCCACTCCCAGGTCTCCTGGCACAAAGTGGGAGAAATAAGAGCTGGATCCCCGGAGTCCCCCCGCAGTACCTCGGAGCTTTCGCCTCGGGAGACAGAGTGCAGGTTCGCGTCCGCCTGGGTGCCGCTGGCGCCGAGGCCTCAGGTCAGCGTGGCCCCAGCCCGGGGTCCCCGAGGCCGCCGGGGCTCAGCAGCAGCCGTCGCCGCCACCGCCGCTGTAGCAGCCGCCTCTGCCGGTGCCGCCGCTCCCTAGACCGCCTCTTCTTCCCATGGCTGCGCCCTGCTTGGCAGCTCGTGGGCTGTCAGACTAGGGGAGGAGGAAGGGGGCGGGGTGAAACGGGAAGGGAGGAGGGGAGGGCAGGGCAGAGGGAGGGAGGGAAGGGTGGGAAAAGGCTGCGGGCTCAGTTCAGCTGGGGGCCCACCACCGCGGGGATGCAGGCTGCCCGAGCGAAGGGCAGCCGGAGCTGTGGGCCGCCGGCTCCGGACCCGCTGCGGGGAGGCCGAGCGCCGTCCCGGCCACTCATTCGGCTCGGCTGGGATGAAGCTTTCTGGCAAGGAGTTAGAGTTGGTGCGTGTCACTCTCGACTGGGCGGCCGGGCTCCTCCTAGAGGAAAATATTGGTATTTGCGGGAGATGTCCTTCCTCTCCACTCACCCAGTTGCCCCAAAATAGGCAGAACCTAGAAGTCCAGGAGTGCAGGCTATACATTCAAAGAACACTCACAGAGAAGTGCACCTCATGCAGGAACCGGAAGAAGACACCTTGCCAAGAGTGATGAGTCCACAGGACATCACCCGCTCAGCCGACCCCAGTTTTCAAACTCCTGCTCACTGGAGCACAGTGAAAAAGATTTTGCGTTTCCTAGAGGTTAAAAAGATGAAGACAAAGTAGGTAACTTACCAAGAATGCATGCATGTTTGCAGGGAGCTACCCAGAGTACAGACCACATATGAGGTTTGTCCATGTGTGTGTGTGACCTAGGGAAAAAGTTTTAACCACCCAGTGCTGGACACAGTTTATCTGTCAACACAGGCTCTTACTACCACATTCCATTTTGTTGGAAAAATTAACCAAGGCAGGAGTTGTCAGAGTACTTTCCCAAATCAGAGTGCTGCATAAATATTTTCATGAAGCACCGAAGGGCCAATTACCACTCGCATCTCTAGGCACAGAGTACAAAGGTACAAAGGTCCGTCTCTGCGCTGTCGAGTTGTCTCGTACCTGGAGGAGCAACTGGTCATGAGATCTTTTTACTGTTTGCTTTGTATTGACAGCTAGGTGTAACTGCACTCATCTGTCACTTCCTTACAGCTGCAGTTTGCTAAAGGACTCACCCCGTCTCCCTTTTAACATTGCTTTCAGACCCCATGCCGCAGTTAAAGGTTTAAGCACTGCAGAAGAATAAAATACCCATTCCACATTAAGGTGACAGACTGGGCCAAAACCTAGGAATGCAGGACCAAAAACTTTGGGACTTCCGTTTTCAAAGGAATCACACAATTGGAAACTTTTCCTTAGCAACCTTCCCAGGAGCTCAGCTGCGCTGCGTGTCAGCTACCTTGCTGTGCTAGAATACAGAAAGGGGGTAAGATTCTGGAAATGATGTTTCATCAATGTCTCAATCAGGAGTAGAGGGTGGGATGGTTAGTGGCCTTGAACCAGTCCTGTTTCGCAGTCAGGCTTGCTCTAAGACCCTTCCTCAGTCCTTTGGTTTCTGTGTGTTGATGAAGCAGTAAGAGGGCTCACAGACTCTGGACGCTTTAAAGGGGGAGTTGCCCGCATGGAGAAACCGGAGAAAGGAAACCATGAGGTCAGGCAAAACTCCTGCTGGGTGGTCTGTGTATGCCAAGCTGGCTGAGAGGGCAGGCTGACAGGAGTGTGGATCAGGCAGTCTTCACATGCTGACCTCCCTCTGCGTGATACAACCTTCCAGGAATGCTCTCTGGATTCTGGCAATACCCACACGTGCACACACGCACTGTCTGATGAATATGCGCACACCTCCACACATGCACATACAAACTTAAATAAAGAAACAAAAGAAGTAAAAATAAGCCTAATTTCGTAAATTGCTTCCTGCAGATATTTTATCACCATAATGAACAATTAATTAATTGCTCCATTAATACAAGTAATTAAGTAAGTAATATGAGACAAAGCTTGTAATTTATAGGAAGAGCACCCTCTATCCTTCAATCCCATGGATGACAATCCATAGTTCTATAGTAGTATGTGTTATATATGTTTTCTGTTTAGGGAGGAGAAAGGTCTCAGGTACTGAGGTGACTGCTTTGTGATAAGAGTATAGCTCACCTTACAAAACGTGAAATTGCATTTACTCGTGTGCTCCGCTCTGCCTGGAGCACCTGGCTTTGTCCACCCACAGCAATCCTTCAAGTCCAGCTCAACTGTTCTCATTCTCGCTGAAGCTCTTTCTGGATAATCTCAAATGCGGAATTATTATGTTTTCCGTGTATCTGAGCCTTTATACTTATAGTTGTTACATGTTGCAGTTTTTGCTGATTTCTTCAATTAATTATTGGGAAAACAATAGTCTCTTATTGTCCTTGCTTGAAATATCTTAGATCAGCACTTAGCAAATAGTAGTGGGTTTCATAAATGCTCACTTAGTCCCGTGTAATGAAAAATACAACAATACATTGATAGATATCGTGAATGCATATCCCAAGCCTTCATCTGTCCACAGATCTCCAGGATAGTAATAAGCCATTGTCAGACTGATTTCTTATACTCATCTCAACCCTAATTATATTCAAGTCAGAACTCTGATGCCTTCTCTCTGGCTGTGCTGTAACCACAGCTGTTGCAGTCACCTCAATGGATGGAAACTACTTCTTCCCAGTTACTGATATCCCAAACCTCTGTGGTCATCCTTGCCCCATCTTTATCTCTCAAACTGCACACCTAGCATCTGCCTACATCTTAGAGACGTCAAGAATCTTCCCTCTATTGCCTCAATACTTTATAGGCTCAACGGATCTTCCTGTTTCAACAAGTCTTCCCTCTCTCACTGTCAACAGTCTTGATCAAAGCACAGTCTAAACTAAGTCGGGAATGAGATTCTTTTTAAAAACCAAGCCATGTCATTGCCTCACGAGCCCCCGTCTGAACTATTATACAAATAAAAGTGACACCTAAGAGTCTGGGCTGTGCAGTTCTCCCACCTCCTCATTCCCATTCCCTTCCCTGAACTCAGTTTGCTCCAGGAACACTGGACTCTGTGCTCTTTCTTAAACCAACCAGACATACTCTTAACTTATAAAGTGTTCTTGTGATTTCTTCAGCTGTAAAGACCTTCTCTGAATGTCTGCATTCTCCCTTATCTTTGCTCAGAGACTGCCTTGTCAACAAGTCCTGTTGACCTACCTATTTTACTTTATTACAGTGTACCTTCTGTCTACTCTTCCTTATCCCCACCATAGATAGTTTAACTAAAATTATAATTCACAGTTCATGAGAGTGAAAGCGTTTAGAATGCAGAGCAGACATACTCAAATTCAGGTAGCTAGGTCAGTTTGTTATCTCTCCAATCATACTGCTGTTGCAGAAGTTTATTTTTAGTTATGTATAAAATAATTGTGCACTGTTGGGAAAAGGGGATACCTAGACCTTGGCATTTTGTATTGTCTACAAGTGTTAGATTTATGTGTGGGGTGTTGATTGGGTAATGATCTGCATGTGCTATCAGTAGAATACCTGAGGAGTTCTGAATCAATAAAAATACCTGAGCTATCACAGCAGCGTACTACACTACAACAAATGGCATACCAACTTGGGGCAGGACATCACACCAGCTAATCAAACATGGAGACAAGGGAGAAAGATACTCCAGACTTCTCAAAGTCCAGTAAAGTACACTCAGAGCAGTTCACAAAAGACAGAGACTAAGGTATTAATAAAAGGAATGAGAGAGTTGTAAATGAAGGGAAAAGCCGTGAGATGAGAGCCACAGAATGGAGGCCATTAGAGGTAAAGAATTCAGCTGGGACCACGAAAAAGCAAGGTTCTTACTGCTTTTCCTGATCATGGAGCTCAAGCTCCCTATCACCACTGGTGGTAGGTTACTGTTTCACAAACTGAGTTTTCTGATAGCTGGGTTGTATGTGTGTGAAGCTCAAGATGTTGTGTTTGAGGTCTATGAAAAAGGGTATATGTTTCCCCATAGGTGGTGGAAAAAAAAATTCCAAACCCCCAGAATGTTTCGACTTGTGATTTTTCCCATCAGCCCAGGACTCCCTGCTGTCATAGGAGCCTTGGCTTAGCATTTAAAAATAAACTTTGAGTAAAGCAAATTATCTAAAAAATGGGGTGTGTATGTTAGTCAGTCAAGGGTCTTACTAGAGACTGACACTATTTTATTAGCAAACAGACTCTAAGATGAAGCATCACCTCTTCCTTAGTTCTCCAGAACTTTGAAGAAGGGGTCAGAGCCAGGCTTATGCTACAAACCATCATTTAATGGGGAATTTTTAAAAGTAGGCATTTCAATCCAGAGCTCATAATATCTACCAGTTATAGACCATACTGATGGCCTTGACTGTCATTGGTGAACTCAGAGCTACCCACAGAAAAGTTCTGAGCCTGGAAGATAGCAGACTACATCTAGCATTCTGATGGGGGGGGATTAAAAGATGGATTTCAAAATAAGCTCATGAGTCTATATTCTCCTTAAAGTCATTGCAGAATATAAGCATAGAGTTTTTTTGTTTTATTTTTTAATGGGGAGAAGCGTTATCATCTCTATCTGTTCAAATGAAAGCCCCTATTTTTAACAAAACATCTCATAGACCATCTTCTAGCTTCTGTCTGGACAATTATACAGATGAGTAACTCACTAACTCCTTCACTGGGAAGCTTGTTCCATTTTGTGATTGTGCTATTTATTAAAATTACTTTAGCCATCATCTGCCATGTTGTTGTTTATACATGGTTTTGTTTCTAAAAACCTACAGGGAAAATATTAGAAATTTATATATTTTTTTCTCATGACACACTGCCACTTTCCTCTTCTGTAAGCCAAACACCATACAGAGTGTTCCTCTCCTCCTTAGAATAACTGTCCCGCTCCTCAGTCCTGCTGTCCCCTCCAGGTTGTCTAACTCTTTCTGAAACAGCTGTTCTAATATCAAATTCAGTCCTCCTTGTGTCACCACAAGACAGAGGAAGACAATAAGCTTCCATCTAGGTGCCGGGGAACAGTGGGAATGGCAGAGGTCCTGGAGTCTGGATGACAGAGTAGAACCCAAGGTCAAAAGATGGCACCTGTCACTCAGACTGCACTGCAAAGGCCTCACTGGATACAGAGGTTTCTACTCTTTCTTTCCTATCTCATTTCAATCCTTTGCTTCTTCTCTTCATATGTTATTCTGCTTTTTGCCTGAATCCTGTTTGTTTTCGAAAGAAGCAGGCAAATAAGAGCCTGAGAAAATGTAAATGAGAAGGGAATCTTATCCAGGAAGGAGAAAGGTTCTTGTAACAGCTTCCTTTCATGGAAATTAGGTATAAAGATCTATTTCTGATGACTAGATACAGTCTCCACTTGCTCATCAGACTTGTTTCACGGCTCTATAGACATCCAAGAGGAAGAACACTGAACTGTTGAAACACTGAAGGAACAGCCTTGTCTACTTGGTGTCTGCCTAGTGAAGCTTGAAAAGTCAAGACAGAGGATTAACTGTTGTTAATTCTGGCTGACAAGATCCTTTAGTCATGACAGTGACTACATGGAGGAGACAGAAGATTAGTTATAAACATCACTTACTCAAGGCCAGTGGCCTTGTGCACTTTCTGAATTAGGTGTAAGGGGGAGACATCTTACTCTATGGAACTGTGATATCTTTTCAAGGATATACTTATTGTATTTTATTATGTGTATTGTGCTTTGCTGGCATGTATATCTGTGTACCACATGCATTCAGTGAATTCAGAGGCCTGAAGAGGGCACTGGATTGCCTGGAACTGGAGCTGTAGAAGGTTTTGAGACACCATGTGGGTGCTGGGTATTGAACCTTGGTTCTCTGGAAGATCAACCAGGACTCTTAATTGCTGAGCTGCCTCTCTAGTCTCAAGTTGTGACATCTTTAACAAAGAATTGAAAAACTAAGCAAAATTGGTTTCCATTATTATAGACAAGAAGTGAAGCAGATTGCAGAAATTAAATTGGTTTAAAAAATCTCATTGATTTTTCTAAAAGTACAATACTTCAAACACATCTAAATTATATTCATTATTATTATTTTCATTGTTGTTTTTTCTGAGACAGGGTTGCTCTGCTGTAACTCTGGCCATCCTGGAACTCATTCTGTAGACCAAGCTGGCCTTGAACTCACAGAGATCCATCTGCTTCTGCCTCCTAAGTGCTGGGACTAAAGGTGTGCACTACCACCCCCCAGCTATATTCATTATTTTTTATAGAAGATCTGTGACAAACATGAAATCATCCTCCTTTAATCAATAGAAAGTCATGAATAGATGCAAAAATAAAACCAAACCAACCAAACAAACAAACAAAAAACAATCACAGAAAGAGATAAATTTAGGGTCTGAATGGGGACTCAGCTTTTCTGTGTCAGATCTATTCTGTGGACTCTTCCCTCAATCTTTCAAACTATGGACACCTATTATTATATCCAATTCATTTTAGGTCACCAGCCACCATCCTCTATATGTGACAAGAACTAAAACTTTCTTCTAGTTGGGCACCAAATTAATTACTGGTAATTACCATGGAACACAGATAATATAAGTCTCTTTCATCTTTAGTAGTACAGGTCTTGTGCAAGCAGCCAATGGAGCTGTACCTCTACCATCTGTGGGGTACAGAGCCAGAGACAGATAGAGACTAGCTACCATAAGTCTCCAGATCTGTTATATTTGAGCTACTGAGTTGCTGAGTAGAATGTGTTTTATCATCTTGCTTTGAGAAAGAAACATTCATAATGACATAAGAAGACAGGTTTGGATTTAGACTTCTCAGCTATTCTGTAATTCTATACATGAAAGCTCAGTACCCAAATTCACTGCTTCTCTTCTGACTTTTACCTCCAAGTACACATAGTGTTAACAATTCCCGCACATGCACTTGGACCTGAACTCACAAGCCCTAAGGAAACTCCTCTTCAATCCTGAGGCTTTAAGGTATTTAAACTGTAAACTGAAGTCTAAGGAACCCAAGGTGTGGTCTGGATAAGAAGGAAGCACACTTGTGCATGGGCATTCCCAGTCACTCAACTATTTTTTATTTCTGGAATAAGGATATGGTTGGGAGAAGACCAACTCAGGACCTCTCTGGCGGGGACATAGGGAAAGTACTTATTGTCTGATTTTGTTTGGACCCGTGTTTATTTCCTTAGTGAAGACAAAGTTAAAAGATGGACATTTATCTAAGATCACTTGGCAAAAACGTCCCATGCAGTTTTTAAATTGAGGATCTTAAGTGTAGAATTCAGTGAACACTAAGAACTTTGCAAAATCCCTAACGCTGAGGAGCTATTGACAGTTATGACTGCTGGGGTGTGGAGGGCAGAGCCAGCTTTCCTTGGGGATTATGGCCTCCACTAGTTGGCCATTCTCCAGTAGATGGCTTCACACCTGCAAGTAAATGGGCAGCAAAAATTGAACATGATGGGTTATTAAAAAATTTTTAAAAAGTCAGGAAGCCTTGGGTGGGGTGGGGTGTAGATCTAGGAGGAGTTAGGGGGAAGACTGGGAATTGGATCTGGGCGGAGTTAAACAAGAAGAGTGAGGAAATAAATATGAAAAAAAAGAACACACACTGCGTGCAATTCTCATAGAATTAATTATCTTAGCAAATGCTTGTTAGGAAGAATTGAACTTCATTTAAAAGTGATTTTCCTCCGTTGGTGAACAATCATTGTGAATGGTATTAGGGTTCTGTAAGGATACCTTTATAATACTATATAGTGTACTTTGAGTATATGTGCCTCCATGTCTCCCGATTCCCCCTCCTTACTTCTTACCTCCTTACTTATTATTGTACGTCCCCTTTGTTCCTGGACATTTTCACCTTTCCTTTCATGACATATTCTCATACGTGACCACATAATGTCTAGACATCACAAATAAGAGAAATCCTGAAATATTTGCCATGCTGAGCCTGGCTTAATTCACTTAATGTTATCCCCAGCTGCATTCCTCTCCTTGCAAATGATATAACTTCATCCATCTTTAAGACTGAAAAATTCCTTTGTGTATGTATATTCATCATATTTATTTATTTTTTTCTGTTAAGGGGCACTTAGGTTCAATCTGTAACATAGAACATTAGAATATATAACATGGGAAGACGAAGCACAAGTGGCCAATAATCATATGAAGAAAGTTCAGCATCACTAGCCATATGAAAAATATAAATTAAAACAACATGGTAATTCTATCTCACTCCCATCAGAATGGAGGTCTTTAAGAAAACAACAACAAACACAGAGAATGTGCTCAGTAGGAAACACTTATACATTGCCGGTAGACTATAGACTAGTCTAGTCACTGTGGAAATCAGTATGGAGTTTCATCATGAACTAATACTAGATCTTCTACATGACTCAGTTCTACCAGTCCTCAGTATTTATCCAAGGAGCTTGGGACAATTTGATTCACAGCATTATGGAAACAACAATTATATGATGTGAAATAAGGTAGTCCCTCTTATTACTTTATCATAAATATTTATATAATAGGTGCAGGTATGACACGATGCTTGATTCATGGCAATCACTATTACTGTTAATTGGTCTTTTCCAAAACTAACATGGTGTCAGAATTTTTGATTCTATCAACATCTTTATCTTTTTAAAATTTACGTTGCTTGTCTGTTTGATGTTTCTGTATCCCATTTCTTCCTAAAGAGGATTTGAGGAGGCTGTTGGAAATGTGTACATATGACAAAGGATAAGTAAGCAAAACAGACAAGGAAACAAGACAAAGAAAATTGGACATAAAACTAAGATAATGTGCAGTGTTAGTCAGCTCTTGAAATATGTTACATAAATCAGGTGTGATGGCACACATCTTCAATCCCAAGACAGAGAGGGCAGTCAGGAAGATCAGATTCATTATGGCGGCATAGTGAGTTTGAAACCAGTGTGGGCTCCATGAGAGTCATATTCTCATATTCTCTCTCTCTCTCTCTTTCTTTCTCTCTCTCTCTTTCTCTGTGTGTGTGTGTGTTTGTGGATGTCTGTCTCCTCCTCTTCTCCCCTCCTCTTCCTCCTCCTTCTGTCTTTCTTCATAGAAGCACACATCTGTAATCCCAGCACTCCCATGGAGAGATGGGAGACAGAGACAGGGACTACAGGTACTATCCAGTTCTTGGATCAACAATCCTGGTATATGCAGCAGTGAACAACTGTCTCATGTAAGGGGGAAGATATGGACCAATACCTGAAGCTGTCCTTTGACTTCAATATGCAAACCACGGTACATGCATGCTCATACTCATACACATGAACACACAATACACACATATCATGGACCCACAAAATGATAAAGGAAAACAGGAAGGAAGGGAAAGAGAGAAATGGCTGGGGATATAGTTCACCCATAGAGTATTACATAAGGCTCAGAGTTCAATCTCCAGTACTACCCCCCAACACACACACACTTACATAGAAACTTTTGAGTCAAAAGTGGTATAATTTTTACTTTAATGATATCTTCCACTTGAACATTTTGTTTCTAGATATTTATTCGCATACATGGTTCCTGAAAATTTTATAGTTTGTGGAATTATGAGACTCGAGTTTTGAGAAAACTGTATCCAGATAAGCAGAAGTCCAAATAGACACAGGATTTGAGATGTACTTGCAATTTCAACTTTGCTCAGATTAGTTTTAGTACAAGACTGAAATAAATCCTGTCTTATCTGGGGGTTCTCTGGAAGAATATCAAATGTGATGCTTGTGTTTATGATTCACAAAAGAGTGAATAATCTATTTCAACCATATTTGCATACCTTACGCATGATGAATGTTGACTCCAAACTAAAAACTATCAAAGCATAACTTAGAGCCTGAGTTTTGCAGTGTAGATTCCTCTCAGAAAATAAACTCATATAAAAAAAAGATGTTAGTAAACTTAAATTGCTGAAAGTTGGTCCAGCAATACAAATCAGACACTATCTTCTTGTTGCTGTATGAATTAGGATAATCAAGGCTTTTCTGTGAGTCCACACACACACACACAGTTGCGTGTTCAGTCTGATGTCGCCCCACTGTAAGATCGCGGTTCCTATCTTATAACTTTTTTCTTTCGGGCAGGAATCCCAAGCTTATAATTCTTTTTTGATCAAAGCTTGGTTTTAGGAATGTTCATCTCAAAATTAAAGCATTCACTCAAGATAAACAGCAAATTCATTTATTATAACCTATTGTATAGTTAAGAACATCACATTAATAGAGATTAATTATTATCAACATGTGAAAAGATATTTAAATGCATTCACTGTTAAAGAACTGAAAATCACGCTACACATGGGGGCTTATGCTTGCCGACCTAGCACTCTGGGAAGCTGAAGCAACCCAGCCTGTAGTGCCACCAGTTCTAGGCCAGCCTGTGATTCATTGAAGGACACTCCATAGAAGGTCTCAAAATATACAAAAAATATGTAGGTTAAAATAATAGGAAGCCTTAAAAGATCTATCCCATTGGGAAAGAAAACACCTGGTAATAGTGCTTGTAGTCAGGGTGTAGGGATAAAACCATTCTTTTCGTGACAATTCAGAATTTAATAAGTTAAACATTTGAAGAGCAGTGTTATGTAACTATGAACTTGTAATCGCATAGCTCTTTTTGCTCATATATTCCACTTTTGAGCATTTATAAATAAGTTCACAGAATTTTGGTCAATTATGTGAATGAATGCAATTTGAGATGATACACCATTTGCTGTCCTTTGAGATTTTAAAATGACTTGTTGTTTTTATGCAGGAAGTCTGAGTTTATTTAACATCACATTTGTCCATTGTTCATGCCTGCTGTTACATGGTCACCCGTTCTGAGGAACAGTGGAAGACACCTTTGCTTTTTGTTTCAGGAATCTAAGGCTACAGAGGTGAGCTGGGGGTTGGTTTATTAAGAATGAGAGTGGGATCCAATTTCAGTTCTAACTTTAGTTTTATTTATTTTTATAATATTTTTATGAATAATTTGAGTTTCATAAGATGTATCTCAATAACACCCTCTTCTCGATCATACCTGTTCCACCCTCCTTCCCCTGTGCCCTCAAAATAAACAACAACAAAGTTCTATAATCCAGTGCTGATATTGGATACAAATTTCAAGGATGAATTTCTTTTCAAAGGCTTATTCAAGTTTCCTGAGGCTCGCATGAGATCTGTACATTTGCCAGGGCAAACTGTTACTCCCGAATCAATCATAAAGGAAGAAGAAATCGCCAAACTCGCATTGATAATATAGCTCTGGCATGGTCAAAATTGGCTTTGCTGGCGACAACGGCCCCAGGGCACTACTCCGTTGGCACCCATCCTTGGGTGCCCCCGACATCAGGGCATGATGGTGGGCATGGGCCAGAAAGACTCATATGTTGGGGGACGAGGCCCAGAGTAAAATGGGTATCCTGACCCTGAATTACCCTATCGAATACCGCATTGTCACCAACTGGGATGACACGGAGATCCGGCAACATACCTTCTACAGTGAACTGCATTTGGCCCCTGAGGAGCATCTGGTGCTTCTGAGTGAGGCCTCCTGCACCCCAAGGCTAACAGAGAGGAGGTGATGCAGATAATATTTGAAACCTTCAAGACCCCAGCTATGTACATGGCCATTCAGGCGGTGCTGTCCCTGTATGCATCTGGGCACATGGCTGGAATGGTCGTGGACTATGGGGACGGAATCACACATACAGTGCCCATCTACGAGGGCTACGCCCTTCCCCACGTTATCTTGCTCTGGACAGGATTGACTGAGACCTGACAGACTTCCTCATTGAGATCCTGACAGAAACATTTTTTAAAAGGCAATTTAATGATGTATGACAAAATTTAAATTCTGCAAATACGCTATTCTAATCCTTTAGTTTAACTCTGCAATCATCCCACGATAACCGTGAAGGTTTCTAGAGGAGGCGTTCGCTTGAGGCTATTTGTCTTGAATTAAACGGCAATAAAGAAATATGATGCCAGTTGTAGATCACTTAATAAACATTTATATAATAGACACTAGTAGTTTCTGAAAGAATGAGATCCCACTGCTGTGGGACGCTGTCAGGGAGATTAAGTAAAAACAATTGCAAAAAAATATCTAAAATATCAAACAATTCTCTTAAAGATGCCTGGCAAAAGATCTGGTTATCCCAAGGAATGGAAATGGAAGGTACGGGTGTTTGGGGAGGGAGACAGGAACACTCATTCTGTATTTTGCAGTACAAGTTTATGTATAGTTTGCATATCTTCAATGAATATGTGAAGGCTTTTATGTTTATTTCTTATACAATTTTGTAAGAATTTTTTTTACTTTCAAGGATAGCTAATTTTTTAAAGCAATTATTTTTATAAAGATGAAAGTAACACATGTGTACTGACTTTAAAAACAAGTGGGTAAGAATAGTATTAAAAGAGAAAAATGAAAGATCACTGGCTGCCTACCCAAGGCATTATTTTCTTCATAGAAGGAAGGCTGTTAAAATTAAGTTATGGCGCTTAACTGAGAGTCCAGACGTTGTAATTTCCAATGCTCTTTATTAATCACAAACCATGTCAAATCTCAGGGAATTCTAATGCCCCGGCAGCTAGGCAGATAGCTCACTCCAATGGCTTCCTCACCCCATGCTCTTCTCTTGGTTCTCCTCCTGCTCCTAGCTTCTTCTTGCTTCGTTTCCTGCTGTCTGTCTCCTCTCTCCTTTCTGTCTCCTCTTTCTCTGTCTCCTCTCTGCCCTTGCCCTAGTTCTTTTTTATTCCAAATCCTCTCTCTGTCTCCACCCAGCCTTTCAATATACAAATCAATGGAACCTAACCTTCATCTGCCTTAAGGCTAAGGACTGTCCCATTCTTGTGGAGAGCCGTATAGCCACTCCTTTGTTTACTGGTAGGCAATGAATCCTTTACTTGCTTGAAGGACAGCTTGCTAGAACATTATCCATAACTAAAATCTCCCACAACAGAAGGCAGTGTGCCTGGACTGCTCAGTGTGAGAGTTGAGATAAATGCTCTAAGCAATTTGGCTGAAAGCATATTTCTTAAAACATAAGGCTCAAGGTTAAGGATTTCTTTCAAGAAGAATTATTTATGTTAAAGTTTGGCACAGTCATCAATCCAAGTGAGCTGTCCTAATACAACAAAAACAAGAGTGAGCCAGAAAAAAACAACAATTGTTAATAAAGTCTGCATCAGACTTCTCCTAGGTTCATATAGACCCAACTGATCCAGGAACTTGGTGGAAAGTTCAAGGCCAGTCTCTCTTAGAGTTGCAACTATAAATCTTTTTTTCCCATTTTCTGATACTTTATTTTGACTGTTAGCACATTAATACAATTTATTTTTCTCTTTATATGTTTCAATTTTTTTGAGAATTTTGTGTAGGAGTGTTATATTTACATCATTTCACCCCCATCCTTCGCCCAACTCTTCCCCTGTCCTGCTGATTCCTTCTCAAACTCGTTGCTTCTTATTCTTATTCTTTAATTGTCATTGATACACATACATACATATACACATTATTGCTACACATGTGTCCATTCTTATAAAGGTATAAAATGCAGCCTGTGGGATTTATTTAGTGTTGTTCCTCTGTATGTGTGTTTGGAAATGACTACTTGGTACAGGACCACCTACCATGGGAGTTGTCCCTGGAAAAGACTAATTCTTCTTCTCTTAAAGGACCTTTTTTCTTCCCCCACCCACCTTGGCATTTTAATTGGTGATGTCATTTTTCAGGTTTGTTTAGGCAGCCATATTGTTAAGATTTCACATGCGCAGCTTCCTTGACATATATAGAAACATTCTCTCGGTACATGCCCTGAACCTCTGGCTCTTATAATTTTTCCACCCATTCTTACAGGATGCTCCCTAAACCCTTGGTGTATGGGTTATATTGTATATTTAACAATTAGTGTTGGGTACCACTCTGCATTTGACCAATTACGTCTTTCTGTAATGGTCTTCATCTGTTGCCAAAAGAAGTTTCTTTGATGGGGGGTGAGAACTATACTTAGCTGTGGTTATAAGGATAAGTGTTTGGAATATAGTTATAAATATACTTGTTTAGGAAAGTAGAAGTAATAGGTTCTCCTCTATGGTACTTGGTCTCACCAGCCACAGGTGGTGAGCTAGGATTATAGTTCCAGGCATGAACTCCTTCCTCTTGAGTGAACTTTTGTACAGATGGCTACTTGGTTACCTTCATGGTATCAGTGCTACTGTTGTGCCTTTTGGAATGTCTTGTCTTGCTGGTAGTTGTTGTGGTTCATAAGAATTACTGCAAGATAGGACTATTGATGCTTTTCCTCTCTTGACAGCTTCCAGAGCTCCTTCCAGTGCCATGAAAGATTGTCCTCAGGGAAGAATCTTCCAGGTTACTTCAATTCCTGGAAGTCCTCTCTACAAAGTATGTGGTGTCTTCAGTAATAGGGCCTTATATTCAATTTCTGGTAGGTAACCAAGGGCCATACCAATAGCCTCTACTGTTTTGGAAGTCTCTTAGACTCCCTTGACCAAGGAGGTTTACTTGAAAGGAGGTTTACTATGCCTGGATCTGTGTTTTTTTTTGCTGGATAGTCTTTGCCTTTATGGGGAACATTATTAGATCCAAGTCGCATAACTTTATATACATGTATACACATTTGTTTACATAAATGTAATTTTAAATAAACAAAATAATGTAATTCCCTAAAGTACTTTTAAATATTCTTAGGGTTAGTTTTTCCTCTTCCCTTCTATTCCATAAGTAGTATGCCTTCTTTCTCCATTCCCCAGCTAAGTATCTCTCCACCTCCCCCCTGTTTTCCCTAATCCCCCCTTCATATCTCCTGTGCCCTATTCCCTTCTCTAGAATGTTCCCCTTCATAGTATATTTTTGCTTTCCTGGAATCTGTGTTACATACTCATGTTAAGGATTTGGAGCTAGGATCCACAAATTAAGAGAGAATGTGTGGCATTTGTCTTTCTTGGTCTAGGTTTCTTTACACAGTACAGTAGTTTCTAGTTCCATCTATTTAACTATAAATTTCATTTTTCTTTACAGCTGAATTCCATAGTGTAGAAGCATTACATTTTCATTATCCAGTCACCAGTTTAAGACATGCAGTTCATTTCCATGCCCTAGCTATTGTGAGCAGAGCAGCACTGAACATGGGCAAGTATACGTGGAACAGGATGTCAAGTCTTCTGGGTACAGGCAGAAAATCTGTACAGCTGGGTCATATGATAGATTTATTTTAGTATTTTGTGGATGCTCTACACTGATTTTCACTGTGGCTGCACCAGTTTGCAATCCCACCAACAGTGAATTTGTCTTCTCCTGTATTAAATCTGGCCAGTATTTGTTGTCAGTTTTATTGTTGTTGATGACCTTCAGCATTCTGACTGGTAAGACGAAATCTCTAAGTAGTTCTGCATTTCTCTAATGCTAAGGCTGTTGAACTTTTGTGGGACCTTTCTTAGCCATTTTAATTTCTTCCTTTGAGTATTCTCTGTTCAGATCCATATACCAATTTTTAATTGTTTTCTGGTCTCTTCATTTTCTGTGTGCTTTTTTTTTTGATATTCTAGGAATTAATCCTCTTTCAGATGGTTAGCTGGCAAAAAATCTCTCCCATTCTCCAGGCTTCCTCTTATTCAATTGTTGTGTAGAGCCTTTTTGCGTGTATGTTCTGTTTGTCAATTGTTGGCCTTTATTCCTGGACAAATGGAGTCCTATTCAAAAAGTACTTTGCTACATCTATATCTTGAAAGGCACTGCCTATATTTTCTTCTAGTGTTTCAGTGTTTCAGGTTTCACATTGATACGTTGGGCCCATCTGGAGTTGAATTTTATGCAAAGTGATAGATATAGGTGTAATTTCGTATTTCTACATGTGAACATACAGTTTTCCAAGCACAATTGGTTGAATGCATTGTCTTTTCTCCATTGTGTATTTTTGGCATCTTTGTAAATATCAAATAGCTATAGTTTTCTGTAATAATGTTTCAGTTTTCCATTACGTTCCTTGATCTGTATATCTGTTTTTTGTGCCAGTGCCATGGCTTTTTTTTTTTTTTTTTTTTTTTTTTAATCACTACAGCTTTGTATTAAAGCTTGGAATCTGGAATGTTAATGTCACCAGCACTGTTCTTTTTTAAGAAACTTTTTGAGATCTTTTTTCTATTTCTGTGAAGGATGTTGTGGGTATTTTGATTGGGATTGCATTGAATTTTTAGCTTGCTTTGATACAATGGTTATTTCACAGTACTGATTATACTGATCCATGAGCATGGGGTGTCTTTGCATTTTTTGGTGCCTTCCTTAATCTCTTTCCTCAGAATTTTAAAGGTTTCATTACAGAAGTCTTTCACCTCCCTGGATAGGTTTATTCCTAGATTTTTTATTTTGAGGTGATTGTGAATGGGATCTCTCTCAGCAAGTTTATTGTTGGTATGTAGAAAGTTTACTAAGTTTTGTAAATTGATTTTGTATCCTGCCACTTTGCTCAAAGTGTTGATCATTTCTAGAATTTTTGGAATCTCTTATGTATAATATCCAGTGATGTCCAATAAAAATAATTTGATTTCTTTCTCTTGTCTTATTGGTCTAGCTAGTACCTCAATATTATATTGAAAAGAATGGAGGTAGTGGAATTTTTGTATTTATATTATATCCTATTTGCCTCTAAAATGAGTGTGTGGAATGACCAATCCTTCCACTTGTATAGAACTCCTTTAAAGTATTTTGGTTTTACCTAGGCACCTTGGGTACATGTATGCCCTGGGTTCAACATTAACCTCCATGGAGCTAACGAGAATCAAAGATAAAATTTCTTCGAAATTCCAAGCCAGTTAAAATTTTGTTATTTAAGGAAGATTATGTTCATTCTATATTTCAATACCACTAGAAATTCTAGCAAGGATTTGTATACCTCCTTTGAACTTTTATTCTGCATTTCTATGTGCTATGAACCACTGTGTTTATTTTTCTTATAATCTGTAGCATAACTCTGTTCTATGCACTGATCCTTTCCTTAAGATAAAGAAGCCAGATCTAGGAAGGTTGTGTAACTTGTTCAACATCAAGTAGCTATCAGTTTTGCAGGGATTTTAAATTGGACTGGTCTTACTCCTAGCTTAAGCTTTAATAAACACATACATCTTTCTCAAATACTCTGCATACCAGAAGATAGAGGCCATGCAGTTCATGAAAGTAACACTAGCAACTCCATCAGTACTTCCAGGAGGAGAATATCTTCATTCATTGAACAAGCAGACTTGGTTGGCCTAGCCTTTATACTTTTTTTAAGCGCTCCCTTTTGTCACAATGTTCCTTTACAAACCAAAGTCAAAATGTTTCTCAGAGAGAAACTGGCTACTGAATCCTTAGTACTCTTTCATCTTTTTGAAAACATTAAATGCTTCACGTGAGATGATCTCTTTCCTTCTAACTTCTACAGTATGAGGTGAGACTGGGAAGACTTCATGTTCTCTAGGAGTAGAGAAACTACTCATTTTTATGGCTGCACTAAAACAGGCTTAAATATACAAATTCCTTTTCCTCTGTGAGAGGTGGCAACCTAGATATTTGATGGGTCAACAGAATCTCTTATAATGCCCATGCCCTCCTGACTCTGTAATCAACATGAAGTAGAAAATATTGGATTTTTTTTCATGAGTCACAATAAAGAGATAGGTTGGAGGTGAGAGGGCAGGGAAACATGGTGTAGTGGAATCTCGCTTTTGTCTTGATAGAAACTTTTAACTTGATAGAAACCCTCAAGCTGACCCTTTCCCTGGACATGCCTCGTAACTGATATGACTCCTGTTAAATAATAACTAAAGTAAAATGCAAGGGAGTCTGAAAGGGAGTTGTACTATGGTTCTCAGTGACCCATGTGAAGTGTTGCAATGAAAAGCAAACATGTTGAAACTCAACTTTTCTGTGTTAAGTCATAAAATAACTATCAGGATTTGGACTTTGTGAAAGCTATATGTTCAGACATGCTTATATTACTTTTCCTGGGTGAATTTTGCTTAAATTATTTTCTGGATGAATAATGCTTAAGATTTTAGCTTCTTCTTTTCTGACTAACGCTACTTACTTCCAGTCTGATTTCATCAAGAATGACTTACCAATTATGTACACGATCATGTGAGTACCGCTGATTACTCAGACTTCCTATCTCACTCAAAGATCCATCTAACATGGCTTGTCCACCCACACTGTCAGTTGATATCACTAAGAAAATTGAAGGACTCAAGGATGCGTGTGGGCCCGTCATCCATTCCTACCAATACGTCTGCCATACGCTCCAGCATCAGTCCAAATGTAATATGTTGTTATACCCGTGAAAGAAGTTTATCTTCCCTTTGCCTATGAAAACAAGACTGTTTCTTGTGCACAAGCTCATGTAACTCAGGACCTTGCTGTTTTCCTCATCTCCTGTTAGCTTTTGCTCCCTTTGAATCATCTCTGGAAGCAGATGTATACAGATGTACTTTATTTGCTTTTGCTTCAAGAAGAAAGTATATTATTGATCTTACTTTCTTTTGTAGGGCCTATCATTCACACCGCCCAGCTCTTAGGCACAAAACTCTTTTCAAATGTTTCCTGCAGTCATTGTTTCCAGTCCCTCTTCTCAGGTGATCTTGATGGCATTTCACTCTGACTTTTTCTTGAGAAATCCTCTGAAACTTTGTGACAGCCTATCAATTCTCTGTCCTCATTTTTTTTTTTCTTTTGCTAGATGATCAGAATTTTCCAGTAGTTCTTTGAGAGTTTCATATGAGTTTTGATCGTATTCACTCCTAACTCTTCCCAGATTTATCCCCCTTCCTTACCACCAACTCTGTGCTGGTTTTTTTTTTTTTTTTTTTTTTTTTTTTTTTTTTTTTTTTAACAGTGGTGAGATGTAGGTGGCAAGGCCTTACTATATGGGTGTTATTAGACCCAGGACCCCTCCTGTCCTTGTCAAGGGGAGTGTTAAGCCTTCTCTCCTTTCATACAACATCCCAGTCCTCACTTCAGGAGCAGCGTTTCAAGACTTGATTACTCTCAACTTCTTGACATTCCTTCTCTACTAGGCAATGAGAGACATCCAGATGAATCTAGAAACTCTGGTAGTCTGGCAAGGCTGATTCGGCTGACTGGAAGAAACTAGCTTTCTAGTTTCGGAAGGAGGAAGCAACCACCGTTTACTAGAAATCTGGATGGCCCCGCCTTGTCCTATACATACTAAATGAGATCAGCTACCACGCGTCCTCTGCTACTGCTTGTTTTGTGAGGTTTTTTTCCCTCAAAAAAAATCTATTCTGCTCTTAATAATTTGCTGTTAAATACACCCTTGGGTCTCAATCGGCTCCCAGAATTCCCTCATTGTAATTTTTTCTCCTATTAGAGTAGCCTTCAATCGTTTGCTGTAATTATCTGCTTTGGTCTCACGGGAAGACAACTCTATTGAATATCATAGGACAGCATCCTGTCAGGGAAGCAGATGGGATCAGTGCTTTACTCAGCCATTGTCTAAAAGTTCCTCCTGCAGCAGATGGGAACAAAGGCAGGGACCCATAGCCAGACATTGTGCAGAGAGTGAGGGACCTTGGAAGACTCAGCTATAACGGGGATGTCTCCATCAAATCCTTCCCTCGGGTTTCAGGAACCCTGCAGAAGATGACGCCGAAGGATCATAAGAGCAAGAGGGCGTAGGGAGCACTAAAAAAACAAAGCTCTATGAATCAACATAATCTACAGACCTGTGAGCTCACGGAGACAGGCAACATAAACAGGGCCTACACTGGTCAGCAGCAGATGGGCTCCTAGTGCTGATATATATATATATACATATATATATATATATATATATATATATCTACACACACACACACACATATATATATGCACACACACACACACACACACACACACACACACCCTACAGGTCCCTTACATACATATTATGGCCCCCAGTTTGGTGTTTTTATGGGATCCTGAATGTGTGAATCAATGGGTCTCTGCATTTTTATCTGTTTCTTGTGCCTTTTCTTCACCTCTTTTCCTTCAATTTGTTTGTTTTGTTCTAGTCTGATTCTGATGTATTAGTTTTGATTTAAGATATTATATTTTATTATTATTCTTTAGAAAACTGTTCTTCTCCCTTTCCTTCCTTCCTTCCTTCCTTCCCTTCCCTTCCCTTCCCTTCCCTTACCTTACCTTACCTTCCCCTTCCTTCCTCCCTCCCTCCCTCCCTTCTTCCTTCCTTCCTTCCTTCCTTCCTTCCTTCCTTCCTTCCTTCCTTCCTTCCTTTCTTCCTTCCTTTCTCTCTTTCTTTCTCTTCTCTCTTTCTCTCTTTCTCTCTTTCTCCCTTTCTCCCTTTCTCCCTTTCTCCCTTTCTCCCTTTCTCCCTTTCTCCCTTTCTCCCTTTCTCCCTTTCTCCCTTTCTCCCTTTCTCTCTTTCTCTCTCTCTCTCTCTCTCTCTCTCTTTCTTTCTTTCTTTCTTTCTTTCTTTCTTTCTTCCTTCCTTCCTTCCTTCCTTCCTTCCTTCCTTCCTTCCTTTCTTTCTTTCTTTCTTTCTTTCTTTCTTTCTTTCTTTCTTTCTCTCTCTCTCTCTCTCTCTCTCTCTCTCTCTCTCTCTCTCTCTCTTTCTTTCTTTTTTCTTTCTTTTCTTTCCTTTGTGTGTTTTTCAAGGCAGGGTTTCTCTGGCACTGGCTGTCCTGGAATTCACTTTGTAGACCAGACTTGCCTCAAACTCAGCAATTTACCTGCCTTTGCCTCCCAAGTGCTGCAATTAAAGGCATGAGCTACCACCTCCTGGCTGACTGTTTTCTAATGAGAGACAGAAAGGAGGTGGATCCAGATGGGAGGATAAAGGGAGGGGGAAACTGTTATCAGGATATAGTATGTGAGAAAAATCTATTTTCAGTAAGAGAAAAAATGCACTTGTCCTACAAAAAAGAAAAGAATATTGTAGGACGTAGGTGGGATGAGAGGAGTGCCAGGGCATTTTAACTTCATGGATTCTCTCTACTTAGGCGTGTTAGAAATTACTGAGCGTCCATATATTTGTTAATGTTACTACATGTATTTTACCTTCCAATAAAAATATATCCCCAAAATATATCCCAGTCATTCTAGAGACTATGTTTAATCTTCACAATGGAAATAATAAAATGCACTTTATATTAATGTAATGATTATTAAGAAGCAACATGTGCGCATGATTGCAAGTTTGTAAAGTAAGGAACGAATTCGATTTTGCTGCTTCATCTTTTCCCCTTTAGGGGAGCCTTGCTCACACTTCACTTTGTATTTCTCCTATGTATAATAGCTGGTGGATTTTAAGGCAAGCATTTTACAAACTGAACCATTTTGCTGAACTTAAGGTAGAAATCTTGGATCCCAGCTGGTGGTACAAAACTTCAACAGGATCCTGAATAAGGAACTCTTCTCTCCCTATGTCCCTTTAATTTTCTTTGTCTTTTTAATAGAAAGGTATCTTTTTTTGTAGTTGCAATTTTCAAAAATAAAATAACTTTAATTTAAATTCATATGAAAGAATTTTATTCTTCCCCTTTCAGTAGGCCAGTTTTGTTAACATTTTATATAAGATTTGAGAGTCTGTTTTAGAGAATTTTTGTTCTTTGTGAATTTATTTTTAATAGTAGCATGGATTTTCTAAACACTTAAAAGCATCACTAAAAGATTATTAGGTCTCTAGTGTTGCAGTTTTATTGCTTAGAGAACCTGGAATCAGAAGCCTTCTCTCTGCTGTTTGCATTGCCTGTTCCCAGGTTTTTCACGTCCTTTAATCTCTTAGGTAGTTTTCAAAATTCTTTGAGTGATGATTTGAGGATATTATAGAGAGAATATATATTTCTCTGCACTTCTGTCCTTCACTTAGTGAGTGTTTTGCTTGTTTGTTTGTTTATTAATGGAGTCACATCTTGGATCCAGGAAGGATTTCTTTTCTGCTGCTTCTACACATTTCCTCCTGATTTGTCATTAACCTCACTTCTTTTTCCGTGTTAACATAGGTTGTGATTAATCTCCATCTCTTAGATCCACTCTCACCCTTATCCTGTCTTGCTGTGTTTCTCAGACTGCCAATTTTTATTATTTGAGAATTTCACACGTGTGTATAATAGGATTTGATCAAATGCACTCCCATTCCCTCCCCAGCTCTTCCCCAACCCTCACTACAACTTTTCCCTCCCAGCTTCATGTGCTCTTTTTTAAACCCGTTGATTCACTGGCACACACCTTTAATCCCAGAACTCAGGGGGCAGAGGCAAGCAGATATCTGTGAGTTTGAGGCCAACCTGGTCTACAGAGTGAGTTCCAGGAGAGCTAGAGTTACAGCAGAGAAACCCTGTCTCATGAAAAAAAGACAAAAACAGAAATAAAATTTTAAAAAAACCCACTGAGTCTACTTAGTACTGCAAGTGTGTACATGGCTACAGGAGCGAGTTTTATGGTCTACGCATCTCAGCGATGGGGTATTTACTGGCCCTGTTATCTCATGGAGGTCTGATAACACAGTGGGGCATTCCTCTACTAAATTTTCCTGTTGGGAGGAATCTTTCCTATAGCCTGCTATCAAAGAAAGAAAAATGCAGTTTAAACATTATGTAAACAGAACCATTGTAATTTATGACACTCTGTTAGTCATCCTGCAAAGCGCCCTGCTAAAGAACAGCCCGAGGAAGCTGCTTAGAAAGTTGTCTGTACAGGAACCCTTCCTTTATTGGTGACGCAAGCTAAATCATGAGCAGGAAGTAATCATGTAATGAGCTGAAGAAAGAGTGTTTCATGCAGAAGAACTATAAACAGCTTTGGGTGGTTTTGAGAGATTGAATGTCCTATGGAAAATGAGTGAGTGTAGAAAGACAAGAGATAAAACGAAAAGCTATTGTCTGTAATTGTTAATTGTCTATACACCCTTCCAGGTGAAACACATGGTGAGACCAACACAGAACAGCGTATGAGTCCTCGTAGGCTCTGATGATTTATTAGATGTGGATGCGTGCTGGAACAAGTGAACCGTTCACACATATAAGAAGGACAGACCATGGGACAGCTATGAGATAGGCCAGTAAGTCATTGGAGGATTTAAGAAAGAGTTTTTCATATGCAGAAAAGATTTTTTTAGAAATGTAATTTTAGCATAGTTGGCATGTAAACATTTAAAACTAGGGAATATTTGGATAAAGGATTCAAATGGTGAATGTAAAAATGGCCAAAGTTTATTCCTCAAAGAATTTTAGCATTTAGAAGCCAGGAAAAGGAGTAGACAGTTAATAAAATGGAGCAAGAATGCTTGCTGAACATAAAGGAAGCAGGAAACAGTCAAACTCAAGAGTGGTGTGATTTGAGAAAGCTGAGGGGGAAGACTTCATAGAGAAGGGAGTAACCAACTGTATTAATGACAGCTGGGAAGTCAAGGACTGAGAGAAAGCACGTGTTGGATTTTTCTATATGTAAGACCTTGTTGTAATAAAAATACTAGAAACAGAGAAGTCTGGCTGAGACTGAGTGTTTGGTGTGGAGCGGGGGGAGACGAGTTCACCCGTGTCCAAAGATGCTCATCTATGCATAGCAGCTGAAAACCAGGTTAGGAAGTTGTGTAGCTTAAAAGATAAAGCTTCCTATTTGATTATTTTTTGTTCTCAAGCTAAAGAAAATATAGCATGCTTCGGCTTTGGGAACTAATTCAAAAAAGAAAGTTGATGAAACAGGAGAAGGGAAACTTACAGAAGTCCTTGATTTGACCAAATGGGAGGGAAGGCAGAGCACAGGTGGAGGCTGAGGAAATGACCTTTGATGTGCCAAGAACATGTCTTCACTATGAATAGGTGGGAGAAAGATAGGGAAGCAGGCAGGTTTGTTTGTCTGGCAGGAGAGTACGGATGCTCCAGATACCTGCGCGCTTGTATTGCTACGACAGATGAGGTGAGATTATTCATGAAGGGTTGTGCGTGTATGTGTGTGTGATGATTTCCTTTGACTGGAAACTGCGTGTAGTTCTTAGGCAGTCACAACAGCTTACTAATGAGACCTGACTGCATGGCTGGCTTACAGACTGCACAACCTCTCAACCCTTGAAAGGAGCTATCACCATTCCTCGTCTGTTCTGGTTGATTTTAGTGTGCTCTTTACTGATGTAGCGAGCCATTAACTCAAAATGTGCAATAGTCATTTTATCTATTGCAAAACTACTATAAATTAAAAGAAATTCAGCATCATTAGTAATTAGAGCAATGCAAATTAAAAGCAAAAAAAAATGAAATAACACTGTTATCCATCAGAGCAGCTAAATATTTTTAAGTGGATAGCATTGGCACAGCACAACATTGGCACAGTTCTTGACAGCTTAAATTATTACAGCTTTTTTGAAGAATATAATTAAAAGATTTAGCCAAATAGGAAAAGCTTGCAAGTTATGACCCAGTAACACTGAAATTCCTTTTATAAGTAATTGCAAAACTTTACATATGCCTTGTTAAAGGATATGTCTAAGAATATTAGTTGCAGAATATTTCATAGCATCAGAAAGATTAAAACAGTGGGTTTGTGGTGGACGTGAATGGCTGCAGCAGTTGCTCCCTGAACCTACTGCTGTATTTTTGCTAAGGTCAGGTGAGCCACAGGCTGCTGTCAGCCAGTGATTGAAGAAGCTCAGGTAAGCCCACTTCTGTCATTCAGGTGACTGACTCAAGAATGTTTCATAAGCCTCTGAGACTTTGTCCAGACTGCACTACAGTCTGACTTCTCCTTTCTTCTCTCCTTATGATGACCAAATGGACATCCGGTCCAATAGCTCTTCCAGCTCCTTCCATGCCCTTTGCATTTTCGCTCACAATCAGTGTCTCCAGAATAGTTGTTTTTCTGATGCAATTTGGCTTCTTAAAAACTTGTAACCAACATGAGAGTACCAGGAACGGGCTTATAACAGCTAGTGAGATGGAAATGTGGGTGTGACTGATTCCCTGGTGGGCAAAGAGGATGACGTCCTCAGTAGAATGTAGAATACAAACAGCCCAGCGCTATAAATTCCATGGTGGTAAGGGGGAGGGGCTTTACAGTGGAGGGATACACCTTTGAAGATGTAATCATTCAAAATTGAAGAGACACTGAGATGATGGGATGCTTACAAAGACAAACAAACTTGATTCCTTTCTATGCCATTGTACTGATACCCACAGGGAGCTAATGAGAGACTGAGATTCAAAGCTGGAGAGATGGCTCAACTGCTTAGAGCTTCTGCTAATCTTCCAGAGATTCAGTTCCCAGCACCTACATCAGACAGCTCACAACCACCAGTAACTGTAGCTCCAGCTGATTCAGCATCATCTTCTGGGCTCTATGGGTAGACACACACACACACACACACACACACACACACACACACACACACACGAATGAATGAAATATTTTAAAAGAGAAATTAAAGATTTGATTATGAGGAGCAAAGGGTATCATTGGTAACAAATGAAGTACTTATAAACTATGGATTTTCTGACACATTTGATCATCAGAGGCTCCAGTGATGTTTAAGTGTTCAACCAAAGCAGAACTTTCACACTAAGAGCCTATGGTTAGAGAAATTTATGACACTACAATTGTAGTCTCTCATTATTTCAGTACCTTCAGGCTCTGTTCACTCTGATTCTTCCTCTCCATCTTGCCTCTTTCTTCATCCCCTTCAGAGAAATCATCTCCTATGACTATTTCCTCATCACTCCTCTAGACATCCCATTTGGTTTCTGTTGTATCCTTCCTTGATATCTCATTTCTTACACATGAGATTGTTCTATACTTTAATGGCTAGATCTACTTTCTCATACTTTCTTTCTCCAGTGATATGACCTGCTTGAATTTCAGCCATTAGTTTCTTAAGCAGAATATGGTCTCTCTATTCTAGGCAACATGATACTGACACTGGACTAATATACTTGGATAGCTACAAGGGAAAAATGATGTGTGCCCCAGAATAACTAAAGCCTTTTGTAAGGCATATTACATAAAAATGGTTTGTTGTTGGTAGAAAGAACATGAAGGATGATGATTTTTAGGGCCTCAATATCTACAATTAATATTCATTAATGAAGAGTTTTTGTATAGGCAACAAATCAGAGAGCCTCTGTGGAGAATTGGTCACCAAGTTCTTGTCCAGCTGGGAGAGATTCCAAGATTGGGAAATGGCCTCAAATTATTATTGATGGTAAGAAGAAAGCACCTAGAAACCTTCATAGAAGCATCCAGGAGCCAACTAATTCTGAATGGTGTCCTCGATCTGTTGTCTCTTGGATAAATGTTCTACTTCTACTATTTTGGCTACGAAAACAAGATTTATTGAGAGTAGTTGCTCTTATGTTCGGGTCATCTTACCTAGAAAGACAATACACATTCAAACTGGAATTGCTCTCAGAAAGACTCACTTTTTCTCAGTTTTTACTGTTTTCTTGTTCTCTTATAATTCACACAAAAAGAAGATATAGTCAAGATATATAGAGAAGCAGATAGACACATTGTTTCCCCTGACAAAGTAAGCTGAGAATGTAACAAAGATGCATAGTATTATAATCCAAGATTTCACTGCCTTGTTTTTTTTTAGAGCTGTTTTAAAGCCTTTCAGATCTTCACTATTTGTTTCTGCAACTCCTTCTGACTCTGTGGGCATGCTTTATGATTCCTACCAATTATCTTTAGTTTGGATATGACCCAAGTGTAGAAGAGCTTTTTGCTTACTTTCTTTGGAAACATCTGGAGGTTGGCAATATTTTTTAAAACACTATCCACAGACTACTTGTATCAGATATACTTGAGAGGTTTAATGTAAAAACAACGATTTCCAGGCTCCACTTCATAAGAATTAAGTCCAAATAGCTGGGGGTTGGGATCCAGATTTACACACAAAGTGATTCTCAAGCATGGGAGTATGATCTAGATTTAATTTTCAACAGGGACAAATTATTTCAGAAAGACCATGGTTTCCACGTCTGAAGCAATCCAAGCCATTCTCTTAACTGTTTACATGAGCAATTTCTCAGAGCCAGGCATTGAACTAGAATAGATATATAACAGGAAGACCAACAATGGCTGGCCTTCATTGTATTTTAAAGCTAATAGAGATATGGACAAACTAATCACCTAAATGAATATAAGTTAGAGTTGTTAGACTTATAAATAGTATTTAAACACAAATACGACACAAGGATATATGTTAAGCAGTGTGGAGCTCATGGAGTTTTTCCTGAAGAAAGACACACTTAAGTCAAGAGAGGAATCAAAAGGAACTAGGAGAAAATGAGAGGTATCTCTTTCCAGGGAAAAAAAATTGTCATATGATAAGACCCATAGCATGTCAGTACACAGGACTGAGAGACCAGGATGATTGCCCCTGGAATGGGTGGAAAGGGGTAAAAGGAGGAGCCTATTCACATGGGGGCTGGTGGAATATGTTCAGATATTATTTCAGATTGCAAAACTCAGCTTACAGATGAAGAATTCGTTTTGCTAGAGAGATGCTGCTGAAAAATACTGCCAAGAGGTTAAAAGATTTGCTGCCCTGTTCTGCCACTAGCCATCTGTGCTACAGTGTAAGCCACTTGACCTCCACGAGTTTCAGTTTCCTTACCTGTAAACTGTGAGTGATGTACATTGCTGTTCTTGTAAGAATGCAAACGAGGGCTAGCTATGCGAATGTGTTGTAGAAGGTTATTTTTAGTTATGTTGAAAATGGTGGTTTTGTGCACTGTTGGGTGAGGGCCTGCCTAGGTCTTGGTGTTTTGTATTGTCTACAGGTGTTGGCTTTATGTGAGGGATGTTTGATTGCTCATGATATGCACGTGGTATCAATAGAACAGCTCTCAAATGCTGGGGCTATAGGCATATAACACAACACCAGATTACTGTGGTGTGGAGACTGAATCCTAGCTCCATGCATGCTAGGCAAGCACTCTACCAACTTAAACACAGAACCACCCCTATCATTTGTTTAAAGCGCTTTTCATCATGGTGACTTGAGCTTTATCAGGCATAGATGACCACATTCCCATTTTTAGTTCTTAGAAATCACTTAGACAATATATGACCCACGAATTCAGGTCTTCCCATTCTTATCCTTCAGACTTTTATTTTTCACCTGAAAGAATAGTTGAAGGTAGACCAACCTAAACCCAACAACTAAAAATATATGTAAATACTTGACAGACTGATCTTTGTTTAGTCTTAAGTTTTTATTTGCATCCATTTCAGTACCAATTTTGATTCCGCTTTAAAGAGAGTATGAGAGCCCCTTTGGTCCATGTTCTGCTTGGTCCAGAAATATTCTGCTTGCCTTCAGAAATGTTCTCAGCAACTTCACGGCTTGTATATCTTTCTTCATTTTCTTCATCCCAGCCATCTTCAACATCCCAAGGTTCTTGGACGTTACTAACTTTCCATACATATTCCAGTTTAAAATATGCATTGACTGGACTGTACTTACTGTAAACTATACTTTTGGAGAGAGGTTGAGCCTTCAAAAGAAGGCTACTCCTTAATACTATCCTGTGGCCAATCACAAAGCAATAGTAAATCTCCAAAGTCCTTAGAAAGCAACATCTTTTCTTATATTTCTTCTTTTATGTCATTTGAAGTACATGACTGAACTTAAAGTAATCGTGGGCTTGGTGTAAGATCTGTTGGTGGGTGGGTGAGTGAGTTGGTGAACACCTCAGAATTATGCTTCTAAGGCCTCTACACAGTGAAATATAGCCTCAACTTTTTATTCAATGTCAGCCTGGATCTTCAACAACTTACCCTAGCTTGTGTATCTCAAGATTACTGGTGGCTAATCCTCTTAATCCTCAGGGCAAGACACTATTCCTTGGATCTCTTAGCTCACAAAGAGTTTGTAGAAGTAAATATCTTATATATCTTCGTTTGGAAGCATCCCAGTTAATCCACAGATGATTTTGATATTTTTTCCCCCAAAATTGGGAGGGGGGAAGATGGTTAGGAAGAACCCCATCTATGCAAGGGCATCATGAAGAGAATAGGAATGTGTTAGAATGCACAGTAGTGCCGGTTTATATAATTAAGAAAATTACTTCCAGTTCACTAATGTAATAACTAAATGCAGTCAATGTGAGTCAACAAATTCAAATTAAGACAAAGAAAAGAACAAACAAAAATCAAAATAAACCATGCAGGAATCAGTCAGTAGCTCTGAGAAGGAACTTCATTCTGTCAGTTTGACCTAGAAGGGATTGGTACTAAACATATTCAGTATTTTATGGGGTCACATGTGTTTAGATTTTACTCCAGTTTAAAACCTGAGCCTGTGACTTTTAGGACTCGGAGTTGCCAAGTTATTCTAACACACAATTTGCTTTTAAAAGGAAAACGGAGGAGGCTAGAGAGATGAATCAGTGGTTAACAGCGCCAGCTGCTCTTCAAGAGGATGGGAGTTTGATTCCCAGCACCCACTTGGTGGCTTACAGCTATCTGTAATTCCAATCATAGGATCTCCAACATTTTTTTTTTTTATTGCCAAAGGCAACAAACTGAAAATTTCTCTTATCCTAGGAAGAGTGATTGCCTCACCACTACTGAAGAGAAAGATAAGAGGCTACTAGTGACATAGAGCAGTGGGTGAAATTAGGAAAATGTCTTTTCATGAGCCTTTGTGGGTGACATGCTTGAAGTGTAACTTACCGTCATGATTGATTGGCAATCCCCTAGAAACCCATAGCAAGGATATCATCAGCAAACACACACGAGTTGGAGACTGGACAGTGTTGTGTGGATAAATAATGGGCCATTGAAGAAATCAGGAAGAAAAAAATTCAAAACCCTAAAATGTAATGAAACCTATCAGAACCTTCGGTTGAGCAATCCTGAGAGGAAAGCCCATAGCCTTAAGCATTTAGATGCACCATAACTATCTAGAACAATAAAGAAGTTACCAAATCCCAATATAGCTGGTGGCAAGAAACTGTTCAGATAAATAATAGTAAGGTACAGAAATTAATGAAATGGAGATTCTATGTACCAAATGATTTGAATAAATAGTGAGACCTTTGAAAAAATTAGCAAGATTTATAAACACTGACCAAACTAAAAGTGATAGAAGACTCAAAACCATAAAATTAGAGATGTAAAGGGACTGTTTACAAACGACTCCTATGAAATCTAGATCATTAAGGTGTACTTCCAAAACATATTCTCTCAAGCTGGAAAATCTCAAATAAATAAGTAAATTTCTAGGTACATACTACCACCAAATTAAAGCATCGGATACACGCAATTTAATTAGATCAACAACAAGCAATGAGAGTGAAGTAGTAAAGTCTCCCCACAGAGAAGCACCAAGGACTGGATGGATTAATCGCTGGATTCTTTCAAGGAAGAATGAGTATAAACACTCTTCAAACTTCCAAGAAAGAATTTAAACATTCTTCACATTGTTCCACGAGATAGAAAGGAAATTAATACAAAGCCAAGGTTACCCTTATACCAAACCTGGACAAAAGCATACCAAATAAGGAAACTATAGGGAAGCTTCTCTGATGAACATAGATTCAGAACTCCTCAGCCAAAAAACTTGCAATTCAAGAAAGCACTAAGATGACTACAGTGGTCTGATCCGAGGGCTTCAAGCTTGGTTCAATATACATAAACTAATGCATGTAATATACCATATGTATAGACGTGAGGACAGAAATCCCAAGGCCATCTTGATAAATGCAGAAAAGGCATCTGATGGTGTTCAGCACACTTCCTGATAAAAAGCCCCCGAAGAAAATAGAAATCTCAAGAAATACCTTGACACAGTAAAGGATTTATTTGACAAATCGGTAGTCACCATTACAGTAAGTGGGTAAAAACCGGAGTACTTCCTCTTATACCTGGAATGAGACAGAGATGTCTTCTCTCCACTTTTATTCAATATGGTAAATGAAGTCTCAGCTAAACGATAAGACAAGAAAAAGATAACGTTTGGAGAGGAAGCATTTTCTATTTTCAGGTGATATGGTTCTATATGCTCAAAAGATGCTCTGGTTTCCATCAAAAGCTCTTAGATCTGATAAGCATTTTCAGTCGAGTTGAAGGTCACAAAATTAACAAAGAAAAAAATCAGTAGCTCTTATACAATGCCAAAAATAAACTTACTAAAAAGAAAATAGGAAGAACGCCTCTTTTTAAATTTAATTTTATTTTATGCGTGTTGGTGTGAGGGTGTCAGACCCCCTGGAACTGGAGTTGCAGGCAGTTGTGAGTTGCCGTGTGAGTACTGGGAATTGAAGCCTGGTCCTCTGGGAAAGCATCCAGTGTTCTTAACTGCCAAGCCATCTCTCCAGCTCTGGAAGAATACCTCTTATAATAGTTTCAAGCGTAGCTAGGAATAAACCTACCAAAGGAAATAAAAGACTTCTACAACAAAAGCTTTCAGGTAGTGAAAAAGAAATTAAAAAAGACACTAGCTAACAGAAAGACTTTTCACACTCCTTGACTGTCAGAATTAGTTTTGCAAGAGTAGCGATGCTACAAACAAACACCTATAGATTCAGTGCAACCCCACCAAAACGCTAATGATACTATTGACAGAGCTCACAAAGCAACATTCTAAAATTCACATGGGAATATTAAAGACTACGAGTAAATAAAGCAATTCTCAGTAGAGAGAATGCCACTACAATACTATAGATCCACAATAACAAAGGCAACGTGGTTCTGGCCCCGAACATACATGTAGACCAAGGAACCAGAATAGAGGAGTCAGAAACAAATCCACACACAGCTATAGACTCTACTTTTGGTCCAACTGGATAAAAGGTTGTCTATTTAATAGACATTGTTAACAAAACTGGATCTACACCTGATGGAGAATTAAATCAGATCTATGTCTCTTTTACAAAAATCAATTCAAAGTGAATCAAAGACCACAATTTAAAATCCTAAATGCTGAAACTTTTAGAGAAAATGTAGGGAAAATTCTTCAAGACAACAACATAAACAAAACTTTCTGAATAGAATCCGAATAGTTCGTGAAACAGCCTCAAGAGTTGACAGACGGGATTACATCAAATACCAATGGGGGCACATTCTGAGAACTATGTCATGATAATATTATGTCACTGTATGAAAGCAGTAGCTTATACAGCCCTATGTGGTATAGTATCCTGCATAGTAAACTGGAGTTTGTTTGCCATCCCCTAAATAGGGAGATTACATCCACAATGAAGATTTGTTTTAGCAAGTACTTCAGTTCCAGAGTCAGCTCATCTGGTTTCCAAAAACTCTCTAGCTGCCTTCACTTCCCATTCAGTTTTACCTGATGGAATGAATATCGGTTCTTGTGTGTTGCAAGCCACTCAAAGGCAGCAGCAATTCAACATCAGGATTGCACCCTTCCAACATTTCAACGTTTCTCTGCACCGACAACAAACTTTATAATGCTTAGGAAAACATAGATCTGTGCAGCATCTTCAATACGGGTATCATTAAAACATCCTCTATATGTACTGTAGAGTCCTGTGGATTTTTTTGTTCATCTTGTTAGTTTTAATAGCTTCCATCACATTCTCCTAACTCCTCACGGTAGTGGCTACTGTGGATGGGAAACGCTTGGGTGCTGAGGAAGAACCATTATTAAATTTCTACATTGGAAGTACTTAGTTTTCATTTCATTTTCCACATCATCAGTTACCATAGAGTCTCAGTGGCAATGGCAATCCTGGAGTTTACGCAGTTAGAGCCATGGTAAGTAAAATGGCGAGAGGTCAAGTCAAGCAAAGAAGAAGACGATGCCACTAAGAGACAGCAAATCTGAGATGTGTGAGGCTGGTGCCAGTGTGCACGGCACATTGCTTTCTTGCATCCTTTTTACTGCGACATGACTACACTCTAAAATAAGGATTAAAAAATATAGCGCAGAAAATACATAACCAGTAACAATCATTTTTATCATTATCAAGTAATGTGTACTGCATATATCTGCATTAGCTGCATATACTTCCATACAACTGGCAGCACAGTAGGTACTTCACCACACACACACGAGTTTTGCACTGCGATGTGACATCAAGATGGTTGTGATACCACTGAGTGATAATGAGGTTTCCAACTCCATTGTAACATTAGGACACCACATTCACAGGGGGTCTGCTGTTGATGGAAACATCTTTGGCACAGAGCTACATGTCTAAGTCAGGGATGTGTACACTCATGTAAGGTATCAGGGATCAAATAATCCAACAATAATCAAACAATCGTGATTATATTTCACTGAAATTTACTTACACAAACAATGAGATACATTGCGGTTTTGTTACATAGATTACTTCCTCTTGATACAAATATAATGAAGGACCCTGGAATATAAAAAAGAAGAGTTACTGAGGGGAAAAAAAAGTAAAATCTGAATGAGTTCTGCTGAGGTTATTTTCGCAGATTTTATAATTTTTTTTTTCCAAGACAGGGTTTCTCTGTTGTAACTCTGGCTGTCTTGGAACTCAATCTGTAGAAAAAGCTAGCCTTGAACTTACAGAGATCTGCCTGCATCTGCCTCTTGAGTGCAGGGATTAAATACATGTGCCACTACTTCCCAGCTTGTAAATATTCTACAGTATGAAGCTCATATCAATTAGAGAAAGCCAGGGTAATGATGATAGAAACTCTTTGCTTGATTTTGCAGTTCTTCTCTAAGTCCCAAGTTATTTGGCCAAAGTAAATCCCTAAACTCAATTAATCGGATACATATGTGACACATACATACACAAATGGAACTGAAGTTGATGATAGGTAGAAAGAAAGCAAAGTGGAGTTGAATTTAAACTTGTCTAGATGTATCACATTTGCAGGATTGATGAGCTTTGAAAAAAACTACAAGTTCAACTGAATATGTTCAGGATGGTTCCTTTGACTTGACTTGACGCTACATCTGCCTTATGTAGTACTACGCTTCTAATAGCCACAACTATATCTAGCATGGGTAGGTGTTCAACACACACACACACACACACACACACATATCTATCTTTTTTTGAGACAGGGTCTTGCTATATAGACCTGGATGGCCTATGAGTTACTGTGTTGACCAAACTGCCCTTGAACTTGTAGAGATTCTTTTGCCTTTGTCTTCCTGAGTGCTCTGAGTGTTGGATTTCCAGGCATGAACTGCTAGGGTAATCCTCTCTGTCATTACTTCTTAAGAAAAACAAGTGAACGGGTGAATGAATAAGTACAAGCCACTGTGCTAATCAGAATAATCACTCAAGGTGGATTTCTGTCTTTAGAGTATTTGTTAACTAGTAATAATCATCTCGAGCAGCTAATTGAGGGGCTAATTTCTCTATTATACCATTAGAGGTTTTAAAACCGAGGGCTCCTGGGCTCATAAAAATGTTGACTAGCAGGTGTAGTACAATTACACTACAGCTATACTATACATATTATGCATACTATTATATGTATAGAATATTACATATACTATAATAGTCTTAAAGAACAAGTTGACTATGAACATGCAAAAGTCTGTTCATGGCTGTAAATCAGTGATGACTGCTGATTGTTTATTCCTGCTGGTCAGTAGACTAGCAGGATTGACATCAGGAAACACAGAGACAGACAGAAGAGAGTTGGGGTGAGGAGAATGGTCCAAGTAGTAGAAGGGCACGTGGTAGAAGCTGACACTAATTATCAGCTCTTCAAAGTAAATTTTGAAACTAATGAACATGAGCATTTCCTGGTAAGAGTTTAACTGGGATTACAGAAATGGAGGAAGATAGTTCAAGAATGAGGATTGGTCAACAGGGTCAAAGAACAAGCTGAGATGTGGGAATTGAGTTTAGCAATCGGAGTTTTCGCTGAGCATGTGGGAACAGCTTCAAAGCAGGCCAGAATGCAGTGGAATGAGGCGCAAGTGGAAGGTGGTTAAGGAGCATGGGCAACGTGTCTAGCCTTGTCTTTTAAGAAATTGAGGAAAGAACAGCGTTTCAAATAATCCTGCCTGTCCTCTTTTGGTTTGGTTTTGTTTTCAGAAGGAAGACACAGGCCCACTGTACATTTTCTCACGGAATGGGAAGGGGCCAGCCACACGTTACCAAATGAGTCCCAGGCACAGCAGTTGCTGTCAGTGGAAACTGTGCTGAGTACGGAAAGGGTCCCTTCATCATAAACAGTGCAGGAAAGTGAGTGTACTAGCCATTCTAACTTGTCAAATTAATACATTTGGCTCATAAATACACAATCCACTAAAACTCTTGTTACTCTGAATGATTTTTATGTCTTACTGGTTTTATTTTTTTCTTAATTTTTTCTTTTTGAAAATGTTTCTTGGGAGGCTGCAGTGATGCGATTGTTTGGTGGTCAAAAGCGCTAACTGCTCTTCTAGAGGGCTGGAGTTCAATTCCTGGCACCCGCATGGTGACTTCAGCCTAAGGGAATCAGACACGCTATTCTTTTATGCAAGGACACTGGATACATAGTGCACAGACATACATCCAGGCGAAACAACCTCCCCTCCCTACAATAATAAAATATTTTTAATTAAAAAAAACTTTCACCTTTAGCTGTTCAAACGAAGGGGGAAAATAAAAGTGAAAGTGTTTACACCTTAGTGAAAATATATTAGTAGATTCTGGAGGAAAAGGTGAGCATATGTGCATTGAGGGGAAACATGCTGGTTCACATTATTTAGAGAAGATGGAGAAATACAGTGTGAGCTTAGAAGAAAACGAGGTGGAGACCACTGATCCTTTCAACGACAACTTTTTTATACATGTTCAAGATGAACAGATAAAAAAATGCATAGGGAAATCAATTATCAAACTCCAGGGGAGCTGAAAGTTTATTAGACTTTTGGATATGTCTAAATTTCTGTATTTTTCTTTTTTGCATTCATTGCCTGTGGCCTTCTCTCTTCAAATACACCCTCAGTGTCCGCCATGAGAGCATGTGCTGGTAACATGGTGTTACCAGCAGCTATAGACAACTAATGCACTTCAGATACCCTAGGATACTTTTTAAGACATTAAAAAGCTGAATAAATCAAGACACTGACTCTGTATTTATTGTGAATCCTCTCGAATGGATTGTCACAGGCTGAAAGTTATGTTTCTCTTACCCAATATCCGAGGCAATGCTAATATTTCAACATGACTGTCATTGGAGTTGGCAAGGGAATAAAGTCGCTGAAATGAATGTCATTCAGTTGGTTAAAAACAAGCTTTTGGCAACCAGAACTGACTATATCCTGGTCAGATGGGTGCTTGTCATCAAAAGATACATTCAACACTAGTTCCTGGTAACAGTGTGCCTTGCCCTAGTGACTGGCATTAGCTAGTGGGTATAACATGGAAATCACATCTTTCCAAGATACGAGTAGGAATTATTTAACTCAGAGAGCCAGTTCAATAGCTAGGAGGATAGTCTATACTGCCTATAGTCATGTGTGAGTCACAGACTTTGCTGAAAAAGACAGGAAGATGTCAAGGAAGACTTAGAAGTAAATACCAAGGTCACTTCCATCCATGATGGTAGAAAGGCCCTAAATGTGATTATTCTGTTGCAAAGGTAGTTGTGTAAGATGAACAGAAATAAATACTATGTTTTTAACAGTGTAGAAATTAAGAGAATTTATGAAGATGTCTTGAAAGTATAGTAATGGAAACACAAAAAGCATGTGAGTTTTTCCTATAGAGAACATTCTAGGGTCTATTATCCATTTCTATTCCTTCACTTCTCTTTGTGACAGCTACTCTTAGTTCTCAGCTTTCTGTGAAGTCATACTCCGACAGCTGATTTGACTTATTATCTGACTTATTTTTATTTTTCTTTCAAAGTAAAGGTAAATTTCAGATTCATACTTGACTATTGTATTTACATCATTTCTAACTCTTGTCCCACCAACTCCTTCTATGTCACCCCCACTCCCTCTCAAATTCATGACGTTTCTTAATTATTATTCTTACACATGTATGTATTTATATTTGTATGTATGTATGTATGTATGTATGTATAAAACCTGCTGAATCCATTTAGTGTTGCTCTTATGTTTATCTACTATGTTTAGGGCTGACCGCTTGAGACTGTATGGGAGACTATCAATAGACTTTCCCTGGAGAAGACTGATTCTCCCTATCTTTGCAGCCATGAATTTTTTAGAAACTCTGCCTTTAGGGATTGATCCTTGGTGAGATATTGTTGAGATTTCATGGGTGCAGCTTCCTGACACATATGAAAGACTCTATCTTGCAGCAGAAGTTCTGGTCCTCTGGCTCTTAGAATCTTTCAATACTCTCTTTTGTCATGTTCCCTGAGACTTGTGTGTAGTTATTGTGTGGTAGATGTATCAATTGTGGCTGGGGACCTCACAGACAGATGTTTTCTGCATTTGGACCAGTTGTAGATTTCTATAGTAGTTTCCATCTACTGGAAAATAAAGCTTCTTTGATGAGGGGTGAGAACTATACGTGTTTGGGCTATAAGGATAAGTACGCATGCCTTCATGAAGCCCCAGAAAGAGAGGACTGGAGAGAACATACTCAACATAATAGAAGCTATAAATGACAAACACAAATATAAAACAATCTCATTAAACTTAGAAATGAGACAGGGTTGTCCAACTCTTCTTCAACATGTGCTTGAACCACTAACTAGAGCAATAAAACAGGAGAAAGAAATTTTAAAAAGATACAAATAAGAAAAGAAGATGAATATCTCTTTTTGCAGATGATTCTATACTATATATAAGGGATCCCAAAAATTCCACTGGAAACTTCTAAAAATTATCAACACTTTCAGCAAAAGTGGCAATATACTACTCAACTTAAAAAAAATTAGTAGCCTTTCTATATACAAACAATAAACACACTGAGAAAGAGATAATGAAACACTCCCAATCACAATAGCTTTTAAAAAATCTAGGAATAAACCTAACCAAAGGAGGTGAAAGACGTCTACAACGAAGTCTTCAAATCTCTGAAAAAGACAAAATCTCTAGAAGATGGAAAGACATTACATGCTCATGGTTGATAGAATAAATGTTATGAGAATTACCATTATACCAAAAGCAATTTACAAATTCAGTACTCCAGATATTTTTCACAGATGTAGGAAAAAAACCCTAAAATTTATATAGAACCACAAAAGATTCCAGCTCGCCAAAGAAACCCCAAGCAGAAAGAATAATTCCAGAGGGATTATCATACCGTATTTGAAGCTATATTGCAGACTCATAGTAATAAAAATACCATACCACAGGCAAGAAATGACATGTGGATCAGTGGAACAAAATAGGAGATCCAGACATGATTACATATAACTATAGCCATCTGATATTTGACAAAGGTGTCAAACACACTCTGGAGAGAAGACCACATCTTTGATATATGATGCCAGGAAAATTGTATATCCACATATAGAAGATTGAATTTAGAATCTTATGTATCACCCTGCATAAATGCACCAGAAACTCCAAATGCACCAGACATCAATGGGAAGCCTAAAATGCTGAAACTTATAGAAGAAAATATTGACATATATAAGATATCAGTATAGGAAAAGGCTTTCTGAATAGGACTCATCAATGAGGGTGGGAAAAACCAACAATTTACAAATGAGATCTTATAAAACCAAAACCTTTCTGTACAGCAAAGCAAACAATCATAAAGTTCAAAGGAAGCCCATGAGGAGGGAATTCATGCCTGGTACTTTGTACATAGCCAACTACCTTTGGCTGGTGAGGTCATAGACCCTTGAAGAGAAGCTACTGACCACCAGTTTCCTAAATGAATGCAATTTCTAATGCAGTTATTTTTTTTACTCATTTTGACTGCAGCAATGACTGATGTCTTTTACTAACTCAACAGTTGGTCTTTTTGAATTTGTAACATTTTGCTATTCTTGAGAAATACTTAATGAGAATAACAGTCCCTGTATGTTTAGTCCTACAGTGGTATTACTTACAGATTCACTTCAATGGGTTATTATATTTTCCTGAAAAATTTAAATGAACAGACAATGAAAAAATAATATATTAATATTATACAAAACACTTAAGACTAAAACAGGAGAAAACGAGCAAAGAATGGGTAGATGGAGGTGCCTGGCCTAGTCCGATTTCGATATGTATTGTCAGCATGATAGTGATTATACATCTAACTACTAAAAAATGAAATGTTTTTAATCTATGAAATATAAGTAAGATGCTAAAAATTATGTATCTGTATTTAAAAGATATCATCATAGTAGATGAAATGGAGCGATTATGGTAAGATTGAGATTCTGTGGAGTAACACAGTGCCTTGATCATAAAGAGCAATTCAAAGGAATTAACTCTGCCTGACATGCATAAGCTATTTTTCAGAGTCTCAGCCAAGAAAGTCAGAATACAAGGTAAGTTTTCTCTTGTCAACTGAAGACACATTGATTTGTACAATACCACCAAAGTTTTCATTATGATCTTTTTTTTCTTTGCAACTACCTTATGCAAATTCAATTTACTTTAGTAAAGTCTTTTTCTGTTCATTAAATATGACCAGTTAAATTAGGAGGGCTACAATTTGAGATGAGAAATGAATTCAAATACTATTTAACGGCATATTTTGTTTAATCTTTGTTTTGGGGATTCATTGGTATATTAATGTTCAGGAAGTAAATCTGTGCATAAGGAATTTTAGAATTTCTTCTTGATCTGTGAGAATAGTCTTTCCCTCTGCTCATTGATAGCCTAATTTTCAATCACATTCTCTGGGAAGGAAGGAAGGAAGACACAGAGAGAGAGAGAGAGAGAGAGAGAGAGAGAGAGAGAGAGAGAGAGAGAGAGAGAAAGAAATAAATAAATAAATAATTAAATAAATAAATAAATAAATAAATAAATAAATTCTCTGCCCTTGTTGGCAGCCTGGCTCTGAGAGAGCAGGAGCTGATAGTGAGCTGGACTAACCTCTCAATGCAATATACCTGAACCTAATCCTCAGCTCTCTAGGCCTCAACCAATATTGTACTCTGAGCAAAGTTCCCAGAAGCCTAAGCTGCATGTAATCACAAGGACAAGCTACACATGACAAATTTATGTTTTTCATAGCGGCTTGTAGGCAAATCATAGTCACCAGTAACAAAGAGTCTAAATCAAACTCATTCTCATCCAGGATGGGCACAAAAACATATTCCAAAACCACCCTGTGTTTTTAGAGAAACCAAGATCACAAAATTCTTGCAATACATCATGCTACGTATCTTAAGCATTTTCCCATGAATAATAAGTTTTTCCTTAGCCATTTATAAATATTTTGGCATGCTACTCAATTGACATGTATATAGCAGGTATTTTTTCTCCATCAATGATTCATAAAATTTATTTATGACACCTTATATACATTATCTTTGGTGGTTATAAAATTCTCTTATATTTTAACTCAAACAATTTAAATGTCTGATTTCACTTTGGGGCTATCATTTTTATTTAATGAGGTGATTTTTAGTACCATATGATAAGCATATATTTCTATATGCATTTACTAGGCATTAACACTCAATTTTGCTTTGTCAATCAATTCCATGCCCCTTTGGGGTTATCAACGTCTTTTGGATGCTGAAATTTATCCTCAGAATTTTTTTCATAGAGATTAAGCATTCACGTTATAGTTAATGGTGGTGTTTTTATGTTTTAGAATCCTTTTTGCTAGGTAAGTTCCTTGAATCTTTTATTTTCTGGTAACCATTATTAATATGACTATGATTAATGATGGTAACTAACTCTACTCTTTGTTAAAATGTAATGTTGAGAGAAAATATCAAGGTCCATTTTGAGCAAGAGCAGTGACCAGTCAATGAATCAAATTTCCAGAGCCAGTGGTGATGATTCGTTACTGTGTGCCAGACACTGTAGCTAATATTCACTTGAGTTAGGTAATCTAACACTGACAGATATTCTATTGGATGAGTTCTAGTGGAATTCTAAGCAATTGTCAATGTTAACCATAATCAAAACCCACATTGATGAAAACAGTATGAACACACGTTTTAGCATATTATTTGTTCCAGTGTTCTCATTGTTCCTTAGAGAAACATTTATTGCAAAATTAATGGGAAATGAAGTTGCTGTTCATGTTACTATTTTGTGTAAATATTCTTTCTTTAACTAAGAACTACCAAGTCGTTCAACATGGCTCAATGTTTTACTCTCCTTTGAGAACAATTCCTTATGTATTGAAAAATAAGACAGTAAATGAGCCTTAACTGATCCAATCCGTGACAGTAAGAACCAGTTCATGAATAAATTTTTTTTGCTGTTGCTGTCATTTAGTTACTTTTTCTTTTTTCTTAGATAAAATACCCTGACAAAAGTAACCTAAGAAATAGATGATTTATTTTGGCTTATGGTGTGATGGTACCATTCACCATAGCAAAGATGTCTCCACAGCAGGCATGTGAGACAGCTGATCACATTCCATCCAGAGTCAGGCAGCAAAGAAGATCATACATCTCAGCTCACTTTCTTCTTTTTGCGCAGTCTAGGGAATGGTGCCACCCACTTTACAATGAGTGTTGCTACTTCAGTTAACCTAATCAAGACAATCTTCCACAGGCCTGCCTAGTGGCTAACCTAATCAAGACAGTTCCTCACAGGTGTGCATAATGCTTGCCCCTAGATGCTTCTGGAGCCCACTCTGATGATAACAAATACTAAACATTACACAGGGTCTTGTGTAATGTTGTCCGGCCTTGAACTCATGATGTAGCCGAGAGTGACCTGGAACAGCAGCTCCTCCTACCTTTGCTTATCAATTTCTGGGAATACAGACATTCAATATAATTCTAAATGGTGAAAAAGAATTAATAATTCTATCATGTAGGCAGCAGAGATGCACACATAGGAAATCACAACAGATATATTTTCAGTGTATAAAATACCCTAAAACATCTAATGAAAGAAGGAAAAATAAGCTACTCTGTCTTAAGCCATAGAGAAAATGAGCTGAAGAGTTGTATGATACCATCATTTCAGAGTATCTCAATCTCAAAATTCTCCAATGACATTAGTTTTCCTGTTTTTTTCTAGCTGTTAACTGAAACTAGTGTGATGTTCACTAATGAATTGAGTTCCCAGCAAAAAATCAAGGGTTATAAACTATATATATATATATATATATATATATATATATATATATATATATATATATATACTATTATTATGTATATAATACATAAATAAATAAGTAAAGGGATTAAAATGTCTTTATAAATTAGCTTCATGCCACTTCAGTAATTATTTCTTGAACACTTAACTCTCATAGTGCACTAACCCGTACTAGTACAATTGAAGATTAAATCATCCTTGAATCCTCTAAGAATCCATAGCCTTTATTCATGAAACATTGTATAATATTACTATCTATGTTTCAGGAGATTGGGGGGAAATTAAGTTTTGATGATAAGTTGATTACAAAGGAAATAGCCCCCATTTTCAGTAATTTCTGGATTCTTTTCTCAACAATGATGTCTTCTAGAATTTGACTTCATAGCTCTTTCTATTTAGAGGTAGCATTTGGCCTCACAATTTGCTAATAAAATGTAGTAAGACAGAGATGATGACACTTCCTAGTGTAGGCTTAAGGACAGTTGTATGCTTACGCTTTCTTGTGAAACCCTCTTATTTCATGAAAACCAGCCTGGGTAGTCCAGACTAGATTGACTAATTTTGATTATAGAATTATGAGTGAGCCTAGCTGAGATCAGTTTATGTCATTCCAGATCAACCATTCTGCCCAACCCATTTATAGTGCGTGAGAAAAAAGTAACTGGTTATTGTAAGGCTTAAAACTTAAGCCATTAGGATGGGCGTGGTTGGCTTTGTAGAAGTATCTAACTGATAGGAGTTTGGTTTGTGGGCATGGTATGGCTCAGCAAGTTCAGGCAGTCTGGGAACTCATGGGAATGTGCATGGACAGACACTTAGTGGGGAAGTACCACTAAGAGCAGCGGGGAGATTATCATGGTAAACGTCACTAATCTTAAAAGCTCCTCAAAGCTCAACCCTTTTTGACAGGGACTGCCAAGGACCTGGATGCCTTCATTGATATGTGTCAAGCCAATTTTTAGGCTCAAGAACTTAATATCAAAAATTGTAAATGTGAGAGCTGATAGACACTGCAGAGATCTCATGTCCTCATTCTGCAAATCACAAAAGGTTACAGTGGTAATAAATAACCTGTTCTAAATTACACAATTACTCTCCTCACTGCCTCTTGTCCGCTTTGCATGTGCAGTTAAATATTCTACTTTCTGGAATCAAGATTTTAGCAAGCCTCGTTTCTGGTTTATAGATGGCTGTCCTCTCTCTGAATCTTCGCATGGCAGAGAGCACAGAGAAAGGAAGCAAGCCTTCCCCTATCTATTCTCCAAGGGCACTTATCCAATAATTTGGGATCTGCCATGGTGTTACCTCCCAGATGCCTCACCTCTGTATACTTGGTAGTGTGCTGTTACAGTTTTAGAATGAGTTAAGAAGCACAAATATTCAGTCTAGAGCAATCTTAGAAGTGTCATATGCTTTTTACTATATTTAAAAGGAAAAGGGAAAATTAAAAGATACACTTAAACTTATGCTTTCCCCTCCCAGTGACACTGTGGTGAGGCTCTAGAGGGGGTTTTCTCAAATTGCTCCTTTGAAGTCTTCCCACAGTGAATCTCATTTGAGTATATGTTCTGTGACAGTAGTTGACCCTTTGTTATAGATGCTAGCTTCGTGTCATTGGTACTGCATAGACCAATATAGTTTATATATGGTTTTGCTTCATTGAGTGGCTCTTGTGGATAAACCCTGTGCTCTGAGAAAACTCTTGAATTCCTTGCAAATTTGTTTTCTGTCTCATGTCACTTTTCTCAGCATTAGACTTGTAGTTTACGTTTTGAAAACACTGTGCACCGAGCAACACTTCCACAGGGGCTTTGCCGCAGCAGTAGTTACAGGTACATTGAAGTTGCTGCATTCTGCGCTTGCCTTAGCCCTACTTTCTGTGAGTTGCTGTTACTCGGTAGTCTATGGAAATGCCGTATCCTCATGTTCTGTGGATTACGAGACTTACTACCTACCTACTAATGAAAGTTGTAAAAGCCTCTTTCCTTAGACTCCTTTTATCCATGTAACACATGGCTACACAGCTTGCTTGAAATACTGAATCTTGTCAGGCTTCCATACAAGAGCCTCTTGTTAGTCATTCCGATCATCAGAGCCAAGCTTCCCTCCCTCTTCTCATTGGTTGTTGTTGTTTTGTTTTGTTTTGTTAAGACAGAGCCTCACTATGCATCCCTGCTTGCTTACTATGTAGACCAGGCTGGGCTGGAACTCACAGAGGTCTGCCTGCTTCTTCCTTGCTAGTACTGGGATTAATGGTATCGCTCCATACCCAGGCCCCCCCCCCCTCAGCATTTTTCTTGACAATTCATTGAACCACTTTCGCACTGATGGTCAATGTATCACTGAACTTCATACCATGTGACCTTCCCCCCTTGTCCCTCATTCATTCCACTGCCTTCCTCGTTCCACTTCCAAACTAGACATACACCGCAAAGGAATCACGAAGCTCTAAAGCATTTCTTTCTCTCCATAATTCGTTTCCAGAATTTTAAGACATTTACTCCAATGATATTTCTCTGAATGTCAAATGCTTTCACGTAAGAACACAGAGTTCAGTCTCTTCACAGGCTGGAGCAGAGTGCAAACAATCCCTTTGCAGGGAAACAGGACTCAGCATCTATTAGAGGCAGAGCTTGTCCACAGTGGTTTACAACCCCACTGGGACAAGGCAGGACAATGTGGGTGTTAAGGCTCCAGAGTACATTCCTGATCTACAGAGGGCTTCTGCGTGAAAAAAGAGTCATTTTGTGTCATCCTCATATTTTTGTCCAATTTTAACAACACACGCAATAGAAATAATTTCCTTCCCCAATTTCTGTCCTTTATACAGAAAAACCATTCAGAGACCGTAAGCCTTACAGGCGCTTAATCACTGCCTTGACTGATTTAGTTAGCAGAATTTCGTATGGGTTCCATGATTCTAGCTCACAGCAGAAGCAATTACACAGGACTTGTTTTCAGCATGAAGTAGTACTTCTCTGTTTCGACCTGAACATCTTGATTTTCAAGAAATTTTGATCACAAAGCGTGTAGTTTGCTTTTGAAGAACACACACTGGATGTCTTAGGACCCTTATGGAATTCGTTTGCATGTGAATATAAGTAGTTGGTAGCTTGGGTTAAATTTCTTTTGATATTGTTTTTGGGGAAGAGCTGGTGGAAAATAAAAGCCTTCCTTTAGCCACAGTTAGAGGGAAGACTGAAGAAAGATTATTTCATTTGCTTGCGCCTTACTGTTCATATATGAGTCAATGCTTCAAGATACTGGATCATTCTGTTTAAAATACAAATGTTCCTAATGCATTTTTCAATATGCATAATAATGAATACCATGTTAAACGTTTACTTTTTAAAATGCAAGTGTGTGTGTATATATATATTAGTTACCTGATATTATAAAATACCATGACCAAAAGCAACTGATAGAACAAATAGTTTATTTTGGCTAGGGGCTCCAGAGGGAGAGGCCGTAGTAGCAGGGGATGTAGGGTACCAGAAAGCAGGAGCAGAAAACTAGCGGATCACATTTTCATCCACAGAGAGAGCAAACTGGATGTGAGATAAGGCTATAACCTCCTAAGGCCCGCCCCCCGTGACAATGCTTCCTCCAATAAGGCTCCATGTCCTAAAACTTTCATAAGCTCCCCGAAAATACACAAATACATGAGCACATAAGTACATGACTCTGTGGAAGACAGTTTTCATCCAAACCCCAACAATGTGCAGTGTGTATCCATGATTTAGACAGAGCGCATGTGCACAGAAGTCAGAGGAGAACACTGGATAACCCACTCTATCACTCTGGCCTTATTCCTTTGAGATGAGGTCTTTCACTGAACATGGACCTAAGCTAGCAGCCAGCAAGCTCCAGTAACTCCTGTATCTGTCTACTGCCTTTTGCAGAAGTTTATTTCCAGTCATGTTTAAAATGGTTGTTTTGTTCACTATTAAGAAAAGGGCTGCCTAGGCCTTGGCATTTGTATTGTCTACAGGTGTTGGCTTTATGTAAAAGATGTTTGATTGCTCATAATCTGCATGTGCTATCAATAGAGCACCCGAGGAGCTTAGGTATCAATAAAAATCCCTGAGGGGTGAGGCTCAGGGTTCCACTGTCCAGTATGGTACTTGCCATGATAGTGGTTCCCTCTGCTGAGGTCTGGCTGGATTTACATCTGCAAAAAATGCCCCCTTGCCTTCTTTGATGAGCTGCCATAGTAAGTGTACTGCTACAACTGCCCATTAACCCCAAGCACTGGAGTTACAGGCATGCATGGCTATTCCTAGTTTTTGACATGGATACTGGCATCTAGATACAGGTTTTCACGCTGGCACAGAAAGTGTTCTTACCTACTGAACCGTCTTTCCAGCCTTCAGTTTTCGTTTTCTTTTTGTTTTTGTTTTTCATTAGGTTATTTGGGGGCTACTTTGAGTAGTCTTGGCATTCCGTGAGCATATGTCATTCTATCATATGTCATACGTCACATATCCCCTAGGAACAGTTGGCTTCAAACGTTATAGACAGAGAGGAAGGTGTACTTGGCAGATATTTTGTGTGCATGCTTCCTGATGTCATTGATTCTGGTTATTCGAACAAATAAACAATGAAGGTGGTGTAGAAAACCTTAGATAAAAATTGACCTGTGTGGAAAAGACTGAAAAAGGATGAAAAACTCTTGAAATAAAAGCTGCTGTAATCTTGGTCACTTTGCCAGTAAACTGATCCTTAGTGTTCATACTCACTGAATTTCACAGAATTCTGTTTTTTAGTTATTTATTTATTAGAATTTTTCTTCTCTCATATATTTCATTCCAACACCTTTCTGCAGCTCCCTTCATTCCTCCTAGCTCCCCCTATCTTCGCTGTTCCCAGATCTACCCACATCCTCCCACTCCCACTCCACCTCTCCCCAAGAAAGAGCAGTCTTCCAAGGGTTATTGCTCAAACATAGCACAACAAGATGGATCAGGGTCAGGCACAGTTCCCTATTTCAATGTTGGACTAGCAACCCAATAGGGGGGAAGGTGCTCTAGGCAGGCAAGAGGTTCAGGGACACCCCCATCCCAGTCTGCATGAGTTCTGTAAGGGCACCAGATCAGGCAAACTCAAGACATATTTGGGCAACCCAGCATGGGGTTCCATGTCTGCTGTTTCAAACTCTGTGAGCCCCTAAAAGTGCTGGTCAATGGACTCCATGGGGCTTGTTCTCCTGATGTCCTTGACCCTTCTGGTCCCAGCAATCCCTCCTCATCATATTCCATGGGGCTCCCCAAGCTCTGCAGGATGTTTGGTCCTGGGCCTCTGCATCTTCTCCCATTCGCTGCCTGTGGAAGCCTCTCTGATGAAGATTGGGCTAGGCACGGATCTAAGAGTAGAGCAGGATACAATTAGAAACCATCTCCTAGCTATCCAATAATTAGTTCCTGGTCTATCCTATAGGGTCAGGCATGGGTTCTCTCCTTTAGCATGGTGTTCTGCCCTTCCATTGTCCCAGTGGATCCTGCAGGGAGGATAGGCCACAGGTTGAAGTTTTTGTGCTGGGATGGTGTCCCAGTCCCACTACTGGAAGCCTTGCCTCATTATAGAAGATGGCCTGTTTAGGCTTCCCGATCCCCATTACCAGAGCTCTTTGCTAGGGTCTCCTTTGTTGATTCCACCGAGTTTTCACTGCATTGGGTTTTCCTGATTTTCCCTTGAATGTCCTCCAATTCTGGTCATCTTCCCATAAATTCTCTCTCACCTTCCCTCTCTGCCTTCCTGGTCTCTTCTCTTCCCGTTCTCATCATTCCCTGTCCCTCCTGCATCTTCTGTTCTACTTCCCCTTTACCAGGGAGATCCCTATTCCCCCACTGGGATCCTTCTTGTTTCATAGTCTCTCTGGGTCTGTGGATTGCAGCACCTTCGTCCTTTGCTTAGCAGTTAGTATCCACATATAAGTGAGTATATACCATGCTTGTCTTACTGGGACTGAGTTACCTCACTCAGGATGATTTTTTTTCTAGTTTTTTTCTATTTCCTTCCATTTGTCTGCAAAATTCATGAAATCTTTTTTTTTTTTTTTTTAGTAGTTGACTAGTACTCTGTATAGATGTGCCACAATTTCTTTATCCATTCTTCAGTTGAGGGGCATTCAGTTTTTTTCTAATTTCTGGCTATTATTAACAAAGCTGCTGTAAAGACAGTGAAGCAAGTATCCTTATGATAGGGTGTAATATCGTTTGGGTATATGCCCGGGAGTGGTATAGCTGGGTCCTGAGGTAGGTTGATTCCTAATTTCCTGAGGAACCGCCATATTGATTTCCATAGTGGCTGTACATGTTTGCACTCCCACCAGCAATGGAGGAGTGTTCCCCTTGCTCCACATCCTCACCAGCATGAGCTGTCCTTTGTGTTACTGATCTTAGCCATTCTTGCAGGTGTAAGATGGAATCTCAGAGTGATTTGATTTGGATTTCCTGGATGGCTAAAGATGCTGACATTTCTTTGTCTCTCAGCCATTTGAGTTTCTTCTTTTGAGAATTCTTTGTTTAGTCCTGTACTCCATTTTTTAATTGGGTTATTTGTTTTGTTGATGTCTAGTTTCTTGAGTTCTTTATATATTGTGGATATTAGCCCTCTGTCAGAAGTGGAGTTGGTGAAGATCTTTTCCCATCCTGCCATTTTGTCTTATTGACAATGTCCTTTGCATTACAGAAGCTTTTCAGTTTCATGATGTCCTATTTATTAATCACTGATCTTCATGCCTGAGCCATTGGTGTTCTGTTCAGAAAGTTGTCTCTTGTGCCAATGAGCTCAAGGCTATTCCCCACTTTCTCTTCTATCAGGATTGGTGTATCTGGTTTTATACAGAATTCTAATCAACTAGTTTTTTTATAGCTAATGTTTTAAAGTAAAGAAATGACATCCTAACCTAGAAAAAGAGTTGCCAACACCACACCAGAAAAACCTACATTAGCAGCACAGGCATCCTGAGCTAACATGTAGAAGAACTAACGTAGCTTAAATGAGTGAGCAGTCAACTCAACTGTATTATTTGTAACAGAATCACTACAAACTATTCCAGGCAGCTATGTGTGTCCCAGGTAGATGGAGACTGTAGACATGTTTTTATATCATCCCCTTTCCTGGAAGTTAGATTCAAAATAACAATTCTAAAATCAGAATGACTCTCTCCACTTGGATGAGAATGTGACAATTATTTTTTTGAACTGTTGGAGAGGGGTTTTAGAGAGCACTCTGTAAACTTCTGGAGAAAGGAGTGTTCGTGGTTCAAGGACAGGACAATTGCAGCTACTTTATATCTCCTACGTAGTAAGCTTATGTTTAAGCTTTATTTTTAAAATATCAATGGTAAAAGTATAAAAGCTGTTTTTGACGTGTCACTGTTGTTACAACTAAGTTTTGATGCCCTCTCTTCTTCCAGGGTCTTCTGTCTTCTGGTTATCCTGGTCTCCAATCTAATCAGTCTCAATCAACATCAACATATCTGCCTGACATTCTGTCCCTCTCCCTCTCAATCAACAGATGCTTGTGTGCCCCTTTCAGAAGGCTCACTCTGTAAAAGGAAGAAATGATGAGCCCATCCATAACTCAGAGCTTTTAGCAAAGCCCGTCTTGCTGGCTCCACTCTTTCCTTCTTTCCACGTCTGTTTCTGCTTTGTCCGTTACTACTCAGAGCCGATTTAGTTTTAAAATTCTTCTCCATCCTCCTCTTTTACCCCTCCAGTTCCTTGACCCTACCCACAATTTCTTCCTCTTCCGTCTTCTCACCTCAAATGATACCTAGGAGATGATGGAACAAGAAATAGGTGTCAGCCAGAGAGGAAAGGAAGGTCTGTGACATGGCCGCTGCTGTTTCATCCTTGTTTTCTGCTACATTTTGTCCTTCCTCTTCATCGTCATCCTTGTGTGATGCGTGTGTGCTGAGGTCCAGGCACACGTGCACCATGGCATGCACATGGAGGTAAGAGCTCAACTTTTAGCTGGTTCTGTCCTTCCACTGTGGGCTCCAGGGAGGGGCTGCCAGTCATCAGGCCTGCATCACAAGCTTCCCTGCGCAGTGAGCCACCTCGCGGGTTCTTGGTCAACTGTTAATGACCTTTCGGTTCCTTTTATTAAAAAGACACAGCATGAGCTTAAATTATTCATAATGAAGAATATCTCTAGCTTCAGACAGGCCATGATATCTTCAGATATGCCTTCTGATACCCAATTCTGCTCCTTCTGGATCCTCTCTCTAATCCGCTGGTCCCTGGCTCCAGACATTATTGCACCTCACTGGAACAGCAAGAGTTATCAGAACACATGGGAGAGAAGGTGAAGTGTTTTGTTGTTGTTTTGTTTTGTTTTGTTTTAAATAAAGGAACATGTAGCATTTAAAGTTCAAAAGTCAGGCATCCTTTGTAACGACTCAGCTGTGATGTAGGGTAAAACATCGTTTCTATTTGTGTGCAATGAAAATTTCAGTTTAAATTGTTAAAATGACATGTATATGAATTCCCTTCATTTGACAGTCCCCAAACATTTAAACTTGAAAAAGATAAATTAGTGGGTGTAAAGAGAAAACAAAACAGACAAGCAAACAAGAAGTCAGTGAGCCTGATTTAGCCGGAGGGCTGCAGTTTGTAGGTATGCTAATGAAATGATAAGCTCATTGTTAGGCCCTGGGGGTGAGTGACGTGGAGTTTACTTTATTTTGACAACAGTTTCACTCACTTTCAAATGGATGTCTTTAAGAATGAGAGGCCTTAAAAAGGCCTCTAATTATCCCAAATTGTAAGTAAGAAGAGACTGCATCTTAAAAGGAGTAAAGAGTCAGAAAGCCAGCTTTCCAAGACCTTATCCGGCCATGTTTCCTTAAAATTCCCATCTTTAAAGGGCTGACTACAGATTTGGTTTCCCTCTCCTGCTGCTTTCCATTCCAGTTATCTCCACCTGGGAAGGAAGATGAACGACCTGCTACTAGAATGGTGTTTCCCTGCTCTGTAACACCTGCAGGAGGATAGCAGGGGGTGAGAGAAAGTCTTCTGAGGAGAACAAAAGGCTTTGTGATCCAGACAGAGGCTTGCCACAGACAGAACAAATAAGGCCATAGGCTTTATGCTGCTCAGAGTTTGACACCAGCGACCTCTAGGATTTGTTTATACAATGCCACCAATCTCCCTCCCTTCAGTCAAAACTGTCTCTCACCAACAGCAGAACATCTAGAGTACACACACCCTTCCTAGAGTTCGGGCCACCTTCTGATTCTCACCTGCAAGTGCTTTTGATCCCTTTGAAAATACAAAGAACGTTGACAAAGCATGAAAAGAAGGAGCCCACTCCCTCTAATGTTGTCGCTTTCAGAACTGGAGCCAACAAAGTCATACACAAGCACCAAAATGACTGCATCATTTGAACAGCAGAAAATTGAGCAGGGAAATTGAATTCTAAAGCCAAGGAACAAAGCCCCAAAATCAAAGGCTCTTACGTAAAAATGAGTTCTGTTCAATCTTGCTTTCTCATTTATCTTCTCTTTGTTGTCAGCAGGCTATGCTCCCAGCTAGATATGCATACCAGAAAGTTTGAGAGAAGCCTGTTTGAAATCTAGGGGGGAAAGCAGCCATATGGCTTGAAGACATGGCTGTTTCCACAGAAATTCAGAGAAAATCTTTCTTAAAAAAAAAAAAAATCCTATGGCAAAGACTAATAGCATTTGTATTAGTACAAACAGTTCCCAACTTATAAATGGACTGGGAGCCAAAAGTTTTTGTTTTTAAGTCAGCTGCTTGTGATTTAGAAAACATTTACTCAAAAGAACAATTGTAGGTGGTCGCTGGAGGCAGCGCTTGCCATGAGGCATGGTGTAATACACAGGCATACTTTTGAGGCAGGGTCTCTCCGACTCAACTCTACGGGAGCACAGTGAGGAGTAGCGTTTCCCACACAGAGCAAACATGGTAACTTTTCCTGGAGTGTTCCTGTGGGCACAAGCTTTGGAGACATATCACAGTTCCTGTGAATGGAACAGGGTATTAATGGTAAGAGAGGTAAAATCTGAATAAGGAGGGTAGATCAGTTACAGTATTTTAACTGTGACTGGAGAGGGAAGAAAAGATCCATGAGAAGCTCTTGATAAAAATGAATTGTGAAAAACTCAATACGCGCTCCACTTCCCAATCCTGGCCCTAAAACATCTTTGTATTAATTAACAGGGTGAGTGATGTCTGAATACTGTTTTTGAAGCTGCCATAGGGATAAGGAGAGATGAGCAAGGTTGGAAGCAGTTGAGGATCAATGTCTTATAAAGGCCTCCCTTTGAATATTCCTAAGTCTGCATCTGACAGCTGTAAGAAGCAGGTCAGATAGTCTCCCAGCCGTACCATGTCTATAAAAGGCTCAGGGTGAGACTGAGCTCTGCTGATAGAGATTTTCAATAATTTCCTAAGTTAAGGTCTTCTTCTAAGGCTATATATCTGGAATCCCCATCTTCCCACTCAAGCTATTGGCTGGCCAAGAGCATTTCCTGTTGAGTGGGGTTGGTGTAATAGACAGCACTGTGCACTATTCTCCAGGTGAATCTTCAATGGAAACTGATGACTAGTTAAGTGTGACAGTTATTAATTTTATTGACATTATAATTAATGCTATTGGATTCCTTTCTGCTTTAGTAGGAGTCAACTGCTTGTGTAAAGAGGAATGACTGATAGGGGTGGCATGCTACTTAAGGAGAAAAACGCAGGGCTAAGGATTACAAAGCAAATGTTAACTGACTTAACTGAATTGTTGCTTAGGACCAGCTATCCTTGCCTGTGGATACTACAAGAATAAGTTAAAGAATGCATATTTATACACATATGTATGCACACATTCAGAAATGCATAAGGGGATTTTTCTCGCTAATACTGACTTTACTTTCAGTTCAGAGATAACGGTAAAGAAATGATATTGAGGACTTGATATAGATGAAGCGGACTGGGGAGACACATATGCTGAGGGAGCCAGAAAGTGCTCTGAATGTGGCATAACCACTTCCTGCAGCACACATCTGTGTGGGAAACCAGCTTCTGTTGAGTTCAGTTATTTGAGAGCAAATCAAAAGCATTCCACAAGTATCTATGGTGTTCTAAATCAAGTACCAAGAAGAGAGGAAGTATTTACCAGTCTTCATGATTCTACTGCTTGTCCAGAGAAACCTCTAATATTTATGAGAAACACTGTGGAGTGTCTTCAAAAATGATTTTCTCTGTTTATCATGTCTGCTGTGTCCCAGTATGATTAATTTTGTCTGTTTAAAGGAAGGGGTCAGTGAGATTCACACAAGGCAGGATATACTGATGATTTAATGGAACATTTTCATAAATAATGTTTTGAGTTGGAGAGATGACTCAATGATTAAAAGCACTGGCTCTTCCAGAAGACCCAGAACCCACATGGCAACACACAACAGTCTGTAACCGCAGTCCCTGGGGATCTGATGCCTTCTTCTGACTTCCTTGAGTGTATTTCACAGACATAAATTCAGGCAAACATTAACAGACATAAAATAAAAGTAAAAAAATTAAAAAAACAATGGTTAACCTTTTACTTTGAAGTAATTTGAGTCTTGAGGAAAAATTGAAACACACTACAGAAAGTACTCTACTTTTCATTGTGCTTTTCCTACTGAATGATGGTCAAAACTAGGAAAATTAGCATTGGTCTAAAAACATAACTAGGCTAAAGGTTATTTTCCTGCTTTTCTAACTTTACAGCTTCGGGCCTTTTCTAGGACACTCTTTGCTGCCATGTGGCCCTGGTCTCTAATTTGCCATAGAACTTACACCGTTTTTTGTCGCCTTTCATGACGTTGGGAAACACTAGTGTGTTTGCTGCTCTAGTTGGCCACGTGAACCTGGGAAAGCAGGGCCTAAAAGTGAGACAGACTAAACTGTCATGCAGTAGGCAATTTTATTCAGAGCGTCAGGCAATTTATACAAAGTGTACGGTCACAAGGACACGCCGCACACGGCAAAAACATGTTTTTCCGTAGGATCATATGGTAACAAAGAGTAAACTCACTCCTCTCCACTTCCACTCGGGAGGAGCTCGAAAACACATTCCAAGAATAATTCTCTGTTTTGAAGAAACTGGGGTCACAAGACTCTTGCCTTGTTTTCTTGGACTTTTCTCACAAGCACTCAGAATTCTCACTCCATTCTTGGACTGTGTTTTGAAATCCTCCCCACCCCCCTTTTTAATGGCAGGATATCCAGAGTGTTTTTTATTTGATATGTTGTAGATAAATCTAATTGCCATTTGATGTGTATCCTATAAGAAAGCAGATTATAGTATTAGAACTGAAATCATTAACTCTGCCACCTAGAATGGAGATCCAAACTAGATCCAGTGCTATTAGTTACATTATTATATTGATCAGAATAAAATCTAGAGTGTAGCTTGAAAAGAGACTCACATGATTAGTAGTTTGATATCTTATAGAACATAATCCCATATTTGCCTTTAATAAGAATATAAATGTTATGACATCCTACACAAATGGAAAGTGATTCAAATCCCAAGGAAAAATTAAACATAGTCCGTTCTTCAGATGAATGAATGAGTCTATTACTGTCCCAAGGTCTAGTCACAAGTACAGAGTCACTAATAAAGTAACTTCTCTCTTGGGCCCTTAACTTGGCCATAGGTGGACAGATTTGACGTCTGTTGATATAATCAATATCTCTTCTTGCTATCTTCTACTATCTCTTCACCCTCTGCCATTGTCTTTAATAGCCCAGGGCCAGAGAAGCCAGAGGTAATCCATAATATTTCAGTGGCTCCATCTGCAATGACAAATGCATACCTCATCCCTGTTTTCTTCTGGAGAAATAAAAACAGGGCAGATTAATGTATAAGCTTGCTTATTTCCTTCTACAATAAAAGCAGGGAGACTAGACTATGCACCAGTATGAGCCTGTTGCTGGAACTAACCCTACAGTGTCAATAGAATCTGAAATGATACTTTAGGGTTTATGAATTAACCATAATAGATGAATCAAAGTAGCCAGTTCCACCTGCTGGGCTGAGAAAAAAGAAGTATCAGTTGATGAATATCTGAACTGTGAATCCCTCCTATACCATTAATTAGATGAGCCATCAGGAAAATAAGTATCTCTCCTTGGAATGGGAGAAGGTTGGGCATTTTTTGTTATCCACAAATTCAGTTCTTATGAGAAAATACCATAGCTTGCCGGGTGAATTATAATTTCCTATCCTTCTATCGTTATTTGGAAATGAAATTTGATAATCCATAGAGTTCTACAACTCTCTTAAAATTGATAGTTAAGTTTAATATAATACAGCAAGGATCAAACTTATGTACTTATTAATATTGGGTTCTCCCCTGATTTACTGATACAAGAAAAGTAAGGTAAGCAGTTAGCATTTTATGGCCCTTATGGTGTAAATAAATTCATTCTAAAGGTTTATCTTACTGTGCTATAATACTTGTAGGAGACAGTTTGTGGGGAGAATAGGTAAGTTTAAAGGCAGCAAAGGATCCACTCAAAACACAAGTACTTCTTTTAGTCTGGATTCAAATAGCTGCATATTTTGCCTCCTGAGATAATATGCAAGGACTGCCCAATGCTGCCTCTCCTTTTAGAGTTTTAAATACATTGGTTATTGCATATAAACATTTTGATTTTGTTAAAATTGCACTGGAGCTACTGAGCACAGCTCATGTAGCTAGGGAGAAATTGTTAAACAAATTCCATTTCCCCGCCGTGTCCTAGTTTGCCTAGGTTGTAAAGTTAGCTTTTTCATAGGCTCTCCTAAGTCCTCATCAAAAAGTGGAGGAATTCAGTATTGGGTTGATTATCCCATTCCTCACCCCATACTTCAGGGTCATTTCCAGGCAATGGAGAATCTAAAGGACGCTGCAGTAAGGGAGTCATCTTCAACAGCATCGTCGTCAGCTGGTGCTGATTTTACTTTTCCATTTTGCCTGAACAGGGAAAATCTCTTTTGGCCTCTTTTACCAATTTTAAGGTTTGATCATCCAGTTTATATTTATTCAAGGAATTAGCCATCTCTTCTCCATGATTAATATCCTTCTTATCTTCCTTAAGTATTTTAATAGCAGTTCAAACTTGAACTGGGATCTTTTCCTTTGCTATTGTTGCTTTCAGTTCTTTCAGACTCTGTCCCGTACTTCTCCCTCTCACGTTGTCTCTTCTGGAAATTGGGGGTTATACTGTGGTCCTCCTTTCTCTAAGAAAATAAAGTGATGCACAAGTGTCACATAAAGCAAAGCCTTCCCTGGCTTCTGCCCCATTATGCTCACTCACCTTCTGTGAGGGTCACCACTCTCCTGTCTCACAGCTGGCTTGGGGTCCCTGGTTCCTTGTTTCACTTCTTACTGCTCTAATTGGCCACATGAACCTGGGAGAGCAGGACCTAAAAATGGGAGACAGATCAAAGTCTCATGAACTAGCCAATTTTGTTCAGAGCATCAGGCAATTTATACTCTGAGAGTTAAGAATCACCTGAGTGAAGAGTACGGTCACAAGGGCAAGCTGCACATGACAAAAACATGCTTGTTTATAAGTAACAACAGCTGAAGCAATCTGCTACACCTGGGAGGAGCACAGAAACCCATTCCGAGAACAATTCTGTGTTTTGAAGGAGCGGAGGCCACAAGACTCTTGACTTGTTTTCTTGGAGTTTTCTCACACAACGCTCAGAATTCTCACACGACTTCATTCTTGGACCATGTTCCGACACCGGTGAGTGCTGTTGTGACTGCCTGCTCTTTAAGTTGATGCATTTGGGGATGAATACCATGAAGTGTGATGTTGCATCGTGCTGAGGATATTTTATGCTAGTATGCTTGTTAATTTGTCTAAGTATGAACTCTTGTTTGTTTTCCTATTCTACAGATTGTGATACCACCATTTCTTCCTGGAGTAGGTTATTCATTTATGTTTCTTCATACCATCTGAACCTCTTCAAAGGCAAAAACATTTAGGAAAAAAAATCTTTTCAAGATGATAAATTTTAATCATATGTTTAAATGAATCATTCAGAGATAAAGAGAGATTGGAAGGCATTGGCGATCTTGGTATGCCTTAATTCTAGAGACCTTTATCCCAAGCAAACAATTTAAAAGTACCCTACAAATGCCTAGAGATGAGTCTAGATTCTTGGGAAGTAGAATATGTTTATTTGGAAACAAGGCAGAATCAAGAGGCAATGAGTGGTTATAATTCACCTAAGATGTGTAAACAGAGCTTCTTTGCTTTATCAAAGTCAAATCCTTCTTCCATGTATTCCAAGCTTACCAGGGAAAAGGGAAGAACACAAAAGCCTTAAGTACAAGAGGAATGTCCTCCTGTGTACTATTTCAGAATCGTTTTTCTGAGAAAAACCAAAACTAAACAGTTGTAAAGTCTCCAGAATGTTGAGCCTTTCCCCTGGGTGAGAAGTTCTTCAAGTCTGGAAATGTTCTTTCTTTCCCAGAATCCCCATGGCTAGTTTGTCCCTGCTTACAGCATTGCCACACCACTCCTGTGTTGTAACACATGGCATGTATGTCATCTTCTGAAGGTTTCCTGCTCAGCAGCAAGCACTTTATTTGTTGTTACTGATGAATTACTCTTTTAAACCAGAATTGGTAATAATACTACAAATTTCAGCACCCATACTCTCTGGACATACACTGGGTTCATGTGGTTTCATTATGTGCTGTCTCAGATTTATTAAAAAACATCCTAGGTAAGGGTTGCTGATGCAGAAACCTGAAACACCACACTTCTCTATTTCAATTTATTTTTATGGAGCAATAGCTATGAAAACTGTATTTTAGTAGCATAGAAATAATGACAAATAGACACATAGCATAGCATAGCAGAGGGAGCCAGGAAATGCCACTAATAAATATGGTAAATTAAACTTCACCTTTTCCATTAAGTTATATGTGTGTGTGTGTGTGTGTGTGTGTGTATGCTTGTATATGTATGTGTGTGTGTGTATACATATATATATGTATAGAGAGAGAGAGAGAAAGAGAAAGAGAGTGAGAGAGAAAGAAAGAGAGAGATTAAATGATAATTTATTCAATCAATGGTGCTGAGAAAGCTGAGTGTCCATAACACAAGCAAGAAACTAGAGCCTTATACTAGATAAGAAAGACACTTCCAAGTAGATTAACCCTAAATATAAGACTGGAAAACACACAATCCTTAAAAGCTTACAGAAATAAGTTTCTTGATATTGGCATTGGTGCAGATCTCCACCAAAAGCACAGAGAACAAAAATAAAAATAAACAAGAAAAACTAAATCAAGCTAAGGAGTTTCTGCACAGCAAAAGGCACATTCAGTAAAATAAAGGGGGGGGGTAGCTGACATTTTGGGACAAAAGACCCATATCAGTACTTCAAAGCACAAATCACAGAGCCTTCTCCTATTCTAATCTCACAGAGCAAACATTTGTAACTTTAAAAGTCTAGTTTATCAATTATTCTTTTTCTAGATCACGCCTTAAAAGTAACAAGATTTCCCAAAAATTCTTATCTAATAATACCGTAAGTACCAAACAATGAATGAACTCTGTTGCTGTGTGTGATGGTTTGAATAAGAATGTCCCCTATAGGCCCATATTTGTATGCTTAGTCATTAGTGGGTGGCACTATTTGATGGAGATTAGGAGGTGTGGCGTTGTTGGAAGAAGTGCATCATTGGGGCTGGGGCTTTGAGGTTTCAAAAACCCAAGCCAGGCGCAATAACACTCTCCCTCCTGCTACCTGGGGACTCTAGATGTAGAACTCTCAACTCCTTCTCCAGCATCATGTCTGCACGGGTGCCTCCAGGCTCCCCACTCTGATAACAATGGACTAAACCTCTGAAACTGTAAGCAAGACCTAATTAAAAGCTTCCTCTTACAATAGCTGTCTTAGTCACGCTTTCTCTTCACAGCGATAGAACAGTGTCCAAGACAATGTAATATTTAATCAACAGGCCTTATTCATATCTTATCCTCTGACCCTCCTCAGCTGTCTGTGTGATTTAGTATTCAATTCAGGACACAATATTTCATTTGACCCTTATTTTCCCATAATCTGTTTGGCATAGAAAAAAATCCCTTAATCTTTGTCCTTCAGGTCCTTGGCACATTTGACCACTACTGCACAGTTGTTTTACAGGATTTTCCTTAATTTGGGTTTCTTTAGCCATTTCTTTACAGTTCAGATTGGGGATTTTATTGTAAAGAATTGTCCCTAGCTCCTCATTTTTCATTATTTATTTATATTAATATAGATACATGGCATTTAATCTTCTTCTTTTAAATTATCATTAATATCGTCTCTCAAATTATCCCAGACTTGCTTATTGAAAGATCCTTCAACTTGGCTCTTGTATTTATTTGATGCATCCCATAATTTCTGGTCCACTTTCTTATATTCCTAGAAGCTATAAAATAGTATGTCTCAGTTCCGCCCTATGCTAGAATTGCTTTAGATATGACTCAGACATTAATCCACTTCTTAAAACAGTCTAGACAGCTGGGATATGTAACTTAGTGGGAAAGGCAGACTTTCTGGATACTTTCGTGTATGGATTTGTTACACGTCCAAAGAAAACTGATCTATGACTTTGTATATAAAATCCCATGTTCCTGTGTATATACGTGCATATGTATGCCTGAAGAAAAAAAGTCAGTTAAGTTAAAGCATAATAACTGCTAGGTAAGAAAAAGCAAGGCAAGGTGGGAACTGAATAATTCATTTTTATACCTTTATCTGCGATTCGGGTAGAATTAGGACTGCCCATGTGCAATGATAAAATTTCAGATAGCAAATCTAGATACTTATTACTTCTTCAGAACAAACCTAGAGACAGGAAGTACTAGTCTGAATTACATATAGAATCCTGAAATGCCATTGCATGTAGGTTCTGTTTAGCTGGTGGTCTGATGCAGTCTTCACTCTTTGTACAAGCAACAGCTAAACTCTTAGTCCGTGTCTTCACACCTACAATTTACCGAAAAGGCTAGGTATATGCACTTTCTAATACACTCTCATTTAAAATTGTTTTGATAAAACATAACAAAAAACACAGAAAAGTGGATAAACTATATCTGTACCACTTTAAAAATATTCCAGAAATGAACTCCTGTGCCTAGAATAGAACATTCATGGTGCTCAATAAGTCCCCAGAGCGTCCTTTCCCAATCACAATTTGCTCCCTACCCTTGGAAATAACAGCTGTCATTACTTTTATTACAAGAGTTCCCCTACTTTTAATGTATCCCTAAACATTTGATTGTTTTGTCTGTTTCTGGATTTTATGAAGATTTAATCATGCTATATGTGTTTCATGCTTACATTTCCTTGAATGTATTTGATGCAATACATTGATGCAACATAGTCATGCAATGTGCTACTGCATGACTAAACACGCGATGTTCTTCCTACTGCTTTTAGCTTTGCGCAGTTATAAAATGGGCTATGCAGATACCGTAATGGCCTCGTGGTTCACAAGAGCCCCTGTTACTGTGACAGCATATACAGGTGTGGGATTGCTTGGCTAATAGGACAAATTTTGCACATTCATTCAGTCATCTCACAGTGATTCCACCCCCACCAATACAGTACTGGAGTTCCTGATTCTGTACGTGTTTGACAACCCTTGATCACAGCTGACTTTTTAGATTTTAGTGATTCTTACAGATGTGTAGCGTAATCCCACTGAGGTTTATTTTTATTTTTGGAGTGTGTAGTTCATATTAGACTTTTAAGACATATTTTTTGGCTATTCATATATTTTTTCATCAAGTATCTCTGGTAGACTTCTGCTCACATAAAAGCAATAAGTCTTACTGTCTTTTACGATAGATTTATTTTTCTTTATACTTTCTTAATGTATTACTGTTCCTTATTGATTACGTTGCAGGAAATACTTTCCTTATTTTATATGATTTATATTTTCATTGTTTTATGTTATTTTATGAAAAAAGTCTTAATTTTAATGTTCCCCAATTTCAGCATGGTCTCTTCTTGGCTTGCGCATTTTATCTTGTTAATGAAATCGGTCTATACCAGAGGACATGAAGACATTCCCTTATACTCTTTCTTTAAAGCCTCATAAGTTTTTGCCTTATGAACTTGTATCTTTAGGCACTAGGATATAACTCACTTAGAGTACTTACCTAATATGTGCAAGACTCTTGGTGCTACCCATGTGCACTGTAAAAAGCAAATAATAATTTAAAATAAAGTAAAAGTAGGCTCCTAATCAATCTGTGATTGGTTTTTATGATTGGTGTAAAGTAAGGGTTGAATTGAATTTCTTTTAACTTATAGATAGGTGCCTATTTCACAGTAATTTATTTTAAACTGTGTTTTTCAGTTTAAAGACCAGTAGTTAACAGTTGTTGATCATGAGAAAGATGGAAAAATGAGAAGGGGTATGTAAACTTTGGGAGCAATCAAACAATTAAAAGCTCGTTAATTATATATTCTGAGTTTTCTTTGTAAATGATGTTATACAATATCTATTTTTCCATTTACACTTTTCATTAAAATTAAAAAGAAAACAAAACAACAAATAAGATATTGAATAGGTATCTTTTCAGAACTGTTATCTTTCTTAAGGTCTTTTTGAGTTTTAAATTTTTTAGTGCTTTGATTTAAGAATGATAGACTTCTAAGCCATAGAATTTTTATGTATTTTATCCTTTTACTCACAATTTTTTTTTTATAATTTTGGCATGATGTTAGAGTCTGTATTTTCAATGCTTAGAAAAGGGAATAAACAAAATAGAAAGCATATTCTCTGCCCTTATTACTTTACAGAATTTGCTAAATTTACTTTATATGTAAATAATTTGTGCTCTTAAGAGTCTATGTAAAAATGGGACTGGAGTTTACTACTTTCATAAAGAAAGATAATGATCGTTCGAAATGTTTCATCTGCAGCCTTAAAGAACAGAGATGGTTTCTAGGCTATCATTGTAAGATGAAAGCCTTAGACTGTTGTATGATGAAAATTTTTCCTTTGAGAAGAGGAGAAGAAAGCTCAGGACTCCTTACGTCAAGTCTAACCAAATTCTAGGTGTATATATTTCTTAGGATTTGTTCTTAAGAGGATTTCTGAAAATACTGAAGATGTTAGGAAAATGGTGGAGGAAAACAAAACAGAAGAAGAAGAAACTGAAAAAAAGAGTGGAGGAAAATAAGGAAGGAGAATGAGAGAAAGCTGGGAAGAAAAGGAATCCAGAAACCAGAGACCAGTTGTTCTCTAAGTCACAAGGAGAGGGAATCAAGGCACTAGGAGAGAGATCTTTTTCCTTATGAAAAGAAACAAGTTACAGAGCCTCCCCTTTTCTGTCTTTGTTCAGTCCCTTCCTGGACCCACTGAGGTATTCGTCAGAGAGGCTTAAGCTGCATCTCCTGGGCCAATTATCTGTTGTTTCTAAAGCATCTCACTGAGCTAAGATGCATTAGAAACAGCCTCAGAGGGAAAGGCCAAACCACGTTAGTGTCTTTTCTTTTGGTCATAAAATGTTTGAAGTTACACCACTTAAGCATTGAATTCAGTCTCAGAGATAGTTTTATTTTCAAATCTTGTTGTAAATGCTTTATGAGAGGCAATAAGTCCATTTGTCTTATGTGTAAGTACTGTTTGTCCAAAAGCCTGCTTGGAAGTATAGAAACTTAAAGACTGACCATGGTGTGCAATAATTATGGATTGTCACCCTTCTCTGTTTAAGTCCCACTGCTGCCCCAATTAAAATGGGCAGCATGATATTTACCTTCAGTTTTTATCAAGACGCAAAAAGGCACAGCACACATGAGGAGCCTGGAGTTCAAAATACACAAAATGCCTCCTTTTACCCTGGGAGCATCTTCTCACCTCGCCTTCTCTGCAGCTGCTGTGGCTTTAGGTTGTATCACCAAGCATGTTTGAAGGGTAGAACATCAGAAAAGCAGTAACTGAGAGCTGGATGCAATGGCAGGTTGTATAAAGTTTAATTACCATAAATTTAGATTGCTACAAAATTACTTTGTTGCATTTCTGGTTCTCAGCTGATGACAGTCATCTCTGAATGATCCCTGTGATCTCAACATCACCTCCAAGATCCCCTGGAATGGATTCAGACACCAGTGTAAGAAATTCTGTTTTGATTTAGTGACAATGAAATCTTTCACAAAGGTGATCTCCAGTTTTCCCAAGAGCAAAGAAACAAGATAGATCTTCAGTGTAACTTAGTTTGTCCCAGTAAGGATTGTAGACCCACCTATAAGTCAAAATAACATTTCCTAAGGCAGAAGCTGGTTTTTTGAGGGTGGCAATGGATGTTTGCTTATATCCTATCTACTTCTAACTTACACATTTCAATCATAGGTAAATAAAGACAAGTAGTATACTAATGACTTTACTTGTGTATTTACTGTATAATACAATTTTATATATTTCTAAAAGAGAAGGCAGTACAGATAAGAAACACATGCATAATAAATATGGACACTGGACTCTTTACTCACACCTATTAGAAGTTCCAAGATTCCATAGAAACGAACATCCTGGAGACCCACCCCCTTCCAGCCTTGGACTCCCACCTGCTAGTCTCTCTCTCTGTCATGGTAATGCCTGAAATATCAAAATCATCCTATATTTTCTGAAACTGAGCATGTTTGCCATAGGATTAACACTTAAATGTTGCAAATACTCGAGTCTTCTATTGAAATTGTTTTTTTAAAAATCAAATGTATATTAACAACTTATGAATAATTTAGGTATATTACCATCAAAATAATCAGAAGTACACAGTGTGAAAAACAAATAAATGCTTTAACTCAATCTTTGTTTCCTAAAGAAATCAGATGAGCATGCTGAACTCCGAATTCTCACATACACACACATCATCGATTAGTGTAGTGATGGGAGAATTGTCCAAAGATGTGATTTCTACATTTAAATTCTTCTCCAACAATTTTGTAATTTTAAAATTTTTATTCTTTCATACAATACATCCCAACCCCTCCTCTGTCCCCTCACGTCCTCCAATCTCCCTACAACTCCCCTCTCCCCCAGATCTACCACCCACACTGCCCCTCCCAAACCCTTCCTCTTCCTGCTTCTCCCCAGAAACAAACAATTCTTCCAAGGTTTACTGCTCTAACAAGGTATAACAAGATGGAACAAGGTCAGGTACTAATCCCTACATCGAGGCTGGACTAGGCAAACCAGCAGGAGGAAAATGGTCACAAGGGCAGGTAAAAGTGTCAGGGACACCCCCACTTCAGCCTGTAGGAGTTTTGCAAGAACACCAAGCCAGACATCCATGAGATATATTTATGGGACCCTGCAGGTTCTGTGTCTGCCCTTAGGTCTCTCTGAGCCCCTAAGCGTGCTGGTCAGTTCCAACAATTTTATAGCACTCATTTTGGTCCAAGGTTGAAAAAAGCCATAAAAAATGCTGATATGAACCAAATGAAGACACTGGTTTAGCTTCCCTGCTTTCTACATTCACATATCAGTATTGGTGCTTACCTTCAGTTACTTGAATGTCCTAGAATGTCTTACCTGAGGGTTTACTGGGACAAATGATGGAGTGTCTCCTATCCATACTGGCCTTTGCTCTAGTCTGACTCTTTCTCAAGCCTGGGCTTTCTGTTGTATATTCTCTTATCTCCTGAGACACGTCTTGTCCTACCTGGTCTTTAACACTGTACTCACTTTGGTAATGAGTACTGACCTTTGCCACTACCTGTGGTCACAGGATCATTTAGTGTTGTACTCATATTGCCACTGACTCCTGTCTCTCCCTATTTCCCGGTCAGGTCTTTGAATATTCTATCACACTGCATTCCTGCTGTACCCCTCCCTCTTCCTTTGACCTTTCCCAGTATGTATCATAGCCTGACCCTCTTGGCATCTTCTTTATACTGCACCAGCATTTTCTCTAATAAATCTCTTTTATATCCAGTTGCATTGTGGCATCTATTTCCTGGATGACCAAGACAAACTATTTAGAAAAACTCGGTTTAACCTTCCTGCTTTATTTTCGAGGGTGCTTACTCTAGGATACAACTCTTATCTATATCTTATTTAATATCCTGTATCCTGTCTATAAATTGGCTTTGAGATGTGTTCACAATGCACAGGAGTATTGGCAGCATCTTTGTTCTCTAGTTAGTAAATGCTAATAACAACTCTCCCCCTAAATTGGAACAACCAAAAAAAATGTCCCTGGACACTACTGAATGTCCCCTGAAGGGTAAAATTGCCCCAGGGAAGAATCACTGCCTTCGCATTAAATTAGAGTTAGTTCGATCCTTCCCTTCCTTGTTATGGAAATATGATGTTATACGAAGAAAGAGTCATAGAGAATGTTGGAACCACGCTGAAGAGACAGGGCAGGACAGTCAACTTCCTCTGTCTTCATTTTGTCCCTGAACTGAATCTTCATTCAGTTTTTATCTTTTTATGAGAATTTAAAGACAAAAGAAAGCATCATCAACAACAACAATGACAAAAACCTTACATGGCAAATCTAAGCAATGAAGTCACCTCCACGCAAGCCTATTCAAATACACAAAAAGAATTTCCACAAACAACAGGATAAAAATGCAGCACACAATTCTAATATCCTGGAGTTAGTCAGGTTTCTGAGAAGGCAGTGTGCAAACCACTTTCACCGAAAGTGCTCATAATTGAGCTGCCGGAAAATAGTGTAATAGTCCGAGAGCAAAGGCTACAGCTGGACCAGCGAGCAGCTTGAGCCCAGGAGGTACATACAAGTGTCCTTGGCGGAAAAGAATAAATTGAAATTCACTTACTAATGCTTTTGGGAAAAAAAACAACCCTATATACCACAAATGTTCTGATGAAAAAAGACACCTGGTGAAGAATGTTGCTCTAAACATTCACAAGGACTGAATTCTGCAACCTGATACCCAAACAAGAAGGACCAAACAACTGTGAGTTTGGGGGATGCTGGAAATAGAAATGGCCTCATTTGCTGTGACTCTGAGAGCCTGGGTGGTAAATGTAATCAGGTAAGGTCACATCTGGAATTTTAAAATTTTACTTTGGCTTATTTCAAATCTCAATGGACATAAATTATTTGATAAGCATTCAAGAATAAACAATTAAGTCGTGGGGGAGACAGGATATTTCTAAGAGTTTCTCCCAGTGTCAGAAGTGTAAGTATTATATATGCTTGTAGTACAGGCTGTTTTATAGTGAAAACAATTTTTTTAAAAGCTTCATCAAGAATTTACTAACAGAGTTCTCTATCACAGTACCAGCCAGTGGGCGGATCAGGTAAGAACCTGTGTGCCTGTTGCACACTTGGTTCAGTCCCTACAACCCACTCCTCTGTAGGCCCTCCCCACACTCCTCCTGCCCCACCTCCCTTAACCCACAAGAACTAAGCAAGGAGCCCAGCTTCATTGCAGCAAGAATCAGCCAATGACCCAGGTAGGTTCACTGCCTGCAGAACAACTGGTTCTGTTCCCAAAACCCACTCCTCTGGAGCCCGTCTCCCACTCTTCTCCAGCACCCCCCCACAAAACCTGATAATTCCCAGTGATATCTCAACCCAAGCCAGCTGAAGAACCAGCCCCCAGCACCTTCACGTCACACGCCATTTCAAGAAATGGCTCAGACCAGGCCAACCAGCTGGAGGAACAGCACAGGCCAGGACAGACAACCAAAAGAATAGTAGCCAAGTCCCAGCCCCCAACCCAAGTAGAAAGGTCCTACTGGACCAGAGGCCAAGTAGGCCACAAGAGCTCCAGCCCTCAACTTGGGTGGAGACCCCAGCTGGACAAGAGGCCACAAAGAACAGAAAGCAAGAGAAGAAACCAAGAAAGAAAGAAAGAAATTCCAAGGAACAAAACACTCTCCCAATAAAGACAAACAGGAATTTGACACCTAAACCAGCAATTACTGCAGTCTCAGATGCCTAAACACCAATGTAAGAGCACAATCAACAGCAATCGGAGCAATAAGTCACCACCGAAGCCCAACTGTCCTACTACAACAAACCCTGAACACCCAACAGAGCCAAAGATCTCAAAACCAACTTGATGAAGATAATAGAAATCCTTAAAGAGGAAATGAATAAATCCCTCAGAGAAATAGATGGGAAAAAAAAAAAAAAACAGACAATGGGAGGAATTGAGTAAATTCATAAAAGAAAGCCAGGAAAACACAAACAAAAGCAAAGCAAACAATTAATAGAAACAAACATAACTGTTCAAGAACTGAAAAATGGAAATAGACGCCATAAAGAAAACACAGAGGGAATTTTAGAAATGGAAAGTCTGGAAAAATGATCAAGAATAACTGAGACAAGGTACAGCCACAGAATCCAAGGGATGGAAGAGAGAATCTCAGGAGTTGAAGATACTATAGAAGAATCAGAGACATCAGCAAAAGAAAATGTAAATCTAAAAAGTCCCTAAAACAAAACATCCAGGAAATCTGAGACACTATATGAAAAGACCAAACCTAAGAATAACAGGAATAGAAGAAGGAGAAGAATCTCACCTCAAAGGCCCAGAAAATATTTTCAACAAAGTCATAGAAGAAAATTTTCCAAATATAAAGAAAGAGATCCCTATTATTAAGAAACATACAGAACACCAAATAAAAAGTCCCCTTGCCACATAATAATCAAAACACTAATCAAACAGAACAAAGAAAGAATACTAATAGCTTCAAGAGGAAAGAGCAAATAACATATAAAGACAAATCTATTAGAAGTACACCTGACGTCTCTATGTAGACTCTAAAAGCCAGAAGTGCCCAGGCAGACATGCTACAGATTCTAAGAGATCACAGATGCCAACCTAGACTATTAATCCAGCAAAGCTTTCAATTGCCACAGATAGAGAAAACAAAATAATCAATAACAAATCCAAATTCAAACAATATCTACAAATCCAGCCCTACAGATGATACTAGAAGGAAAGCTCCAATCAAGGCAGTTAACTACACCCATGAAAACTCAAGAACTAAATAACCTCAACCCTTCAGAATCAAAAGAAGGTAGACACAAACACTCACACAGGCACATACACACATACATGAAGACAACCAACAACAACCCAGAAATAAGAAAAAAAAATAGAGGTTTTCTATAATTCAATGAAAATGACTCTACAACATACCCAAAGAATCATTAGGTCATATTTAAAAAACTATACTTTACAAAATTGGAAAAATATAAAAGAAATTGACAATTTTCTACCTGCCTACCTACCAACATTACATTAAGATCTGATAAACAATTTAAGCAGACCTATAAATCATAAGGAAATAGAAGCAGTCATTAAGAGTCTCCCCACCAAAAAATAAACCCAGGGCCAGATGGCTTTACTGCAGAATTCTATCAGACATTTAAAGAAGTATGAACACCAATACTTCTCAAAGTATTCCACAAAATAGAAACAGAAAGAACACTGCCAAACTCATTTTATTAGGCCACAGTCACCCTGATACCCAAACCACACAAAGATTCAACACAGAAAGAGAATAACAGATCAATTTCTCTAATGAACACTGTTGCAAAAATACCTAATAGAATACTTGCAAACTGAATCCAAGAACACATCAAGATCATCCACATGATCAAGTAGGCTTCATCCAGAGATGCAGGCACTAAGATCAATGATTAATAAATGAGGCCTCACGAAACTGAAAGCCTCTGTAAGGCAAAAGACACTATCAATAGGACAAAACAGCAGCCCACAGAATGGGAAAAAATTTCACCAACTCCACTTCTGATAGAGGGCTAATATCCAAAATACATAAAGAACTCAAGAAAATAGACATTAAGAAATCAAATAATCCATTTTAAAAATGGGGTATAGATCAAAACAAAGAATTCTCAAAAGAGGAATCTCAAATGGCTGATAAATATCTAAAGAAATGTTCAACATCTTTAGGCATTAGGGAAATGAAAGTCAAAACCACTTTGAGATTCCATCTTACACCTGTCAGAATGACTAAGATCAATAACACAAAGGACAGCTCATGCTGGTGAGGATGTGGAGCAAGGGGAACACTCCTTCATTGCTGGTGGGAGTGCAAACTTGTACAGCCGCTATGGACATCAATATGGTGATTTCTCAGAAAATTAGACATCTACCTGCCTCAAGACCCAGCTATACAACTCCTGGGCATAAACCCAAAAGATGCTCCATCCTATTAGAAGGACACTTGCTCAACTATGTTTGTGGCAGCTTTATTCATCACAGCCAGAATTGGAAACAACCTAGATGCCCCTCAACTGAAGCATGCATAAAGAAATTTACACAATGGAGCTCAGCTATTTACTCAGCTATTAAAAAATGGCATCATGAACTTTGCAGGCAAATGGATAGAACTAGAAAAAAATCACTCTGAGTGAGGGAACCCAGTCGTAGATAGACAAACATGGTATGTACTCACTTACACGCGAACACTAACTGATAAGCAAATGAGAAAAGTACTAGTATACAGACACGGAAAAACTATGCAACAGGAAGGGCCCCATTAGGAACACAGGGATCTCTCTTATAGAGTGGAAATTACATAGGGGCTTCAGATGGGTTGGGGAAGACAGGAATGGGAATGGAAGGAACCAAGAGGAGGAGAGGGATGGATGGAGAAAATATATAGAGAGATGACAAAAATTGGAAGACAGTTACAGGGCAACTAGAAGACCTAGTGTAGTGGAAACTCACTGGAATCTATGAGGGAGACCCTAGCAAGGACCCCTAGTAATCGAGGATAGGGAAGCCTGAACAGACCATCTCCTGTGGCCAGGCAAGATTTCCAGTAGTGAGACTGGATATAGTAGTGAGACTATCCCAGCCACAAAACCTCTGACCTATGACCTGTCTGCCCTGTAAGATCCTTGTTGACAATGGAAGGGTAGAACTTCATGCCAATGGAGGGGACCCCTGCTTGAAACTGCAGGACAGGATGGGAACTACAGACTGGGTAACCTGGATCATCATTTTTAATGATGCCATGCACTGCTCATAGAGGGGTACCTAACGCAGTCCTCACAAGAGAGGCCCCCTCCAGCAGCTGAGGAGCATATGGAGAGGCCCAGGGCTAAATACCATGCAGAGATTGGGTAACCTCACAAAAGAGGGAGAGGAATGATGACAGACCAGAGAGGTTGAGGACATCAGGAGAACAAGCCCCATAATCCTTGCTACCACCTTTAATACTTGGGCTTGATGGTAAACACCATCCTGTGCATGTCTGTAATTGCTCCACTCTGATGGATGAGAACAAGTTTGAAACCTCTCGGCTAAATTCACTCTGTCCTTCAAGGTCTGATAACCACCCCTTATTTTCTGCCTCACAATCTTTTCCTTTAAGTCCCCTTGTACTATGCTGATTTCTTCAGTTTCTGTATCATTGTTGAATAAAATAATTAACATTTAGAGAGCAGTAACATTACAAATCAGTAAGTACTTCAATGTATCTACATTAAAAATATCCTCGATGCACCATTAAAAGTATGTAATCTGTTGCTGATATACAATCAGGTCTGTTAATCAGGGGGATGTGTGCTTTAATTCTCAGGGTGTTTAATAAATTGGTTAATTGAGGACAAAATATTTAGATGAAAAGGAGTGGAAAGATGTCTCAAGCAATGAATTGAAGCTAGGAATTGTAAGTGTTTTTATTCAGCTCCAACAGAGATGGAAAAGGGGCCTGGCATTTGGGAGCCCAAGAACCACACAGCTCTGACAGGAAGGTGTCATGGCAGTCGGGAGCCCAGGAACCTTACAACTCTGAGGTAGGGAAGGTGTCTCCAACAGGAAGGGTATCCTGACATTTGGGAAGCCAGGAACCACACAGCTCTGAGGTGGGGAAGGTGTCCCCAATGGAAGGGATCTTGACATTTGGGAAGCCAGGAACCACACAGCTCTGACAGCTCTGAGCCAGGGAAGGCTTCTGGAGCTGAGCTGGAGTGTTAAAATGTAAAAACTTCTCTCAGCTTGGATCGGCTCAGCTCTGGCTTAGTGCTGCTCTGTTCTGAAGGGAGAAGCTTCCCCAGTGTTGCAGCTCTGAAGGGAAATACCCCTGGCTGAGCAGAGGTGTTCTTGCTTTTGGCTCAACTGAGGTGTTCTTGCTTCCGGTTCAGCTGAGGTATTCTTTGTGCTTCTCTCTGTGGCTGCCTCTAATTGGGAGGAAGGCAGCAGTGGAAGCTTCAGCCCCTACTACTGAGTAGAGTCCATAAGTCTGCTCTTTTTATAGTGTCCCTGAAGGGGCGGAGCCTCCAAGATGCCCTGTGATTGGTGGGGTTTTTTTGCCCTTATTTAGCTAGTCTGGAGAGGGCTGAGGGTCCCAGCTTAGGACCATGTGTGTTAGTTGGGGCCACTTCTGTGCTGCTCTGCCAGGTTGGAGGATACCACAGCTGTAATAGGGTCCCTGATAGTCCCAGTGGGGAGCTTTCCTATAGGAGGAATCTCATGTCCCAGAGCTCCCCAGTCTTGCAGAGCCAGACTCCTGAAGAAGGGCAATATACTGGCTCCCCAGTAGTCCTCCACACCATTTGGGGCTCATGGTTGGCACAGGGGGTGGTGGCTGTAGATTTTGTATCAATATTTCCACAATTTGGTTTCCATTTCCACGTATTCCTTTCACATGTCTGTGACCTCATTGTCTGATGGTGACAACTTAGGAGAATGATACTTCATCTCACAGTATGGATGTCATGTCATTGTGACTCAGTTTCTACTGGTGGGAACATCTGGCAGGGATGGCCAGATGGAAATAAACAAGGAAGCAGGGAAAGTGGGATTGGAACCAGGGGCTGGTTCCTTGGTGACCCACAAAACAGACCCAACCTCCAAAGACTCCAGAGGATCTTAAAATATCAACACCAGCCAAGGAACAAGTGAGGGACATTATGGAGTTGAATCATAGCAATGCGCAACTGTTTTCTTGTCAATAAAATGAAAACTGAAGTCGTAGATGCAATGAATGTAACATGGCTAATAACAATAATGGCCTTTGACTGGAGTCACTTAGAATGATTTTTTTTTATTCGAATACCTATTTAAATTTTCTTCAATATCTGCAATTTCCTTATTAACCTGTATCTACCTTAGCAATTTCAATCCAACAAACAGACTCTTCAATACAAGTCTTTCAACTCAATGTTCAGGTGGTGTTTCTGAAGCAAGAGCTACTGGGATTTCTGTCTTTTACTAAAAGTAGAACGATTTGGGAAAGTTTCTGAGAGTAGAGTAGTATAATCTCAAGTTTCATCCAAATCTTCATTTTATATGAAAAAATAAGACTTGGAGGAATGAAAACTTTCCCCTGTCATACAACTAAGCTAACCCCCAAATCTATGCTTCTCTACTGAAGTGTCCAAAGTTAATGTCCTGTGCTATCATTTTTCCATACACAGCACAGCTAGCTAAAGGACTCTACAGCAACAACACTTTCCTCATGGGTGAAAGTTTGCAGCCCAGGCTGGCATACATATGCTTTAGAAACCTGATTGGCCCAGCTATGATTTTAGATAAATTTTTTTACCTCCCATAGTTGTAGTTCTCTTCTCTAATAAAAAGGAGATTATAGTCTCACCAAATTTATGGATCACAGAAAGAATTAAAGAAGACGCTGGAACATGAAATAAACTCCCTATGTTTCAGAATAATTACTCTTCCTAGTTTTGTTAAACGTGAGATGAATTAAGTTTCAACACTGAGACTTCCAATTTTCCATTGTTAGCCAAGAAAATTCAGTATTAGAAAGAAGACTCCAAACAATTCCAGCTAGCAGATTTGTTCCATATTTCTTAAAAATTTCCTCATCCTATAGGATGTATCAATTGGAAATTCAAGTCTTTTCCCAGTGATACAAACTATATCAGGTAGCAAAACATCTATCTTGATTTGTGACATTCTGCAGACAGAGATTTGAGATTTCTTTAGAGAAGTCATTTGTAGTCTCTAAACCCCACCGTCTTCTCAGGTTATCTCACTGATAAACTTCAAGTAAAGAAGAAAATCACATCCAGAGTGGTAGCCAGTAGCTACAAGTAAAAGATTTCTTCATGGTGGTTTCTCTCAGAAACAGATGTGAGAAAAAGTTTTAGAGCAACTAGTTTATTTGCAGGTGACCTCAAAGGGCATCAGTAGTGACAGACACAGAGGCCAGCATGTAGAGAGAGTGTGTGATCAAACAGGTTATTCTGTGAGCAACTGGGGCTTAGTTGAAAATCTAGGAATAAATCATAGCTGGTTTTTTCCCATGTGTCAGGCCAAAAAGCTAGGAAATTATCATCAGTCTTACCTGATTACTGTCTGCTCTTAGGAGATTTAAATGATACCATCAGCCAGCCCCAATGTGGCTGTTGACTGTAGTAGAATGATGTCGCATGAATGATGAGTATAAAGAAAATATGACTGATGATCACTGGAGCAGTTCTCATGATAGGAATAGTAACCATCCATGATTCATGAAACTGAATAGAAATACTTACCCAATGAAATATCTTCAAAGAAGTAGTAGACTACTTTATATCCTTTCAGCACATGAAGATACACATAAAAAGTCACATAATTCCAGTCTCATCTTATTCTTCACATTTAATGTGGTCTATTACAAATCATTTGAAAACACAACAGGCCATTGTCTCTGTGGTGCCTATTTTCACTTGGCACACAATGCTGGTATGTTTATTAAGTTGGTGGAACCATCAACGATTAAGACTTGGCTCACTTCATGCATTTCATTCTTCAAAAATCAGTTCAGTACTACTCTTCATTGGGCACAAAAGGATAATGTAAGAGTGGAAGGTTAACAATATAAGAAAAATTAGCATGAATCTAACTCAAAGTTCAGAGTCAGTTCAAACTATTACTCTGGCATATGTTTTCACTTGGGACTGGAGTGAAGGGTGGGAAATTTCAAAATTTCCCAACATGTTTTCTTACTGTAATTGGAAGGAAGTCTAGTGTTTTGTTTTTGTTTTTGTTTTTTTTTTCTTTTCCCAATTAGGAGCCATTGTATGTGTTGCTGAGTTGCAACCACATAGCAAAGAATTAATATATTGCCTGGGGTCCTTATTCTTCTCCAACCAAATGTATTAACCTTACTAATTTAGGGAAAGACATAACACACATTGAATCACTTTGAATCACTTACGTGTTGTAATGTGTTACAACTAAAATAAAATGACTGTTTTAATCTATCCAGCTAAGACTTTAAATAAAGGAGGCCTATTAAAAATAGCTTATCAAAACTTTTCATATAACGCAGTATCAGTGATCTACTACATTTTTGTCACACACACACACACACACACACACACACACACATATATATATAGCCAAAAGCTAGGACATTAACACCAACCTTGCCTGATTACTACTTTCTGGTAGTAGTCTGGATAGAGAATCACGATGGCCCCAGACAATGTTTTAATTCGTTCCTATGCTGTTGCAACCCAGCAACATATAAAATTGGCTCCTAAGTGGGAAAAACAAAACAAAAAGCACCAGACTTCTTTCCAATTACAGTAGAAGAACATTTTGGGTTATTTATATATGTATGTATGGATATATATATACACACACACACACACACACACACATATATATATATATATATACATACATAATTTCTTTTGTATCTCACTTCTGGATATAAAAGTTTTGGTAGTTTTGAAGGATCTAGAGTTCTAAGAGTGTCCCTTGCTTGTTAATGGCTGATGGCAGGCAATCCCTTGATAGCTTTAGAATGAGGGCTAGTTAGGGGAATCATAAACAGAGGGTTGGAATGTTCTGCCAAACACACATTTCTCTGAGGAGGGAGGGCTGAGCTGCTCAGGATTGAGCTGATTAGCATTTGACTGTGATGAAATAAGTTATGCCTAAATAATTTGACTTTTCATTGTTTTTAAAAGGGAGTGGATTTGGAGGCTGGAATGTTCTGATAGCTAAACATGTGGAGGACCCTGGAATGTGATGCTCCTGGGAAATCATGAGAGCTTTGCAGCCCCTTCTACATCCTTTGCAGTGTGCATCTCATCCATCTGACTGTGTCTGTTGAGACATCCATTACAATGAAAGATAAGTATTTTCCTGATTTTTGTAAATCACTCCTGTAAATTTATATGTACGTGAGGAAAATGGTTACTCTATAGCTACAATATGTGATGTAATAGCAATAGCTCTGAAGACAGTGATATATTCTCTGGTATGCACCAGGACAATAGGAATAGCTAATCCAAGCTATTAAAAGTGTGTCTGTAAAAGCACAACACTGTTTTCTTTCCCCTGGACATTAAGGAGGAGATCCATGCGTGGAGATGGGTCTGTCCAAGATTGTGTTTTGGTTAATTGTTTACAGATCAATACAGCAAAGTGACTAGTAACTTTGAAGATTGCAACCAGTTAATGTGCTGTTAGAATACTGGCTACTAAATATTTGACTAATAAATAAAAGATCAACCAGAAAATATTTAAATCCCCTGTTTTAATTTAAAAACTAGTGGAAACATTATTAACCAGAGGCTAGCAAGCTTTGTGGCTCATGGGCTGAATCCAACCTACCATCTGGTTTTGGAAGTAAAGATTTTGGAATGTTAGCTGTGTTACTTTACATATTATTTATGGTGATTTTTATATTACAGTTGCAAGATTTAAGTAACATGACAAAGACTAATGGCCTCTAAGTTTAAAATGTTTATTCTGTGGCCTTTTACACACACACATACACACACGCACACAAATGCTTACCTTGATTTTAGACATGTGACTTGAATTTTTTTCCTTTTAATTTTTTGGTACAAAGTGTGCATGATGTTCATCTAAATAGGACACAGATGTTGGCCTTGTTGTCATGCACATATGTTAGCATTCCCTGATGACGATCACTCCAGCTTCTTTCTTCTATAAATAAATGCTATTAGCCACAAGCGATACTGGGGGAACAAAACCAAGCATTGTTAGGAAAACACGGTGGTTATACAATTTGAAGTACTTCTTTTACAGATGTGAAAAATGAGACCCAGGTATGCTAAGAAGTTGTCTCACAAGTACCCAGCTCAGGCCACTGTAAGGACATTATTGCTTCTAATGAAAGTTCAGAAAACCCCTTTTGAGCAAAAGTAAGTTGTATTAACTGTCCTATTACTCTTCTATGCTGAGTAAATTCAGTTACCTAATAGCACTGTTTAAAAACAAATCAGTGGACTCAGTCCCTCCTTTCTGCAGTGCTCCTGATATAGTGCAGCTAGAGTGACTCTCAAGAAATTTAATTTCTAATAAACTCTCCAAGTGATAATGATGATGCTTGTCCAGAAACAGTAAAGTCTCCTTGAATAAAACTTGGAATAACTAATTCTTGTCCACCTTATATAAAGTCACTTTACTCTGCTGGATCAGTTATTAGCCACTCTTATCAGTATGATTACAAAGACTTTACACCAATCTCCTTCAAGGAGGTTTTTTTTGTTTTTTACAATACCACAAAATATTAATTAAATAGAAGGAAAGAACTTGTACAAACAAGTCTTAGTTCTCACAGGTGAAGGAAGCAAAGGCAGATAATATAGAAAGCTTTCATTCTGTGAATGTAACAGCAATAGATAGAGGAAGGTAGGAGTGTTGATTAGGTACAGAAGAGGAGGGGAAGACCCTAGAAATCCAGATGTTGGATGTTCTCATCACTCTTAGATACCTGATTCATTAGGCACTGAGCTACAGAACTGAAGCTCTGCAGGTTCATTTGATGCTGTCTTTTCCATTCGTGCAAATCTGAATTAATTATGTGTTCATGGAAATATTTATGACAGAAAAAATTGTATTAAAGACTTTGGCTTTGTGTCCATGCATTCACATAATGCTGCTATTGGTCACGAGTTTCTTTTACAACTTAAAAAGAAGAAAATTGTATTAAGCATAGCATATCATAAAACAAACCAGAAATAAGACAAAGAAAATGCTAAGCTCCCTTAATTTTTAGTGATTAAGAAAGCTGGTAGAATAGAGGTTTATTTTTCTTGGATGCTTTGTGATTTAAGTTGTTTTTCCTTTTTCTTGGGAGAAAAGTTGGTGTCCCAGCTCAAAAGATAAAATTTGAACTGGGAAGTGGTGAGCCAATATAATTCACACCCCACCCTCTCACCAATCATCAGTAAACATGATTGAAGTGGTTTTCCTGCAAAAAAAAAAAGCCCTAAAAATTCAAGACTGGGAAAATTTAAACCTCATGTTTTTCAGTCCTTCCAATTCTCCTCTCTGTTGCAACACTTGATTTTTTTCCCTCTGCATCTGTGCCCATGGATTGCTGGACCTCTGGCCCTGTGGTCTCCTTGACTATCTGGGATTAGGCGCCCCAGGTGGGGCATGTCTGATACTGAGATCACCCTACACCTCCTTTCCTGCCCCGAGTTACTCACTCACTCTCTTGCATGTGTTCTATCTCTCACTGAGTATTCTTACATATGTCAAAGTTGTCATCATTCTCCACTCACACAGCTTAGAACTTAAGAGTGAATCCCGCCAAGCTCTTTACACTCCTCAAGTCTACCCTGTTCCCAATTCTCTCAATTCCTCTCTTAATGGCTTTTCCATCTGTCTTCTGTCCTGCACTCTCTTCCCCTCTGTCCCCCTCTGCCAATTCTAAACCCTTCCCAGTTCACAATGATGCAGACCACAGCCATACACAGACACTTGAAATTTCTCTCATCAACCCCATGTCTCTTGCCTCGTAACTGAGTAAGTTGATTTGATTTCCTAAGTCATGAACCTCGATTATGTATTTCATTTCATATAATATAAACACTCAACCCTAAGTTGTTAGAGTAAAATATGGTCAATCTACTTAGGATTGTGTAGGACATGTGATAAGTGCCCCAAATAGAGTGACTATCTAAGATATCACTTGAGTGGCTGCAGTCACAAAGCAGATGTTCTTTGCACTGGATGAATCTGAAAGCTTTTCTGCAGGCCATTAGTGCCAAAGAGGTGCTACACTCCACCGAGAACAGGGTGTTAGACAGCCTGAAGGATGGTATAGAAAACAAGGAGATAATGGTAAGCCATGAGAAGGTCTTCATCATGCACTTCCAGGACCACTTCTATTCAGTCAACCAGGACCCCAACAACTGGAACACCTGAGCAACTTGGTAGGCAAGCCATCAGAGAACCACCCCATTCACAGCACAGGGCTGTTGACCCCGGATCCTGTGCAGGACAAAAATCTGCTCTGTAGCCAACGTCTTCACACAACAGATGGTCCAACAGGCCATAGTACCACGAAGGCATTGCTTCTGGCTTTTGAAATAACAGTCCCTAAAGAGTTCTGAAAAATTGATGGGCTTGTCTGCCAAGCTTTGACAGAGGCCCAGCCCACTATTTTGACTTTACTGCCCCAATATGTAAACGATGAGATCAGCCACATTGATAGGATGTTTCTGGAAATGTCCATCCACTTAATGGGACTTCTGCAATGCTTCTGATGACCCTGGGAAAGGTATTGAAAGTGATTGTCATCATGGGGAGCCTGTTCATCGACCGCACAATAGTGAAGGGTTATGAGAACATCTACACAGAAGATGGTATATTGTCCCATGGTTCATTGTCCTCTATCAGCTCCCCCAGTTGCCAGACATTGTGGCCAGGACTATCATGACTTGGTTGAGAAGCTACATCAAGCTGTTTCTGGCCCATACCAACACTGCAGCAAGTCTCTGCAAGATGGCTTCCTACCCCCCTACTCCTAACACGGAGAGAGACTTCCAAAACTCTGGAAGGCTTCCATAACACCTTCCTACAGTGAGCCAGGGCCAGCCACTGTCCTGCCCATAGCCCCAGCACCTTCCCAGATCTTAGCAATCTATTTATCCCTCACATGTCTGTAGGGATTCTCCCTCTGCCCATCACTGTAGGCAGAACTACACCCACCCATCAGCAGGGCATCACACAAGAATGGTCTGCAGCATGATGCTCTCCGTTGTGTGCGTACTGGCATCCCTGTGAGTTGCTGCCCCAGCCTCACCCCAAATCTGTTGTTTTCCTGAGCATCCCTTCATTCTTGTATTGGGATTGCTGAATTGGTTTTTATAACTTATTTTTGTAAACAACAAACCTTTTGTACCCTGAAAAAAAAAGAAATAATGTGAAAGGAAGGTTTTCTATATAGTATAAGTTTTCCTATGCCACGTACATATATGTGTATCTTATACTAATAACATGTAATATTTCATCTCACAAGTAATGTTCTTTAAGTGTCACAAAATCTGAATCCATCCTGCTTTTGAGAATGAGAGTTTGGACCCTTTGGTGCAATTCAGGACACAGTGTCACTGTTCAGAGAAGAAGCGACTGAATCCTCAAAATCTCTCCATACTTTTGGTGGATGTTCCAAGAGTACAAAACTAACGTTATTGTCTAACATTCACTGAAGTTTCGTTTGCAGCAAGCAGCCTGGAATCACTACCTAGTGATTCCAAGGCAAAGACTAGTCCTGGTTTCCATTTGCTATACGGTGATGATCTTACAAGCTTTATTTTCCTTAGCTGTCACACAAAATTTCTTCATGTTTAGCAACCACTTGGACTCCATGAGACATATAGACAAGGGGAACTAACACAAATGTTCTGATGTTTCTGTGGCTTGCTTTACTGTGAGTAATAAATTCCCTTTCCTCTAGCACAGAAGTCTTGTATCTTCTGGAGAAATCATAAACACTAACATAGTTGTGTCTCCATTCCTTCTAGTTTCCATGACAAATACTCATCTGTTGAGACATAATTCTTCCTTTGTTTTAAATAAGGGAGTTGCTTGAGAGGTAGACAGCAAGTCTATGCTGGTGTATACACCATTAGTATCTATTGCACAGCATATTTGCTTTAGTCCTTTGTGTAACCAGAAAGCTACTCCAAATTATATATATATCAAGTCTCAGGAAGTTCTTACAAGACTCAGGAAATTCCTGAAACTTACAAGATTCGCAATTGTCCTCCCTAAGGACATGACTGTTGTGGAACAACAGCAATGACTGCTGGGGAGAGGAGATGCTCCAACCTGCCAAACTACTTGCAAGCTATGAAGAGAACTCTAGGATGCAGCTTTCATTAGCTGTTACCCAGGCTGAGGTGGGGTCTTCAGTGATGCAGTTGCCTTTGTGGAATTCCTTTAAAGGAATATTCTCTTAAAAGTATAGTAAGAAGAAGGATAATCCAGAAGGCCTTGCTTCTAATAAACAATTATTTTGACCACTTAAAGCAATGCTTCTCAACCTTAGTAATGCTGTGACCCTTTAGTACAGTTCCTCATGTTACAGCAACCTCCAACCATAAAACTATTTTCATTGCTACTTCTTAACTGTAATTTTGCTACTGAGAGGTGTCTCAGTTCCCGAGACCATTGGAAATATGTGTTTTCTGATGTTCATAATTCACAGGTTGAGAATCACTGACCTAAAGCATAATCATGCTTCAATGTGTGAGGCTTTCAGCAATCTACTAAGGATTGGGCCTGGGATGTTTGGGTTTTTTTTTTTTTTTTTTGGCTTTGTTATTGTTTTGCCAGCAGACTTTTCTACTCTACTTCAATTCTCCAGTGCATTGGATTCTCGTGGTTAGCCAATATTCCTTCTGCTGTATCTAATCCACAGACCAGAACAAATCACGACCACATTTTCAACGACAAGAAGAGTAAATTTTCTCTCAGTTCATGCCAGTAAGTACAAAGGGTATCCCTGATATCTCCTAGAGTTACCCCCCTTATTTGTGAATTTACTGCTCTTTAATAAGTAATGTAATTGGCTAGAAATTTGATATCAAAATTAGGTGATATTTTTAAATGTTAATCCAGAAAATAAATCTCTATCAAATATCACATTTAAAACATATACCATTCTCTTCTTGAGGAGCTCATTTGGTATCTTCGGTGGAGAGACAGGCAGCATAGACTGGTTCAGGAAACAAATCACCCTGCAAATTATGGAGCAAGCTGGTGTACTCTATTTTAGTAACCTTTTTCACACTGAACTATACTCAACCAGAAGAAAGTGCCTGAAATTTGTCTGCAGTAATGGAACAGATACATTTTTGGGTTAGGCATTTTTTGTTTTATTTTGGAACTTTTTACAATATGATTTCAGGAACAGGACTTGAACAAGATTAATATCAATAGACACATTAATGCAGAAGGAGAATGCTGACAAGGTCCCTACAATACTAAACAAAGAGCTACAGATAACGAATAACTACTGAGGGAGAAGAGGTGGGGGAGGGGAGAGGGAGAGAACTGGACGATTTAGACTCTCTCAGCTCTACAAAGTAGCACCCTGAAATCATGTACACACTAGCCACACTAAATGGACTCAGCATGTTGTATTTATATATTTATGAACATATATAAAAGAGGCCGCTAATTTAAAGGGGAGTGAGTGTGAAGCATTGGAGAACTTGAAGGGAGGGCCCATGGGAGGGGTTGGAGGGAGGACAGGGAATGGGCAAAGTGATGTAATTATATTTTAATTTCAAAAAGGTTAGATTTAAAGTGAACCAAGACAAACATGAACACAGCCTTGAAGCCCATGGAATTGCTTCATAATTGACCTGTCATACATCATTTAGAAAAAATACTAGATACTAATTAAAGATTGAATTTCTGTTAAAGGAAAAAAAAGTTTTCTATAGCTATCTTCCTGTATGAGACATTGGAGCAGTAAATCTTATCTGTTGCTTATTTAAAATTCAGTCTAACTGGATTTAGCACTTTTATTTAGTAAGTCTGGCAGTATTTTTCTCCTAAATGTTGGATTTAGCAAACAAAAATTCCCATTTTTCTGATTCTCTAATTAAACTGAGGCATTGCTAAATACATCTTCCTCTCTTCCCTATTTTAAGAAAAATATTCTTTGAATGTTTGGTCTCCCTGATTAAATAACTTGAATACTGATAAAATGTCTGTCCACAGATGCCATCTATATCCTGCTCAGTAACCATGTTCTCAAGCTCCAGTTCCTGCCCAGGGGAATCTAATGCTCTGTAAATTAAAAAGAAATGACACCAATGATTTGAACCTCAGTTAAATCCTGATATGTCTTCACTACAAAATCTATTTACGCGAATAATGATCTCAGCCAAATGAGTCATTGAAGAAATACTGAGATTTCATAGAACTAAAAGATAATTGAATTTTCAAATTGTTAATTGCAAAACTGTATTGGCTCCCAGTATATTTCCAGAATCATCAAAATTCATATTTATAAAACAGAATTTTAATTTTAAAAAGGCCATGTAAAGAGCAGTATTTAATCCTTCCGAGTAATTTTCCCAAAATGGCTATTAGTTGCCCATTTTCACACTCAGCCCTGCAGATGACCTATCATTTGCAGTAACTAAAAATTCTTAGTTTGGTTTGGTTTTTGTGGTGTTGGGAATTAAATTTGAGGCCTTGTACATGGTAGACAAGCATGTTACCGATTAGTTACATCACATTGCCCTGCAATTCCTTTATATTTTGGGGTCTTCAAAAGCTATCCTAAGTGCAACATGACTGTGCATGATAAGGGATCCAGACAGGTTTAACTCAGCTTCTATATGATTTAACAATAATTTATTATATCACTATTGGTATATGATGTAGTTGTGAAAGCTACTCTAGATAGTGAATTATTTTTCTCTTGCAAAATATTAATCTCTCTGATTGCTTCCTCATCTGGAAAGTAATACAATGTCATAGGTGCGAGGAATGTTTTAGTTATTTTCCTATTTCTGTAATAAAACACCACGACCATTGCAAACTTTTAAAAGAACGGGTTTATTTGAGCTTATGGTTCCAGAGGGTTAGGATCCACAATGGTGGAGGCAGCGTATTTGCTAGCTAGACATGGTGACTGATGTTGAAAGGCAAAGGTGAGGATGGAGCCCGCATCTTAAACCAAAAACAGGAAAAGGAGAGAGCAAAGTTGGAGGGGCATATGGCTTTTGAAATCTCAAAGCCTGTCCCCAGTATCATACTGCCTCCAGCAAAGTCGCACCTGCTAAACTTACCCAAACAAGGTCCCCAACTGGAAACCAAGCATTCAAACATCTGAGCCTATGAGGAACATTCTCATTAAGACCATCGCAAGGGAAATAATTTTTTTATTTTTAAAAGATCTGCTTTATTTTTAATCATATATGTGTGTGATAGTGTGCATTTGAGTGTGGGTGTTTAGGGAGACCAGGGCAGCAGATCTTCCTGGACCTAGAGTTACAAGCAATTGTAAGCCACTGAACATGAAACAGGTGAGCACATGGTACCCAAGGCCCAGCACTCTGAAACTTCAGATGAGAGGAATACCTGAAGCCAGAGGTTTGAGAGTAGCAAAATGCTGATATCCCATCTCAAAACAAAGTCAACACATGAATTTCTGTTTGTTTCCCCTGGGATGGTTCAACCAAAGTGAGATGCTCCACAAACATGCAAAAGGAGAAGACTTTTACTTGTCCATTTAATTAGTACTCTTCAGTTCCTTTCTTCTCTCAGTTATCTCTTTCATCTCATTCTTAAGAGATATGTGCCTAGATCATGTAGACCACCTTTGCTTACTACTTTGTCTCAAAATATTTAGGATTCTGAATTTATATTTCAAACTACAAAATACTGCCTCTCCAGTCTGATCCTAGCCTGAGTTTGGGGGAAAAGGGATCCCCAGAGAACACAATTCTCTGCCTCTCTGCCTTTGTCTTTCCCTCTCTCTTTCTCTCTCCCCCTCCCTCCCTCTAAGTGTGTGTGTGTCTGTGTGTGTGTGTTTGTGTTCCTATACATGCATGATTATGTATGTGTAATTGCATGTAAAAACCAGAGGACAACTTTGGTGTCATTCTCCAGGAGATTTTCACATACACACGCACACACCAGACAAGGTCCCTTAAGGAGACCTGAATCTGAACACTTAGGCTATGCTGACTGACCGAGAGCCAATGAGTCCCACCAGCGTTCTGCCTGTCTCTATCTCCGTATCCCTGGTTATAAGTACATACCACTGGACCCAAGTTTTTACATGAGCTGTGGATATTCAAACATAGATATTAATGCTTATATGACAAGTGCTTTACAAATTAAGCTATATTCATCAAAATGCAGTTTTTCAATTGGCGTATTCCATTTTATAAAGTAGTAAGCGCCATTGCAACTTTTCATACACGCACATAATACACTTTTATTGTACCCTCTGCTCTTTCCCTCATAGTGTTCTACCTCCCTTCCCATTGTCCCTCCCATTACAGTTTTCTTTTTAACTTGCATGTCTTTTTTTTTTTTTTCTGCTCCAAATTCCACAAGTGGTACTTGTTCGTCTGGCTACTTCACTTATGTGATGATTTCCAGTTACATTTACTTCCTGCAGATAATATAATTTCCTCTATTTTTGTGCCTGACTCAAACTCCATATTTCATGCACTGATCCCTTGCCTACCATTTTGGCGGATGTCTTAACCTGACGACCGGCCGCAGCGCTGCCTTAACGACGGCTGCGCAAGGATCTCTGTACTAAGCTGATTTGCACTCTTCTGGGTTTTTACCTAGCGGCAAAGATGGCTCATTTGGTAACTCTTTTCTGCACATTTTTATTATGAAAAGTATGCCTTGGAATCTTTTGAAGTTGGAAACTTACATGGCATATCATCTATTGTTACCTTTCTGTTCACAGGTCTTATTAGGTCAGCCTAATAAGGCTAATAACTCATGGCCTCTCCTCGGGCATATCATTTAAAGTCTCATTTCAGACTGTCCAGGAAATTGGGTACAAATATCACGCTGGAGACCTTTAAAAATCATGTTAAAACCATACTAACCCAATTTCTGCTGGGTTGTTTGTATTTTATGCCCATTTAAATCTCCTACTTTTAAATCATCCTGATATTCACCGTTTATTAAATGATAAATGTTCGCACTAGAGTCTTGATTCAATCAGCTGAACCAAATTTGTGAGATGAAAGCTCATGTAGTGTTGAAAAGACAGTCGTGCAAAAGATAGAAACAGTGAATTAAGGAAGGTGGAATTGTGTCTCATAGCTGTGTTACACAATAGTCGCTGAAGAAGATGAATGTGATCTGACAGTGTCCATGCCATGCATCAGTGAGTCCTGATGGCAAGGATGCTGGCTTGGAAGGTAAGTTTGGCTCCAGGCATTTACTTGGGTGTCATGGTAACAGAAGACCCAGACTTTCGATCACCTCTTCAAGCTTTTAGCATGCACCTCTAATTCTTAAGGACATTACCTTGTAACACATGTTTTAATTCATCATCTTATCACATTTTAAAGCATGGAGACAGTTTGTGTGTTATTGGTACATGTTTTTGGTTGATTTTGGAATATGTATTTAGAATCTGAGAGTGGTCTTGCATTAGGATTATTATCTGACTTTATTGCTTTCCCATCCAGATAATTAACTGTGTGGTCGGGAGGTTTAGTTTACCTTGTATATCCTGAAGCCTCCCACTAAAGAATCTGCAGGTGGTGTGTTAGCAGTAAACAATGTGGAATCTAATTAGAGCTGGAAGAGCATTCTGAACTCAACTAGCTAAAACTTGATATTTTTAAAAAGAAGAAACCTAAGCCATTTGTGGTAGGAAATAAATTATTTATGAAAGAACTAACCACAAAATGCACTAATTAGAATGAAAAGAAATGCAAGAACTCAAAATGTAACTTATTTTCTGTCTGTTTTATACAATTAATTGAATCCAATTAAAAAGTAAATTGCTTGTGATTAATTGAGGAACTCTGCTTGTCATGAAGTACTGTCTTACAGAACGGCTTCTTACGGTTATAAACCTTGTCTTCCAAGGTTCTGTTTCCTAAATAGTCTTTCTTCTTTAGTAAAAACTGTATCTAGACTCATTTTCATGTAAGGGAGAACACGGATTGTTGCTTTCCTGAGAGGAAAACTTGCAGAGGGGTAAGATTTTGTATTTTTATATATTTATATTATATATTTATGTTATATATTACATATATTATATATTATATGTTATATATATTATATATATGTTATATTATATATTATATTATATGTTATATAATATATTATAATATTCAATATATATGTTATATTATACATTAATATTATATATTATATATATACTTATATATTTATATTTAAAATGTGTCCATATATTTTAACTAGCATTTTCCTAACCAATTCTTGTGAATATGGGATGAATATACTTCTTTTTTCTTCTTTCTCCTGACCCAAACTATTACATTTCTTTCTTAAGATTTAGCAACAAATATATACTTCAATAGGTAGATATGAGGAACGGTTATTCCTGTAAGGTCTTAACTCTTTGGTGAACACACTTCTTTTTTAATTAGGACACAAGTCTCAATAATATTTTGTTGGGTGGTAGTGTGAGGAAAAAAGTAGCATGTTGATCACATCTGTATCTCTTTTGTTGTGTGTTTCCTTTGATAAATGTCAAATAAAATTCTAGAATAGATCGAATGAGTGGCAAACAGAAACAGACAGCTGTTGAATAAAGGCCTCCTGAGCTTGAAGGGCAGTGTGCTTATTTAAATGCTCACTGTCACCATCTTAAAATCTTAGATTTTTAAAAATCACCTTGCATTTTAAACTTTGAATTGGATTTTGTGAACTAATTAGCCATTCCTGCTCATCAGTGTCCAGAAAGGTCATCAAATTATTTTTTTCATAATTAAAATAATTATTACATAATATTTTATTTGTGAGCTTCAGTTAAAGAATGCTGAGAACTAGAGTGTTAGATCCAATACTTCTGCCTCTGCCCCAAGTTCCTAGTGCCAACTGGTAAGGGGATTTCTCAATCCTGAGAACTCGGCCCAGACTTATGTGCTCTTTTTAGGTCAAGGAATGAACAGAACCTGAACAACTCAGCCTGAACTTCTGCCATCTGCCTGACTCCCCACTCTGACAAGTAAGTGGACCCCGCATCCCAAGTTCCTGTCTACATTTTCAAGTTTCCCCTAGCTCATTGTGTTGACAGAAGATGGAAAGATAGGAAGAGTTAATATTCTGAAAACAAACATCCTACCAAAAGCAATCCACATATTAAATGCAATCCCAACCAAAGTACCAGAACATTTCCTCACAGACGTTTGAAAAATCCAAAGTGTGTGTAGAAGCAATAAAGGCCAAGGACAGACAAGGCAATCCTGAATGCAAGGAGTACAGTAGGAAGGAGCACCACGCCTGATTTCATTTGTACTACAGAGCCATAGTATTAAAACCAGCAAGGTACTGGCACAAATGCAGACACATAAATCAATGGGATAGATCAGAAGACTCAAAAGGCAGCCCACAAAATTCCAGCTACATGATCTTGGTAAGGATGTCAAAAATGTACATTATAGAAAGACAAAAAAACAAAACAAAACAAAATCAACAGGTGATGTCGGGAGACATAGACTTAAACATGCAGAAAAAGGAAACTTGATTCTTATCTCTCACCTCGTACAAAGATATGATATGATAAGATATGATACTCTAAAACTGATAGGAGAAAAAATGGCAGTGTACTTCAACTTATAGGCACTGGTCAAGACTTTCTGAGCAAAACCAGCAATAGATAAATGGGGTCTCATGAAACTAAAGCTCTGTAAAGCAAAGGAAAATGCCAACTGAGTAAAGTGGCAACTAACAGAATAGGAAAAAGTTTTTGTTAGATACACATCTAACACAGGATTAGTATCTACAATATATAAAGAACTAAAATAAACTGAGCATGTAGTAAACAACACAGTTTAAGATGAGTTACAGATCTAAACAGGAAATATTCAAACAAAGAAATGCAAACAGCCAGTAAATACTTTAGAGTGTTAAAAATGGGCTAGGAGCTCTAATAGAGAAAGGAGGAGGTAAAATAACTATAAGAATGTCTGAAAAAGTCATTAAGAATCATATTAATTCTCTACCTAACAGTACTTATAATATAAGTAAGTTGATGTTTAAATGCACAGACATAGTTTAAATGAAATTTTCCTATCTGTGCTGACAGTACTCCATCCAAAACCAAAGACTTCTAACAAAAACCACAACAGCAAGGCACAGGGTTTTTAATATTCATTGACATAATTTTATAAACAAGAATAGTAGCCGGCAAGTATGAGACACTCAATATAGTTCTAAAACATAAATTACTGTATATTTCTTTACGGAAAGGTTATTGCATATTCATTTTCACTCTTTTCACTAATTGTTACACGCCTAAATACATCAGTACAAACTGCTCAGTCTGAGTAATTTTACTTCTTTGTATGTTTTAAGGGCTAATAAAATTACATCAATGAATATCACAAAACTCCTGTACCTATTAAGCTTATGACGTAATGAGATACTTAGTAAATAATAGGTAAGTAAATTAGGTAGTATATTGGGAGGTTAGACATGACTCTGTGGCAGGGAGCCAGGGAATGTCTCAGCATTAATTCAGATAACATATTATATGGTAGGGACTAATAGCTTTTTCCCTCAAAAGCAAATAATATAATTGAAAAAATAGAATATAAATCCCTACAAATAATATAACCAATCCCCACATATCACATCTATTGAATGTATCAAACACATTAAAATCTAGAGGAACTAAATACAAAGATTAAGCTTAGAGTTGACCTGTATTTGAAAACTAATGCTGTTCCTACTATACATCGATTTAAGCCCAGATTTCCTGGTAATCAAACACTTGATTTCTGTTCAGTGTCTATGCATCATCGTAAAGAACCTCTAAGCTAAGTATTCTGAGCACTTTTGTTCATAAACCTGCAATTTGAGCTAGTCTTTACAGAGATGGTTATACTTGGTGTAAATGGGACCTCCTGAAGGTTTCCTGACACAAGCTTGGCAGTCGACAGTGATTATCAACTGAGACTTGAATTGCAGCTGTAGACTATAATGTCTGTTTGTGTCTTTCATGGTGGGGGGTTCTTCAGGTGCATGCAGAGTCAGAGCTAGAGAGGAGTCATATTGCTGTTTATGATGCAGCCTTGAGAATTACACAGCGCTGTATATTTTTCTCATTCTACTTATCAAGGCAGACTCAAAGACTAGGGTACCATCCACAAGGTGGGGGTGGTAGCAGGGGATAGCTGCCACCTCTTAATTGAAATGGGACGCATTTCCAGATGATAATGGGAGACCAGGAATAGTTCTGTGTCTACTTTAAAAATATATTTAACAATCTTTGAGCCATTTTCATAATTGTTGTACTTGATTCTCATAATAATTTTTGATACCTCAGAGAACAAGAATAAAATAAAATTTGAAAATTAATGACCACTAAATAAAACAATGAAAGATGCTTTTAAAAAGGAACTGCAATATTGGTCTTTAGGCACCCAAAATGTTCTAAGGGTTTATCTGTCTAAGTGAAAATTATTTACATAAGAATTTGGATCCTCTGTACCTAGCCCAGTCTCCATCAGAGAGGCTTCCACTGGCAGCTGATGGGAAGAGACACAGAGGCCCAAAGCCAAACGTAGTGCAGAGCTTCAATAATCTCACAGAAGATGGGGAGGAGGGATTCCAGGAACCAGAGGAGTTGTGCACATCATGAGAACAAACCCCACAGGGTCAATTGACCAGCATGCTTAGGGTCCAACAGAGCCTGAAGCTGTAGACAAAGAACCTGCAGGGTCTCCTAGATATGTCATGTGGTTGTCTGACTTGGTTTTCTTGCAGATAGAGAGTATGTGTAGTTCCTCTGATGCTTTTGCCTGCACTTGGGACACATTTCCTCCAGCTGGGTTGCCTAGTCCACCCTTGATATGGGGACTAGTGCCTGGCCTTGTCCCATTTGTTGTGCCCTATTTGAGCAGTAACCCTGGGAGGACTGATCTCTTCTATGGAGAAAAAGCAAGGATGGGGATGAGTGGGTGAGGGTGGGAAGGGTGTATATTAGGAAGAGTGGGAAGATAGGGGGAGCTGAGAGGAATGGAGGGAGGGTAGGAGGGGTGTAGAAATGTATTATATGAGAGAAGATTAATTAATTAATTAGTTAATTAATTAAAATTATTTTTTAAAACTCTGGACAACTATTTCTAGCATTAACCCTTGATAAATAAGTGTTTGAGTTACTGTAAAGTCCCTGATCCCATGATGTTTCTGAAATCCCACAGGGATGCTCTCTTGTGTTTATTTCTACAGCATTCATGGTATTCCACTGGATACTCGTACTTCTTCTCCCCTGCTTGGCAAGACACAGTAGCTTCATGCTTGTAGTAGCTGATAGTCAGAAACGCAGGCTCTGATGGACGGTGCTGGGCAATGCAGTCCACTGGGGGCATCCTAAAGGGATTGCTGAGTGTTTACTCTTGCTCCTGTAGGACATTCTTTTCAGAATACCAGCATTCTTCTGATTACAAGCGTGATGTCCCTTTTGCTGTGTGATAGTTCTACTTCTTACAAATATATATTCTTCTTTTTTCATTTTGTTCAAACATACAACTTTGCAGATTTATTTGCCAATAAACAATAAAAATATGGTCAAATATTACATAGTACATTTTACAGGTTCATGACAGGCAGATGAGGCAGGTATAGGCATTAGTTATCTTCATAAAACTGAATGTCTGTGTTCATACAGCTAGCATGGCAATCAGAATTTGAATGTTGACATCTTCGATCTATAGCCATTGTCTTTATCCTCTGTGTTAGCCACTATGTGGATTTGATCATGATGCTTGTTGTCCATTTGAAAACATATCCACTATCCTCTCCTTGGAGTGTTAGTCAGTATACTTTGCTCTCAAGCCAATGGAGCCATTGGCTGACAGATTTGGATGATAGACGATGTTATCTCTGTATTCTCAGAATTTTGTGTTTACACACTCAAATGAGTTTCCTCTTCTTATCCATGCATCTCAATCTCATCTTCCAGCGTTTGTAGAGGCTCAAGAATGTGTTCTGTTCTTGAGACCCTAATAGATGGAAGTTATGCTAGATTGAAAGTAGTCGAGTGACCAAGGGAAGACAGGCTTTCTTGTGCTATAAGACTGATTATCCCTTCAACCAGCCCACACGTTAAAAACAGCTTTATTTTCAAGAACTTAGGACATGGCAAATATCTGACAATTATGGGCAGCAATGCTACGGGAAAAACAAAAGTGTTTCCAATGTCCAAATTAGAAGTAAAATGCACCTGGATATCCAATATGGTAGTCATGAGAGGCAGTGGTGAACTGGAGAGTCAAATAGGTCCTTTCTCCAGGCGAAACATTCAAGAAGGATTGATGTAATTTTGAAGATGAAAAGCTATGTGCTGTGTAACCACTACCCCCTCACTTGCTGTAAATACTTGAAATCTATTCACACCTATCAAGGTTGGCATTGCAAAAGTCTTGTTTTTACTTAATTAAAGTGAAAGTTAAAGACTCTGAACAAAAAATTCTTTCTGTTGGAAGTCTGTGTAAATGCATTTTATTTTAATTCACTGTATTAATTAAATTACTTTTGCAGTACTAGAGATCTAACACAAGCCCTCAAGAAAGAGCTGAGCACGCTACCACTGAGTTGCGTCTTCCATCTCAACAAATGTATTTTACTAATTACTAATGTTTATTTGTTGTGTTATAATTTTTACCCTCCATGTAATATCAATATCATTAAAAGAGACTCTAAATTCTGGAATGTGATAATGTTTACTGTATTATCTTCAGTCTTCTGGATACTTTTTCTCCGTCCTTATTATTAAGTATCAGTTAAGAGGAAAAAGTCAATTATCATTCTACCATCCTAAAGAAACAACTGTTCATGTTTTAAACACAGAACTTTATGTCTTTTATTGCTTTTACCACAATTCTGTTAGATGACCTCACACCACAGATAAAACGTTTCTCATTCTTTATCTTCTGATTATGTGAAATGCAATTATGTCTGTTCTTGAAACCATGAAAGAGCTCATTTTCTGAACATGGCGCAGCCATGGTTTTCAATCACGTATGTTTCCATTTACCTCCAGATAAGGAGCAAGCACAAATGGTGTTTCTGAGTAACCAGCCCTTCGTCCTGGAGTAGTGGTTGAAGGGAAGAAGCCTGTATAGAAATCTGCCTCTGGTGCACTAAAGGGCTCTTTAGTAAGGAGCAGGCTGTGGAGAATCCTGGCCTGGATGGCAAATGAAATGCATTCTCATCCAGTCTGGACTAATCTTAAGGGAAAATTAGGACACAGCTTCTCTGTGCTAAGTAGGGGAAATAACTCACTTTTAGCTGTGTGGTTCTAAGAGACATCAAAAGTAATGGTGTTTCAAAACAACAGTTTCCAACAAGCTGAGGCTAGTGGTGGTCGGGATGCACAAGATTCTCTACCAAATGATGCTTTCCTGACAGTAGACAGGCGGCAGAACAGGGCATTGACCTGAACCAGTGTGGACAGAGACAAGGACTCATTTCATGGTTCATACGGTGATGCATAGTAGGCAAGCACTCTGATGTGTGAGCCCACTCTGTGCCAGCCCTTAAAAAGCACTAACACCCTTCCCTTAAAGAAGGGCTGAATGGATCTCTTCACTGTAGTGAAGCCAGGTAAGTACATTCAGCTATGGGCTTTGCTGTTGGACTTTGGGTCCTTCCGTCCTCATATGCAGCTGTCGCTTTCATTCTTGTGCCTATAATCCACCACTTGAGTGAAACCTATGTGCCATGCAAGAGTAGCTTTCTGTTTCCTTTGGAATTCAAGCCCATTCTCTGTATTTCAAAATGTCTTTTCTGAGTAACACAGATACTTGTCCAAATTTCAGAAATTATAAAGATGCTTAGGAAAGTTTGTTAGCTGAATTCCTGTATCTGTAGAATTTGAAAAGTTGTTCTCATGGGCAGACTTGAAAAAAAATATGAGAACAGAGCTCAGATATAAAGCAACTGTGTTAATCATAGACATGTACCCCAATGTGTCCTTTGGTTATGTATCTCTGGGATGTAGATGATCTTCAGGGTTCCGTGTGTTTCCTGGCAATGAACTATATAAGCCAGAGAAGCTGCTGCCTCTTTACATTCAGGAAGTGTTGCTTGTGTGCAGATTACATATGAAAAACATCAGAGCATTAAAAGCTAACAGCTCAAAGTAGGAATAACCCTTGGCCTACCCATGAAGTACAAGTTGTTTCTCTTTGCCCTGGTTACTTGGAAGGATCTTCTGGGCATCACACTTTTTGTATTTCCAAGAAGCCATTTCCCAAAGTTCTAGAACTTTCCTGCTCACGCTTCTCATCAGTTTCCGGCTTCAGGCTTATCATTCCTATCTGTCTAATGCACTCTTTTTCCTCAGATTGTGGCTACTTTTGTAGACACTGGTAAAACCTGTAAGCTAAAATGAATTTTCTTCAACCCACAGAAATGAAAAGTTGATAGGAAAAACTCAGACACAGAAAAACGCTTCAACAAGGAATTGGGATCCAGTTCTCAGTAGGACCCTTTCTCGGAATTCTTACATTGTACCACAGATGGCTCTTCACACGGACTGTGCAAGGCTCTTTCTTAAGGTATGATTGGAACATCTGTGCTTGCGAAATGTTCTGCCCATTTGGCTCCTTCCATCGTGTTTTAATTAATTACAAAGCTAAAACTTTCAAGTCTTTATCGAGTGGGTATATTAATTGTAAATGAGTATTTTAACTGTAAAAATTATCAGCTGAGTGTGGCCAGTACTTGTACTGCCACGGCAGTTCAGAATAATACGAGTCTTAAGTACTTGTTAGGCGTTTGGGGAAACTACCCTCTTCTTTCTATGAGGAGACTAACGAGACAATATTTCAGTCCTCTCTGTTGGGAATCGGTTTACTATATTTGAATACAAAGATTCCAAAGTATTTGGCTGGTATCTGTTGCTAGATAAACTAAAGCTGCCAAATTCCTAAGTATGTGTTCTAGAGTTTTCTGTCCCCACTCACAGGACACTAAGCATTTCAAGGCTGGCTTTTCGCTTTCTCTCTCTCTCATATGGTAGAGTCGTAATGACCTATTTTGGCAATGTAACCAAAACATAACCGTGTTTGTCAGATTTCCCAGTGATTACGCCCATGTTTTCCTTCTTTCTGGTATTCCTTAGTTTGGGGTTGTGAGACGCAGTGGTCAAAACAGCCCCTCAGTACTGCATCCCAATACCCGAGTTTCGTCTTCATTACCCCACTTTTCTGTTGTGGCAGCCATGAGATGCAGATAGCTTTATTCTGATTTCACAAATGATGATGAGAATTCTAGTGAGTTGCCCTGCAGATAGGTAGGAGAGAATGTTTGTTATACTGTTTATTGTTCTATATACCTTTATCCCTGGAATAGTAATCCCTAACGGGCTTTGTTAACCATACTTGATTTTGAACTTTGGATAAATGGAATTGTACTTTATGTTCTGTTTATCTTCTCTCATATTATGCATGCTATTTCCATATTTCATATATACTTATTAACTAAAAAAAATCAATTACCAAAAATGTGTCTATGTATACGTCTAAAGGACAGTAGCACTGCTTGCAATTTTTATAATTTTTGAACAATGTCTCCATAAACATTCTTTCACGTATCTCCTGGTCACCTGATGGGTTCCTTTGTACTAACTACTGTTCCACAGCTTGCTCAGACTTAGGCTTTAGTCTTCTCACTTCATCGTCCTGATGAGTGCCTAGCAGCATTTTCTTTTGAATTTCCCATAAGGCTGAAGAGGATAAACACTTTTTGGCGTGATGTTTTAGTTATTTTGTTTTACTACTTTAAGAATTGCCCTTTGGGTACCCCTGGTAGATTTTTCCCTGGGTTTTTGCTCAGTACCTGTCTTCTTGGTGTGTGAGATGCTGCTTGACAGAGTTTTCTGTGGATCACATATGCTGCAAATGCCCTCTACCGGTGTCTTGATTCTCATTATGCTCATGATGCTTGCCTTTTGATGAGAGGACGATTCAAATTTCCCTACCAGCAAGGATATAAATGTTTTATTTTGTCATTAATGTTTCATTAAGAATATCTCCTAACCTTGGTCTAATGAAATTATTTCCCTATTCTACCGTTTTAAAATTTTTACTTTCACTTTCAATCCTGGTTTTAAATTGATTTTCCTGTGGTAGAAGATTATGGTTCAGTTATTTTTCCCTTAGAGGAATTCAATTGTCCCAGGACAATTTACGTAAAACATGGTTTATTCTTTCTGCTCAGTCATGGCTCCATTATCATTAGTGAAATATCTGTATATGTGTAGATTTTTGTGTGTTGGTTTTCAGGGATCTTCTTTTCTTTCTCACTGGTTATTTTGTATAATCTGATGCCAGCTTAATGCAGTTTCAATTTCTAAATCTTTATGAATAATACTGAAATTTAGTAAGGAAAGTCTTTTTCCATGGCCTTCTTCCTATGAACTAAATATATCAGCCATGCCTTCTGCGATTTCCTCATGAACTTAACATGCTCTATTTCCATAAACTATTTTATTATCCTTTTATTTTAGAGTGAATTTTATTAATAGCTAGTTCGTAATTGATATACGTTTACATTTTAGGAATAAGTCAAATTTTGGTAAGACATATTAGGCCAATTCCTGCTCTAATCCATACAGCAATATTTTAATGACAAGCTATGTTGAAACTTGTAAGTAAATATGTACATACAAGTATCTATATAGAGAAATAAATATGAACATCTCTTATTTAAAATATTTAGGTCACCAGTGAGATGGCTCAATGCATAAAATGCTTTCTGTACAAGCACAAAGGCCTGAGTTCCGAACCCCAGCACGGATATAAAACTTGGCATGGTGGCCTGCATCTGTCACTCCGGCTCTGAAGGTGTAGAGATGGGCAGAACTTGCTGGCCAGGCAGTATTACTGACTCAGTGAGCTCCAGGTTTAGTGAGAGACTCTCTCTCAAACCTTTAAGAAGGACAGTAATAGAGGAAGACGCCCCGGGTTGACAGTTGTACACACACACCTATCCATTCACAGGAATATGTACACACTTATACACCACACATACACACACAGAAAAAGAAAAACACTTGTAGCTGAAAGCATTTCAAAATCTGGATTTTTTTTCAAGTTTTAGAGTATTCAAATATTCATATTGATATATCTTTGGGATAGTACCAAAGTATAAACATAAAATTTGCTTTTTTTCATGTATATCCTATACACATATATACAAGTGATTTTGTACAATGTTTTTTTAAAGATGAATTTTATTTTTTGTTATGCTCAGTTGTGGTGGTGTGTGTGTGTGTGTGTGTGTGTGTGCACACGCACACAGGGGCCCATGGAGGCTGGAGGTGTCTGATACCCGGAGCTAGAGTGACAGGTAGCTGGGAACCATCTGACACAGGTGCTGTAAGCTGAACTCAAGTCGTTTCCTCTAAAAGAGCAGTATGTGCTCTTAATCATCAAGACATTCCTCCATCCTTACAATATTTCTAAAATTGCTTTAAGTAAAGTCTGGTGATCTTTCTGCTTGTGGCATGATACAGCTTTCAAAAAGTTCTGTATCTTTTGTGGATTTTATATTTTTAGGGGTACTCAACTTATGTTTACTGAGAGAGTGCAGTTGGACTAGAGAAATACATTAGATTAATGACAATTTTCAGTATAAGTAAACTTACAGTTGCTGAAATAAATTCATATTACAAATAATTTGCTAATTAGAATATAATATGAAAAGTTTCACTCACAAGAGTCATAGATGTTTTAGTTTTACTGGTAATAAATGACCTTTAGCCTATGAAAATACATGTAACTACAATTAAAATTACAATGATTTACACATTAAGGGAGAACTTTCATGTTTGTAACATGCAGTCTTCCCTTCAAAAAAAGTTACTCTATGTGTTCATGTCTTCCATAGTATGTGTTTTTAACTTCACCGAACAGCAAGGACATATTCATATAAGTAAGCAATATTTGAGCATATTCCCCCATACTCTGCTCCCCCTACTCTTTTAGTAAACATGGGTATTTATGCTCCTACTTTCTTATCACATGTACATAAATGATTTCATGTCTCTATATAAAATCTCAGGACCCATTAGAAATGTCACTAAATCTTGCTTCCTAACAGATCTTGGGAATAGTTATCAATTTGGGAATATTTGTTTCCTCAAGTCCAGTGGAAGAAATGGATTTGGAAATCTGCCTCGAATTAACCACATGCTATGTCTGATATATTTAGAACATTTTAAAGGAAAGAGCTACAGGAGATCATCAAGATTAGTGCATAGGTTTGATAAGATATAGATTTTTAATTAGTATTTGCCTAATTAGAGCTCATATTTGTGGGAAGATTCCATTAAGTCTAACATTCATTATAAACCACATACCAAGGCTTTAGAGTATTGTATCAGCAGCTTTTCTGCTGCTCTGGGCACAATACCTAACAGAAACATTTGGGAGGAAAAAGGCTTGCTTTGGCTTACTGTTTCAGAGGCTCTCAGTCCATTGTGGCGGAAGGCATAGAAGAGCCACTCACTCCATGGTGGTAGTGGCATCTAGAAGACTGGAAGCTAGTCACATCATGACAGACGAGGATGAAGAAAGCAAGGTCAGAAGCAGGGCTTGCTAACCCTTAAGAGTTCCTTTCTAGTGACCTATTTCTGCCAGTGAGGACCCATGACCCATAGTGTCCAAAATAGTGCCACCACCTAGGGACCAAACCTTCAAAACATGAGGCAGTGGGAGATATTTCAACAAATATCACCTATTATCTAAAAAAAGAAAAAAAAAGTTTAAGTTTAATTTAAATTTAAAAATTTAAGAAACAAATGTTTTATGCCATGAGGAAATTAAGAGAACTGAATTGCTTGAAGCAGCGACAATAATGCCATAAATTCAGCGAATCAGTTCACCAGTGCTATTGCAGAAACTTCTTTCCTTATAGCAAGATCCCAAGTATAGAAACTGTTGACTATTCCCTTAGCCTCCCCAGAGCCTGTAGCCTAGAGCCAGCCATGGGATTCAAAAAAAGCTCAGTGTCATTATTACCAGTGATGTCCATAGAATCCCAACCATTTGTACCATAGATAAGGCTGCGGCAGAAGTTTATTTCCAGTTATGGTTAAATGGATGTTTTGTGCACTGTTGGGGGAAGGGCTGCCCCTTTTTTGTAATTTTGTAATATCTTCAGTGGTTGGCTTTATGTAAAAGATGTTTGATTCCTCATGATCTTCATGTGATATCAATAGAACACATAAGGAGCTTAGGTATCAACAAAAATCCCTGAGATGAGATACTTGGGGTTTTACTGTCCAGTATGATGCTTGCTATGACAGGTGGTTCCCTCTGCTGAGGTCTGCCAGGGTTTGCACCTATGAAAATGCCTCCATGTCTTCTTTGTGGAACACAGTAGCTATCTGTTACAAGTGACACATGAACCTGGGCAGGGTATCATGCCAGCGACATCCAATACGGAGACAAGGAAGAAGAAAAAGAAACTCCAGACCTCACAGAGTCTGGTAAGGACAATCAGGGCAGTTCTCAGAGGACAGAGATTAAGATACTAAAGAAAAGTCTCCTAGAGGGAGAGGAGAATGATAAAGGAAATAATGTTTATAAAGGGAAAAGGCAGTGAAAATTAATAAATAATTAAGAAAGAATAGACTCCACAGAGGGAGCCAGAATAAAAGGAAAGCTCTATAAGAAAGAGTTGTAAATGAGAAGGAAAGCTCTGAAATGAGAGCTACGTTTTGGACATATTTTCATGGAAAAAAAATAATTTGGTTGGAAGCAGGGAAAAAGCAAGGTTTCAAGCACTTTTCCTGATCACGGAGCCAACCCCACCACAGGCAAACGGTGTGGCTATGTGCAGCACACGCTGGCCAGCACAGATGCTGGCCATGCTCTCTCCTGCTGCCACTGGCAGCCAGAATGTGGTGGTTTACAAACTGAGTTTTCTGGAAGCTTGTCTGTGTGCGTGTGCGTGTGCATGTATGTGTGAAGCTCAGAGTGCTGTGTTTGAGGTCTATGAAGATGTGAAGAAGGTTATATGTTTTCCCGTAGTGGTGGTGGAAAAGAACAGCAAACCACCAGGATGTTTTGGCTGGTTCCTTCTACCAGCCCAGGACCCCCTGCAGTGGAGCCTGTCCTGGGCTTAGAGCCAAGAAGCCTCTGATTTAAACGGACTAGTTTTTGGTTTTTGTTTGTTTGTTTGTTTTCTGAAAACCTGACAAGTGGTCCTGATGCTGGTGAGATGGTTCTGATGAGACACATCTGCTATGGTGATGAGAAATCCACCCCATGAAGGAGCCCTTCCTGCAGACAAAGTTCACCCGTGATGATGCTGAGAAATCACTTGCTAAAAGAATGAAGACTAATGCTTGCTGCATTATGAAGAAATCTTTGGAACGTTCTACCGAACTTTTAATTCAAATGTGAACGACCACTTTTTTTTTCCTGCAAACCAGACTCTGTCTTAAAGTCTGGAAAGTGTTTCCTCAGGGTCAGCACCCAGAAATCGTCTTCCAGAACTAGCCGAGGTTGTGTCTCATGCTGGCAACCAAACTTGGTTACTATAATAGACACCCAGGTGATACTGTTTTTAAAGACATGGAGGGGTCGTGAAGAGCAGCTGAGACTTGGCACTATGAGAGGCTAGGAGAGTCTATTAGTGAGGTTGCAGCTTCAGTAGCAGGTGAAGGCCCAGGATTGAAGGGGTCATGCAGAGAAGTTGAGGCTTCACACCATGAAGAGAGCCCAGGATAGGCTATTGGTGAAAGTGTAGCCCAGTTACAGCAAGGAACTCCAGCAGTTTTGGAGATGCCAGTGCCGTGGGATGACCACCAAGGATAGCAGCAGTAATGGAGGGGAGCCAGCTAGAACCTGGAGAACAAAGTATGTGTGCTGCAGAGGTCAAAGCCAGAGAGGTGATCCAAGAAAGCTCTTTGGAGGAGCTCAGAAGATCGTGAGTGAATTCCAGATAATTGGACACTGATAATGTTTTTCTGCTGTCCAAAGATACTGTGAAAAGCTTGATAGTTGTTAGTTTCATTTGGTCTTGTGCATCCTGGAAAGCCCTATGATTGCTCCTCTTGTAAATAGTTTTGTTGTTGTAGTGTAAGATTATATTGTAGATATAAAGCAAATTTTTTTCGGATTGGCTTAATATAGAAAGGGGGAAATGTTTCAGAACTTTATTTCTAGTTATGTTTGAAATGGTTGTTTTGTGCATCCTTAGGGGAAGGGCTCCATGGACTTTGTCATTTTGTATTGTCTGCAGGTGTTGGCTTTATGTAAAAGATATTCGATTCCTCATGATTTGCATGTGCTATCAATAGAACACCTGAGGAGCTTAGGTATCAATAGAACCCCCGAGATGAGAGAGGCTCAGGGTTCTACTGTCTAGTATGGCACTTGCTGCGACAGATGGTTCCCTCTGCTGAGGTCTGTCAGGGTCTGCACCTATGAAAATGCCACCTTGTCATCTTTGCTAGGACCACCACAGTAGCTAACTGCTACAGAAGGCCTTTATCCAACATGAGCTGCCAAAGTGACCTTTCCTTTACTGTTGTTATTCAAAAAGAATTATGGGATGTACACACTGCCTTCTACCTTTGCCCCTTCCACCTAGTTCAGCACCTTAACACAGAAACATCTGGACATAGAGCTTTTATATGCCACAGCCTGGCTGCACCCAGAGCTGCCTATAGTAACCCTCTGTGTTTTGTACCAAGTTCCTTAGGAAGCAATCCAAACTATCCCAATCTTCATTTTTTTTTTCCATTGTGAAGCCCAATTCAGACCACTCTCCCAGATAAATGGATAAGACTAGCTAAGCATCCTGTTTATAACCAATACCTCCAGTTTGGTCATGTCTAGTGCTGTTATAGGTATGATATTTAAATCTCTAAAAAACTTTTTCAAAATTCACATACCTGTCTGCTGCCTTTAAATATTTAGGTTATTGATTTTTCCGAGTGGGAATTGTATATAATTGGAAAAATAAGAATATTCATATACACAGCCATATTCTGGAGACGATTTCAATCTCTACACCAGCTGAGTGTGCTGAACAGCTCTCTAGGTTTGCCTTCATGGTCTTTCAGAATGGCTTCCAGAAACTGGGGCTAAATAAACCTTAGCCATTTGCAGATATTCCTTTTTTGTGGGCTACCATATTCAAAACTTTGTTTGTTGTTGTTGTTGTTTTAAAGAAGGCTCAACTCCCTGGCTCTTCTTTCATTTAGATGCCCAGGTATAAACCAACTAGAATACTCTAATCATAGCTTTTCAGGTGTTGGATCACATGGGTTCTATGATTTGACTGTTTCCTCTTGCATTCATGTGTTGAAACTTAATCACAAGAATGCTATGAAGAGGTGAGGCCTTTAAGAGCTGATTGAGTCATGAGGCTTCTCTGGGTGTTGTGGTGAAACACTTGAGTTGTGTTTTTATAAACCCAGAAATTCTAAATTTGCCTCAAGACAAATAAAACTTTAAAAATTATGCCTCAGGGAATCTATTTCCCAAGATACCGTATTAAGAATCTGACCCCAAACTCTTGGGACATAGCAAATTTTTTAAAATTGCAAAATATGAATATTTTCAAAAGAACACTGAAAACCAGACACATTTGAACAGTTAAAGTTTTGGTGTTGAAATGAAAAAACTCATACACATTTGACACCAGTGGGCAAATTGTCATATTTACCACTGTTCTTTCTGTGCAAAAATTCATTTCTGCCTTCATCATTCATTTAGCGTGTACTTACTATATGTAGCTACGGGGCAGGTAGTGTGCTGTGGAAAGACTTCTTTGAAGAATACTCTCAACATTTCCCTGCCCAGAGCTGTTTATCTACATTTTCCTTTATGTCTCCATCACTCGTGATTGGAGCATCTTTCAGGCCATGCTTAAATTCTACTTCTTCATGTAACATTTAGTGGTATCTTCAACTGACTCAATCTTACTGTTTCTGTGAACCTTCTCTTTTATTTAAAGGATATCACATTCCACGTTGTCCTCACATTTGAAGTATTTTCCTTTACATGTATTTGTGTAGTGAATGTATTTATTAATGTGTGTATATGTACAAGTACATATGAGTACATGTACACATGAATAAACATGCTTGGGGAGGCCCAGTGTCAACATCAAGATCTTTCCTCAATGATTTTGCATCCATATTTGTTGAGATGGGTCTTCAACTTAACCTGAAGCTTATAGATTCATATAGACTTGCTGGACAATAAGCTTTAGGGATCTGCTTGCCTTTGCTCCCACTGTAGGGTGAAATATCCAAGCTCACTGAAAAGTTTGAGCTCACTTTCAGGTTTTGAAAACTCCACCAGTCACTCAGCAGTCACTGAGCCAGAAACTCACCAGTCCCTGAGCTCAAAATTCTATCAATCCCTGAGCTTGCCCAAACACGGGGCTTGAAATTCCCCAAATCCTCATCCTGGAAAATTTCACCCTGGAAATCTCTTCAAAAATCCTATATAAGGCCTGCCTCCTGCTCGGTTCCCTGCTGCTTCTCACCTGAGCAGAGGCAGCCATCCCCATGTGTCCTTTCCCAATAAATCCCTTTTGTGAGATTTGCTGTGTGGTGTGACTATGTGGTATTCTTTGGCTCCTAGCTGCCAGAGTACCTTTCCTCCTAGAGAGCTAACAGTCCTACTAGGGACTCCTTTCTCACTTCAGAGCTGTAACACTTCTGCCAGGGAAACGTTTCCCCTCAGAGCTATAACACTGTGTCTCAGCTCCTATTTCTCTCCTCAGAGCTTACACCTTGGCTCCCAACTGCCACGATGCTCTTGCATCATAAAAACACTTCCACCCACTTCCACACCTTGCTTAAGCACACTGCCATGCCTGGATTTTACATGGGTTCTGTGGATCCTGACTTAGGTCTCTTGCTTCTCTGGTAGGCACTGCACTGGTTTAGTCAACTACTTAGCGCCTTTAAAAGTGGTCTGTGAAGGAAGACACACGCCTGTAACTGCAGTTCTTGGGATAGGGAGTAGTGCCCAGGTTCAAGTTCATTGGTGGTGACATAGTGATTTTGAGATTATCCTGACCTACATGAGAATGTGTTGAAGAAAGGGGAGGAGGTTTTCTGAAAGTTGTCTTCTGATCTGAACACATACACATTTTGTGTGTGTGTGTGTGTGTGTTCATGAACATAAACACATACAAATAAATAAATTTTGAGATGTTATTCACTGGTTCACAAGTCTTGATAACTGGATTTTGTCATTGAGTGGACACGGTGAGTGATCCAGAGAAATGAGATGGATTGGTGCTCAGTGTTGACAGGCACTGTGATTTTGTGGCAGTGAGGGTTTACTCTTTCTTAGGAGATAAAACCATGAGGGAAGACAGAGCAGGGTCATCGCTGAGGGGGATCACATATAAATGAGGAGAACACAAAAAGGAAACATACTTCATTTTAAAGTTTGTTCACCCAAAACAAGCAAAGCGTAATGGTAAAGGTTAAGTATCCTTTGAAAGTGCCTTTTATGGAATACTGAGGTTTTACATTTTATAGAAATGGGCAATGAATGAAACTCTCTCAGATTATCGTTATGCCTCTCAGATAATGATAATTACACAGTGGGAGTTTCAGTTTCCAGTGAGAACATTTGAACTTGTAATCCAGAGATCTATCTATATGCAAGCTTTGTATATATATGTGTGTATGCAAGCTGTGTGTATTTCAAGAGTTCTCTACAGTTTAATTGTGTGCATGGCATAATTCCCCATCTAGCCAAATACATCGGTTATTCACTTCTCAGTGCTACCATTTGAATTATGTTTTATTGCTGTGTACGCTATGGAGTTGACTTCTATTTCCAGTGTAGTAGCTCAAGAAAGTATAATGTCACATGCCCCAGAGAACCTCAGGACATTTTTGGTTAAAACATTTCCATAAAAATACCAAGAAGTTATTTGTCTTTTTTCCTATGTTGGTATTTGACTGGGTGGTACAAAATCAGGAGTAGATTAAACATGACCGTGTTCTAAGGATCAAGTACATCACCCAAGTTTATAAATAGCGTTTACATCCTTCAGTGTCATGTTCTCTCAGAACTGTCAGTCGTTTCCACTTTAAAATGTTCCTTATGAGTCAGTAAGGTAAATCAATTAAAACTGAACCTTTATACATGTAAACTTTAATATCCTGTGTGAAAAATGTTACGCATAAAATATTACTGCTATACAGCAAAGTGGGTGACCTGATTACATTATTTTTATATGTTGGCATAAACTCTCTTGTTTTAATAGAATGATTTTATTTGAAAAATAACTGAAACAAATTATAGTAATTCAGAACATCATGTCACATGTAACAGTTGACAGTATTACTCATGAAACGGGTTTGGAGAGTAAGGATTACATGGTCAGAAGTAGTCCTTTAATGCAGATGTTTAACCCAGCCCTTTACCCACCTTCTTGCCTAGTGAAAAAATAGAAAACACACACATCCCTGTTACACTACAACTCAGGTCATTAAGTAGACTGAGAAATAATAGTGGACTCAAGGACAGCAAGGTCTAAGTCAGATCTATGTGGGGGTGAGCCAGCTGTCAGAGCCATTGGAAGAGAAATATAGCCAGCTGTGCTCTCCCTGGAATATTGCCCGAATGAAAATGTTTAAATGTAGAAGAAACAAGATGAGAGAAAAGAAAAAAAACAAAACAAAACAGCATCCTAGACAGAAGCCAGTAGACAGAGGCCCTCTGAAGATAGGAACTGGAACAATGGATACAAGTTGGAAAAACAAAATGTAAGCAGAGGTGAATCACATATAAGCTCATGCCAAAGAGAGTGGGAACAGAAGTTCTGAAGGGACTGGCCAGGAAATTGAGACACTACCCTGTGACTGCCGATGGCTAACACTGGAAGTTATCTTATAGTGACACACTAAGTCACGTTTTAGTTTTTGTAATATATTTGTGTTATAATGAATCATCAGCAACATATTTGTCTTCCATGTCAGCTGAAGCAAAGGGAAAGATGAATCCCATCTATGGTTCCAGATGTCTTATTTTGTGCAGAAAAGATGAAAACCTCATCACATCTCCTTTCATGCCTTAGCTGTCAGAAGGTGAAAGCTAAATTTAGCCATAAAAGTAGGACCAATATTATTTCTTGATTCCGATTGCATATGGCACTTTTTAATCTTTAATATTTGTAATTTTTTCTGGGCTTAACATTTACTTTTTTCTGATGGTACACGCAGTATAATTCCAAGTAGCCCATGGAAAAGGTAGAAATAACATTTATGTCAGTTCGTCTGGAAATATAGACAGCATAGAGTCACACGCACACCACATAGCATCTTGGGTAAGAACATGTAAAAATGACAAGTGGTTGATTTGGCTATTGTCATAGCAACTAAATTTCCTTCTTGGAGATCTGGAAAACATTAATTACATGAAACTACAGTACCTGATTGCCTGGAAATGTTCAAATATCTACATCAAACAGTGCAGAAAGAAACCTAAAATGCCTCCCAAATCCTACTAGGAATTTATTAGGAAGTAATTAAGTTTAAATTATTTGCTTAACTGCACTAAAACTAATTCATTCTAAACACCTTGTAGCTAAGAATATCTATAACCTAACAGGTAGAATATCAATTTTTATTGTAGATTCAGGGCAGAATTTTTGAGACAATATCATCGTAATTGACAGTTCTTCTAAGGGAAAAGATCTGACTTCTAGAAAATGTTTCTAAAGCACTAAGCTAGGATCATAAAAATGCTCTGTGCATGAAAAATGATTTAGAATGAGTGCTCTGGTCTGCCCAGCCATAGCAAAGGGGGTACGGAAAGTAATGGAAGCTTTCCTTTATTTCCAACCCTAGTTTTGGTTTTTACTATGAATTTATTTCATTTACATATTTTTTTGAAAAAAAAAAAACCAAGAATTAATAAACACAGAGACGGGCAACCTTAAGTTGTACTTTGGGAAATTAAAGTTTCAAAGTTTCATCTTTCCTTAAAAATGTGGAAACCATTTCCACGCAGACTTGTGATTTCGCTGCACAGACGTTCTGCTGAGATGGCAGCTCCTGTCCCCAGCGCACAGAAGGGAAAACATGCGAAGGGCACAGGACTCACCTACTTGACAGAAACAGAGGCAGAATCTTGCACTTGGCAGTTAAATCTCTCACCATGTAGCTTAAGATCATGTATTTTTCTACCAAACATGATTACTTGCCTATCCTTAAATTCTTTACTACATGCATCATCACAGGATTGGATTTTTGTCCTTAAAATGTGACAGTGAAGAATATTTTGCCTCTTATTTCCAAAAACAAAAGCTTTGGTTAGTGAAGATATATGCTCTTAATAGTCTTAAACTTTAAATTCTCACCTGAGCTCTCCTTTGAAGCTGTCATCTGAAACATAGATGAAGCTAACGTGAGAGGGTAGATAAAATCTTGCAAAGAACATGAAAACTCCCTATACAAACAGCTGGTTCTCACGAGTCTCCTACTTATGAGTCAACACAAATCATCACTGAAATGCTGAGCAGAGTAGGATCTGAACACAGAACCAAATGGTTTTTTCTGGTGGATTAAGTATGAGACGAAATGACTAAGTTGTAACTTTTAGACTGAGCAGCAGAGAACATGGAGAAAATTTTCCCAGATGAGTAAAAGAGGAAGAATAAATTTAGAAGAAGAAATATAGAATTTTATCTGGAACTGTTAAATTTAAGTTGAAATAGAAATTTAACTATGTCATATTTTCATTTAATGATTTATTGGGCTTATAATTCCAGGTCAGACATTATGGTGACGTCCAAGGCAGGTGATGTCAAGGGAACCTGAAGCAGCCAGTCACATGACATCATACTCGAGAGGAGAGAGAGCAATAAATATATGTGCAGCTGCTGCTCCCCTGACTTTCACCACTCTCACACCCCGGTTCAGACGCCCTTTCTTATGAAGTGGTGCCACCCACAGTGTAGAGGTCTTTTCTGCCTTGATTAACATCATCAAGATAATGCCCCACAGACGTGCCTGCTAGCTAACCTGATCTAGATCATCTTTTCCTGAGACTTTCTTCTTGGTGATTTTAGATCGTGTCAAGTTGACTATGAGAACTAACTCACTGGGAGCCAACTGGGTGACAAGGTGCTAGATAGTTCACTACATAGTTCAGAATCAGATTTATGATGACTGAGTGCTGTGGAGAGATGATGCAATCAAGGAGGTGAAAACACAATGCAGTATCTCAGAAGTAAGGGAAAAAAATAAAACACTTCAGACCAGTTCCCCAAATACCCATCAATCGTGTCTAATCTTACTAAGAACCAGGCAAGATGACAGCCTTGACTATTAGACATTGCAACTTGATAATCATTAATGACTCTGAAAAATGAGATTTCAGTTCAAGATGAAATTCTAATTGAAATGATGAGAATAGATATCAAGTGAGAAATTAGAGACGAGGGATAAACAACAGTCCTGGCACTTTTGCCAAACAGTAAAGAAAAGAAGTAAGACAAGTCACTGGAGAGATGTGTAGGGTTGACCAATTTTTGCTTTTGTCTGTTTGGCTGGATTTGGGTTGTTGCTTTGGTGAGTATGAGGCATACCGAAGCATGTCTGAATGCTTTTGGAATTAATACAGCGGGAAAAACGTGATAATACTGTAACAATGAGAAATACTTCCAAGAGGAACAGCGGCTGGGGGGAAAGATGCTGGCGGGTGTGCCAGTGATGAATTGGCCAAAGGTTTGAAGCACAGACAATTCATCTACTGTAAAATGAGGGAAAGCAAAGTTCTAGAGACGGCATGACGTGTTAAGCCTTTCGCATTGCATTACAGCGTTGTTTTCTACAGAGTTCTTGCTTGGGCCATCCATATATTTCTTCCGTCTTGGATACACCTGGATCTGACAGTTCATGAATTTGGGTGGTTTGAATATTCAGAGATCTATTTTACTTTCTCCTGTTTCATTAATGAAATCAGAGGAGAAGGTACTATCGTGAAGACAAGGAAAGTCGGAAGATGGAGAAAAGACAGTCCAAATTAGTGGTCTTAGTGCAAAGGGAAAATGAGCTGAACATGAACATTGTGTTGCTGCCATTGAGAGCTTGGTGATGGCAGCAAGCGCAGTCTCAGTTATTTTAGTGTGTGGGTATTTAGATAAATATCCACAAACTTTTACTATGTGCTGAAAAGTATAAATCAGACGACAATCCAGGAAAATACACATTGGCATTTCTTTTTGCTTACCTACAGCCCTCTTGACTCATCTGTACCCAGCTCTGAATTCTAATAAATCCCTAATACTTTGCTTCCTTTCTTGGTAGTGTTTTTGTTGTGTTTTCCTTCCCTTTTGTGCTCATTTCAGACACACAGAGACACAATCTCTATGATAGACTCCCAAGACTATATTTCCTTGCAAGAATAAACTGCACATGACTTTCACATTTTTTAAAATCTCTTTACAGAATGAATGTGTCTCAAACACAGCAACATTATTTTATTTTATGCCCTAGTCTAAATCACGCATACTTCTTTAACACTTTCCGTTTAATTGGGAATTTCCTCTATTTTAAGTGGTGCTTCCCCCTTCCTATCATTTCCATTCCATGTCTCATTCTAAGCATGTCTAAACCTGCCCTGGAAAATCCAGAGGTGTTCCTGTTGTATTTGGCCATCTGTGAGGGAAAACACCCTCGGAACCCCAGATACCAGAGAGCTACAGCGGACTGGCACAGTGTGTGAATCGCAGATTTGTTTGAAGACACACTTCGCAAACTGTTTGCTGTGAGCTAGGAAGAGTCTCTCTTGGAAATCTGTCGGCTGCTTGTCGGCGGGCTCCTCTGTGAGCTGCAGCCTTTTCCCTCAGAAGAAGGCAGTGGAAACCTGATTAGAAGAGGGAATGGTGAGTTCAGTTCCTCAGTACCACCAGTTTCCTTTTAGTCCTTCAGTCACGTGGGGTGAAGAAAGAGGCAAATCATGACTTGGCTAACCTTATTTGTCATCTAAAAGAAACAATAAAAGCCAAAGAAACGTAGTTTAGAAGGAAAAGAAAAAAGAAATGTGTTTATCAAGGTCACATTGGTTTGACAGCATAGCTGGAGCGGCTGTGCTCTGGCTAATGTCCCCAGAAGCCAACCACAGAGGGAGCCAAACACATAAGGTACATCGATATGTTGTAAGGCATGCTGGGGCTAGTTTGGGGATTTATAAGAATGCAGTCAAATGTCAAACCTCAGATTCATCTGAACTGGAGAACACAAACTGTAGAGGCCTGAGGAAGCTGGAGAAAGTTCAGGCTGACCACAGGAAACATTGTGCCAGGTCCCCCATCTTTCTGTAGGGTAAAAACATAATCCAAAGAAGTTTGTGGGGAACTCTCGCAGACGCTTGACAGCGGCTTCAAACTGGGCTCTCCAAAGTGTGCCATTCCTTCCTCCCACACATTCAAGAGCAGGAGCCCAGCAGCCCCTCCTTATCACAGGGCAGGCAGAGGTCACTATGACTCAGGATAGAGACTTGCCAATGGGAAAGTGAAAACAGACACAACTGAAAGGATCGCCAAAGCTGAAGGAAATCCCAGCAGGGCTCACACGGTGGACAGAATAACCTGCAAGGACGCATGGAACTCACCACACTATCATTGCTAGTTTAGCTACAGTTGATAGTTTCAGCTCAGGAAACACAGGACAACATAAGACTTTAAACATTGTCTTCCACAAAAGTAAAATGTCTTCCACAAAAGCAAACTAAACATCTTCTCTTGTGTTGGATTGGTGCTTCAAGAGAGGAACACCAATGAGTATGTTGTAGGTGAATGTTGGCAGAGAGCAATTAGAAACACAAAGCAAGACTTTCTTTTATTTATTTTTTTAAATCTTCATGATAAACTAAGTGCAGCAAAGTTGACAGTGCCTGGAAATACATTAAAAATGGGTTTTTGTACAGCATTGTTCACTGAGAAAGCCCAGCAATTGGTCACATGCAGATGTGAATTATTTGTGAACTATAATGTGAACTATTTCTGGTGAATTAAAATGATTCTCAAATAACTATTTAACAAATTAAGTAAAGTTTAATTCCAGAATAAACTCTAGTTTTCCAATATACATTGTCCTTTCTTGGCATAATATACCAAGAAAATTTCTGAGAATTTTTACATTGATATTAATAGAGGGATTCATTTATCTTCTTAAAGTGTTTTTGTTTGTTTAGTGCATGTTCTTAAAGCAGGTGAGCTAGCATCATTGAATAAATGAGAAAAAATTGTTTTTTCTGTCTCCATTTTCTAAGAGTTTATGTGAGATTTCTTCCTTAAATGTCTACCAGAGTTCACTGTGTCTTATGTAACTGGAGGCCTGTTATGTTTGTATCATTTCAGTTTCTTCTTCAGTTTGGAGAATTTTTACTACTCTCTGTTCAGGATTCTCTACTGGTTTGTAATCTACTGTTAAACCCTTTGATTGAGATTTCTTTTAATTCACAACTACATCTTTACAATAATATATAAACAGTCCCATTTTCTTTGATATTATCTTAGTTCCCTTACAGAAATGCTTCTTTACAGTCCTGAGCATGCTTCCAGACACTTTCAAACCCTTGTCTAACAATGCCATCATTTATGTCACATCTGGAATTCATTTTCTGCTGCTCCTGGCTCGTGCTTTCCTGCTTCTTTGCATATTTAGCAATTTTCCATAGGACGGTGGACATTGTAATGTGCTACTTTGTTAGGCTAAAATTTATTTGTTTTATTTAAGACTTTAAATGTGGGGTACATGTACATGTGTTAAAACTGTTTATGATACAGTTTAGCCTTTCCTGACCAGTTTTAAGCCTCCTGGTGTTAGAGTGGATTTAGTCCCACCATGGAGGTAGGACTCTCCTCCCGTTACTAGTAAATTATCTAGCTCTTTAGTAAGGTCTCAATCTGGCTACTCGGAAGTGGAAGGTCTTCTAATCATGGGTAATTCTGGAAATAGTTCAGTTAGCAAATAGTTTTGACGGTATTTTTCCATCCTAACACACATATCTTTGTATTCACTGAGGATGATCTTTGGAATTCTTCTGTGCAATCCCCCTCCCCTTTCATTGCTATGACCCACCCCACTCTAATTTATGACTCTTGGACTCAGAAAAAAAATGCCCAACTCTGTATTAGTTTCTCCTCCCTGAGCTATAGTACAGAAAGTCCATCCAGGCCGCCTGGATAGTCTTCATTTGGTTTCCTTCTCTCTGAGATCACAGCCAATGCCGTCTTTGGCACAATGTCTAAAAGCATTCAAAAATACATGCCGCCTCATTTGAAGTCGCTTACAGAAGGAAGACATGTCTGACTTTAATCTGTCAGAGCTAGGGAATGAAAGCCCATTGCTTGCCTGGGTATCTGATTTAAACAGTCCTCTGTTTTCTCCAAGACACCAGATTGGAAGCTCTCCTTCAGTAATCACTCCTGTTCATAATTTCTTTATTCATAATTTCCTCTCCATCTCACTTGGTTGCAGACTTAGACACAAGCTAGGGAATGTATTAAACACCATCACAACTGAGTTTGAAACTATTCATTTGATCATAAAATGTTCAATTTATCAGCTCACGTATTTTATCTTCTAAGTATTTTACCTGCTCAGCTGATGGTTCACAGTGACTGACACATTTATGTGTGAGCAAACACTGAATACACATCTTCAGATGAGACTCACAGGAAAAATGCATCTTAGTTATTATCTTATCTTGCTCCATTCACACTGTCATAGAAAAACACCTTATGCTGGGTGACTTATAAATAATAAAAATCTATTGCATAGGATTCTAGAGGCTGGAGAATCAAAGATCAAAACACAAAATACTTGATACTCCATAGGAATATTCTCTGCTTCAGTTATAATGCCTTCTTCCTTCACCCTCATACTGAAGAAGGAATAAATGAATAATTTGGGGCCTCTTTTATAAGGACATTAATCTTAGATCATAGGGTCTCTACCCTCATGATCCATTCTCTCAATAAATGCCCCTCATCTCAATGTTGAGTCTGAGATCAGGTTTCAGCAGACAGATTATGGAGGTCACAAATAGACTCTCTCACACTCCAGATATTTTCCCACACGCCATGACAAAGCAGTGAGTTAAGACTCAACAGTGACTTAGATGTTAGGTACGTTTTCCTTGGATTTAGAATCACAGATCCACTTGTGCTGCTTTCGCATCGCCACAACCTGGGGGAGTCCTCTCCCTCCTGTAATTTTTGCAATATCTTGTCACTTATTTTCTCACATCCTGCTCAGCTTAAAGATTTTACTTCTGCGTAGCTCACCTCCGTCATTTCCCTTAAAATTCATGATTTCATTCTTCTTACTATGCAGATAATATTCCACTGTGTGTTGGGGAGTCCTGGGGGGGGGGTAGAGATTCAGGTAGACAGTAGAGGTGGGTATGATCAAAGTGTGTTGTATACATGTATGGAATTTTCAAAGAGCAAATAAAAATAGTACTTAATTTGTAAGGACATAAGTGACTGGTGATGGAATGACTATTTCTCGTAGTGGAGTGTTTTGTTGTATGCCTGTTCTTTCTGCTAGTGTTGCTGTCTACGGTTATTTAATCGTTTGGTAGGTGTTTATGAAAAATGGAGAGAAAGCCTAGCATATTGCTATGCCTACCAAAGAAATAAATGGTGATTTTGAAGAAAATTTTAAAATTTTCATATATTACATGTTTTTTTACTCTGTCTCAAAACAATTGCAGCCTGTCTAATAAAATTATTAATGCTTTCTAGACACATTAATGGTGACAAACAAAGTCGAAAACACAAGACTTAGAAATGTCTACCAAAGTTCCCTGGTGAGCTGAAATATATCTTTATGTTAATTTGGTGACTCACTCCCTATAAAACTATCAAGTAGTCAGGCTTGAGTCTCTCTGATGTAAAGGCAAGCCATTGACTGCACCTTCACTTCCCTGGTACAAGAATCAGCTTCTTAGCATAGTTCACCTACAGTCCAAACCTTGCAAAACAGACCCAATCTCCTGTCCTCAACTAGTTCCTAAACTGTTCCTATCATGCCTCATTCTGAAGAACTTTGGAACTTAAAAGTCAATTTTTACATCGGTTTTGGGCAGAGATCCAGCGTTTCAGCTAATCAGCTTCTTAGCTAGAAACAGTAGACGTAGCTTAAATGTCGATGTGAGAAATCACATTTTATTGCTCCACAGATCTCTCACACGCATGGGTCTTATGGATGGAGTTTAAAAGGAGACTCTTTTTTAGTACGGTTACACCTACACTCTGCATTATTAAAGCATGCCATGTTTCTCTTCCATTTTCTTTCTCCATTGCCCTCTCTTATGAAGCACTCCTCCAATAATACTCCTTCTACTTTGATGATAGATAGATAGATAGATAGATAGATAGATGATAGATAGATAGATAGATAGACAGATAGATAGACAGACAGATAGATAGATAGACAGATAGATAAACAGACAAAATGATATTTGTCATTCCAAGACTGTTTCTAGCTTATTTCACTTTCTATGATCTCAGTTCTATCCATTTTATTACAAATGTCATAATTTTGCTCTTTACAGCTGAATACAACATCGTTGTGCATATACACTCCATCTATTTATCAATTATTGTTGATGTGCATCAAAACTGATTCCAAATCCTGATTATTGTGAAAAGCTGCAAAAAACCCGAAGTTGCAGCTATTCGTCTGGTATGTTGACTTAGATAAAAATCAGCCAAGAATATATATTTCAGTGTTATCAGCAGTTTCAGGCGCAATGTGAAGTTGCCCCAGAACAGAGGCTGCAGTGCTATAGGTACCAAAAGCGGAGGAGCAAGGCTATCTATCCAGGATTGCTCGTGGCCTGATATGGTGATTGCCATGGTGAATTATGATCTTATTTGACCTGATCTTTTCTTGCTATGTCCCCATTTCTTCCTTCTGGAATCGAAAAGTTTATTCTATATCATTTTATACTGGAAGCGTGTAACTTATTTTATTGAATGCTTATTTTTATAGGGGCTCACCGTTATGAGTTTGTCGTGACTACTCTCTTTTATGGGGAGAAGCAGGAGGGAGGGTGAGTGGGTGAAGATGGGGAAGATATATAATAGGAGGGAAAGGAGGATGGGGGAGCTGAGAGGAATGAAAGGAGGGGTGTTGATATGTATTATATGAAAGAAGAAAAATACATTTTAAAAAATTGAAAAAAAATTGTCATAAATATCAAAAGAGATTTGGACTTTGGACTTTTGAATCGTGTTGTGACTGAACGTTTTTGGAGACTTGTAAAGGTAGATTCAACACATTTTGCATTATGAGATGGATATGAGCCTTCGAGGGTTATGAGTTGCTATATTATAGTTAATAATGAAGAGTTTGGATGTCAAATTAATAAGAGCTGTGATACTGGTTAACAGCCACTATCCACTTGAAATTGGAATCATCTAGAAGATATATGTCAGGCCATTTTTATAAAATTTTCAGAAATGTTTAGCTGAGGAGTAGAGACTCACGTTGGATGTGGGCAGCACCATCCCATGAGGTGGGATCCTGTCGAATAAAGTGAAGTAACTGAGCTGAACATGAGCATGCATACCTCTGCTTCCTAACTTCAGCACAAGGTTTAATCAGCCGCCCCCACACTCTGGCTGCCGTATCTAGAACTACTTGATCTATCTGCTGTGCTTTTCCCACTGTGATGGACTGTAATGTCAAACTTCATGCCAGAATAAATCCTTCCTTCCTTAAACTGTTTTTATTGGGTATCTAGTTACAGCAATTAAGAAAAATAAATAATATACTACTGACCTTCAAAAAAGTCATGTTGCACAAAGTGTTCCTTTACCTGATTGTTGGCTGACTGACCAACAAAGTTCAGTCAACTTGGTCACAGTACTGAAAAAGGTATGACTTTGGTTGAGTGGGTTCTAACAATTCGAGGAAAGTAAGCTAATTGACTACGTGGAATTTGAAAGATACTAATTCATATCACCTCTTGTTACTATTTTCAGTATTGTGTTTGATGACCTTCCATAGGAGGGTCTATTTATTCTCTTTAAAGTCTATCATGGCACTGGGCAGTGGTGGCACAAGCCTTTATTTCCAGCACTTGGGAGGCAGAGTCAGGCAGATCTCTGTGAAGTCGAGGCCAGACTGGTCTAAAGAGTGAGTTCCAAGACAGCCAGTGTTACAACATAAAAACCCTGTCTCGAAAACCAAAAAACAAACAAACAAATACAAAAAAGAGTAGCCTGGATTATATAGTGAGTGCCAAGACAGCCAGAGATACATGTGTAGACCCTGTCTTAAAAAAGAGGAGAAAGGAAAGGAGGTAAGGAAGGAAAAAAGGAAAGAAGGTAAAGAAAAAAGAAAAAGAGCAGGAGGAGGAAGAGGAAGAAGAAGAGAGGGAAATTTCTACTAGACAAATGTAGATGTAGAATATTTCTGGTTCTATTACTCTGTAACTGAAGAATATTCTAAAAATATCACTTAATGTCAAGACATCATGTCAGAATGTACCCAAGAACTCTATTTATCTAAAACAAGGAATCATCCTAAATAGAGAATGCCTGGACTGCTTAATAAACATAGATATCACATGATTAATTGATTTTCATGGAGATAGCAAACAACATGGTACAGGAAATACCACAGGTCAGAAGTGGGGGTGATAAGTGGGGTGATTATAAACACCTATTAATTCTTTTTAAAAAACTGATTTCCCACTTCATACTTTATGGTCAGAAACTATTATTAGTCAAAAATATTAATATTAACATAATGTAGAGCACTTACCCAAAATAAGCAATAACATATACATCTGATGCATATTAGCTCATTTGTTTAAATGGTTTCCATTAATATTAATACAATAATTACCTCCAATTTAGAGATTAACTAAGATACCCTGGTGCTAGGTAACATACCTGAAGTCTGGCAAGTAGAAGTCAGGATCTGAATCCTGGTCGGTAGACTCTAAAGGTCATCTTCCTACCCTATACTGCATTGTCAGTTAGAAGAGGCAGGGAGATTACATACACTTAAAATAATGCTGTTCAGAATATAATATGTGTTTCATACTTATCTGAGGAAACTGGCTGACAGCCTCTATAACATTAGCAAATGTCAGTATGAAGACAGACTTGTGGAGATTATCCCTGGGTGCTAAAAGAACACAAATGGATTTTGTCTTTCATTCACTTATTCAACCAGCATTTGTGAATCATCTTCTTGATTCCAGGAATTCTGTTATGTAATCTGGGCAGAACTGTAAGCGAAATACAGCCAGAGATCACTGACAGAAACACTTGGACATGAGTGAAACTCTGTTGCACACCATTCATTTGTTTGGGCTCGGTAGCAGAGGCAGAAATGCATGCCTGCCAGAGGAAACACTTCCCACCACAGTGCCTCTGAATCAATCCTCATTCGGTATAAATAATCAATATCCTCAGGAGCCAAGCAATGTAGGCTCAGTGCAGGTTTTAGTTTTCAGTGTGGAACGTTTGAGTGTCAGCTCTTTGATTTACATGCTTATTTTTGAAAAAAAAAAAAAAAAAAACCTAACATCCCATCTGGAAATTTGCAGACTCTGAGAAAATCCAATATTCTTGTACCTCTGCTCTGCTCAACTGAGGCAGGCAAGCCAATACTGTTTATCTCAATAGCATGAGCTTAGCATTTCCCCAGAAACCCTATCTTTAAACTGTAGACAAAAAAGTTACTGCAGAATCGCCAGCAAGCGCCTTGTCTCCAGTCTTAGTGACTTGACCTTTTACCACTGGAGTTTACTGGGAATGGGCTGATGCACTAAGTAAGCCCTTTACGTGTGTCATCTCATTTAATCTTCACTTTACAAATTAGAAACTTAGGGTTTAAACTTTCCTCAATAAATTAGCAATAGGAAGTGGCAAAGCTGGAACTAAATCTAGGGCTTAGCAAAGGACAAAAGGCTCAAGTCCTAACTATGATGTTATATGATGTCCTACTTCCTTCAAGAGGCATCCTTGAAGAGCCTACAAAGTGGAGGGAGCACTTACAGTGCAGTGAGGGGGGAGCAAGTAGCACATATTAGCATTACAAACAGCAATGTTTCTACATCCAATAACTCTTACTTCTGTGTCTGACATTTAAACCTGTGAGTAGTTTCTCACGTTGGTGATGACTGTGAATATAGCCATCTTATCCGTCTAATAAACGTCTTAAGAGTAAGGCTTTACCATGGATATATATGGCCCTAGCCTGCCTCAGGCTTTACTGGTTGGATATCTGCTGTATGTAATTTCATTTAAAGACCTATTTTTATGAAAATGGAGGTGAAATAAAGGTAAAAACACAAACTATCAGAGAGAAATTTTACTTACCAACAGAGCTGTGTGATACGTCTGAAAAGCCTGAATTTGTTATTAAATAATAATAGCTTTTGAACTTATCCAAAATATGTCCAATACCCTGCCATAGGCAAATGAAACAATGCTTAGTTTGGACCTGAGAGACGGCTTAGTGTGTAAGGGCAGTTGCCACCAAGCCTGATGACATGAGTTCAGTCTCCAGTAACCACAGGGTAAAAAGAGTGAACCAACTCCTATAAGTTGTCCTCTGACTCCACATTTGTGCCGTGGCGTACACACACACACACACACACACACACGTAAAAATATTTAAATGTATAATTTATAGCATATTAAACTTTTACTAAGTGTATATATATATATATATATATATATATATATTATGAATGTAAACTTAGAGTAAAATGGTTTTATGTTTGTGCAGATTGTATTTATAAGGGCACTCTGGTGGTTTAAATGAGAATGTCTCCTAGAGGCCCATGCATTTAAACACTTGGTCCTAAGTTGGTGGCACTGTTTGGGGGGAGGCTTAAGTGGTATGGCTCTGTGGGAGGAAGTATGTCACTGGAGGTAGGCTTGGAAAATTTAACAACATGCACTGTTTCTTTCATGCGCTTGTGGTTCAAAATGTGAGCACTCAGCTTGCTGCCCCAGCTGCCATGCCTGTCTGCTGCCATGCTTCCCCAGCAAGATGGACTCTTACCTCCTGAAACCGTGAGCTCAAATAAACCCTTCCTTCTAAAAGATGCCTTGGTCATGATGTTTTCTCACAGCAATAAAAAATAACTAATACAAATGCTAAATTGAGAGAAAGTGATCATGAAAGTATAAAAGTGACCAGATAATTTTTGAGGAATGTGGAAATTCTAAACATTCTTCGTATGAATGGAAATAGTTCTTCTCTTCACATTTATGGAGACAGCCCGTAAGTGGAATGGCAATTAAAATAATACGTAGTAGTTGTGATTCAAATCCACCACCCCCTATTTTCATGTATTGGAAGCTCGATTCTAAAATACAAATGCTGTCAATTTACAATTGTACAGACTTTGGAAAGTGATTACGATTAGATGGCATCATGAGGGTGGCATCCCCATCGTGCTAGCTTTATGTTTTTATTTTATTTCATCATTAGTTTTAGATGCCTGTTTGTTTCTAATGAGAGACAGAAAGAAAGGGTGTGGATTTGAGTAGGAGGCTCTAGGAAGAGTTGTGGAAAGGGGAAGCCATAATCAGAATATAGTGTATCAAAAAATCTATTTTCAATAAAAGTAGAATAAACAAATAAATATCCAATGATTATAACTTAGAAGACAAGGAGAAAGAGGAGGAAGAGGTAGAAGAAAGAGCAAGAGGAGGAGGAGGAAGAAGAAGAAGAAGCAGGAGGAGGAAAAGGAAAAAGAAGATTAGGAGGAGGAGGGGGAAATGATGATGATGATGATGATGATGATGATGATGATGATGATGATAACAGTGATAAGTACAACAACATAGAGAAGGCTAAGCTGGAATATAGCTCTGATTTGTCAGGTTATAGTCTCAGCAATATCTTGATTCAGATAGGAGGTCCTCAGCAAATGCTGGCACCATGCTCTTGAACTTTCCAGTCTTCAGATCTAAGAAAGTATGTTTTGTATTTTCTGGTCTGTGGCGTTCAGTCTCAGCAACAGAAAGTGCACTGACAGTAGCATTAGACTTTTTTTAAAAAAATTTTTTTATATATTCATATAAAGGTCCCTTTCTAATTCAAATTTTTATTTTTTGGAAAATTTCACACATGAATACATTACTTATATCATTTCCTTTCCTCTCTCTGTGCCCTCTAACTCTTTCCATGTTTCTTATTGTCTCTTAAATCCACAACCTCTTCTCTAATTATTATTTTGAATTTTTAAGAAAACAGTTGCAAGATATTTATCTTAAACAAAATTTAAAATGATTGATGGTAAAAATTGAAAGTTATTTTGATTTTTTTTCTGGTTCCATCCGTTTGCCTGCAAAATTCATGAAGTCATTTTTTTAATACCTTAGTAATACTCCATTGTTTAAGTGTTCCACAATTTCTTTATCCGTTGTTCAGTTGAGGGGCATCTAGGTTCTTTCAATTTCTGGCTATTATGAACAAACCTACTATAAACACAGTTGAGCAAGTATCCTTCTGGTAGGATGGAATCTCCTTTGGGTATATGCCCAGGAGTGGAATGGCTTGGTCTTAAGCTAGGTAGATTTCCAGTTTCCTGAAGAAATATTGATAGAAATATTGATTTCCATAGTGGCTGTGTAAGTTCACTCCCACCAGCAATGAAGAAGTGTTCCCCTTGCTCCACATCCTTGCCAGCATGAGCTGTCATTTGTGTTGTCAATCTTAGCCATCTGAGTTATTAGTCTTCTGTTTAAGAAGTTGTCTCCAGTGCCAATGTATTCAAGGATATTCCCAATTTTCTCTTCTATCAGGTTCAGTGTACCTGGTTTTATGATAAGGTCTTTGATCCACTTGGACTTAAGTTTTGTGCAGGATGATTAATATGGATTTAATTGGAATCTCTCTGAGAGAGATAAGCCAGCCCCAGAAAGACAAACATGACATGCATTCACTTATATGTGAATACAAAGACATAGTGCTGTAATCCCAGGACCCAGAGAGACTGTGCAACAAGGAGGGCCCTCGGGGGAACACAGAGATCTCCCTGGTAAAGGGGAAATAGAACAGACTGTGGAGGTGGGCTGGGGGAGGATGGGAATGAGAAGAGACCAACTAGGGAAAGAGGGATGGAGGAAGAGAATATATGGAACAATGACTGGAATTTGAGGATATTTAGGGCAGAATTTGGAGACCTAGGGCAGTGGAAACTCACTAGAATCCATAATGGAAACCCCGATGAAGACCTCTAGCAATGGGGATGGGGAGCCTTAACAGACTAGCTCCTGTAACCAGACAAGGGTCCAGTGGTGGGACTGGGACACCATCCCAGCTACAAAATCTTCTACCTATAACCCACCCTCTCTACAGGATCCCCCTGGGACAATGGAAGGGCAGAACTCCATGCCAAAGGAGAGAACCCTGTAGGTTCCATGTCTGACCCTGTAGGATAGGCCAGGAACTAAAGACTGAATAGTTTGGAGATGCTTTCTAATTGTATCCTGCTCTACTCTTAGATCTGTGCCTAGCCCAATCTTCATCAGAGAGGCTTCCACAGGCAGCGAATGGGAGAAGATGTGGAGGCCCAGGGCCAAACATCCTACAGAGCTTGGGGAACCCCATTGGAATAAGAGGAGGAGGAATTTTTGGGACAAGAGGGGTCAAGGACATCAGGAGAACAAGCCCCATGGAGTCAACTGACCAGTATTCTTGGGGTCCCAGGAAGTCTGAAGAGACAGACATATAATCTGCAAGGTCCCATAGATATGCCCTGTGGTTGTCTGGCTTGGTATTCTTGCAATAATCCTACAGGCTAGAGGGGGGTGGGGTCTCTGACACTTTTGCCTGCCCTTGGAACCCTCTTCCTCCTGTTGGGTTGTCCAGTCCACACTTGATGTAGGGATTAGTGCCGGGCCTTGTTCCATCTTATTGTGCCCTGTTTAAGTAACCCTGGGAGGACTCTCTTTTTGGGAGGAGTGGTAGGGGTGGTGTGGGAGTGGGAAAGGTGGATTTTGGAGAGAGAATAGAGCAGGGAACTGGGAGGAGTGGAGGGAGGGGAGGAGGGATGTCAGGATGTATTATACAAAAGAAGACAATTTTTTTTTAAAAAGTAATTTTGATTTAGCAGTGCAAACCTTCACTAATAAAATTTTTGTTTCCTAATATCTAAAATGAAGACATGGCCAAGAAAATCTTTTTAGCTTAAAACCTTGTGATATTTACTTAAACACAAAATTCAGACGCTGAAACTTCTAGTCCTGGACTTCTATGACCTTCTATGACCTGGACTTCATGCAAAGGAGTAAAGATTTTTAAGAATTTGGTTAATTTTAAGTGATTGAAAGACATTTTGATCTCTAGAACTATCATGAACAAACAGTGTGAGTATATAACAAATAGAGAGGTAGGAGTGTCTGAAGAAGAATGATACCCAGATACATAAAATAGCCATCTATAAACCTACAAAGAGCTACAGCCACGTAGTACATAGCAGTCCACCTCAGGTCTGAGTATTTGACTTCATACATGCATAGTTCTAGCAAACATAGTTCTAGCAGGTGTCTATAGAAAATATACTAAAACTATATAAGTCACTATTTCAGCCATTTTACTGTAAATAGCAACAATCTAACATATATTTCAAGTCTCTAGTCTATGCTCATTTCTGTCACTAAGAAAATCCCATTTCCTCACTGAACCAAACTCAGGCTTAGGATTTGCTTAGGATAGGCCGTCACAGGCAATGGATCAGACTGATCCCGTCAGATAAAATGTCTTCACCATGGTGGGATTCAAGTTAAATGGTGGCACACTGCTTCCAAATGCTCTTAGTTGTGGAAACTGCTGTGGTATCTCTGTTCAGTACATTCCTTTTAGTTGAATACTTTTCATTGGAGTGTACTCAGAAAAGTGTTTTCCACTTGGCTGAGAGATGCTGGGCATGTGTCACACTATGCTCTGACCTTGGAAGCCCTTGTTCTAGAAAGCTGGCTTGCTTCGCTGTCACTTTCTCCTTTGCTACCACTGCCATCATCCTACCCACAGGAAGATGTTAATACCAGTGCATCAACTTTTAGAAACCTCAATTTGTAAAATAAACAATAAAAGCCCAGCCCTTTGCCCTAAGTTTGGAGAAGGTGGCTTAGTAAATATTATCTGTGTGAGGTTTCTTTGAATGTTAGGAGACCTTGTATTTCACAATTTAACTTGCATCTTTATGACCCAAGTTGGAGGGCGCTTTTGTGAATTTCTGCATATTTTTCTATTAGGTGGATTCTCTTTCTCCTTTTTGTTGAAGGTCTCTGCACTTGGACTTCGTAACCTGTTGGGCACAGATAGAACAAAGGTGGCTTATTCGTACAGTGAACAAATATTTACTGATGGATCAGGCACTACACTAGAGATCATATGTATTCCTCAGCTTCCTGCAACCACAATGAAGCACTTGAGGTAACTAACTAACAAAAAGAAAATGTTTACTTTGGCTCATGTTTTGGTGCTTCCCTTGGCCTTTGCCAAGGGAAGCAAATCATGGCAGAAACTTACTGGGACACAAATGTACACTTGCAAGAGGAGAAATAGATGATTGACAACTCAGCATCAATGACTTAGGGAGACCTCTCAGAAGGCTAAAATTTTCTGAGGAGTGTTGATCCGGGATCAAGCCATCAACACATAATCCTTTGGGAGACACTAGTCCAAGCAATAGCAATATGTGTGCTGTAGCTGGTCAAGGTCGAACCATCCTGAGCCTCAGGAACATTTGCTCCAGAGGGAGAGATGAGCAATGAGCAAATGAGTCTCCCAAACGATGTGTCTGAATGATGTGATAAGTGCTTTGTAAGACAAGAAAACAGAGTTAAGCAAGATTGTGCCTGGGGAACAATTTCTATTTGGCTGACTAAAAGAAGCTTCTTTAGGGAGGTGCTCTTAAGATCTGGGAAGAAAGATGTGTCTATCAACCAAAAAGAGACTTCCTTCTACCAGAGGTAAGTGTGAGGGTAAGGTTCTGATATGGATTTTGTCTCTGAAGACTGCCCCTGTCTCCCCTTGGAAGGGTTTCCCTGGGCTCTCAAGTATGCACGTTAGTTCTGGCAGGCATATCCAAATTCCTGTCCAGGAAAGGAGACAGCTTTCTGAGCAAGTCTTATTTTTTTTTTTAAAAAGAGAGATTTTCCATCTCACTGGAGGTGCGATATGCCCATGAAGTGATTTATGAGGGGCTCATAGCAGTGTGTGTGGGCTGGTGTGAAGCTCCCTATTCACGGTAGAACTTACATTTGGGACAGTCTGCATACCAAGATGGGCGTGACGCCCAAATGTACTCTTACACTTTGATGTACTTCTTATTTAGAAACAAAGATTTTTCCATCACACTGGCTGTTAGTAACCAATGCACCAGATTCTTCTGAAATGAACGTTGTCCTGACAAAAGAAAAATACGCATTCATTTGGTGTTTAATCTGTGGGATACAGGAGAATATGGCGGCAATGTTTAGTTTGGTTTAGTTTCCCTCATCTTGTTTTACTTATGAGAGCAGATTGTTTGAACACCAGAAGTTATGTTTTTATATTTCTCTCCTGGCATTTTTGACTGCAATACTAGAGCCAGAAAAACTAAAATATAAATACATTCAAGCATACCCTCAGAGAGTTAAACCAGTCCTTTATTAACTCTTTTTTTCCCAAATAGTTCTTCTTGGAGCTCAAATACAACCTTGCAGATGTGTCTGATTTGGAAGTCTTTTTAAAGCAAAAGGTTAACATGTTCTTCCTTTAATCCAAAATGGGTTACAGTATGAGTGTGGGCAAACCTTTCCAAACTCTACAGGACAAGGCAAGCCAGTAAGAGATCTCTGCCTAACATTTCACGCAACTAGTTTCTTCATAAATGTTTTATGTTTTTCTAGAAAAGGTTCTGTGAGAGCTTGGTAAATTGGTATATGATTGGAGACATACACATACTTTAGTTTACTTTATAGAGGAAAGATAAGTAGCCAATAAGAAACATTTCCTTTGTTGCTACTGCTCTGCTTTGTATTTGTCCATTGTACTCAACAATTAACTGAATATTTATCAAGCATTTAGAACCATGTTGAGCCCACATTCTGTCTTCTATACATATTTGCTACATTGAATGAAAGAAATAGTCGAATGAGAAAATGAAAATAAGGATAGAAGCAAGCATAGAAAAACTATAAAGGAAACTGTGGCATGTTCACCTTTGTTGTTCACATCACCTCAGAATTGATGGTAGGTAACAAGGCCCCAAACATCTGCAGAACTCCTCTTTGGCATTCCACGAAGCAACAGGAACACCACGGTAGCCTAGGTATAAAGTTATACCATTGTAAATTTATACTATTTTCTGACCTCCACAGTGTAAAGTGCAAAATGGTACAGTATTGACTGTAAGTCGCCTTGGATAAGTTAAAGCACATTATTTAGCTCCAAGAAATGACTAAAAGCAATAGTCAATAAGAGAAATAAAACTGACAAAAAATGATATAACAAATGCAAAAGCAGAAAAGGAACAAAAAGGCACGTGACAAGAACTACAAATTTTTAACAAATATCTAGGTATTAACATAAGCCAAATTACATCAATAGCTATGTGAAGTGGTAATGGCTGTTGGGAGGAATAGAAAAGATGACTAAATCTAACTCTGTTTTGACTGAGGAAACATGCTCTAAATCTAAAGATACAAATAATTTAAAAGCATGAAGTAACTTGTTCATTATATTAGGACCAGACAGAGTAAACACAAAGGCTGAGACTATAGAAGGGCATGTAGTGATTAGATAAACTCATCTGGAAGACTTGATAGCATAATTTTGTGGGTGTGCAGACAGCAGAAATCTATAATTTGTGAAGCAAAAGTGGAAATCTGTACAGAGAAAAATAGAAAAATTTATGATTATACTTAGGGATTTCAATAAGACTTTCAGATAAAAGCAACTAAACACAAAATCACGGTGAATGTAGGAGAGCAGAAAAGCACTGTGAGACAGTTTCATGTAACTGACATTTGTAATAGCTGCAGAGTATGTAATGTGTGTAACCTCGGCACTTATGAGTTCAAGTCTAGCCTGAGCTATATGGCAAGACTACCTCAAAACAACAAAGAAAATTTTAAAAGACACCCACACAAAGCAACAGTAATGAAAAGATGCATAAGGGTTCTACATCACAGGCTTTAAATATTACTGAGAGAGTTAATGATGATCTAGGCCTTGGAGAGATGGAGTGATACCCTTTGTTCACAGATTGGCACACTTAATACTTTTAAGATGTTCAGTTGGTTGACAGGTTTAATATTATCCCAATCAAGATTCCAGAGATTTTGAAAACTGGAATTTTGAGTCCTCATAGAACATAAAAAGAAAACAACACATGAATTAGATTTGAATAAAGTAAATCTTTTATTCTTTTAAAGACTCTATCAAAGAAAAGGAAAATGAAAAAGCAAGCTTAATTTTAAAACTTTTGAAATATATATATTGTTCACTCAATAACAAGACAAAAACAATTTTATAATGTGAAAAACACATAAGCAGACATTTCACAAGTAAAGATATTAAGATTGGTAATAGGCACTTAAAGGCCTTCCCAGAGTCTTTAATAGTCAGAGAAATGAAAATTAAGATCATAATGAGATACCACTTCATTTTCATTAAAATAGATAAATTTAAAATGATTGAAAATGCCAAGTGCCAGTGAGTAATTAGAGCTCGTGTGAAGCAAAGACACAAACCAACCAACTTGCACCTCGTCTTCATAGTACATAAAATCTGGAAGCCACCTGATGCCTAGCAGGAAGCTGGAAAGTAAAATATTGAAGGTTTTACAGCAAAATTTCCATGGTTGACATGTGTCCCCCAAAGCTTATATGCTGGAAAACTTGATCCCAAGTGTAAGTTTTAGGAGACTAAACCACGGAAACATTATTAGGTGTGCTGTTGTGGGTCAATCTATGTTATTATCACAGGAATCAGTTCCTGATAGAAAGAATGATTTCAGTTCTCTCTCTCTCTCTCTCTTCCTTCCTCCTTCCCCCAGCCCTTAACAAGTGATGTTGTCTGCATGTTATCATATTTGAGAACATCTGCCTCCTAGATCTTGGAAGTCTATGCTTCGGTATCTATAAGCATGACACTACACACCTACGTTCTTTGCACATCGTCCAGCCTTGTTATTCTGTCTTAGCTGCACAGAGGATCCAGAATAGCAACTCTACTCAGCAATTATAAAAGAACGAAACAGAGGGGCATGCAGCAGCTTGGAGGACGACCAAGAAATTGCGCAAGAGATTTTGTTCTGAGTGAAAAAGTACGTAAGAATAAATTGTGTTTTCTATTTTTATTAAATTAAAATTGTGATTAGACTCTTGTTATAAAAAATATTATTAGTAACCATACATGGAAGCAATGGGAGTCAATTTATTACAAAAGCCTGTGTAGGAATTTCTGTGGAGTTATCCATATTTTACATCTTGAGTTATTTTTGTACTATATATATATATATATATATATATATATATATATACACACAAATATATGCATATTATATACATGTATATACATATATGTATATACATGTACATATACATATACACATATATATGTATAATGCATATACGTGTATGCATGTGTGTATACATGTGTATATATGTATGTATTGTATACAGTATACATATATATGTGTGCATATATGTATATATATTTAAATATACTCAACTGTACTCTCAAAATATGTTATTTTATATAAATTATACTTTGTTAATGTTGATCTGAACTGGTGGTTTAACACTGTTGCTTAAGTATACCATCTGGACGTGACTCACTTATTTACTTGTTAGCCTAATTACTTAGTGTCTATTACAAACAAGGCAGACTTCGACACTTTCCAAAGTTTTTAGCCTGACGGGGAAACCAAAAATCCGCTTATCACAAACAGGAATGATGAGTGAACATTTGAAGAGGAAATTTAAATCACCTTTGTGACACACCTCAGATGTACCAAACACAGTACCATTTCTTGAGGACTTTACTCAAGAAGAATCCATGTCCAACGATGTGAAATTTTGTCTGAGACTGAAAGAATGATTAAGTCTATTACAGAGAAACCAAGCAAGGTCATGACCTGGATGTGAGAATGCATAATTTGTGATTAAAGAGCGGGAAACATAATGGAAGTTTGTGAGACAGTGACTAATAGACCAACAGGTGGGCATAGGAGACAGGCATGCTGAGGCTTAGGGGATTTATTCATTGAGGGATAAGAAGGACTAGCAGATGTTGAATAAGGAGAATTTTCAGCAGGCCATCCTGGCTGCTTTGTGAAGGAAAGATGAGAAAACGAATACAGAAACATTCTGGAGACTGTCTACATATCCAGGTAAGGCCTGATGGGAGGACACGGCAAGAGGTGGAAAAAGAAGAGTGGCTCGAAGATCTTTTAAGATTTAAATTAATTGCAGCCGTGTAATGGGATGAGAGAAGGGAGTGGGTGGTGATCATATCTGGTGTAGGTGAGCCGGGTGCTTACAGTACCATTTCTTAAGCACAGTGGTCAGAGTGCTGAGTTTGGTTTGAGGATTATTCAGTTAGAAATGCTTGCTTCCTTTTCTTTTCTTTAGTGTAAATTTAGCGTAAATTTAGGTAAATTCTCTCTATGTTGACTTGGAGTTACTCACACTTTGCTCTCATTGTTAAATGACTTCTTAAATCACACCTCAAACCCATTTCCTTTGGTTATTCAGTGACTAATTAGTCTAAATATTCCCATTGACCAGTCTAATTTTCTTCCTTTTCTCTTTCCTGTTACTCACGCTGATATTGTAAAGCAAAGCACGGACTTCCTCAGTGATTACAATAGTTTTCACTCAAACACAAGAGTGAATAGCTTATAAAAAATATATAATTACCTTGTTTTTTCTGAACTCCAAAAGATCTGGAAGAACATGGCCAGGCATAGGGGAAACGAACATTCTAGACAACTGCTTTTTAGAACACAAAAAGAATCATAATAATGAGAGGTGCTGAAAGACAGCCTTCCTCCTTACACACAGATCCTCTGTGGCATGCCAAGCACCCCCTCTACAGAAATGTAATTTGTGCTGCTCAGGAAAACCGCTGCTACCAGGAACTGTTGGTAGCCTGAGACAGGCAAGTGACCGTGGTGCGTGTACGTCCAGGAGCTCACCCAGGTGTGAACCAAGCTATTCAGGGATGGTGTCGCCATCGCCTAATAGGTTGCCATAGTTACTGTTTTCATTTCAAGATCTTAGAATAGCTCCTCGGTTTAGGGTTAGAAAATGCACGAGCCAAGGGCCTTTAGAGCAGTGGTTCTCAACCTTCCTAATTGAGATGCTGTAACCCTTTAATACAGTTCCTCATGCTGTGGTGACCCCCGACCATAAAAGTATTTTTGTTGCTACTTCATAACTGTAATTTTGATACTATTATGAGTCATAATATCAATATCTGATATGCAGATGGTCTTAGGTGACCCCTGTGAGAGGGTCATTGAACCTCAACAGTGTCACAACCCACAAGTTGAGAACTGCTGTTCTAGAGTATCTACCACATACCAGAATCCGCTGATACAGATGCCAACTCCACCAAATTGGAGACTGTATGATGTTTTCATTCCCCAGTTTCACTTGGTATTTACTTATTTACTTGTTTATTTATTTATTTATTTATTTGCTTTTGGCACATAGGGTTCCCAGGCTCGACAGTCCATGACACATGTAATTCCTTGGACTAGCAGAAAGGTCTCGTTCACTTAGCTTGTTTTCAGGCCTCATTTATTTTATAAGAACTTTGTGTTTCAAAAAAATTCTAAAGGATCAAACGATTAGTGCACTATGGAGTCACTGCCATGGGAATAGGCGAATGAGAAATATTAGACAGCAGATGAACATTCACTCTATCAAATGTTTCGGTGGGATTTAGTATGGAAGTTGGCATGTATCCTTATGTTTTATGAGCAACAGCTCCTATGAAGAAGTGAATCAAATGAAGAAAGAGTATCAGTTTTCATGTTCATATGATGTCAGGCCTCTAACTATCTCGAGACATTTGCTACACAGCCCTCCGTGAATCTCAGATGTAGAAACTGAAAAGTGGCAAATCTCAAGACGTTTCCTATAAGGCAGAAAGAGGCAGTATGCACAGGGCCTCCAAAAGAAAATCAAAACATTTTGTAAGAAAACTTTAACAAGAGAGAGATTAAAGAGATGGCTCAGTGATTAAAAGTGATCTTTGTTTTTCCAGAGGACAGCAGTCTGGTTTGATTCCCAGCACCAATGTCAGGAAGCTCACAACTTCCTGTAATTCAAGCTCCGGGGCTGGGATTTAACTCTCATCTGGCCCCCACATACACATGCACACTTGTGCACAGACACAAAGACATACATATAAATAATAAAATCCCTTTCAAAGCTGGGCAGTTTGGTAGTACATGGCTTTAATCCCAGCACTTGGGAGGCAGAGGAAGGTGGATTTCTGTGAATTCAAGGCCAGTCTGGTCTACAAAGCAGGCAACCAGGGCTACAAAGAGAAATCCTGTCTCAAAAAACAAAAACAACAACAAAATGCAAAAAATCTTTCAAAAAAGAAAAATTATAAAAAGAGACTTTAGATGTTAAAAGAAACAGATTGCTATATTAAAAATACAAGTTAATTAAATTAGAAAACCCCAAATTACAAGGTTTATAATAGTATGTCAATGCTGAAGAAAATAGTTTTCTCATATACTTATTAAAATCTGTAAAGTCATTGTGTGCCAGTTCTACGAAAGAGTTGATTGGCTAGAAAATCAGGACTTGCAGGAATGGAGCCACAAGACACACAGAGTGACATTTCAGTTGTTCATCCTTAGGTACAGGGTGTTTTGTGTCTGACTGCGGCCCTGAATTTATGTAAATTCATATTAGAAGCCCAAGAAAGTTTTACACTGATTTCTCAACAACAAAACCAATCAGAGAGCAGGAAAATTCTGGGAAGACCAGGAATGAAAAAGCCAGTTTCAATACAAAGCTTTTCTATTTCCTTAAGTTGAGGCAATATATCATAAGGAATTTTTCTGTCTTATCTAGCATGTAGTTTGATCTTCTCCCCATGGGAATACAATCAAGGAGTTGGCAACTCAACATTTGCCTAAGAGGACAATTTTTTTTTCCTAGTGATTTTTGACTAGACAGAATTCTGTCTCCACTAGATCTTACTAGTTGGCACTTATGCAACAATTCAGCTTTATTCTTTTCTTACTATTTATATTTAGAGAGCTGGTCTTGGGATGTGTTGGTCAGAGGGTAGACCCATGTTATATTTAAGAGATCATGGGGATGAAACAGAACATTTGGAATGCCAAAGTAAGCACTAGTGCAGAAATCTAGGTGGGATGTGCTCATGTGAGTTTACCCGTATACACACACACACCATTATTTGAGGAAAGGATGAAATGCTGTTAAGTCAGGAGGGTAAAGAGGCAGGAAGAGAATGGAAAGCAGCTCCTGGAATAGTTTCACATCCACAACCATTCTGCTGCCCTTCACAACTTTGCATCTTCTCCTGCAAGCCTTTCTGTACCTTTGTGCCCTACTACAAGTTCATACACGCAGTTTTATTCAGGACGTGTCTCCTGAGCAAATAGGTCATCAATGGGTAGCTAGTTAAGTACTTTAAAAAGAACACACACACACGCCGCCACCACCACCACCACCACCACAGAACGTAGGCTCTTTGTTAGTGGGAACAAAAATGTTAAAATAGTGATAACAACTGGCAGAAATATGCCTACAACCACCCAACCATTTCATCTTTAGGAATTTAACTTAAAAATAGATCTCTACTGTACAGGAAAAATGGGAAATACGTAATAAAACACTGCAACTCGGGGCAAAATGAGAAATAGGCAAAATGGCTACTCAAGAGAAAAAGGCAAAAAAAAACTGTGTAGACTTGCACAGTGACTTTCTATGAAGTCACCAATGAGAATGACTTTTCTGACAAGGAGTGATTCTCATAATATACTTTTTAATTTTTTCTTTATATTATTTGAGAATTTTACACAAGAATATAATGTGTCTTGGTCAAACCTACCCTCAATCCCTCTAATTTATCCCCTATCTCCCTACAACTTTCTCAGAATATATTTTTACGTGAAAAAAAAAAAAGTTTAAGCAAGTACAAAAGCGTGCTGGTAGCATATTATCTTTTGTATGAAGAAGAGGAATAATAATAAATACTACAAATTTGCTTATTTTTGCAAAACCAAAAATCAGGTAAAAAGTAGAAATAGCAAATTAAAACCAGTGGAAATGTTTAACCATTGGGTAGAAATGAAAATGTGTATGAGAGTAAAAAATTATTTAATATAGTTTATAATTTGAGTTAGGAATATTTTATAAATATAGGAAAAATAAGACCAAACTATAAAGGATATAAGGGTAACCCCAAAAACTGAATATAAAGAAAAAATTTAACATGGTTGTGTGAACTTGGTAACATTCTTTTGTTCTATAATATATAACATTCTTTATATATGATAATTAAGTGTTTTTTGAAGTCATTTTATAGCTATATATTTTTGTAGGATCAATTTCAGAAAGTAAAAACAGTCAAAGACTTTCAAGCTCCACCTACTAGATGTGTTGAATATTTTATTTTTTGAAATAATTGCATTACTGTTCATTACTTATTTTGGTTCTGAATCTATTTAACATATAATGAGAAACAAGTAAATACATAGCTATAAAGTATCAAGATTTTCACGTTCAGAGACATACAGAATTATAAAATTCAAAAAAAATTATGTTATTAAATTTGAATCAGAAATATTGCTATGAGTTTTTAAGATGTTTCCTAGTGACAACAACACTCCAGTAACAAGTATGCAAAATACTGATTTTTTGTCTTTAAATATCATTTAATGACATTCAAAATGCAGAAATGCATAGAAATGCAGCAGAAATTATCTTTTAGAAAAAATTTCTGCCATCAAATATGATCATACATTTATCTACCCATAATACAGTCAAAGAATGCTAGAACATGGTTGTGGCACTTTGGAGAAATACTCACAGTTAAGTATCATTTATAGATTACTTGCTAAACATATAAGGGAGGAGGTATAAATTTTGCATAAAGTGTGATCAGTTTGAGAAAACCATTAATTTCATAGTTTAAGCTGATGTTTTATGTTCTACAGTCTAATGCAGCTTATACACAATTGCTCTTGTACATTGATCTTGCCACAAATGTTCAGTCTGAACACAAGCTCATGAAAGCTTAGACACTTTAAAAGTATTAGACATTCTGCAAGACAATTAGCCTCGACTCTTAGAAAAATCACTGCTATAAAACCTAAAGCTAAAGCCTGGCGGTGGTGGTGCAGGCCTTTTATTCAAGCATTTGTGTGTGGGGGGGAGGGATATAGACAGGCAGATCTCTGTAAATTTGAGGCCAGTCTGGTCTACAGAGTTAGTTCCTGGACAGCATGGCTACCCAGAGAAACCCCATCTTAAACACATACACACACATACACACACACACACACACACACACACACACACACACACACTCATACAAACAAAAACTAAAGCTAAAAAGCAAGGTGATATTAAAGATTAAAAAAATTCTATGTCACTTATTAGTTGTCTATGCAAGAAAGAACTAGATATGACAGAACAATTACAGTGCTTTTTACAGTGTCATTAATCATGAAGGCCATGTGGAAATTTCAGGAACAAAAGATCATACTCTGTTCAACTCATTTTCAAATAACTTAGAATATGAAAAAAGAGAAAAAGCATAAATTGGTGAATCTAAAGAAATTGTATTTGAACATTTATTACCATAAATAAAAATCAAAATAAATTATTACCATAATGAAAAGACAGATACATCAAGGCACAGAACATACAGTGGCAGAGAATCTGGAGCTCATTGTATGACATCTACCGCTCGGGAGGCATCCGGACTCCAAGAGAGAAATCCCCTCCTTTCCGGCTTCTTTGCCTACAGAACTTGTGGCTTTTCCCTTATGTTGGCTCCACTCGATGTCTGTAGCTTTCTTCGGTGACTATCCTCCACATCTGGACTCTCAAATAACCTGAGATCTTCATTAAAACTTAGGGTTCACCTTCACAGCTTCGTGTACAGCCTTCTCAGGAATGCCATGCACAGAATCTGATCCTGTGACACATTGCCTGGCATGAGTGGCTTTCTGTAATCTTAATACACGCCTCCACAACCCCATTGCTCTCATTCCGAGTGCCAACAAAACCAGCCCTATGCAGACGATGACATCAAGTTCAACTCAGTGCTTGAGCTGTGGCCTGGGCTTCTTGAATCACAGCTGTAGCAGCCTCTGAATGGCCAAAAGTTATTTATCTGGTTTTGTTTTATTGTACAAGTATATAACTTTTTTATTTTGACAGCAGAAGTCCAACAAATGAAATTACTCTTATAGGTTTTTCATGGTAGTCTGGATGTTACTGATGCCTTCCAGTCAAGGAACACACAGTGATATGAATTTAAGTAGGAGGGTATGGAACTGCCAGGAAAACACACTGAGTGTGACACCCCATGGCCACCTGTAGTAGTATGCTACTATGTAGCTCAGCAAGAAAGACAAGGAGGCATTTTCATAGGTGCAAACCTTCCAGGCCTCAGCAGAGTGAACCACTTCTCATGGCAAGCACCATACTGGACAGTGGAGCCCTGAGTGTCTCATATCAGGAGGGTTTATTGATAACTAAGCTCCTCAGGTGTTCTATTGACAGCGCATGAAGATCGTGAGCGATCAAATATCTTTTACATAGAGCCGCCACCTGCAGACAATATAAAACACAAAGGCCTAGGCAGCCCTGCTCCCGCACAAAACAACCATTTCAAACACAACTAAAAATGAACTTCTGCAGCAGCCACAGCCTGTATGCAACAGCCACAATGACAGAGAGAAATAGATGCATTTGCATATTTATTTCCTTCATCACAACATGTCTCAGAACAGCTACACTATTAGATTTTCCTCTGGGAAGCATCTCAGTGAGAACCCCAGCAGAGATGCAGGTTTCCTGAAGGCCTGAGGTCCCAGGTCTCCCTTTCACACCACTTTCACTAAAGCCTCTTACTACCCAAACTTTTCCAAAGCTCAAGCGGTCTTTTGTTCCCTTTGCAGCTCTGTGACCTACCGCAGGGTAAGTTTCATTAGGTGTTTAATAAAATATTTGCTGGCTGTTTTCTAGTTGGGAAGGATCCGTTCTTTTCACCTCGAGAAACCACTTAGAAGACAAACAGAAACGTGTAATCACATTGATGGGATCTAATTGACTTGAATGTTAATGATTCTGCCAGCAGTGCGTTTGCTTTACTTCAATCAGTGAAACTGAAGCAGTTGTTCTTCATTCCTTCTGGCCTCTTGTCTCCCCCACCTTCTCATGAGCCACTATTCTTTATCTGAAAACCTCTAGACACCGCCACCCCACCATGAGTGAAGTGGGGTAGGGTCTCTCACCAACTACATCTCCAACTGCCCCACTGACTCAATAATAAAGTAATTAAATTGGAGCTTTGTTTTGGTCAAGCCTGAAGCCATGGAAATCTTACCTTGCAGAAGAGCATTGTTTGTATTACTCTTTTCTCCTATTTCTCCTCAAGTCAGCTGGAAGCAGCCTTTATTTTCAATAAGAGATTAAAGATGAGATTTGGCTAGCCACTGTTGTGCAGCCTATCAGGGGTGAGGCCCCCAAAGGCACATGCACTTACTCTCTGAAACGAAAAATTAAAATTTGATATTTTAGGTGTTTGGACACAATTTTCTGGCTATGTGACCAATCTGATCAGGACAGGATGGGTAAGTTTACATTTTATTACATGCAGTGTCTTGATGACTCAATGAGGCAAACGATGTCCCTGTCCTCCAAGGCAGGCAGTCTAAACGTTTCTCCATCTTCCTGTAGTATCCTTACACACTGGCAAAGCTAAACTCTCAAAAAATGTAGAGAATTGGGCACCAGTGCACGATGTGCTTCTGTGGAAAATCCCCCGCATTGTTTCCAGATAGCACCCCAAACTGCTTGCACAGGAACAACCTATAGGTTTCCGAGGAAGAATCTCTGTGATTCTACCTGTATTTTCCTCTTCTGAGTTGTAGGCAATAGAGTCCCCTGAACGCTGAGAGGGAGGAAAGCCTTCTCCACGAAACAATGGGCCAGAGATGCACTTGTGAGTGTGCAGTGTGAGAAACCAATACTTCTTCAGTCTACCACTCTGGTCCACACATCCCTGGGCAAATGGGAATGGTGGTCTGGGGTAGGCACGCTGCAGTGAATGGTAGAAAGACAGGAGGCTCTTGGGTGGAAAAAGCCAGCACTGCTCTTGATGGCTGGGTTTCCATCAGGTAGAGGAAAATGGTCTTTTGTTTTTACCCCATTTTTTAAAAAATAAATAGAACCATGTCTTTCTCTGTGTATTACTGCACAGTTTCCCAATTGTAGTCATTTTTCAAATTGTGGTTGTTCACCACCAACATCAGCAACACTGATGGTTCTAAAAATAAATGTGACATCAGAACAGAACCTGGGCAGCTACACTATCCATATTTAGGCAATTCTCATTTATATAACATGAGAAAATTAATTCAAGAGTATCTGTTAAAACAGCAAAACTACAACTATGAAGGAAGAGGCGTGGGTCACCTTCCACGGAATGCATTTGTCTGGGTAGGCTTTTGAGGGATTCCATGGTATACCCGAATGCTTTTGTAGATCAACGTATACATGTCCACCTGATTGCTTTTGAAGATCTACGTATGTATAGGTTCATACAGTTTTCTTGTAAGAATATTTATAGCTTCAGTGAATTACCAAAGGAAGTCATAATTTCACCCCAAATTTTAGAAACCACTTGTTCTTTGGATGCTTGAGTTGGCATTAAGCAGACTGTCAAATATCCACTAAAAACATCTTGAACAGTCTTCTAACTTACTTTTTCTCTCTCTCAATGTCACATCCCCCACTCAAAATCACTAATACTGGAATTACCATGTCTACTCAGTTCGTGGATAACCAAAATTATCCAGTGATGTTAATTATGCCTTTCCCAGTTGAAGTAAATGACAGCCCTAAGCCAGGAAACAAAAGGTTAATTTTGTCCTCTGCCCACAGAGCAAAAACAAAATCACTGTTGATGCAGGCACTCCACTTAGCCAAAAACCAAAGTGGTTTCTGAGAAATCTCTTGCCACTTTGAAGAGTGAACGATTAGAACACTCATGATTAGAGAAATCAGATTAATTGGTTCAGAGTGTGATGTGAGAGAGTTTTCCTTAATGAAGACAGCTGCAGAGTGGGTGCACACAAAGTAGATCCAGAATGGTTTGGGAAATCAGATTTGTATTTCTCAAAGTATGTTTAGAAAATGGTCTACATCCCTGAAGTTCGGTAGCTTTGAGATTGCCATTTCGGGTGAATCAACTTTATATGGGGGTAAAAGGTATAGACAGGAAGACAATGCCAATGAACACAAAACTTAGCGTACCATTGAGAAAACAGAAACATGAAACACAATCTTTACCCATGTTCTACAAGGAATTTATAATCCTGTCCAGACATTTACTTGAGAAGACTGAAAATTGGAAAACAATTACATAATTCTAAAAATTCTGTCTTGGACACAGTCAGGAAGAATGCTACACCACTGTACTGGGTGGGTATTTTCAACTTCCTCACCCCGTATTTGGGACATCTGGATGGATTTTTTTCTCCTTGGGGCCCAAAGACACTTACCTACTCATAAGAGAACAAATTTAAGAGTTATAGGTCAAATGAAATTTTACTTCTCCACGTCTGACTGACAAGGAGTGTTTAGAGTGAGCCAGGCTGTTTTCGGATCTGCTGACAGGCTTTGTGAAGGGTGGGAACTCCACACAGTATGATTTGCTGCTCTCAGAAGGGTGTGCCTGTGACAACCAGGGAATCTATTCCCAAAATGACAAGTCTCAAGAGCAACAAAACAATTCTAGATTTTATTCTTTTCATTAGTCGCTGAAGTAGCCAGTGCCCAGAACTCAGATCATATGTTTCTTGGATGTTTTATGATTCACACCAAAGCAGTTCTAAGGAAGTTAAGGATAGATCCTAGCCATAAATAACATAAATCTCTTGTCATTGAACAATTAGTAAGTATCCTTGCTATGTCTTCTCATCTATTTTTGCTTCCTTCCGATGACTATGCAAAGACAAAACTGGCTTTCTCCTAGATAAAAGCTTTAGAACATTATCCTCACTTTTAAGACAAGAATAATAAATGGAATGAAATTCACCGAGGTATGTAAGCACATTCAGTGAATATACACGTTAGGGTCCTGTCCATCTCCTTCTTCCACAGCCTGAAGACACAAACTTCTGTGGAAAGAATTCCAAAGTAGACAGCTGAAAGACCATTTATTTAGCCAGTCTCTTTCATCAAATGAATGGGCTCATTCGCTGTGTGTTCATAGACTCGGGGTGTTAGAGCCTAACTCATTTGCTATCTGATTGTTATGAGTGTGACAGCAACTCCTTGCCTTTTATTGCACAGAGAATAGTGTACCCCAGAGATACTCACATCCTAATCCTCAAGCCTTTGATGAATATTTTATGTGGCAAGGAGAAATTAAGGTAGCAGATATAATTAAGGTTGCTAATCATCTGGCCTAAAGAAAAGGTGGGATGTGAACTTGATTATGTAGGTGGGCCCTATATGAGCAGAGGGGTCTTTGAAGGAGGAGGGGGGACTCTAGGGAAATGTCTGCAGTTAAGAACTTAACTTGTCATACATGGCTTTAAAACCAGAGAGGAAGTGACTGCAGGATACCGCCCGCCTTTAACCTGGTGAGGACACAGAGACTCGGTTTCCTCTAGGGCAGTGGTCCTTAACCTTTGGGTCAGACTTCTTTGGGGACTGAATGATCCATCCCCTGGGGTCACCTTAGACCTTCTGCATATCAGACATTTACATTACAAGTCATAATAGTAACGAAATTAGAGGTAGGAAGTAGCAACAAAAATAATTTTGTGATTGGGGGTCACCACAACATGAGGAAATGTATTAAAGTGTTAAGAAAGTTGAGAGCTACTGCAGAGCTGGCAGAATAGCACAGTCCTGACAACCCCTTTATTTATTCTAGAGCCAAATATAAGTAACCATGGCTGGGAACAAGATTTAGGTTTCCCCCAAACTATATGTTTGGATATTGTAACAGTTTGATAAAGTTCTTATAATGGCAGATCAAGGAAAGTCATTAATGAGTACACTTTTCAAATACATTGGTGGGCACATTAAGTAGGTGGGTTAAAGCAAAGCAGGGAATTCTTTGCTATAGGCCTCAGATGCTATCTGATGACATACTTAGCTTTTTGGCCAATGGAAGCTATTGGTCTGTTAACACATTCAGAAAGGATTTAGTTGTTGGTCACAAGGATGTTGGGTCAAACACAGGTGGGCAAGAAATGGCTGTTAAGGGGGCTAAAGATAGCCAAAGACATACTAGGATTAGACTCTGGATGGGCTGTGAAATTCCATCCTCTCCACAGTCACTGGTATTCAATCAGTTAATCAGCTTTGCACAGGAAGCTCAGTTCTTCTCAGAACTTTCCTTCCCAGGGAAGTAGGAAGGAGCAGATGCTTTCTGGAGAAAGTGCAGCTTCCCACCATCTGCTGTGAAGAGAATCTGTTTTGACTGTGTGCTCAGTATACAAACTGAACTAGTGTTTTTGAATCTTGATGAGATACTCAGACACGGTACAAAGAATAAAAATATCGACAAATTTGGCTTCCCTTTCTGCTGTCTATATTCCAGTGAAGAACTCCATCAACATTCTGTTCTTTCCTTTTCATACAGATACGTGGTTTATGTTCTAAAGTGCTAGTTAAAAAAATTGTCTCTCCTTCCATTTTCTCACCACATTCTTTACCTTTAAATTTTGAGTTCTCATTTCTTCAAAAGTGATGAGTCTTTTTGTCTCCTTCACATCATAAAAATGACGCATCTTAAATGCATCGAGTACTTTGTCAGAGTTTCTTAGTGTATTCTTTGGGATTTAGCCTTTCTAATTGGTGTAACTCATTGTCAGTGGAACTAGCAATCCCCACTGATGTAAGGAGGAGGCTAGGCATCTTTTCTGTTCCTGTTTGTCATCTGTGTTTCCTTTGATGAAGTCTCTGTTTAGACATTTTGGCGACTTGGCTTTTATTTTCTTACTGGGTTTTAAGAATCCCTGGTGTGTTTTGGGTAGCAGGTAATTTTGACACTTCATACACTTCATAGAGCCTATGGATTGCCTTTCCATTTTTACAGAGCAGACAACTTTAATGTTACTAACACCTTACTCATCAGTCTTCTTCATGGACTCCCCTTTTGATGTTAACTCTAAAGATTTTACCAAACCAATCATCATCTAAATTTTATCCCAACTTCTAGAAGTTGTATAGTTCACAGTAAATTCTACAGCTCACTCTGAGTTAATTTTTAAGAAAGAGAGTCTAAGTCTAGATTCCTACTTGGCTTTTGTGTGTGTGTATATACACACACACACACACACACACACACACACACACACACACACAAACAGTTGTTCACTATTTTATATATTGATTGCAAGGTAATTTCTTTTTGTTCTTTTTGTAATACTTTTATTAATAATTTGAGTTTCATGCAATATATCTCGATAATACCCTCTTCCATTCCTCCCTGTATCATCATCCCACCCCTATGCCATTAAAAAAATCAAAAACAAAGAAGAAAAAGAAAGAAAATGTCGTTTATATGGCAGGAGCATGGATCATGGGCATCACCATGATCTTTGGCGGCAGCGGGCTGCTCTGATTATGGATATTCAGCTGGCCCATACTAGCCAAGCATGACAAAGTTCAACCTGAAGTTGGGTCTCCCTGTCCAAATCCACAGGCACCTGGGCCTCAAGCAAACACCCTAATATCCCGCAAGCACCAGGGCATACCACAGGTCCCCTGACATCCCACAGACACCCAGGCATCTCATAGAAACTAGGGCCTCATGAAGGCACCTAGACATCCTGTAGGCATCAGGACCTCCCTCAGATACCAGAAACTTCTTCACACATGAGGACACATATCTCATAGGCACCAGGGCCTCCTGTAGGCACCTAGGCTGCCCATAGGCTCCAGGACATATCATAGGCACCAGGGTACCCCACAGGCTCCAGGGCATACAGCAGATACCTGGACATCATGCAGGCACTGGGCCAACCCACAGATACCCAGACATCACACAGGCACCTGGACATCCTACAAGCACCAGGGCATCATGCGAGCATCCAGACATCCTGCAGGCACTAGGACATCCCACAGATACCAGGGCATCACATAGGCACCAGGGCATCCCAAAGGGGTCCATCCACCACACAGACACTTGGCCAACCCACAGACATTTAGACATCATGCAGGGAACCTGTCCTCCCACAGGCACCTGGACATCACCCAAGCACCCAACATCCCATAAGCACCAGGTCCTCCCTCAGGAAGCAGAGCATCCTGCAGACACTCAGACGTCATGTAGGCACTTAGCCATCCCATAGATGTCTGGACATCAGAAAAGCACCTACTCTTCCACAGGCTCCAGTATCATGCAAACGCCTGGCCACCCTCAGGTACCCAGATATCATTGTTTCCTGGTCCTCCTGTAGGTTTGACCATCCCACATGTACCTAGACATCCTAAAGTTTCCTGCTATGTAGCTTTTTATATAATATTTTAAGTGTTATAGAAGGTAAATAAATTTACTTGGTATTTATATCTAACAAGATCTTTAAGTATCTCTTCCTTCTTCCTCCTCCTAGAGGGAATGAACTATTATAATCTGGGATTAAAGATAATTAATTGGTCATGTAAGAATATTCAATTTGGTCTATGTTTAAAAAGATCCAAGTGTCTTACCATTTGTATATTCTTTCCCTAATACTGAGATATTTTATCTTCTGGAATTTATTTAATACAGTAAAATGAATGTTCATTCCAGATTCACATTTCTATAGCACAAAGCTTTCCAAATCTCCTCTTTTTAAACTCTTGTCCTTCTCTAAAATTTTAATTTATTTTATTTGAAAATGTTTTAATTGGAATAGAATCACATCATTTTCCTTTCTCCTTTTCTTCTCTCCAGCTCCTCTCAGCTAACCTCCCTATAATCTCACCCCTTGCCTTCTACTCTCAAGTTGATAGCCTTTTTTATTATTATTATTGTTGAATATATCTACATATATATGCATGTGTATATATATATATATATATATATATATATATATATATATTCATATTATATGCACTATAGGGTTTCAGGTCTGTCCACTCTGCATTGGATGGCCAATAAGGGAGCTCATTTCTATGAGGGCCTAATTCTTATTCTCCTAGCATTCATTAGTTGCCTGTAATTCTTTGCTTACAGGTGAGACCCTATGAAATTCCTCCCTTACATATTAGCATATCTATTGATACTGCTATTGCTTCAGTCTTGCTTACACAGCACATTCTAGGAAAGACTTTTACAGCAGACATCCTGGTATTCTGCTCCTTCTTTCTGTGAGATTTCCTATGAACTCTTCTCCTTCTTTAAGATTTCCCAAGAGTGGTAATGTGAAAGACTTCACCTAGAAGTCCACTATGTTAAGTAAGACTCTGCTAGTTTCCTTCAAAGCAACTGCAGATACGCAAGACTATGGTCAGTATTTCTTTAAAGAAGAAAAAGGTTACTTTTTTCTTGCTTAACATTCACCTTGTGATAGTTGAAACTGCCAAATGATTTTGATTTGGCAGTTTCTAGAATACTTGGACAAATTTCCTAGTGCCTTCTACATTGTTTAGCAGCATGACTACTGACAGTGTATTTGTCAACTTGTGCATGGAAGTGGAATTTTGCTAGGTTGGTCCGTGTTAGAATCTCCATAAACTATTATCAAGCACAAATTACTTCTGCTTGGTTTCATAAGTAGATAGATATGATTCACAGACATTTTTCACATTTTCAGTGTATAATTTTAATTTTAAAGGGCACATCAATAAAAGTACTACATGTGGGCTTTCTGATTTCAGAGTAGCTTCTATGCATACAGTTTCATTCATTGAAAGGACCATGTAACAAATAAATGTTTGACTCTCCTTTCTTCTATAAAACATTTAACATTTCATGCTGAGGAGGTTTTCATTTATTTATTCATTCCAAAAATGCTTGATAAGATTTATTATTCACCAGGAAATATGGGAGAACTTAGGATAAGGAGAAGTAGTCTCTTTCCCAGAATGTATAACCTGTATGATTTATACCCAACAAGAAAGTGGCCTTTTGGTATGATGTCAAAGATAGTTTGTTCTTCCAACATATAAAACATGATCCTTAATTGCCTTGTACATTCCACTTTGCATACTACTCAAGAAAGCTTTAATGAAACACTAAATATGGCTTACAGTCTTCCAACACTGAAACTAGAGGCACTCTGTCTCCATGCCTGCACCGCCAGCTACACCCAAGGGTCTCTCTTAATATTAGTAATCATAAAAGGATTATGGCCCATGGGCCAACTGTAATTTCAACTTGATAAAAGCTGAAGTATAAAAGGGAACTTTAGTCTCTAGTGAAAGCTGTAGAAGATTATGAATGTAATTAAGATAAACAAGGCCAGTATGCCAATATTGATTAATTTCTAAACCTCCGTATGATTAATTCTATAGTGACACTTCTCCCCAGTGAACACAAGCCTGACTTCTCCTAATATATATCCCAGAAAAAAATATAAATTTCTCTGAATCTTTTTTTTTCCACTGATAATTCACAGAATGCATGTTCCACAACAAAATAAGAAGAGGAGGTATTTCCTGAAGGCATAAGCACACTCAAATAAAAAAAAATAGCAGGGGGAGGACAGGGAGACTAAAGTCCCTTCATGAATTTCATGCAATTATGTGGAGAACAGAATTTTTTAAGTCAGAATATAATACCAAAAGCAGATTATATGGAAATATTATACAGTTCGCAACCACAGATGGTAATTAGGGTCTACATCTGCTGTGAGCTTTGATGAACTCTATACTCCCTTGGGATCAGAAAATGCACAAGTCCATTCAATCAAAACTAAATCCAAGAGAAAAAGAACAAGATGTGATTTGGGAGGAAGAACCAGTAGAAGGCAGACAATTAGAAGAGCCCAGGAAACAAAAATTCTGATAATTGTTTGAAAATGAGAACGGACAGTAAATGGAATAAACATCCCTCAGAGGAGGAACTGTGAGGACAACCAGCACTTTGTGCAGCAGCTCCGGTTTCTTCTCAAAACACAAGCCGAGAAAAGAAGTCTAAGAGCTATTCTTGCCTTGAAGTGGGGACTACATCCCTGATGATTCACAAGGACACTTCATGTTGATCATCACTGCTCAGAAATTTCAAACAAGCTGGATCCTGCCTGAAACTTCCAGATGCTAAAACTGGCCCCACTGTGTCCACATCGGAGTGCGCTACCCACACAGTGCAAAGGGCACAGCTTGTTTTGCACTTTTCTCTGTATAATTTATAATTTTCCATTTAAAGTTTTTTGCACATCTACTAAATTATCTTGAAATAACTTATTTTTCCTAGTTTTTGTTTTGTTTTATTTATTTTTTGTTTAAAATATAAGTCTAGTCCAATGGTTGAAAGAGACTCCATTTGCTGAGTATTTGTTATTGATACATCTTATCACATGCATAGAAGATTAAATAGAATAGAGAACTCCCCAGCCCTTGCTGTGTTTGGGGAAAGAGACAACACAGAGATGCAGTGGACACAGAACTGAACCTTGGATATACTTCCTTTTGTCTTGTTAGGATGATGTATTTTCTCCCTTTTCCTAAAGGTTTAAATAATAGGAAAGTCTTATGTGTGAATTAATAAAATACATTAAAATAAATTTTGTTCTGTAAGCACAGTTTCAGAAGCCAGAAGCACAGCACCCATGCTCCTATTCTGACTTCTCTCAGAGAACAGCCTGATTATTCTCAAGTATGTATCGTTTACTTCCCATCTTCATCCATATAAACAACTTGGGATAACTTCTCCTGCATTCGGATTATGGCTCTACCATTTAATGTCTTTGCCCATTTTCTTCACAGTATATGTTTTAGTTTTAACTCATATGTTACTTATTGATGGGATCTGGTGTGATATTTTCCCTATTCACATATACACTATGCATTGATTTTATTCAGTCACCCTTTAACTCTCCGCCTTCTAACCCTGTGTGCTTTCCAATGCCTGTTAATCACTCTATGTCCAGACTAATACATAGGAAATAGAACAAATAATTCTCGTGTTTCTTTGTCTAACTTATTTTACGTAACATAATGTTTCTAGTTACATTTATTTTGCTGTAGGTGATAACCTTTTCCTCTTTTATAAAATTAATAATACTCCATTATGAATATATGCCATATTTTCTTTAGTCTCTTGCTGAGTACCTAGGATGATTGCATATCTGAGCTGCTGTGACTATCATAGCAATAAACATGCACATGCAAGTATCCCTTTGGCATGCTGATTTTCTCTCTTTGTTATACACTCAGGAGGGGAATAGCTGGATCAGATCGTGGGGTAGTTCTGGTTGAAGATGTTTTAGGAACCATCATACTGTTCCCCTTTGCACTTACATTAATTTACATTCCCCTCTGCATGTAAGAGCAACATTTTCTCTATACCCTGGTCAGCATTTGTTAATTTGGGCTCTTATTGTTTGTTAATAGTCATTTGAACTGGGATGAGGTATTCTCCACCTGCACCCATGTGCATACACATAAATACACACACACACACACACACACACACACACACACACACAAACACTTTTTTTAAAAAGAAGAAACACTGAAACACTGAAAAGTTTTTAACTGAAATCTCCATATATTTTCATAATTTTCATATATCTGGTGAAAGTCATTCAGAGCAGCTATGGCAGTGGTTCTCAATCTTCCTAATGCTGTGACAGTTTAATATTGCTCCTCATGTTGTTGCGGCCCCAACAATAAAGCTATTCTCATTGCTACTTCATAACTATAACTTTTCTGGTATTATGAATCATAATGTAAATATCTGATATGCAGACGGTCTTAGGTGACCCCTGTGAAATGGTTGTTCAACCCCCCAAAGGGATCTCAACCCACAGGTTGAGAACCGCTGGCCTATGGCAACAAGCTGAATGTGGAAGTCTATTGACACTGCGGCTCCATCACTGTTTGCAACTTATCCTGTCTGGGTTTCCTCTTGTGGCATCTCCTGAAGTGCATCCCACCGGAAAACCACTTGCTTCCAAATATCCACCTCATATTCTGCTTCCAAAGAAGCAAATATAAGAAACATTAACAAAAGAGTAACTGTCGTTACTGGTAGGAAACTAACCCCAAAGACAAAATTTGGGTTTTTGTTGATCATTGACTGCTATACAGCAATTAAGAAAACAGAACTAACAGCAGATAGACTTTTACTCATCCATGACATGCTGATAACAACCCAGTCACTAAATTTTGATAAATGATACACTCCATGGAGTACCATTCGGACAGGACTATAACAGGTACATCTGACTTTCCAAGAAGTACAATACCCACAGGACTCTGGAATTGTTTGAATGCCACTAATTGCCATTTATGCACTGAAGAGAGGAAATAATTAGTTTGTATCTATCAATTACTGATATAAATAAAATGTGGTGATTAAGACATCATTAGCACCTTTTAAAGGTATATTCATCTCTTCATGTGAGGATAGGGTCTAGTATTTACAAGGTATAAACTTATTGTAAGACTGTCATAGCATTAAAGAGATCTGAATAGTAACCTGGGGATGTCTTCTATGTAGAGATATGAACTCTGATAAGGAAGCAATAGAAGCCTTATGTTTGAGATGGTGATGTCTGGCAGATGCATTTAAAAGATCTTGAACATACAGATTTCCTGAAACTTCTGGGCCTTTTGAAGTGTCCCACTGTCCTCTGCTAGAAAACAATAAACTCTTCTTTCCTGAAGACACTGCATAGATCTTGCCCAATAGAGCAATGCATGTGACCTGCGATTATCTCTTAATTAATCTTTTGCTAGAATAATGAGCTTTGTAGAAATCTGTGAAATTCAGTATTTGAGTTGACACTAATACCAAAAGACTCCCAAAACTATCACTGCGTGTGGTAGCCCCATCCCAGGTTTATCTCAGAGTAAAGCCACTGGTCACCAGCCCACCATGTTGCTTTATTCCTGCTCTTTAAATATATTGCCAGATTTAGTCATTGGTGAAATCCCCATATTGATGCTCTAAGATAGAGAGCTGCTGTACTTATAAAGACCAAGATGAAGAGAGGGATTATTTCTATGGCTTCTCATATTTAATCCGCCATTGTGGTTCTTGACAAGGTTATATTCATATGACGCAGGATGCCACAGTCTAACCAAGAGTAGCTCCTGTTGTAATGGCTATGCCAGAGGAGGAATGCTTACCAAAGCAGACTGACAACAGTTCTGGTACGTAGAAGAGACCTGTTATTCTGAGGACACAGTTTTATATTTTATTTATTTTTTATTTTGTGTACATTGGTGTTTTACCTGCATGTCTGTCTGTCTGAGGGTGTCGGATCCCCTGGAACAGGAGTTATAGACAGTTGTGAGTTGCCTTGTGGGTGCTGGGAATTGAACCCTGGTACTCCGCAACAGCAGCCAGTGCTCTTAACCACTGAGTCGGTTCTCCACCCTGAGGACACATATTTTTATTTAATTAAAATACAATCACATTATTTCCTCCTCCTTTTTCTTCCTCTTACCCTTATTATTTCTACCCTCCCCCCCAAATCCCAAATCCCTTCTTCTTTAACCATTATTGTCATAGAGGATATGGCATATACATTCTTGTCCACAGGGGATAAGGAAAGAAGATTTTATTTACATACTGTAGAGGAATGAAAGGTTCAAGTTGAGATAAAAGGTAGTTTGTCTTGATATCTGCGTACAAACTGTACACATGTACACGTGTACTACTCCGGAGCTGCAGCACACCCAAGGACAGTTCTCTAGGACAATGAAACCCTCTACTTGGAACACAGTAATGTTTCTGGCCATTCACTTTGAGAGGACAAAAAACTATATGGTAAACACAAAAATCAATTTGTAAATACGATAGATAGTATATACAGTTGGCTAGAGATCTGAAAGCAAAATTTGAGACAAGTAAATCTGAGGAAGAAGCCTTTTGATGAAGTTGTGCGAGTAAACACAATGCACAACAATCCTTAAATCCTAAGTTGGTGCTCCTATGAGAGCGTCTTCCAGGGAAGAGGAACAAAACTCATCACGAGGGTGACTTGACCAGTAGAGGGCGGCCCATATCTGATCTTAACAAACCGGTGCTGTGCAATGGTCTCTAGAATAAAGACACAGTCCTAGGAAAGATGAAGGTCAGATTAAAAGACAAAAGAACACGGCTCTGTTCCATTCAAGTGCTGGTACCATTGAGTGTTCAATTTTCCAGCAACAAGTAGCAACACCATTTAATTACATCTAACCAAATTCCATTTTTCATCACAAGAGGAGATACTTCATCTAGACTGTCAACCAACTTTACTGTCCACTTTCCTAGCTAACACTACCCCCAAGGGCTCAGATAGCCTGATACAAAATTTCAAATACTTTATAATATTATCTTAAGGCAAAAGATGTACATCAGTAATACTCAACTGTAGATCTGTTTGTCAATACCTTTCTATACTAAAACATATATAATCTGTTAGGTTGCTAAGGTAGGTCAGAGTCTTATTGAGGATCAGCTGAAGTCCTCCTTGAAGATACTTCAAAAGGATAAAGTATGGCTATATCCTTCAGGACTTAGCACATAATGCAAATTCATGGTCGTTAATGCTGTGTCCTCAGTGGGTAAATGCAGGTTGTAGGGACCAGGCATGGATCCTATGAGTGCTCACAAGAGAGCATCCAACATAAAGAGCAACTGAACAATAAAGTTCCTGGGATGACGAGGCTAGTGGATGGCCAGCTTCTGTTCTTGCCAACTCAGCATTTGGGCAAAGGATCCGAAGCAAAGAAGCGCTCCTGGTAGATACAAAGGCAATGCAAGCAAGGGCTCTGTTCCACAAAGGCTGACCTACTGCCTTCACCACTGGGTGACTCATAAATGCCAATTATAAACCCAGCTACTGTCTGTCACTCGCCAACACACAAAAAGGAAATTTATGTTTCTTCAATTCTTCTTTTAGACCCTCAGTTCTAGCTCTCAGAAGGTGCATTTTCCAATCAAGGGATACATAGAAAATCCTACAAACTTGAAATGATGGATAGCCCCTGATCACTGGACTCTGTAAATAGTACACTATCAGCTTCCATGCTGACAGGAGTGACTGCCCTGCTCATCAAGGAAAGACATAGCTTCCACGCTCTAAGGAAGACAGGTGATTTGCTGAACTGTTCTCTGTACTTCCAAAACCCATTTTACTATAAAAAGAAACTAAAGTCATCATTGGCTGATGCAGGCGTGGTAAGCAGGGTCTCAGATACCACTGGGTGATTCAATTACTTGAGAAAAAGCTTAGCTCAGGGAAAGCGAAGTCCAGATTAAAACATAAATATTTCAGAGGCAGGAATAGCAGCAGATGCAAAAGGTTTGTCAAATAACACATTTCTTCCAAATTGTCCCAGACATTTTACCATTCTGAAAACTATGAAAGCTATGACTGGGTGGAAATAGCTTAACTTGAGGGGAAAGATGGATCCAAGCATTGTGAGGTGGGTTCTCTAGTGACTCCGCTGGTGCTCTGCTCAGATCCATTTCGTTAGTCTGGAACACTCTTCTTCCTTACTCCCTACGGCTCTCATGCCGTAGTGGCTATTAGTAATTCCGCTCACGGTTATTTCTCCTCTAACTTAGAGAGACACAGTCACTCCAGGGTCAGCCTGAAATTCATGCTGACAGTGAGTTTACTGTTAGCAGGATGCATGCTCTACAGCATCCAAGGAGCCAGACTGTTTCCAGCTGGTCTCTAGCTGAAACCACATCCTCTTCACCGACCTCTACTCCTTCTTGTTCCTTGTCCCCCTACTGAAATCACTTCCTCCATAAATCCTAGCATAGGATCCTAGCTCTCTTGGTTTCCTTAAAAGAACCCCCACCCCCAAACAGGAACAAATGGATAATTTGGTGGACAATTCTTTCTTAGTCACAGATGCTTCTAAATGGAAAACTTTTCTCCCAGATTCTTGTTAATCAAAAGCATTTATGCTTCAATATGAGGGATACTCAGATGTAAGAGTACTTATAGATTCCTTATGTGGCTGCTTCTAGTAAAACTAGAAAAGCAGAACAAATTTACTAATGAAATTAACCAAAGCAAAAATAAACATTATATTTATAATGTAAATGTAATGCAGTACATTATTTTACTATTTCTGAAGCTAAATTGCTGATGTTAGATTTAAAAACAGAACAATGTGGCCCCAGGCATGCTTCTGTATTCAGTTTGTTCTTTTTAAACCTCAACAATAAAATTGAGAGCATGTTGTTACTGTTAAGTATCCTATAAGTTCAGAGTTATCAGTTCCCAACTAAAACCTTGCAATCAAGTCTTTAACGATAACTATAGTAAATTGTCCGTGACCTTTTTAAACATACTACCTCTTAAAAAAGCTTTGTGTCTTATTTCCTAATCAGCAAAGTGGATTTGTCAGAAGCTGTTTAAATTTTTTAACCAAGGCAATTCTTTTTGAACTTCGAACAGAAGTAGTCTCCACCAAAGATATTTTCCATCTCCTCATGTAAAAGTTAAGTAGTTACTAAGACAATGTACAAAATTGTGTCCATCAGCTGTTTACCTTAGAAATATGATTCCACATAAAATGGTTCAGATTCCTTGTGTTTGTTACACCTACGGTTTACATTTCATGAAGATTCAGTGCTGAGCCTGCCTCTCACCAGTTTGACCTGTAGAACATCCTATTTAGTCATGATGTTCACCTTGATACATGAGATTAAATATATATGCACTAGAATTCTGAATGGAAGCCTCTTGGGTAATGCTGAATATGCTCCACAAGATGAAAATGAAGTGACAAGTTTCTCTTAAAAGTCTCAAGGGGGCAGAGAAGGAGGGCCATGGAATGCATGCGATGTGAAAACCCAGACGAAGCTATTCTGGGGGTGGGGTGGATATAAGAAGGAAGGATTCGGGGAAAGACATGATTAAAAACAAAGTGAAATAATACATGTGCATGGAAATGTCCCAGTGAAACCCATTTCTCTGATGCTAAACTAACAAGATGAATGAAACAATTTCTCTTAGAAACTCCATAGGTCATAGGCTGATGGCTATGTGTGTTCTTAGCTCCTTCTGCGGACCTCATTTGCTGTGGACCACATGGAGCTTTTGACACTCTTACTACTCTGAATTCATATAAAATCTTGCCCACCACTGACTCTGTGATAAACTGTGTTGTCTTGTGTCAAAAGCAAGAACAAATATGGTTGAAAAGTACCATTTCCCCGTTGTTCTTTGCCGCCTTTCCTCCAATATTTTTTTCTCATTTCCAAAGTAAGGTTTTTGTGGATGCAAGCCACTCACAGATTAAAATGACAAAACAACACTTCTTCATTTAAGAGTGAAATGCCTAAGTTGAACTAATTAAGCCTCAACAATAGCAATTGTTTTTAATTAGCAAAAAGAGAAAAAAAAAAAAAAAGAATTTGAAGATCCTCTCCACCCAAGTAGCTCTGTGAACCGCATAGAAATAAGGGAGTTCTTCTGACTTGACAGCTGAGAAGGTTGAATGTTGATCAACTGACTTAAAATGTACACAATTAGTTTAAAGAGTAGGAGAGCTGCTGTTTGGCAGATGATGTTTTTACCTCCCGCATTAGTTTCTTACTGTAGAGCGCCAAAGTGAATTCATGTAAGTAGAGCATTTTGGAAATAAATTCTCTTGATGTTTCCCCATCTTTATGATAGTGAGCCTGGTTATCTCTAGGACGCCACTGATTCGTCACCTCTGTTAAAGTTTTATTCATCAAAAAGTCTGCCTCAAATATCTGCATTTTGCAAACTGCCTTGATCCTCACCCCTCGGTTGTGATTTATGGCCCAGAACAGTCATTGAGGAAAACTGGTTTTAGAGAGATGGTAAAAAGTTTGTGGCATTTTGAAATTATTTTGATCTTTCAGAGTTATTTTTTTCCCCTAGCTGGCTGAAAAATCAAATCGTAAAACATGATTTGAAGAAAAGAAGAAAGTCAGAAGTATTTTAAATTACCAGGGGTGTCAATGGTGATGTGACCCAGAAATCCCTACACGATGACCCAAGTTATCAGACATTTTCAGCAGATAAGGGATTCTGAATCAGAGAACTTTCATGCATAGCTTTTGTGTTGTGTTTAAAAACAGAAGAGATCTGTGGCCATGCAGACCAACATTCTTAGCTCATATGTTATGCTCTGTCCTCTAATCTTCCCTTTATAATGATCTAAAAATCAAGAAAAAACACAAAAACCTTCCCTGTGGATGACCAAGGTTATTAACAATTTGTAATTGCCACTTAACACATGTACACTCAGACTGTATATGAGTTATGAATATTTTACTTTCTCGTTTCTAAGGGGACACAGAGGAACACAATAGTTGCACTAAGTCTCAAATAAGTAACCTAATGTTTCGTGTTAAGCTCCAACCATGAGAACAAACTAAATTCATAACAATGGGAAGAATTATAAACCTAACAATATAAGTAAGGCATTAGAAACAAAAATTGTAAGAGACCAATCCAAGGGTAACTTGAATTAACTTAAATATTGTTTCATAGTTTCATAGAATAGCGACATGTTTGACAATGTGTAGAATGACCAGAAACTCAGGAAATACTAAAATGAAGGTCTCAAATTCTTTTTGTTGTATTGCTTGCTGTTTGTTTATTTGTTTGTTTGAGACAGGCTTCTTCTGCGTAGCCCTGGCTGTCCTGGAACTCTCTCTATAGACCCGACCTGGTGTTGGGATTAAAGGCATGTGCCACTAGGCTTTGGATTTTTTTTAAATTATTGTTCAGCTGTTTCTTTTTTGTTGCTGATAATATTCACTGACAACAGGTCTTCTCCTATGGGAAGGCACTGGTGTCACCATCAACACCCCTGTAACACTACATCAGCTGCCAGTAGGAAAAGAAGACTTTCTTCCATGTCACTGTACTTGAAGAGACAGACAGAAACTCAGAGCTGTATTCCTCTGAAGTAAGAGGCAGCAGGTCAAATGTACTGAATTAAACTAGCAGAATAGTACTCGACAATATCCCAAAAGTTTACTGGTAGAAGCTGTGGAATAGATTTAATCCTAAATTTGTACCTGTTTTTATGGAGATTATTCTGTTGTCACCAAAAGAAACTGGGTTCCACTTTTTTCTGAAAGGAATCGGGATGTTTACCCTAAAGTTGTATCTTAAAGGGATGGTTTGAGAAAGACATCTCTGAGTCGTAAAACCAGCAAGAAGCTTTTATAAACATTTACATTACAATGAGAGAGAGGAAGGTGGCCACACACATTTTGAAGGTAAATGCTCTAAGGACAGTAAGGTTCTAGGATCAAGAAAACGTCTATCCGAAGTTTAGTCAAACTAGCAGGCACGTTAAGGACGTCATCTTCCATTTTTGCCTGTTCCTTAAACTGCAGAGAGAGAGAAAAAAAAACTGGGAGCTGAGTCACCTTAGGTAGCCTCGAGCACACACTGGCTATTTCTTGGACAGGCAGTCCAATCTCTCATCGCTGGTCTCTAAGCACAAAATGTTTTTCAGAACTTTCAGCCTCTTCTTGAGTGTCAGTATCCATAGAAATATCCCCAGCATGGAACCTTCATATGACAATTATTTCACATTCACATTCCCTATATGCCTTTATATTGTACATTTTTGGCTTAGTGTCCCATCTACCACATGTCTCTTTCTGTGTCCCTTGTTTGGAACCCAGTGACTACTAAGATTGGATGGACAGAAGACTAGGAGTCTTGTTCGACACCTCTGTCTCTTTCAGCCACAAGTGGAGTCAATCTACTATACTCTTCCCTACTGTCGCCTGCATTGTTCGCTGCCTTGACCACCATGAGGCTACCCTCAGAGCTTTCTAAGGTACTGCATCATTTTCCAAAACACTTACTTTTGTCAGTTTTACTGCAATCTTTTAGAGTTAAAATTGCATCATGCTGAACTTAAAATCCTTCACTGACTTGTCATGGACACTTGAATCCTTTGTGATTGTCTCCAGCCCCACTTTTCGTAGCACCTCTACTTCTTCTTTTTTTTTTGGAGTAGTTCTCAACGAGAAGAAATGTTGAGCAACATCTGGAGACACTTGCTTGGCATCACAACAGAGGAAGTACCATGTATGCTGCATGTAGCATCCAGGGATGATCTTTACTTACACTTATGATGCAGAAAATAGACTCCCACAACAGAGCCAAAGTTGGGAAGCAATGATTTATTGGAGGAGCATTAGGATTCAAGAGAGCAGGCTGGAAAACATGAGCTTTGAGACGAGGAGCAGGGCAGAATTGTTACACAAATACAGATGTTTTTCAGAAATGCTTCTATCAGTCTTTCCCCCACTGAGTTACATAAGGGGCTATGGGGTAGTTAAAGCAAACCTAAATTAATGTATTCTTCTAAGAAAAGTACCTATTACAAGATGAAAGAAAAACATGCTAAGGTTCCAAAGAAATATTTATGGGCATGAAGAATTTTGACACATGTTAAATAATATTAGCAAGAAATGCTTGTCTAGCACGTATTTCATAATTTTCTGAGCATATGGTCTTCAATATTTTACAGACAAGTCATGGAAAACTGACAATAATGAAAATGGATCTCCTCTGGGGAAATAGAAACTCTGTCTGTCAGAGTATGATGGATTCTTTCCAGTGGATATTGATTTATTGGCTTTTCACATATACATAAATTCATTTTATGATCCTCAATGTCTAATATGTTTGCTCTTCAGATTCTCTGTTAAATCAGTTGTACCATCTACTAGTTTGATAGCTATTTAAAAATAGAAATAATTTTTTTTAATTACTATCTGTCAAGGACTGTAATGTGAATGGTAAAGTCATAAAGGAGATACATACCCTTCCTTCGTGAGTCAGCAGACTCACACTCACTGCTTGAATAAACATGGCTTCCTTGTTTTGTAGCCTGAGCAGTAGTAAACACTCAATTTGATTCCTCATACATGCTAGGCCAGCATTCTATGGGTCCCAACGTAAGTCCTTAGTTGTAACTTAATTAACTCCTTTCATGGGTTTTGGAAATCCAACTTTTAAAACAATGATAATGTGTGTCTTTAATTCACTGTTATGTGAATAAACATCTAATAAGCATTGTCAGCCAAAAATCTCACCACATTTAGTACTTAAAGTGTGTGTGTGTGTGTGCATGTGCTTGTCTGTCTGTCCAGACAAGGAATCCAACTCCCAGAAACTTCTCATAAAGCATAACTTTTGTTCTGTTCTGTGCAGTAGATTTTCAAAAAGTTGATTTTAATAAATAATATTGATGGAACTTTCCCTGACTTGAATTTATATCTCTAAGTAACCTAAACTTGAGCCCTAGCCCAAATTAAGCCTGGGCATCAGAAATGTCATGTTTTCCTTTAACCATGAAATTATCTTATTGAATTATTCCATGGCCTATTATATTAGTGACTGTTTCCATTGCTGTGACAAAAATACCTGAGAAGAGCAACTGAAAGAAGGAAGTGTTTATTCTGGCTCACAGTTTGAGGGTGTGGTCCACCATGGCAGGGAAGGGTAGCAACAGGAGCATGAGGCAACTGATCACATACATCCACAGTCAGGAAGCAGAGAACAGTGAGTGTTCATATTCAGTTCCTTTCTTTTATTCAGGTCAATAACCCAGCCTATAAGATGGTACCACCCACACTCAGGGTAGGTCTTCCTCTTCAGTTAAGCCTTTCAGGAAATACCCTCATAGACACACACAGGGATGCATTTTCTTTGTTATTTTAAACCTGGTCAAGCTGACACTTCAATTAAGCAGAAAATTTGTATCAACATGCTTTATCAGAAGTACAGTTCGTTTCTGTGTTCCTTAATACTCTCTGCCAAATAATAACTACAAAATAAAGAAAGCCTCAGAATTAGCTTAGCAAAACCTTGTCTTCTCCTGGACTATTGTTTAATGTTTCTTTGAAACATAGTCAGGGTTAATTGGCTTTGATTTCCTCTAACCAGTAATTGCGAGGAAGCTTGAAGCAGTATTCTGGCTTATGTATAGAAATGCATAGAACTTTACTATAAATATTGTGCAATAAGCTTATTCTTGGCATTGTCTTATTCCCCAGCTTCTTGCTCCTTGTGCCTCACCATTTTCTTCAAAAACATTCTTAAATTATAAATAAATTATTATTTTATGAACATCTGCCTCAAGTCTGATTTTGAAATAGACTTTCCATTTGTGTTATCATTGCCATGTATTTTACTAGCGTGTGCTAAAATATCCTAACTCCTTTATAACATTATTCCATTTTATTATTACCGTAGCTTTGCAAGAATATATTAAATTCTGGTTTATGGATTAAGAAACTGAGACTTAGAGGTTGCTCAAGGCCAAATAGCTTGCTATGCCCAATAGTTGGTGTATGCTGAACTGGGATTTGAAGCAGTCTACCTGACTTAGAGCATGTGTTCATAACCACTTTACTAGGTTATTATTATACGTATCTTATATGAAAGTAAATTGTGTACATATGTAAATTGTGTACATGAACATGTGCAAGAGTGAATAACTAATGCTGTATATAACCTAAGCCTATATGCTACCAATTTGTTAAGCTTGTGTCTTTAACTTAAGAACTATCATACTATTGAAATCATGCTTGTTTTTTTAATCACAAAGAAATATTATTGTGTGAATAGATACAATAAAATGCAAAATATCTATGAAAATACCATGTATATAAAGTAAAAAACCAGTGAGTGTCTATTTTTACACTAATCCATCTTAGGGGAGTTAGCAGTCCAAGTTGTCAAATACCATTCCAAATCTTTCATCCAAATCTTCCTACTCTTTCCACTAAACCAATGTTTCCTTTGTCTCTGCTTCCAGTAACTTAAGTTTTCATTCACTCTTAGAAAAATCAGTGAGTCTTTCAGTCCGACAATTCTAAATGCAGATTAGGGGATATAAATAAAAATGCAAGTCTATACAAGAGTTTTATAAATCTTTATTTTCACTGTGATCATGGTTTGTCTTTGCATCTAAATTATATAATCATATTTAATAAGAAATGGCTTTAGAACACATGGTAAATATGAGATGGATTTTCTGACTGAAGATGAATATAGAATTTGCTTCAGTAATTTCAGAACTGTAACAAGAGAGTCTCTCATTCTCTGAGGTTGTTTTAAGTGTTATTAAGCCCCAAAACAACAGGTACACAATGACTTCCTGGAGCTACTTAGGATTCACAATATAGTAATAGTTTAGCTAATTTTCTAAATCAATTATTTTATAAATCACTGCCTTTACCTATTTTTTAAGAGATTGAACATGCAGTGGAGTACAGGAGTCAGAAATATATATGGGGAGGATTAGCATTTATGGGTAAGGACATACTGTTGGTTGCTATTAAAAATATGAGACACTTCCTCTATAAACCACAAATACAGCAACAGTAAATAGTACTGACTTATTTTCCAACCATACATTTTACCATACTTTTGCAATTTTTTTTTTACATCTGATGATGTCAGAATGGAAAGAGTTTCTATGTTTTAATCCAGTTACCTTAGCACATTTCACATGCTTCTTCATTTTATGTTAAGTTGAATTTGAACTAATTAGTTTTCTTCTAAATCTAGTACTCCATTACTCTATTAACTTGATTATGTCCTTTGAGGAGTGACAGATACTTTCCACATTCTCTTTCTACTGTATCAAAATTCAGAGTCAGCTTTGGACTTGGCTTTATTAAGGGGCATTCAAGTACACTCAGAGTTGCTCAAACTGACAGAGAGCTAGAAAGGGTAAAGACAACCTTGGCTGTACATTTTATAGTTGAAAAATCACATTTCAAGTTACTGAGAACAGCAGATGCAGTGGTAGAACAGATTATAGTAGTCTGTGCTCATTTTCATACCTTTACACTTTGTTGCTGTTTGAATATCCTTTCACAGTTTTGAAAAATACATCCCTTTTTGCACACATTGTGTCCCAAGGACATTTTCAAGATGTTTTACTACAGCACTAGCCTGTCAGCTCTGAATTCTGGCATCAGCTTCTGAACCAGGAAGAATTGTGTTCTTCTCTTCCTGTCCTGTTCATGCTCCATAGCTTTGGGCATCTATTTCCCTTGGACGTAGTACCATGTCAATGACAGGTGAAATTAATTTCAAAATAGTATATCTAAACTTTATGTTCATAAATCTTTTTCACATTTCAGAGTTATATGTTCAGTTAATATTTTTGTATAAGTTATATTTGCATCATGATGACCAAATGTATAACAAAAAATAACATGCGGGTGTTGCAGAAGTTTATTTTTAGTTATGTATAATATAATTGTTTTATGCACTATTGGGTGAGGGGCTTCCTAGGTCTTGGGGTTTTGTATTGTTTGCAGGTGTTGGGTTTATGTGAGGGATGTTTGATTGCTAATGATCCGCACATGCTATCAGTAGGATACCTAAGGAGTTCTGGATCAATAAAAACACCTGACCTAGAAGACTCAGGTTTCCACTGTCTAATATGGTGCTGGCCAAGATGGTGGTTCTCTCTGCTGAGGTCTGGAAGCATTTGCACCCATGATTAGGTCTCCGTGTCTTCTTTGGTGAGCCCACATAGCAGTGTAGCACTACATGCAGGAAGAAATATTTACTGTGATGTATGATTTCAATAGGTTTTAGTGTATCGTGGCAGGGAAGCCATGGTAGCCAGCTTGTTGCCTGATAGTCTGCTTCACAACAGTGGGAGCACACAGCAGAGGCTCTTCACACCATAAAGGAACAGGGAGCCATGCAAGAAGGTAAAAAGAACCAAAGACAAGCCTAAAACTGCCAAAGACCTGCCAGGGGTGACCTACTTCAGCCAGCTAGGTCCAACCTCCTTAAAGTACCACAGTCTCCAAAAAGAAAGCCATCAGCTTAGGAACAAACATTCTAAACATGAAACTTTTTTGAGAGGGAGAGATTTTACATTCAAACCATAATGTGTGGGATTTGGATTTCATGTTCAGATAAATATGAAATTCTGAAGAAAGTGTATTGGTTACTTTTGAATCAGTAACTACTTACTGAATGTCTAGTCTGAGTGGATCCTTTTACTAGGTACTAGGGGTGCCAAGAACAAATAGACCTGCCCTGAGTTTGTAACTGGGCATACTTTAGTGAAGGACCCAGGACAACGCCTTCAGTGTTATATTAGACAAGTACACGAGAGTGAGCAAGCACACACAAAAACACTTGAGCAAAAAGGGCAAGATGCAGAGCACCGCATGGTTTAGGCCCCAGCTAAGAAGCAGAAGTGCTTTTAGAATATCCTTGGACTCAATCCGATGTCTTAGCCCATTTTCCCCCCTTTAGTTCATCACTTTTATGTCACTGGTAGAGTCTAATGTGGTGCTGTTGCTAATAATTAGACATAAAAACAAAAGAAACAAACACCTGCCCTTCCTAGGGCAGCACCAGCTCTGTTGAGTAGTTTTACTACGAGTGATATTACCCTGTAAAGTACAAGCCAAATCCTCAATTCTAAACAGAAAACTGGATACTTTTCCTCATATTTTTGCCAACTGTCACATGTTATGGTGGGATCTGGAGGATGTTTGATTGAAACATGGGAAATCAGACTCTGGAATTACATTTATTGAAAACATGCTGGGAAAACTTTCAGAACAGACCCCACCTGTAAAAAGGGAGTTGCAGGTCTGATGGAAATGGAGGTGTGGCCTGTGGTCTTTCTTCAGTCTTGGCATGTCACCATTGAGTGCTGCTTATCTGCCCTTGTGCTGAGTTCTCTCTTTGTACGTTGACTTCCTCCACAAAGTTGCTACTTTCTGATTCGTTGATTTGCCTTTTACTTGTGCTCTACATACACATGTATAGAGGAATAAACGTGTGTGACAGATAGGAAGGGATCAAATCCAGGAGATTTTACGAAGAAATCACATTCAGGGGCCTGTGGTCCTGATAGCATGTAGAAAGAATATTAAGAATGTTGGTACATACCTTTAGAAGGCAATGGTGACAGAGACAAGAAGCTGAGCTCAAAAGGAGGAAGTGACATCTGAGACGAGTCAGAGTGAAGAGCAGGAAAAGCAACAAATCAGATGAAGAGAGTGAGTCAGAGTGAGAACACGCCCAGCTCTCACTATAGAAAAGCAGGCTCTCAGCTCATAAAGTCAGAGGCTGAGGGAGAGAAGCAGAGAGGCAGTATGGGGTAGTGAGAGCTCACAGAGATTCAGAAACAGTCTGAGGATTCTGAGGAGTCTGAGGCAGAGACACAGAGGCAGTTCAGCAGAAGAAGTCAGTATCAGGCAGGAAGAGTAAGTCAGTTTGAAGCCAAGCAGAGCAGCTCAGTCTAAGGCTAAAAGAGTCTGCCAGAGTCAGAAAAGTTCAGTCAGAAACAGTCAGCCAACTCAGAAAGTCAGTTTGAACCAGCAGCTTGGAGAAGAGTTTGAGACAGAACAGTGAGTTGAGTTGAACCAGAAGAGTCAGAGTTCAATATAGCTCTGAGTTCAGAAGGAGCTAGGAGCTAGTCAGAGTGGCTCAGTCAGCGATGAGTCTCCAAGGCTTAAATGTTCTAGATTGTAAAGAGTTTGAAACATTCTAGTTTAGATTATATGGAGGCCAAAATGCTCTAAGGTTCTAGGACTAGGACCGGGGATTGAATTAGCCAAAAAATAAATGCTCTATGTCCTGAATCAATGTCTGCACACTGATATTAGACTTAGCTCCTTAATGTGGACTACTACATTTTTTTTTCAAGACAGGATTTCTCTGTTATAACTCTGGCTCTTCTGGAACTCACTCTGTAGACCAGGCTGTCCTCAAACTCACAGAGATCAACATGTCTCTGCTTCCTGAGTGCTAGGATTAAAGGCATGCACCACCACCTGACTGGACTAATGCAATTTAAATCTCTGTGGAGACCAGTTGAGTCCTTTTCCAGCTTATTATGGAATAGATGAACCTAGAATTTTGTGCCAGTAGCTACAGTCTCACAAGTAGAACAGGAAAAATAGCTTTCTTGGTTCCCTACAGGCAAATGATGATGTGACATGGTTTTGCTTCTATGGTAACCACTGGTCTTGAAGTTGTTGAAATATTTAAAAGCTTACTTTATGATTCTAAAATTAATAATTGGACCTCCATGGCAATGGTAACAAGAAATAATGAATATGCTAAATTCTGTGCAAAACCTGTTATGAGTGATTATAAAATGAAATCGAAATAATAAATAATTGTGCTAAAAAAGGAAAGCAAGTGGTAGAAACGTCTAATGTAATTCAGATAGAAATGAAAGTTTATTAACATGATAATATTCTACGGAAAGAATATTTATACAACTTAATTATATATTAGCTTCCTTGCAAATTGACCTCATTAAAATCGTATAACTAAAATGAGAAGTAGTCACGGGGTTCTATGGTTTCCTTCATTTATCCCGTGCTATCTGGCCTCATCTCTTTTCTTTTCATTAAAAGTGTTTATGCATAGTTGGCTAGATTTCCAGTGCTGGGCATGAATTTTCTCATTTGAAGGGGCCTTAAGTCCAATTAGACTGCTATTGGTTACCTCCAAGGAACAGAGCTAACACTACTGCACCATTGAGGACATCATGCCAGTCCAGTCCTTTCTGTGGTTCATAGATTTTACTGATAGCTAGTAGACAACTGATTACTTTTCTCCCTTGGCAGCTTGCATAGTGCCCTCTTATACTATGAGAGCTAGTCCCCAGGCTTCCAGGTCGGTTCCAACTCAGGAATTCCAGGACGGTTCCTCCACGTCATCCTGTGTCTGAAACATGTGGTATCTTCAACAATAGGGACTTTCATCAAGCTGCCCCATGAAATCTGAACAATATGGTTTCCTAAACCAGACCTGAATAGCGACAACACCAGTCGGTATGCCAGTGTAGACAGTATAAATTCCACAGTGTCCCACCCCTAGATGAAAAGCTACAGACAATATAATTATTTTTCTTCAGGGACAAGCTCTCTAATAGGTTATCCAACCCCAAGTGATCAGCCCTAAACATATGCAAACAGCACAATAATAGATAAGGAAGAAATCATGAACTGGAGAGGGGGCTGGGAGGACATAATGGAAGTTGGAGGGAGGAGAGGGAGCGGTGGAAAAGAAATACAGTACTCATATGTGAAATCCTAAAAATTAAAACATTTACGTTTCAAAAAGCATGATGGAAAGAAAAAAAAGTTTCTTTGGTGCATATCTGTCATTCTGTCAAAGAGTCTTAGAAACACTAAAAAGATCTGAAGCAAAACTCTTGACTCCAGCAGTAGGAGGGAGTGTGTCCTTGACCATTTGCCTGCCCTTGGGACCCCTTTCTTCCTCCTGGGTTGCCAATTCCAGCCTTGAATCGAGGATTTGTGGCTAGTCTTATTGTACCTTGCTGTACTGTGCTGGGCTGACATCCCTGCTCCTTTACAAAGGGAAGAGGAGAAGGAATGAAACTGGAGGCATGGGAAAGAAGGGAAGAGAAACTATGATCAAGATATATTGTACAAGAAAAGAAAAAATAAAATAAAATAAAGTAGAAGACCCCCATCTACTTCAGTCACAGAAGATGGAAAAAGCAAAATCCACCCAAGTGACTCATTTCTGTGTTATTTCAATTTTCCTACCAGTACCTGGAGTTCCTATGCTTTCTCTTTCAGTAGAAAGAAATACCTGCACTCAGAATACGATCTAATATCAGAGATTTATAGCCAGCTCTAATGTGAGGACATTTCAGTTTGTCAGCAAGTAAAACAGAAGCACATATTTTAAGTATCTAGAAAGAACATTACCAGGAAGTGTGCTGAAATACCAAAGTCAGTCCCTTGTGATTGCGCAAACTGCTCCCTCCTTCTGCATGCTGCTTATTACTGGATGCAGATACCACATTCACTCAAGTACTGCTCAAAAGCTTTTAGTTCTTTTTGATCCTTTACTGCTGCATAGTGTTGTACATAGTGTTGGGTTCCATATCATTTCTTTCAAGTATATGATACATTTGTTCCACTCTATTGTATTTTCTTTCTTTATCTGAAAGACTGGTGACCGCCCGCTGGTATCTTCCCTTCCTCTAGACATACATGCATGCTTATATATACATACGAAGAATTCTAGCACTGACAAATGCAAGAAAACACGTAGTATTTGTCTTCCTGTATTTGGCTTATTTGTAACATAATTATGTTCAGGTTCATCAATTTTCTAACAAATAACAGTTTGGTTCTTTTTCTATGGTTGTATTAAACTCCATTGTGTACATATACTACATTTATTTGTTATTCTGTTGATAGATCCTTAGGTCGATCATTGAACTTGGGTGTTGAGAACAATGTTTCAGTAAATATGGGAGTACAGGAATCTTTGTGAAAAGTGGCTTTAGAGTCCTTAGGATAGACACCCAGAAGTGGTCTAGCTGAATCACACCATAGTTATATGTTTAGATTTTTTGAGGAACATTATTCCACATTATTTCTATAATGGCTACACCAGTTGACCTGTCCTCCTGTGGTTATGAGGGTTCCTGGTAGTTTATTTGACTCATCCACATTAGCAGGCTTTCAAAAGTCACCAAAGCAATAACTTCTCATTCTAACCACATGGCTTTCAGAAGTGCTCTTGTCTTCAGATTGCAAGTCTTCTGCGCTAATGCACACAATAATAACAGTAAGCAGACATTTAGAGTGTAACTGAACTGACACTAATGTTATATAGCCTATTCATGGAATGGTTTATTTACTTAAGTTTTTGTCCTGCCTTATTCCTCAAAGAACTAAAGGCTCTCAGAATAAATAGAAACCTCCAAATTACAGGAAAGACAATATCATGAACAAAGGAGAGAGTGGTCAATTACCACAGTGTGAATTTGTGTCATCAAAATTAACGTGTTGCAATCAGCCCCAAGGTAACGGCACTAGAAGATATGGCTTTTGGAGAGGTGAATAGGACAGATGGTTTGTGATTAGAATGAAGGTCCTTATAAAAGAGAAGACAAAGATAGACGCTATCTAAGGGCACAAATAGGTCATAACTTTGAGTCAGATATTAGGCCTTTAACAAGTGACAAATCTACCAGCATCCTTATCTTGAAATTTATGGCTATTATAACTGAGAAATAGTTTATATTATTTATAGGCTACACAGTTTATGCCATTTTGTTTCAATATCCCTAGATAACTAGGACAAAATATTATTTGGTAAATAGGCACAGTGGCAAAAACAATCTAGATTAAATACTAAAGTCACAGGGTGAGCGAGTAGTGTGAAAGATTCCTTAGAAACTTCTGTTTGATCTGAAGGTCTGGTTGAAGATGGGGAGTCACAGAGTTCCTGGCCTGGCAGGTAAAGCAAATGGTAAAGAGCTGAGATTATACAGATCCAACTGGACAGCAGGCTTTTCTGGAGTGTAGAAACGGGATTGACATTGAGTGAACCCAGACTAATATTACAATATGCTCATTCTGTTGGAAATAATGAAAACCTTTTGGGATAAATAAGATATATTAGCTCAGTGATCTGAGCTGACATGAATGTCCTGCCATCCAATTCTAGGATAAAAAGAAAAGTCTCATCGCAGCTAGTTGGTTCATTAGCACACAGGACTTGCAATCCAAGACAAGAGCACATCTGAAAGCAGTGTGGTTAGAATGAGAAGTCACTGCTTTGGTGACTTTGGAAAGAAATTTCCATCAAAGGAATTATAGGTGTTTACCATCTTGTCCAAGCGTACTTCAATTAATTCTAGTTCATCAGCCATCAGACTAGACACTCATTAGAGACTCATGTGTGAATAAATTGAAACCATTCTTGTTCATTTTTTTTAAAGAATAGAACATTAAAATCACAGGCTGGTGATCAGCCAGATACAAACTAGAGTTATGTCCCTCTGGGTAGCCATAAAAAAAATTACTCAACTAATTCTTAGTTTTATCATTTTTTCAGATGAAAATGATGACGTCCGGTTCATAGGTTTATAACAAAGGTTATTATAATATAACTTTGGAGTACTCCACAGTCAGTGGAGTTAATTATAAGCTGTATTATTCTTTAACATTTTACAAACAAGTATACTCAATTATTAATAAATACATTGTGTGATATATTTGTGTCACTTTAATTTACATTTAGTGTCTCCTGCTTTTTCTGGAGGGGATAGGAAATAGAACTATTATAGAATTAATAAGCCACACTTTTGTTCTGGGGCTTCACTGAAGATCCTTAATTGAGGAAGTTCTTGTCTTAGGGGAAATAAATATAAAAATAAACAAACATAAAAGCATGCAAGCTATGACTTTTTACATGCTAGAGCCTCTTAAAAGCCAAAATTAACCTAGAAGCATGAAACTAAATATTCCAAGTTTAAGGTCTTTGGTGGTTTGAATGAGAAATGTCCCTACAAATTCATGTATTAAAACCCTTAGTGCCCAGTTAGGATCACTGTTTAGGGAGGTTTTTGAACTTCATAAGGTAAAAACTGGAGGAACTGCGTCACTGGGGGAGGGATAGAGGGCTCATACCCTGCCCGCTTTCTGTCTTCCCTCTCTACTCTCCGTGTATGGCTAAAAATGTGATGAGCCAGCTTCCTGCCTCTGCTGCTACAGTTTCCTGATTGTTGCCATGCCTCCCACAACGTGATGGACCGGAATAAATCCTTTGCTTCCTAGATTGCTCTTGCCATGTATTTTAGCACAGGAACAGAAAAGTAACAATACAGAGAAATTGAACAGAACCGAAGAAACAACAACAAAAGTAATTGAACTGGAAGATGTAGAGGCCAATGAGAGGGATCTAATATAAGACACTGCCGGCGTGGCCGGAAACTGGGAACCGAACAGGCCAGAGACCTAGGACAGAACCAAACACAACCGACCAAAAAAAATCAATAAAATGATTACTAATGATACCCTGCTATGCTCATAGATAGATGCCTTGCCCAATGGTCCTCAGAAAGCCTTCTTCCAGCAACATATGGGAGCAAGTACAGAGACATTATGCAAAGAGACATTATACAAAGAGAGAGAGTCTAAACTGGAGGTCTCCTTTTGGTCCTTACCCTCGAAGCTCAGAGAACCCAAAGGGAGAAGGAGAACTATTGTAGGAACCAGAGGGAATTCAGGACACCATGAGAACATGACCCACTGAATCAACCAAGCAAGGCTCAAATGGGCTCACAGAGAAAGAAGCAGCACACACTGAGCCTACCTGGATCTGCACCAGGTCCTCTGCATATAGGTCAGAGCTGTTAACTTGATGTTTTTATGGGACAGTGGAAGTAGAGGTGTCTCTGACTCGTTTGCCTGCTCTTGGGACCTTTGTCCTACTGGTTGCCTCAAGAGTGTGTGCCTTGTCTTATTGTATCTTGTTGTGCTGTGTTTGGCTGATATATCTTGGAAGCCTGCTCTTTTCTGAAGGGAAATGGAGGGGGAATAGCTCTCAGGGGAGAGGAGAGGTGGGTGAGGGGAGCTGGAAGGATTGGAGGGAGGGGAAGCTGTAGTTGGGATTATTGTATGAGAGAAGAATCTATTTTCAATTTAAAAAATATATTTGGCACTTCACAGGAGTCTAAGTCTAAAGAATTAGAGCATCAGCAGAGGTGCATCCAGATTCAGATTATGCTGAGACATAAATAGTGAGAAAGTTAACAACCTGGGCTACAAAGAAAGGCTGAGTGTACTTACCAAGCTGCTATTTCCCATGACTGGCAGGGTCAGTAAGGACAGGACAATTCCAACAGTAAATTCCAAAATGTGAAAATATATATATATATGTTTACATAAATTTCTGGTCAGATTAAAGTGAAGCACTGGTTGCCAACAGGGAGAATCTCTTCAGGAAAAAGACTGAGATTGGTCTTCAGGAAAAGACAGGAATTTGAGCAATGCCTCTAGGAAGACTGTGTCTGTCCCTTCCTGGTAGGACAGCACCTAGCATCTCCCCTCATGTGCATAATTTGGGAGAGGGAATATCCTGCTCATGCCATAGTAAGCGAAAACTTTCTTGAATAAATCAGTTACAGGATACAAATTAAGGCTATGAAAGGTAAAGAACAGAATTAACAGTAAGTAACAGGAAAACAGACAGATACATATGGAACATGTAATTATTTCAAATCTTCTTAAAGCATTCTTGCATGCTCCATTAATTAGCAAAAAGAACTAAAGAAATTTGCTTGGCGTTAGAGAGACTACATATGGTTCACACTTGGACCACTGAAACAAGAGCTGCTTTAAGTCGTGTCAGGTACAGGACAAGGAAAGCTCTTTGAAACTTGCACTCATTCCAAATTATTTTTTGAATCATATAAAATGATATTTAATTTAAGCGAGTGTGCTACAGTGTTGGCTCTGTTTTCTTGAACAAGTCTAATGCCTTGTAACTATTAGTTGTAGAAGGTACAGAGCACTCTTTGTGCTGCTGCTGCTGAGGGTGCCATAGACAGGATCACTTCTTTCCTTTCATAGAGTTGATAATAGCCAGAATGCATGTCCAGTCAGCAGAAGAGCTTAAGAGAATGGAGATCTACCAGGTAAGTGGTGAGCCTTATGAAGGCAAAGTGCATGGAGAAGAAGAAAGAAATGAATGAATTTCGACGATTGCAATAGAAAGAGAGTGGTAGTTAATGAGAAATACCATAACAAAAGGAAGTGATTTTGTAGCCAAGGTAGCCAAGGCAGTCACTGGTCAGTGCATGAGGGAGAAAAGTAGTTGAGTCTCATGCCAGTCACAGAGGAACCATGGAGCTTAGTCTGATCAAACTATGCCAGACAGTAAAACTTTAAATGTAGCATTTTATTAAGTTTACAATGTTTATGCAATGTGTTTAGTCATATTTACCTTACTACTCCTTTCTCCCCCAGCCACTCCTTCCAGATCCCTTCCCCTCCACTTCTGTCCTCGTCTTTTTGTGAAGTTAGCCTTTTCTCAAAACAGAAAAGGTAGAAGCACAGAGCTCAAGAAAACTTTAACACTGTCATCCCTTTTTATTGTTTAAAAACTTCAATTTAAAAGTCATTTTTTTCAAGGTGCCAATTTATTCTTATTTACACATTAAAGCACATTAAAATAACAATACAACAATTAATTTTTTTTAAAAAAAAGTACATTTCAAATACTATGACCAAAAATAGACAATTTTTCATATATTTCAGGAGGTGAGGAACCTGGATGTGTTATCTATCACCTCTCTGATCTCCAGGTGAATTCTGTCTGCTGGCTCGGCAGGTGTCCCTCTCCTTCACGTTCCGTGTGTCCTTCCAGAAGCTGCCTGCTAGTGAAAATGGAAAAACTTCCCTCGATAGAGGAGGACTGGTCTTTGGTCAAGGGTGTAAGAGTAGCTGCTAGAAGTCTGGTGGTGGTTGCATCTTTAATCCCAGCACTTGGGAGGCAGAGGCAGGAAGATCTTTGTGAGTTCAAGACCAGCCTGATCTACAGAGTGAGTTCCAGGAGAGCCAGAGTTACAACAGAAAAGTCTTGTCTCCAAAAACCAAAAAAAAAAAAAAAGAGTAGTTGCCAGAACCTCCAAGTGAGCTCTCAAAACATATATTTGAATTCAGCTGTTTAATTCTTAATAATTGTTGTAACACCAAAGCACTAGTGTAATTAGCTCCTTTGGTAATGAACTAAAGACCGGTGGTGCTTTTGATAGATGTTTTTTGTCAGGACGATATAACCCTCAGACCTTTGATGTGGACAATAGCCCATTCTTCTTTCACTGTTTTGCTATGTTTGTAAATATGCGTATGTAATAACAATCGGTGAAAAGTGGGGCAATGAATTTGAGGGAGAGCAGAGGGGAATACGTGAGAAGGTTTGAGGGTGGAAAGGGAAGGGAGAAACAGAATCAATTTATACTCACAAAGTTTCAAAAATTAAAAACACGAAAAGAAAACTTGAAACGAGTTAACAGGAAAACATGATGGACACCAATGGGCTATCCTTGACTCCAAGAATTCTCACTGCCCTGCCACCCACTTCCCTTGCATTGCTGATTTTCCCCAAGTATCTTAAAGTGAAGTACAAGAACTTTACTACACAAACGTTTTAAGTAGTTTCCAAGTCCAAGCATCCTGAGAACAAGAAGGTTCCACAAGAAAGCAAGGTCGTGAGAAGGAAGGAGGCAAGCAAAAATGAATTACAGGTTCTTCATGGTCTAGTGACGCTCGGCCCATGTTTGTATGTCAGTTTGATTTGTACCAATCCTTACAGAAGATCACTGTTACAGAGAAACTTCAAGAGCAAAATAAGCATATTACCTTTTCATACGGGGTTTGCAAGTTACATTTGAGAAAAATGTGACCATCCATCTCTTTGAAGTTATCATCAGTTCCTATCTGCTCCTTCAGTATCAGCACTTTATTTCCTGAGTAATTTGTGTTTCTTTTGTGTGAATGTATGCCAATTTAGATAATACGGGCATGACTTCTCATACTGGCAGAGACATTACCAGTTCTGGGCATTTTTGTTTGTTTTTCATGTTTCATTCATTTCCCACAGAAGATAGTAACATCTAAATCATTCATTAATTTTAACTGTGAACTACATCCTTGCCTTTTAATGAAACTTTTCTGCGTGGTTGGACTCTGACTTGATCATTAAAAGGGATAAAGCATGTCGGGGGTCTCTTGCTAATAGCTCGGAAAGCAAAAATATATTTGTACAAAATGATCTCGAGGCCAGGGTAGATCTTACGATTAAGAACATTATTATCTGTCCTGGGCCTTAAACAAGAGCATTTGTAGTTACCTCACCAGGAACAAAACAAACGGCTGGTCAACATCACCCTGATTTTGGACATTTAATGCTTGGTACATCCTGTTTGTTGAACAGAGGGGACCACTTAACTGTAATAGCTGTTTTCAGGGTCAAATTTGTTTTAAAGTTTCAGCCACAAAAAAAAAAAAAAAAATTACTGGTCACAAATGCTCTCCTAACAGGGGTTTTTAATGTGAACACGGTAAGAAATGGGTTGTTCACCAGTAGGCAACCAGAATGTTGAACTCTATGAAGAGTTCCTGATAGATGGTAACTAGAGAGATGTTGCCACTATCTGACTAAACCTCCATGAGCGCTTTGCCATAATATCATATGATATCACATCATAGCATATATAACAATGATTATAAGAATAACCATCATTATCACAGTTATGATTTTGAGATATTCAAATCTTGGGATTATTTCTACCCACTGAGAGAATAAAAATGGCAACATTTAAATATAAGAAACAAAGTGACTTGTGATAGAGAGGACATTTCAGAATAATATTTGAATAAAGCTAAGGCATTATTGTTTTAAAACCAAAAGACAAATATGTAATAAAGCTCTCAAGGAAGCACATGCCTTGAGACATATTTTAGTATCAAAGTATTTGAATGCTATTATAATTCTATTATGCTATTGAATTATCCATACACCATGTTCTTCTATTTAAATGTCAAGTTTAATGCATAAAACACGCCCAGTATTCTCCCAACATAACCACAAAGGAAAATTCGAATATTCTTCCTACACCAAAAGAAACTCCATATTCCACATCCTCTTGCCCAGTCTTCTAGCCTTCACGAATCTCTCTCTTCCTCTAGCCTGCTATATATTTGCCTATTCTGGATGATTTATCTAACTTAAATGGCATAGTATGTAGTTGCACGACCAGTTTCTTTGGTTTAATATAATGTTTTCAAGAATTATCTACACTGCTGGGTAATGGTGCACTTCTTTAATCCCAGCACTCGAGAGGCAGAGCCAAGTGGATCTTTGGTCTATAGAGCAAGTTCCAAGACAGCCAAGGCTACACAGAGAAATAGTCTCTAAATATAAACAGACAGACAGATGAATAAAGATGCTCTACACTATAGTATGATGAGTTCTCTATGTAGCCCAGTAATGAGCTGTTGTAGTGATCTAGTGCATTCTAGATATCCATTCACAATTGATGGCAATTTTGGCTATATTTTCTTTTATCTTTTGTTAGTAATGTTGGCATGAATAGTTATCCTTAGATTTGCAAGGACACTTTTTCTGTTTTCTCAGTTATATAGCTAGATGTGTGCCAACTGGGCTATATGGTAACTATATTTTTAATACTTTCCCAAAATAGCTGAACCACTTTATAGTTCCAGTAACTGTATAAGCAGATGTCAGTCTCACTGTACCCTCAACAATATATGATGGTTACAGTCATCCAAGTAAATATGAAGCACTTCCTCAATGAAGTTTGGTTTTTATATAGATCCTTAAGAGAAAGGAGCTTTATTTATTTTTTAAGCTGGGATTTTTGTATTTTTATTGCATTTTTAGAGTTCTGTATCTTCAGTATCTTCTCTTATTCTGTGAGCCATCCTTTTGTGTTCTTTAGTTAACTTTTTTTTTTTCCTGGTTGGTGATACAGAATTTTGTTCTGTTTTGTAGGTTACCCTGAAAAGAGAATTTGCTATAAAGCCCAGCTTTCACTTCTGGTTTCTGATTTTGAGGTTATAGGTGTGTGCTCCAATGCTGTTTTTGGAGTTAGTTTAATATTATGATCACATAGCATAGTGATTCTCAACCTTCCTAATGGTGTGACCCTTTAATACAGCTCCTCATGTTGTAATAACCCTCAACCATAAAATTATGTTTGTTGCTAATTTATAACTGTAACTTGCTACTGTTATGAATTGTAATATAAATATCTGATATGTAGATGGTCTTAAATGACCCCTGTGAAAGGACCTTCAACCCCCAAAGGGGTTGTGAGCACAAATTGAGAACTGCTGATATCAGAATGATAGTAATAGGGTCTCCCTTAGGGCCTATGGCCTGTCTAGCCATAGGTTGTTTGCCCCAGTATTATAAACTGAATTTTCCTTAAATTCATTTTTTGAAATTTTTTTTTTACTATTATTGGAGTGGTTACATTGTCTGATCATGGGTAATGACATAATTGACATTTAATAAGCCATAGACTGTAACGGTTTGAATGAATGGCACCCATAGGCTCATATATTGAATGCTTAGTCACCAGGGAATGGAACTGTTTGAGAAGTCTTAGAAGGATTAGGAGGCATGGCCTTGTTGATTTAGGTATGCCTTGTTAGAGGAAATGTGTCATTGGGAATGGACCTTTTGAAATCTCAAAGCCCATGCCAGGCCCCCTTATGCCTGCAGATTAGTGTATAAATCTCTCAGCTACTGCTTAATGCTTGTCTGCTTCTCACCATGATGGACTACCTGTCTGAAACTGTAATCAAGCCCCAATTAAATGTTTTCTTTTAATGAGTTTTCTTGGTGATGGTGTCCTTTCATAGCAATAGAACAGTAATAAAACATAGACATATATTATAATTTGTAGGATGATGGCCAAGAGAGAGAAACAAAGTATACAACAAATTTATACAAAATATGTATTCCAAGCTATTGGGCAGGGAAAAAAAATGTCCCAAACAATAAAATTGATACATTAAAAATGAAAACAATAGACCAGCTGGCGTTAAAGTTCAAGTTAAACTTATATAAATGTAAACCTACATGTACAGTAACTACATTAAATGTAGATAAAGTAATTACTAAATTTACAACATTAAAATCCAGTCACAATCCAAGAGGCCACAGTCATCTAGTATTCACATTCATCATATTACCACCAACTGAAAGCAAGAAGGCACTTTGGAGGAAAGATTGATCCCATTCTGGAGCCAGAAGGCAAGAAGACACTGGTTAGAATCCTTGGTCCACGGGGCAGAGGCAACAGGCATGGACTCACACTGGTCAAGATCGAACTGGTCTCAACACTAAAAATAGCAATGACCATGAACAATTTTAACAAACTGAATGAATAAAAATATACTAATTTATACACAAAAGAGAAAAGGAAAGTTATAAACGCTGTAGGGGGTGGGATTGTATCCAGGGAGTGCTAGTCAAGTATGCAAAGGACTTCATGTTCTGTCCCCCTGCACTGTGAGGGAAAGAAGGGAAAGTCACCCCAAAGGTGATTCAATGGTCATTACTAATATAGAAATCAAAACAGATGGTGATCTATATTATGATCAATACAATGTTATGAAAATATTAATAGCAAATTTATTATCTTTCAAAGTTTATATGAAACAAATGTGTATATGCTTAAAGTTGGCATTCCTTCTCACAATGAAAGCAATAGACACTCATTGTTTTTTCCTTAAAGTAATAGCTATGTTTTTATCAAGCTACTATTCTTTCATCGCTTCAAATTTGATTCCATATGCACAATTACCTAAGAACATGCACCAACAACATTCCATTAATTATCCATAATCCTCAGCTCACAAACTTTCTACTTTAATGAGCTTCTCTTCTATGATGTGGTGCAAAAGAAAAATGCATCTATGAACTTTTCCAAGACTAACAAAATGTAGTGTCTCAAGTTGCCAAAAGCTACACGTTGAAGAAAAGATGGTATCTCCAACAATGGTGCTGGGAAGATTTCGCACCAACAGGGAGGCTGGAACTACACACTTGTCTATCATCTTACACAAAGCCAAACTCCAAGTGAGTCATGACCCTCAGTGTAAAGCTTGAAACCATGAAAGTACAAGATGAAAAGTAAGTAGAAATCCACCAAGATGCAGGCATAGGCACAGTCTTCCTGAATATCTAGATTTGGATCGCCCATACGAGAAGACCAGCAATCAACAATGGGACCTCATAGAAGAGACGGTGTACAGAATGGGAGAAAACCTTTCCCAGCTATACATCTGACAGAAAATTAATATCTAGAGCTTACAAAGAACTCAAGAAATCAAATACTAAGGAAACAACACAATAAAAGAGTGGCCTGAAAGTTCTGAAAAGAAGAAATACAAATGGATTATAGATACTTTTAAGTGGTCAACATTCTTAGCCATTGGGAAAATACAGATTAATATTATTCTGCGACTCTACTACATTTCAAAAATAAATGTCAACAAATACTGGTAAGGATGCAGGGAATGAAGAACACTGATCCACTGTTGGAGGGAGTGCTTAGTTAGTAAAGCCACTGTAGAAATCAGTGTGGAGGTTCTTAAAACGATAAAAATAGAACTTCCACATGACCCAGCTATAACACTCCTCGGAGTATACTCAAAGAAAACGATGTCCCACTACTGAGATTCTAGCACATCTGGGTTTATATAATGAGGTAGTGGAATCTGTCTAGTTGTCCATCAACCGATGAATGGATAATGAAAACGTGATACATATACACAATGGAATTATTTTCAGTTGCAAAGAAAATTGAAATCATCGGATTGGCAAGAAAATTAATGGACCTGGAAAGTATTATGTTGAATAAGGTGACCCAGACCCAGACAGACAAACACGGCATGCTCTCTCATATGAGGATTTTGGCTTCAAATTTCTAGATTTGTGTGTTTGATTTGGAATGTCTGTGGGGACTGAGAAAGGGGTCATTGGAGGCTGGATAGGGAAGAGGCCTTGAGGTGGGGGGTAGAATCCAAGTGAGATGCAAGTAGAAGAAGTGACAGTAGAGTTGGCAAAGTTATACAGAGACGGAGAAGAAGAGAAGAGAAGAGAGGGGTTAATCAAAACTTAGGAGAGATTTCAAAAGCTATGTGGAAACTTACTATTTTATAAGCTAATTTTAAATGTCATTTTCAGAGAGGTTAGAATGGAGGTACCCTGCATGGATGGATAGTGCTGGTCCCAGAAGCCTTGAGTTGTTAAATAAAAATCCCAGTCATAGGATACTTTCCTGTGTGCTATTAGCCCAGGAGTTCTCCAAAACAACACAGACTGTACCCATGCTCTTGAGCGCCTACAAGTCTGAACGGTAAATCCCTATCATTGAGGATAGCAGATATGTTGTTTTTGAGGACAGGGAGAGATTAGGGAGAACTGATCTGGGAACTTTCTCCCTATGGTGAGCTTTCACAGGACTAGAAGGTGCTACAAAATCTTCTGGGGAGGGGGCAGTAGAGACTTCTCAAGGGTCTCACCCAGCTCTGAGCCCAGTTTGCTGCAACACTGACATGCCAGAAAAGGTGTGCCTGCACACTGGCATGACAATTGGGAGAAACCAGAGACTAACTAATTGGATTGAGGCTTTCTCTACAAGAGGGAATTTGTACATGGTACTGTAAACCTGATTTAAAACTCATGCCGGGAGAAGTCATAAGCCATGCTGGGGAACCCAATATTGATTTTTGGCTGTTTTTTTATTGTCGTTGTTGCTGCTGAACCTTCTAAATACTGATATTTTTACCCACATACTAGAGTTGCTGTCGACCTTGAGATGCTTCTTCAATGGGTGGCAGGAAATGCAGAGTCTACAGTCAATTCTTGTGCAGAATCTTTTTATTATGCATAACCCATTTGTCTGTTTTCACATTGTTGCCTGTGCTTTTTTATTTCATATTCATAAAATCATTGGCAAAACCAGTATCAAAAAACTTTCTTCCAATGTTTCCTCCTGGGGGTTTTATAGCTTGAAATCATGTTTAAGTCTTCATGCCTTTTGAGAAGTTTTCTTATATGGTCTAAAATAAAGGTTTATTTTCATTCTTTTCCATGTGGACATGAGTTTTCCTAACATCACACGTTTTCTCTATTATGTTTTCTTGACATCCTGTCAAGGCAATCCTTTATTTCTGGAATCTCTGTTCTGCTCCATTGCTCTATATATCTGTCTTTATGCTGGAGTCATACCATTTTAATTACTATAGCATTGCTATATCTATTGAAGACAAGAAGTGTGACACATTTACTTTGTTCTTTGTAAGATACATTGAGGTACTTGGGGACTTTTGTGATTCCACATGAACTATAGTACTGTTCTTCTTATTTCTATGGAAAAAAAAAGCCACTGAGATTTTGATAGAGATTACTCTAAATCATAGAGCACTTTGAATAATACGTACATTTAATAATATTAAGTCTCACATTCCACAAACACAGGGTGTCTTTGTAAATGATTGCATCTTTTTTAATTCTTTTGTCAGTACTTAGATAATGTCTTTTGGAAGTTTTATATTAGCAGCAGGGTGTGGCTCAGTGCTACAGTGTTTCTCTAGCATCCCCAAGGCCCTGTGTTCCATCCCAGCACCATAAAAAATAATTCATGTTACTCTTCCAAATACCACTATAAATTATTCCTAGGAGTTCAAATGTGAAAGTATTTTTACTTCAGTTTGCCAAACTAAAACACTTGTGTAGCTTAAGTAGAGCTGTTTTTCCTGGGATAATTTTTGTCTGTCCTCAAAAACATTAAAAATATTTTTAAAAAAGTAATTACTCAAGAAAAGGGACAGCTTTTAGTATTATAAGTGAAAGAAAAATTATTAAAATCCTATGATATTTTGATAAAATATATTTTATTACAGTTTTATGGGACTTTTGAAAATCATTTAAATAGTGCTTATTAGATGTGGAGAGATGGCTCAGAGTTTAAAAGCATTGGCTGCTCTTCCAGAGGACCCAGGTGTGGTTCCCAGCACCCGTTGCATGGCTCACAACCATCCATAACTCCATAACTCCAGGGATCCTATGCCCTCTTCTGGCTTACACAGGCACCAGGAACACATGTGGTACAGAGGCATAGATGCATGCAAAACATTCATACACATAAAATAAAATAAGCTTTAAAAGGTAAAAAAATAAATAAATAAGTGGTGCTTTATGTGTTTATTCATTCAAGAAATACACATTCAGCAAACTCAGGGCATGTTTTAAAATGCTAGTGGAATATTGTTATTGTTATTAGATTTTTAGCAGTTAATTATTTCTCTGACAAACAGAAAGTAATCTGGTGCGGCATAAAAGTTTAAATGTTTTTACTATTAATCTCATACAAGTCACTGGTATGTATGCCCTCTGCTTTCTTCTTGCTGCTGATCCAGAGGAAGTGAGACTTCCAGTGAAACTGTCAACGTTTTCTAAAGAGAAACATTAACACAGAGCATTGTTCTATCATCTCATGGTTCCCATGAGGACTTTAAAGCAATGTAAAATAATAATAATAAAGTAAAAGCGTTATACTCAAAGCCTCATCCTGTCCCCATTTTTTTTTTCTGAATGAACTCATAACCCCTAATCTTTTTCACATCTTATTTATTTATTTATTTATTTATTTATTTATTTATTTATTTATTTATTTATTTATTTATTTATTTATTGGCTTGTTGATATGACTTTTTAAAAAAATTCTTATCTCATATAATCCATCCTAATCCATTTACCCATTTCCCCTTCCTCCATTTCGCCCAGCTTTCTGTCTCCCACTTCTCTTTCCCCCCAGTTCCACTCCCCCTCTGCTTCCCTTTAGAAAGGAACGGACCTCCCAGGATATCAGCCCAACATGACACAACAAGATACAATAAGACTAGGCACAAACCTTCATATCAAGGCTGGACACAGTACCCGGTAAGAAGAAAGGGTCATGGTGGTGCATGCCCTTAATCACATTTTTATAACATTTTGATGTAAAATGTAATTAGATTAGATTCCTCCCTTCCCTTTCCTCCTCCAAATCCTACAATATGCCTCTCAACTCTCTTTCAAATTCATAGTCTCTCCTCTTCACTGTTATTACTTGAATGTATGTATATACATAGACATTCTAAATATAACGTGTTCAGTTACATCTTATCTTAAGTGGATTATTTCACTGTTTTCTACTTTCAATGGACCATTCAAACAGTAAAAAGTTCAAGTTTACCATGGGTTATTTCTATGGACTACTGGCTGTTCATTAAAGACATACTTCACTTTCAGCCAAATCAAACTTCATACAAATTAAGACGATCTGGAGATTGTTTGCTTTAGAAATGATTGATTGGTATTTGTGTTTGAGTATTATTATGTCTTTATTCAAAACATGGCTTGATTACTGTTGTCTGACTTACATGTAACTTTTCAGATATGTCCACTACCTAAAACATAGCACAACTGTTATGAGACTCTCAAATTGTTTTCTTGACCACTCTCAACCATTCTGTATTTTTCAGTTCTTGTGAACATTGACTTCTAAGTGAATTGGCAACAAACAAGCTGTTGATACACCATCTCTCAAATGATGCTTGTGGGCAGGATCTGACGAGGACTAGCTGCAATTAACTGTCAACCTCTGACAGAAAAATTTTTAACTAACTACATGAAATTACTGCTTCTTCATTAGTATCCTACTCTCATGATCCAATGTTGCCCATGAAAAATAATGAATGATCCATTAAAATTAAAATATGGAGAGAGGTTGAAAGAAGAAAGTTTATACTGAAACTGTCATTCAGATCCTTACTGTAGCTTGGAAAATGTCTTTATTGAGGTTTTTACTTTTATTTGATCACCTGTGTCCTCTATTTCATTACCCAGGTCTGGTGTACGCACTGACGCATGTTGTTTGCAGTGTGAAAAATAGACATTAAATCCAAGAGGAGAACTGCAATCCGCAAAGACATGGTGACTTACTGCACTTATGACAAGCACTGTACGTGCAAGGGTTCATGTTCTATTTTATCAGAAAATAATTGAGAATCTTCAGTAAATGAAATCTAGTCTTATATTTAATTTAGAGACAAAAAAAATTAATCATAAGAAATGAATCAATGATGGAGACTGAGTTGAAAATCAGCCTTAGGAATAAGCCCCGCTTATTCCTATCTGTTATACATCTGTCATGGCATGCTTTATTTTTTTTCCAGTGAGAATTAACGTTCAGAACCCCAGAAGCCTGTAAAGCATTGAGATTAGCAAATGTTTTAAATTTACAATCATCTTCAACCTTTGAAATCACAATTTAAAAATATCTTTTTTCTTTGCTGAGGTTGTAAATTGATATATGTTAGAAGAATTTGTAATGAATGTTAAATACTAACTCAGAGTCATCTTTACAAGGTTGGGTCCAACCTAAAACATGCTCAGCAGTCCTGTTTATGATTTCTACTTTGAAAATTAATCCTGAGGCTGACCACTCAATCACTATCCTGTCAATCACCCCTTATTCACTTCAAAACTCTCTTTATGTAGCTCGTTGTCATCTTATTTTTTGTCTTATTTTTCTTATTTATTCTTACTTATATTGCTAATAAAACCTAATCCCTCTAAAAGAAGAACTACTCAAAACCCTCTCTGTTCCCAGTGTTTAGTGTAATGTCTGTCCTTCCTTGTCTGTCCCTTATTTCTTGGGACCGTAAATATCGTTCCTACCAACAGCATTTTCCAGAAGCACACCAATGCCGTCTGCTTCGGGCCATTTCAGCTGCCTCACAGCAGGCAGTACAGCCTCAGAGCACAGCTTCTAATATTACACTATCACTTTTAAAACCTCATCTGATCATTTTTTTACATTTTTGAGTTATCATCCCTTCTCAGGGGACTGTAAGATATGGGAGATGAATTTATAATGGAGCCATGAGCCTTCATTTCAGTCTCTAATACATGTTTGTCCAAAAAGAGCTTACCTTTGGATTTATTTACTGACTTCTTTCTTTAAGTTAAACTTTAGTTTCAGGTCATGGGACAAAGAGAGTCTTCATAAATTTGTAGGTCATGGTGAGTTAACTTTGGCTAATGGAGAAGGAGCTGTGACAGTCCCCCTTGGGAAACACTGCAGCTTGCTTAGGAAGACTTAAATATAGCTTACAAACTCGGAGGAAAACAAGGTAGACAATTCCCTTAACAGATGCTTTCCAGATGTTTTTAAAGTAAACTCTACATAATGTTCTCAAATTTCCTCGCTTAAGAGTTCATCCAGTGACACAGCCATCTTTCTTTTCTTAAAAAACTCTTGTAACCCCGGGGAAGCATTTCTAGCTCTGCTCTGCCTCCGCAGAAAGAGAACATTTCAGTATTTTCGAGCAGAAAATGATCTAAGTGTAAAACCAAATTACTTTTCAACTCCTTTCTCGTCGAATAATTACTTGTGAAATTACATTTTAGTGCCAAGTCAATCATTAGAGTATAAATAACAATTAGCTACATATAACAAACAATGTAAGCCAGGAACTGTTTAAATTCATTCTAAGTAAACTGATCCTGATGACAGCCCTCTGGAGCAGGTACTACTATTATTGGTCTCACTTATAATGCAAAGTAACTGAGACCCAGAGAGGCTCCGTAGCTGGCTCAGTACCACAAAGCTCGTGTGTGGCAGGTCCCAGTCGGGTCCTGTTCGGATTGGTTGGTCAGACATATAGCTATTCTAACCTCCTTTCATTTGTCTCTCATTGCCTAACATACCACAGTATTGCTTTGAGAAGGTGTTTTGATGGAGGTTTCTAAGTTTATATATTCATTTTTATTAACATTGATCTGTTTTATGTTGATGGAATTAACTGTGGTATGTACATGATTCACAAGCATGCATAGGTCGTATCCATCCCCCCCTCTTCCATCTGTGCCCCAACACTGAATACGCTTCGTGTCCTCTCTAGCAATCCCTATCTTAATTCCAAGTTGGCCTTTTTAAATGTCTATATCGACTAAGCAGGTAATATTTATTTTTCTGTGTCCTGCTTTGTTTGTATAATATGACGCCTTCTTGAGATTGACAGAACTGCATCCTTCCTGTGATGAAATGCACAGACACTGTGTGCTCTGCACCCATTCATCTGCTAATGGGAACCTGAGCTGATTCTACATCTTAGCTTTTGTGCATGCTGCTGCAACAAACATGGCATAAGCGTCTCTCCTTTGGATGCCAGCATCACTTCTTAGAGTGGACTAGCTGGACTAAATAACAGTTCTTATTTAACTGTTTTGAAACATGCCTTTGTTTTGTTTTGTTTTTCCACGGTGTTTTGGTGAGTTTACGTTACCACCAGCAGGGCATAATGGTTCATTATGCCTATATTTTTATTAGCATTTTTGTTTTGTTTTGAATTTTTATTACATTTTGTTTAGTGCGTGTGTGTGTGTGTGAGAGAGAGAGAGTGTGTGTGTGTGTGTGTGTGTGTGTGTGTGTGTGTAGGTATAGATAATGCCACAGATGTTTATGGGTTTCAGTGGACAATTTGTGTGACTCTAAGTTCCCTCCTTTCACCTTGTGGATCTGAAGAATCAAACTCAGATTATCAACCTTTGCAGCAAACTCCTATACCCACTGAGCAACCTTTCTGGGCCTGTTTTGTTTTATTGTGTTAAATTAATGGCCATTCTAACTAGAATGAGATGATATCTCGTCATATTTTGTATCCTCCCAGATGGCTAAACACCTTGAGTATAGGTTTTCATGTTTGTTGATCATTTGTGTTTTTCTTTTGAGAGTGTCTGTTCCAATTATTTACCCCCTTTTAATTGCATTATTTGGGGACTTTTTCTGTTGCATTTTTTAATTATTATTTTATTGGGGGGGGGTTAATAAAATGACATCCTTCCTTTTCCTCCCTCCAGACCAACTTATACAGCTGCAGTACAACCCCTGCACCTAAGGCTCAAGGGTAATTGCAGAAGAGGGGAAAGAAAGATTGTAAAAGAAAAAGGATTAGGGAGCTTGTTGTGAGATTGTCTCCTAGGAATGCCAGATGGTGCTGCTTTAAGTTCCTTGTGTATTCTGAGTGCTAATCCTCTGTCAGGTGAATAAATGGCAAGTGTCTTTCCCATGCTACAGGCTGTTTTTTTTCCTTTGTTGATTATTTCTTTTCCTAGGTAGAAACTTTTAGTTTAACATCTCTTTTCTCAGCTTTTGCTTTTGTTTCCTGTATTGTGAGGACCTATCCTTTCAACTCTTGCCTACAATATCATGTTTCAATTTTATGCATGCAGTTAACCAATTTTTACCCAGCACTGTCTGCTACAGACATTGTCCTTTCTCCGATGTGGATTTTCAGAGATTTTGTTGATAATTAAACATAGGTTTAAACATGAGGTTATTTCTGGGTTTACTGCTCTGTCTGTTGGCCTATGTATCTGATTTTTGCCAGTACCAAGTTGTTTTGGTCCTTCTACTTAAGATCACTTTGGCTATTGGATGATTTTTCTTGCTTTTTCTAGTTCTGTGCAGTATGTTGCTTTATGCTGGGGTGTTTTAACTGCGTGAGTTCTTCCAGAACATGTACATGCACTGTCTTTCTTTCAATTTCTTTAATTTCCTTCATTGATGTTTTATAATTTTCGTTGTTGATGTCTAACTCTTCCTCAGTAAAATTTATTCCTAGGTATATTTCATGGTTACTATAGATGGGATTGCTTTCATGGCTTTCTTTCTCAGCAAACTCATCGCGAGTATACAGGAAAGATGATGGCTTTTTATGTTGGCTATGCACGCTGCTACTTCATTCTATACATTTATCTTGTCTTACACGTCATTTAGAAAACTTGTTAGATTGTGGTAGAAATAGGCACATTCATCTACAAGCAGGGTAATTTATTTGGCTTGTTTCTTATTTTTATGCTTTTTGGGTTATTTCTTATTTCTATGTTTTTTTTTCTTTCTCACACATAATCATGCTTTCTGAAGACTCTAGTAATATACTGAACAAGACTGCCAAGAATGGTTATCTTTGTCTTTTTCCTGGTTGTGGGGGAGATGTTTTCAGATTTTTCTTATTCAGTGAGACCCTGACTGTGAACTTATTGTGCATTTTATTATGATAAGATGCATTTTATCATAGGAGCTTGTCTCACAGAGGGATGTTGGGCTTTATCCAATGCTTGCTATATGTGCTGAGATGAGTGATTTTTATCCTTTGCTCTCTTTATGTGTCATATGATGTTTACTGAGCTACATAGAAACTCCCAACCTGACTGCCATGTATGACGTTCGAAGGCATTTTTTTTTAATTTATTTTCCCAGGATTTTATGGATAATTTTTGAATTTGTGTTCATCAAAGATGTTCATCTAGAGTTTTCTGTATTTATTCTTTTCCTATTAGGTTTTAGTATCATGGTAATACCAGCCTCTAAAATGAGTTTAGATATAGTCCTTCAATTTCAATCCTATAAAATAGTATAGCTTGTAGTTGTACACCTACTGTGGCAGCTCACCCGAGATGACACGAAGGCAGACCTCAGCAGAGGGAACCACTATCATGGCCAGCGCCATCCTGGACAGTGGAACCCTGAACATCTCCTCGCAGGGTTTTTATTGATCACTAAGCTCCTCAAGTGTTCTATTGATAGTACATGCAGATCATGAGCAATCAAACATCTTTTATATAAAACCAATACCTGTAGACAAGGTATCTAGACCTGCCAAGGTCTAGGCAACCCTTCTGTCAACAGTGCACAAACAGCCATTTTAAACATAACTAAAAATAAACTTCTGTATCAATAGTTTGATAAGTAAGCAGTTAAAACTGTTCTTTGAAAAAGTTTGTTAAAATCAGCAGTAAGACCACTTGTCTTCGGGCTTGCCTTCACTGGGAGACTTTATTACTAGTTCAATATCCTTGCTTGACATTGATCCTGTCAGGGTTTTGTTTTTCTTTTTATTTAAATCTTGGTAGATTTTGGTAGTGCTACATGTTCCCAGAAATTTCTACATTCTTTTCCAGATTCCTAATTTGTTACCATATTTTCTTCAAAATGATTCCTAACCCATTTTATTTCTGTGGCTTCAATTTAATATCTCCTTTTGTCTCTAGACTAACTTATTTGAGTCTTCTCTGTTGACGGAGTTGATCTTGCTAAAGAGCTGGCCTTTTCTAACCTATCCAAAAACACCTCTTGGTTTCACTCACTTCTTGCATTTCATCCACTCTGTGTCTTCAGTGTTCTCCTGTGTGCTGCCCTGGACCATGGTCTGCCAGCCTGCATCGTTGGCATTCTCATAATGTTAATGTACACACTCTCCACATGAAAAACCACAGGGTTGTTCTTACCCTGAATACCTACAGCATAGGACTGTGCTTGTATTTCTCTGGAGGGAAGGGATAATTTTGGTGATTTAGCTACTCACTATTTCTCTTCAGTTGACTTATTTTAATTGTTAACTTTATTGACAATAAAGAGTCTCTTCTAACCATGTGTCCTTCTTTATGTTATTTTTCCACCATTAAGGAATGAAGTGTTCAAAATAATCCCCAACCCCAAATCACCTACAGCAACATTTGTTCTGCCCAGGTTTAAAGCTGAACAAGTGCACGATGCCTTCGTTTATATCATTGGATGTTTTTATTGATTCGTCTTCTGATTTATGTTCTATTAGCATCAATAAAATAGCAACAGGTATGACAAAAACCTATCTACTTCTTTCCAGACAGATGAGCTCAGAATGTACAAGGCATCTGGCAAAGATATAAATACTAAATAGGACACTGGAATTGCTTCATAAATCTCATTGTAAACATTGTTATTGTGGGTTGGGTTCAGATTCAGAGAATAATATGTAAGAGGCTCATCATAGGAAGCTAATAGGAACAACTCCTGTGGATGTAAGCCTGCCTGGGCTTCTCAACCCTGACTCTACTGGTATTTTGGACCAGTTTGCTGCACAGAAGTGTCCTATGTATTTTGAGGGCTAAACAGCATACCTGACCTTGACAAACCAAGTGCCAGTGGTCACTCTCCCCCAATTCTGTAGTGACTGACAACCAAAACTGTGTCCAGACTTTACCAGATGTCTCACTGGACAAAATCTCCCCTAATTGAAAACTAATCATTTAGGGAAGAAGTAAATCTATGATCCAGTTAGAATAAAGATCTTACTGAATCCTGTGGGTGCCCTAAAGCTGGGATGGCCTTTTAGAAGTGTCCTAGTCGAGGCCTTCAAAATCTGATTCAATGAGTCATTAGAAATAGGTTGCTGTCACATAGGTACATAATAATTCTAGGCAAGAGAATGACTCATCAGTGAGCTCTCAGGAGCCAACAGCCCCAGCAGCTGGGAAATGAGTGTTCCAGCGCCTGTAGCATCTTCTACAGTAAGCACTGTACTCCAAAGCCTTTGTAAATACTAAAGAACATACTTCTAGTATGAATTTCATCTGGAACTTGACTTTAATAGATAGAATGGGATTGGGTTGTTTGAGGTGTGGTAGTGAAATAAAACAGTTTCCATAAAGATACCGATATCGATAAAATATTAATTAAACTGTAAATATATTTTGTTTTAGTATTCAATTTTCTAGGCAGGACTAAATGAAGCAAAGCCAAGCACATTTACACCAATAGTCTTGACTTTATATAATGACTGTTTTTGGTTGCTTAGCAATGAAGGACAGAGGGACAAAGCTGACAGTGTGTTAAAGTAACTAATCTGTATAAGAAACTTTACCCCAAGAAGTTTTCAATAGTAGGCATTCATCTAATGAGATTGTGGTAATAAATACTCATATCTGACTTTCCCCTCAAATGGAAATATATGCCTAGATTGAAGGTTATACTTTTCTTTTACAATGAGAGCTTATATTGGAAGATATTCTCATGGGATTAAGATTTTGACTTAGATAAGGTTAGACCTTAATTTATCATCTTGAAAGAATAAATTTTAATGGGATAATATTATCTTAATTTTCATAGGTCGGTGGGTTTTCTAGTCAGTTTTTTGTCAACTTGAAAGAAGCTAGAGTTATCTTAGAAGAGGAATCCCAATTATGAAACTTCCTCCACCATATTACTTATAAGTGAGCATACAGGGATTTTCTTTATTAATGATTGATGTGGGAAAGTCCCACCCACTGTGACTGATGCTCTGGATTATACAGAAGAGCAAGCTGAGCGAGCCATGAAGATCAGGCCAGTAGGCAGTTCTTCCCTGTCGTCTCTATTTCAGATCCTGCCTCTGAGTTTCTGCCTTGGGTACGTGCTCCGATTTACCTCAATGAAAGATCTTTCTCAACCAAGTTGCTTTTGGACATGATCTTTATAATGGCTATAAAAAGCAAACTAGGAAACAGGTAAAGTATACAGATTCCCTTCCTGTGTTACTAAATATTTAACTAACAAATTTGAGCACAATGTTTTCAGAGTATTTCAAATAGAAATGAGTATAATTGAGCAAAAGGGAACTGAACTATGAGGGTCCACAGTAGCATATGCAGGCTTTATTAAACTCCTAGCATTAGATCAGCCAGGCCACACATATATTAAGAGAGTCCACAATAATACAAGCCAGCTCTTCTAAAACAAACCTGATATTTTAGCACTGAGTCCACGTATGTATTAAGGACAGATGTGCTGGTCTGGTCCTGATCCTTGCTACCTAGACACAAACTTGCAAGCATTTTTTGCTTTGGCTTTGTGAGACAGGGTTTCTCTGTAGTAACTGTAGCTGTCCTAGAACTCACTCTGTAGACTAGACTGGCCTTAAACTCACAGAGATCTGCCTGCCTCTGTCTCCTGAGTGCTGGGATTAAAGGGGTGCACCACCACCACCCAGCTTTGCAAGCATTCTTTACCAGTAAGCATACAGGTAAAAATATGAGGAACGTTTTCTTAATAAACTATTAAACATTCTAATTATTGTAATTGGAACATAGTGTTGGTTGGATTAATGGGAGTTCAAATAAGATTATCAGATAACTAGTATAGAAAAACAAAGGATGTCACTAAGACTTTTTTTCTTAATTTATTTTTATGTGTAAGGATGCTTTGCCCGCATGTACGTCTGTGCACCTTGTGTATGTCTGTTGCCCGAGCATGTCAGAAGAAAACATCAGATGTTGTCTTAGGGTTTCTATTTCTGTGAAGAGACATCATGACCACAGTAAATTTTATAAAGAAAAACATCTAATTGGGGCTGGCTTACAGGTTCAGAAATTTAATCCGTTATCATGGTAGAAAGCATGGCAGTACAAGGCAGACGTGGTGCTGGAGAAGGAGCTGAGAGTTCTACATGTGGATCAGCAGGCAGCAGGAAGAGAGAGTGACACTGGGCCTGGCTTGGGCTTTGGAAACTTCAAAGTCCATCCCAGTGACACACTTCTTCCAACAAGGCCACACATATCCCAAAAGGCCATACCTACTCCAACAGGCCACACCTCCTAACTCCACTCCCTAAAGCATTCAAATATTTGAACCTACGGGGGCCAATCTTATTCAAACCACCACAGGCGCCCTGGGACTGAAGTTACAGACAGTTGTGAGCTACGATGTCAGTTCTGGGAATCAAACCTGAGTCTGAAAGAGCAGCCAGTGCTCTTAACTGTGGAGCTATCTCCACTTCCATCACTAGAGTTTTAGTTCCTGATGGAAGTTAAGTTAAGAACTGTAAATAAAGGAAGAGAAAGACATGAACCCCTCTAAGTCCCAAGATCATCACATTTGAAACTTATTTGTGTGTGTGTATGAGTGTATGTGTGGGGGGGGGCAGATACTGAATGTACTTATAGAAGCCAGAGGTCAGTTTCTGGTGTCTTCTTCAATCTTTATTACATATGATTTTAATTTTTACTGTATTTATTATGAGTATTTGTGTGTGTGCACATATATGTGATATGCATATGTGAATGAGGGCACACACATGCACAGCGTGCTTTTGAAGGTAAGAAGACAGCTTTCTACACTGAGTTACTCCTGCTGTGGGTTCAGGAGTCAGACTCAGGTCATCAGAATTGCAAGGCTAGCATCTTACCTACTAAGCCAGCTTGCTGGCCCTCTGCCTTAATTGTTGAGACAGCATCTCTGGCTGAACATGGAGCTCACCATTTCTGCTAAACTGCCCAGGGATCAATCTATCCCTTTGCCCCATGCTCCATTGCTGGGTTTACAGATGTGCACACATCGTTCTATATGAGTGTTGAGGCTCTAACCTCAGGTCTTCACCCTTGTGAAGTAAGCACTTTGCCTACTGAGCCATCTCTCCAGCACTTCATGTCTGAAGCTTTTACCAATCATGAATACAAGCTGTGTTCTTAATCCATTTATTTTCCTTTTTAGCCTTTAGACTCCACCAACACAGATTTTACAGTTGAGCAGCCACAGCTTGAAATAACAAAGGTTTGCTTTTTTCATATGCCTATGGGTTTCAGTTTTGTTCTGCATCATCTATTCTCTTAGGACACAGGCAAACGAAGAAGGTCACTTGTCCAACATGCTGGTCACAGTAAAGTGTGTGAGAAAGATCTCAATGTTCAGCCACCTGAGATACTCCCAATTGCGCATAGCATTTTTGTGAACATTTCCCTAAATGTGATCCCTATGAGATGACAAACACTGGCATTTCACTCTCTGCCAAGAAAGTAAAGAGACCTCCCCAAATCATCATACCAGTAAAAGGTAGGCTTGAAGGTCAACAGAATTTTCCCAACCCCTTTAGCCTTCAAAATCAGTACCGATGGTGTGACTCTTACGTATTATCAAGTTTAGCTGCCAACACGAGATGTAACTTCAGACTCCTCAGGACCATGACTTCTGTGTGCTGACCTGAGGAAACAGTTCCCAGATGATTTCACCTCCGTGATGCCGGTCTCTGAATCACTAATGACTCTGCAGCCTCAGCTGACCAGTATCAATTGTCCCAGTGAAGCAGAAGTTCCACTTTAGTTGTTCTTAATTTAAACTATTAACGGCCCTTGTAGAGTCTTCAAAGGACTCTCAAAACTTCTCACTGAAGCTTCACAAGCCAGGATTCCATCAAATGCACTGCTCTCAGAATTCCCTTCTAAGTTTTTACAACACTCCTTAAGCTCTGAAGTCTCAATGGCTTTCAAGGCCAGAGATGCAAAGTGTTTCCACAATCCTCCCCCAAAACACATGATCAGGTCTGTCACAATAATACCTCACAGGCTGGTACCAGCTTCTGTCTTATTTAAGGTTTCTATAGCTGTGATAAAACACCATGACCATGTGCAATTAGGTGAGGAAATGATTTATCCATCTTACAGCTTCAGTCCACCATCCAAGAGAAGTCAGGTCAGGAACCTGGAGCAGGGACGTATACAGACTGCATTGAGGAATGGCTTGCTCCCCACGTCTTGCTCAGCCAAGTTTATTATATACCTTGGGACCACCAGCCCAGGGCAGCATTTCCCACAGTGAACAGGGCCCTCCCACATCAATCATCAATCAAAAATGTGCACTATAGACATCACTACAGACAAATCTTCTGGAGGCATTTTTTTCAATTGAGAATGTCTCTTCCCAAATGACTCTAGCTTGTGTCAAATTGACATAAAGCTCATCACACTAACCTATATCCTTAATATTGAATCTTTCAATGTGTTATACATTGTAAAAGTTTCAAAAGCATTAGCATTAACAGAAGTTGATGAGAAATGAGACTCACGAGACTCCATCTTTTACCTAATAGACTACTTTTTAAAACTGCAGCTGTAACTCAAGTAAGGAAAGCATTTACCCAGAATTCATGAGAAAGTAAAAGGCAGAACACTTGGGATGTGTCCATAAACTCTATAAGTAAGTGTTGTCTCTACTGATTTTATGTCGTCTTCTTCATCAATATAAAAGCAAATCCATCCAATAGGTTCAGCAAACTGAAGACACTTTAACGAAGTGGGAAAGTTGCTTCCTGGAACTGGCTGATATAAAAAGCCAGATTGTTAGGAATCTCCGTCAGTAGACATGAACTATTGATTCATAGGCAAGACTAAAAAATACATGCTTGGAGAATATAAAACACGATGTCTCGAACCAAGAGAAAATTAGCAGTCCTCTTTATTACGGAAACTTTAATTTTCACAACACCATTTAATGAGGTGGAAAAAAGATGATGACAAGGAAAGGGGACAAGTAGTCCATGTGCTCATGCAGCAAGCATTTGTTACGTTCTTCCTGAGGTACCAGGCTCAGGCAAGTGCTGGGACTCCAGAGAGAGCCCTGTGGGAGACTCACCTGATGCTGTCAGTGGTAGGAACGAGGGAGACTGACAGTGTCAAAGACGACACTATGCTGTGGACAGGGACTCTGCCAGCACGGTGCAGGGCAGTACAGAAGAGGAGACTCAGCGAGTGGATCAAGGATCTTTTCCAAAAAGGCCGACTTCAGCTGGAGACAGACAAGAAGCCATGATGGTCGTGTGAGGAGTAAGGATAAAACAAGGAAAGAGGATTTCAGAAAACCCAGGATTTCATTTTGAGTAGTCTATGTGGTGATCCAGGAAAATAAGGCTCATTTTTCAAGATAAATTCTCCAGGATGAATTCTATTTCTTGAACAATATTTTTAATGAATTATACATTATTTTACAGATTAGATACACTGCATATATGGACAAAAGATTCATCATTCTGATACACTAAATAAAGCTAGCTGTTATCTTCAGATGTTTAATGGCATACAGAATATTATCCATCTTAATTATTCTAAATTTCTTGACACGGTACAGACGTCAGGAGACTCCTTCCAAAGAGCTGTGGCTTTGATACAACTCATTGAAATGTCATTATTTAATTCCTTTGCACAAACCTGGAGCAACTCTCCTATCAAATTTTTTAAAGCCCCAGAGATTCACAGGGGAGACTCGGTGGTTTAAAGTACTTGCTAATCTTTGCAAAGGAGCGGGGTTCATGTTCTAGCACCCACATGACAATTCAACATCATCTGTAACAGTTCCAGGAGATTTGACACCTCCTTTTGGCCTCTGCGACGCCCCTCTTCAGTGCTGAGCACAACAGACTCTCTCACCCTCTAAGCCCTGTGCCGCTGTAGGTCTTTGTGTTAATTATCATCACTGCAAGAAGCAGTTTCTCTGATGAGGTCTGAGCGGTGTACTGAACTATGAGTACAGCAATACGTCAGTAGCATAGATCAAACACTCATACATATAAAATAAATGAATCTTAAAGACTGTATTTGTGTATGTAGTAGTATGAGTATGGTACTCATCAAGAGAGACAAAGAGGCATACGTATAGGTGGAAGCCCTGCCAGACCTCAGCAGAGGGAACCACTGTCATGACCAGTGCCATCCTGGACAGTGGAGCTCTGAGAATCTAAGCACAGATGTTTTCACTGATCTAGAACTCCTCAGGTATTCTGCTGATAGCACATCCAGATCATTAGCAGTCAAACATCCCTCACATAAAATCCAACATGAGCAGACGATGCAAAGCTCAAGACTAGGCAGCCCCTTATCCAACAGTGCATGAAACAATTATTTTATACATAACTAAAATTAAACTCACACAACATTTCCCCTTTTCTGTATAAAAAAATTGTTTTACCTTTAAACACAATTTAACACTACACCAGCAAAACTATTTACAAGTAGAACCGTCATGAGGGTTGCTAGTACACAGAACCAAATGAAACCAAACATCTGTCAAGCTTTTTCAATGTCTTTGGACAGCAGAAAAACATTATCAATGTCCAATTCACTCACTATCTTCTGGGCTCCTCCAAAGGGCTTGGATCACTTCTCTGGCTCTGCCCTCTGCAGCACACACAGCTTGTCCTCCAGGTTCCAACTGGCTCCACTCCACTGCTGCTGCTGTTCTTGGTGGTCATCCCACTGTACTGGCATCTTCAAACCTGCTGGGGCCCCTTGCTGCAACTGGCCTGCACTTTCACCAATAGCCCCTCCTGGACTCTCTTCATGGTGACAAGCCTCAACATCTCTGCATGACCCCTTCATTTTGGCCTTGAACCTACCAAGGCTGAACCATCACCAATGGCTTCTCCTGGCCTCTCACAATGCCAAGCCTCAGTTGCTCTCCATGACCCCTCCATGCCTTCAAAACCAGCACTACCTGGGTAAGTCTTATAGTACCAAGTTCAGCTGTCAGCATGAGATACAACCTCATCCAGTTCTGGAAGACAGTTTTTTTGTGTTGACCCTGAGGAAACACTTTACAGATTTTAAGATAGAGTCTGGTTTGCAGGAAAAACAACTAGTCCTTTTCTGCAGGAATGGCTCCCTCATGGGCGCCATGACACCAATGACTATAATTTGGCAGGACTGTTGTTATTGTAGCTCATAGGGTTCACTAATGCTTATGACTGTTGGTGACATCCTCAGCATCCTGCACAGCATCTCCTGCTCTATGAACATTAGCTAACAAGGAGGAAGCTTCCAGGTTGATACTAGCCTGATTTCACCATGTCCTGTGACCAAAACGTGTCCTTCAGCAAAGTATTTTACCATTAAAGTATGGTGATCAACCAAAAGAAGTGTAAGCTCCGTGTCTTAAAGGTTTCACCACCTTCTTCTATTCTGGGAGGCAAAGTTTCCCATACATGAACCCTGGGAGAGCAAAACACATGAGCAAACTAATTAGCATAATCACCATGTTGATTTAAAGTTTATTATTTAAACTTTATTTAAATTTAAAGTTTATTATTAGTATTAGAGGATTTCAACAAGTATGTGCTCTCTGTGGCCAATGAGAAGAAAGCAAAGCCTTATTAAGTAATAATATATGTAAGGCATTTGATGAACGACTTCTGGAGAGACATGAGAAAATACCAATTCATTCCAGAAAGGGCAGCAACAAATCTAAGAAATGATTCTGAAACCAAGTTCACTTGGGGGAACCAATTCACTTGGTTAGGTTACTTCTGAGAGCATGGCAGACCCAGAAGGAGCTGCATCACTGAGAAACCCTGCCCAGCGTGGGTGAAAGCTTTTAAAAGCTCTGTCACTGGAGTTCCCTGCACAGCTTACAGGAAGCTCTACTTAGATATCTCTTCTCTCCAAGTGACTGCTTCCTACTTATGGAAGCTCCTAGCGCTGAATCTCATAGCTTGTAGTTCTTGGATCCTGTAACTTGTAATTCTTCTATTTGTGAGTTTCCTGAGCCTTTACTATTCCTCAACAGGAAATATGTCAAACTAGGAAACAGCATTCTTCTCAGTATTAGACACTTCTTTTTCTCACCTTGCCCACGTTACCTTACCTCATTCTGTTGCAGCCAAATAGATACGCTGTGGGTTCTTTGTGTAGTATCCCTCACTTTGTTAAGATGTCTGTTGAACCCAATCCAGTTCAGTACCCCCACTACTCACTCCCCTTATTTACTTTGTTTTTTTTTCCTTTGAATGAACCTATCTGAAGTACGTGATATGTATCTATTTATAGCTTACATGTATTTATTTATAGCTTGACCCCACCATTTTGGCATTTAAAATCCTTGAGAGCAAATAGTTTTGCATATTCCCTGTTGAATTTCAGCACCCAAACCTGTCTTAGACAGAGTGAGATTTCACCACCTATGTAGTGCAGAACTAAATGGACGGGGAGTCTGACTGTAATTAACACAAAATATTAAAAGAGCACGGGTGAGACAGGATTGAGAGGACTGTTGCTCTAATGGATCTGTTCGTACTGTTTGTGGGGGAGGAGTTGTGGACATGTTTGAAACTTTGGGCTGGAAAAGCCATTGAGTTCTCAGAACTTGATAAGCTTTTGTCTTGGAGCTTGGAACAGTTATGCTGAGAGAAATGTGAGTTATGGAAGCCTGCTTGTGTCGTAGCAGAAGGAAGCAAAAACTCTATTGGATCTGTTGGTGTGATTTTTTTTTTATTAAGAATCTGTGGAATTGAAGCCTTATGTGCTTTACTGAGACAACTGGTGCTGCTTATATCATCACTGAGGCAAAATCTTCTGGGAAGTTCTTCCTCACTGTCAGCACACAGAGACGTTTTCCAGGGGACTAAGGTTGTATCTCAACCTGGTATCAATATTTGGAATTGTATAAGAGTCTGTTTTAGGTGATATAAAAGCTGCAGGATTGAAGGGAGTCATGGAGAAAAACTGATACTTGGTATAACGTGGCAAGATAGGAGTCTCTGTAGAGAGGTCAGGAGAGGCTATGGGAGAAGATGTAGCCTCTTTTGCAGTTGGAGACCCCAGAATATTGGAGATGCCAGAACCATGCAATGACCTCAAAGGAAAGTTGCTAGAGGGCGGTAGAGCTGGCCTGAGCCATTGAGACAAACTATCAGTACTGCTCAATTCTTTTTGAAGCCATAAGATTATGAGTGAATCCTAGATGCTGAACATTGAGCTACAAGACTTGATTTAACTGCTGGATTTTTGCTTTTGCTTTCATATGATTATATCATTACGTGACGTTTAAGTTTATGATTAAGAGTGATTGTAATGTGATCTTTCCCCATGAAGGGGGTGTGTGTGTGTGTGTGTGTGTGTATAATCATATGGAAAAACAGACTGACAGTGGTAGAAAGGAGAGGAGAGAACAGAAGAGACACAGGAGAGTAGAGAAGGGTAAAAAAAAAAAAAGGCCTGAATAAAGAGAGAAGTCTGGTCCCATCTATAAGAGGTGTGGCTTTAATTCATATTATTCTCAGACTTTGTTTCTCCCTCTTGAGTTGCTGAACTCCTGCTGGGGTTGGTTCTAGGCAATGGCCAAAGGTAAGTTGGAAAAGAAAGAATTTATTTCAGCTCCCAGATTATAACCCATCATGAAGAGAAGCCAGGGCTGGAACTCAGGGCTGAATCCCGGGGACAGGAACTGAAGCAAAAGCAGGAACCATGGAGGAAGAACACTGCCTACTGACTTGTTCCCCACGGTGTGGTCACCCTTTTTTCTTATACAACCCAGGACCACCTGCTCAGGGGTGGCACTGCCAAAGTGTTGGGTCCCTCCCACATCAATCATCAATCAAGAAATGTCAAGCTAATTTGATAGAGGCCTTTCCTCAATTGAGGTTTCCTCTTCCCAGATGACCCTTGCTTTGTGTAAAGTCTCAAAAAACTAACCAGCATAGTCAATGGTACCACTGAGAAGAAACAAAATAACCATGTTCCTCCCATGGCTCTCTCTACAGTCTCCATTTCTGCTTTCAGATTCTCCCAAGCTCTTAATTTTGAAGCATCTCAAGGCTGATGTCATCCTATTTGTACCTATACTCTCTTGGTGATTTCAATCAAAATTCAGGTTGATTCTCCATTTCTGTGTTAACGTTTCTAACTTCTCTTGAGTCCAGATCTTACTTCCAACTCATATATGCAACTGCTAACCCAACATCTTTCTGTTCTTGGATGTGTAATAGCAAGTGAACTCCTTCTCTTCCCCCTTGGTGCCAAGAGCTCTTTTGTCTTCTTCTTGTAACACTTCCTTGAGAAAGATAGCTGGCTAAGTTTCATCTGTCCTTTTATCTCTGCAGCTGGACTCAACTCTAAAGTTTATTTCTCAAGTGCTTGCTCTTAGAGCCCCAATTCTACACTGTTGCATTTCGTCCAGCTTCTCCCGTGCAGCTGGGTTCAGATTTGTTATCTTACCCACACAGAGACTCTTGAATTCTTGTTGATTTCAAAGTTTCATCCTTTTAGGGCTCTTAGAAATTACTTGCCTCCCTCTTTAACCCTGTGTGGCTACTCTGCAAATATACGTGAGTATTTCTATTTATTCGTGATGTATCAAGTGCGTTTTCTAAGATTTAATATTAGTAATCAAGATTGAATAAGAGAACTTGTGCTTGTTTCCTCCAGAGTTACCAAGGAAAGTAGATTATATGTGACCAAGAGACACCATTGAAAACACCTTACCCTGTGAATTCATCGTTATTAATAAACTCTGACACTGCGGAAAGACAAAATGTGATTATCTATATTTCTGACATAGCACACCTGTGACAATAGGGAAAAATACTAATTGGATTAATTACATTTTTTCCAAGCTATATTCAGTGTTGCATATAAACGTAATGACCATTTGAAGATCAGCACAGCCAGTTGTCATTCAAAGCCAGGGTCAGTAAATATTTGTTTAGAGTAAAGGCTAGACTCATATTCAGGTACACTGTCAGAGGCTTTCCGCCATCCAAGGCTACTGTCACAACCTAGGTCTAATAGTAAATTACTGGCTCACTTTCAATGGAATCTGAGAGTAGATAGGAAAAGAAAAAGACAGAAATGATGCAAGGCCTGTAGGACCGTCAGTCATACAGGAAAACACAAGACGTGTCATCACATTTGCAAAATCCTCTTGTCTACGTATCACAGATCACTCCCACTCTTTCTTGGTGTCAGAGAAAATGCTCAAAGCACACTTACCACATTAATTTTTAAGCACATGCTCTTAGGCAAAAAAAAACCTCCTATTTCTAACAACTTGATTCCTGAAATGGCTGCCCACAGCCTGTAATTTGAAGCTGTTCTATACACTGAAGAGTGAAGACAACTATAAGACACAATAGAGTTTTATCCCATCGTACCAAGGCACTTCTCCAACCAAGGCAGAAAAAGCCTTCTCTCGTGGGTTTGCCTCTTTTCCTCCTGGGTGTTCCAAGGCCAGAACCAGTTACATTCAATTATTTAAATCCAACAGTTTTAATTAAGAGCCTTGGGTCAGTGCCAGCTGTCTCACAGGCAGAGCTATTTAATGAAAATATTTTATGGATCTGGCTTGCATCTGAGTGGGGACCCTTAGTATTCACTCGTTACTAGAGCCAAACAGAACTGGAAAGGAGTGTTTCTGTCCACACAGCGGACCTAAAGCTGCATCCCAACTTTATTAGAAATGAAGAGTTTTCAGCATTTCTAATCCAATGATCACATGCTCTGAGTGCTTTTTGATATGTATATTTGCCTGTTTATGTACCTAGAAGGATTTTTAAATCACCTACTCATTCTAAAATGACAGTATAAAATAAATACTCCAATTCTCTCTTTCTTATACATATTCCATTCGTGAATAATTCACCTGAAAAATCACATGCTTGTTTCCTATTATTTGAGAAGCAGATTGCTTGCGGGCCTCCACCATTGAAGTGTTGATTAATATAAATTTATTTTCTGATGAGAAGTAAGTTCCTTTCAAGATAGAAACTGAGTAGATACCAAAAACTCCTTTCTGGAAATTCTGAAAGTTAGCTGATTAGCAGGGAGAACAGAGAAAGTAAGAGAACACCACTATTCCTAAGTGGAACAAATATACATCAATGTTTGTGCTCCAGGCTCTCTCCTAAATACTGGAGACAGAACATAAACAAATGCGACCAAAATATTTGCACATAAGGGTTTTATTCTGTAGAGAGAAGAGACTAAAATAAAAACACATGTATGCAATAAATTTAGAATGTAAAAGATTTCTGAGCTATGAAGAAAATCAAATCTGGAAAAAGAGACCCAGTACGTATGTACTTATCTCCTTGCAGCTATTGAAATCCCAGCCAATGAGATAGATTCTGTTTGTTTTTAATTTCTAAGCTTAAGAAAGAATTAACCATTATTTTAAAGGGAACATTTGATTATGTCAGGAGCAGGGCAATCTCCATTTTAATCAACCCCAAGTTGAGTTTATTTAGAACCCAATGTTATCTGCAAAGACCTTTGCATGTTTTCTAAATGAAATAATGAGTATCGTGGGGATGCTGTGCCAGTATTTGGTCTTACTCTCTTAGAAGCATTAGAAGGAAAGATCTAATGGTGATCAGTAAAAAAATGAAGGAAAAATGAAAAGATCAATAAAGTTTGATTTTTATTTGATTTTTAAAATAATAAACTAAATGGATAAACCCTTATCTACATTGATGATGAATAAAAGATGTAGGACTCTGTTGAATAATAGCCATGAATGGAAGTGGACATGTCAGAAGGGATGCCTCAGGGATATAACAGAGTGTGAGCTGAGAAATTTTCTCTGTGAAAAGAAATAAGACCAGGATGCCCATGTTCACCACGTGTACTAGTGCTGAACCCTTAGGAAGCACAATTAGACAAGAGGAAGAAAAGGAAGTCATCATAATGAAAAAGAAAAATACCAAATTTTCCATTTTTGTAGACGACATGATTTTACCCAGAAAACTCTAAATACCCCCCAAAGCTGTTATAACACAAAAGAATTAAGTTGTAGCATACAAAGTCAACATACCAAAATCAGTAGCTTTATCAATTTTATTTAATTTATTATTGTGTGTTGTGTACATGGTGTCTTGTGTGTGTGTGTGTGTGAGAGAGAGAGAGAGAAAGAGAGAGAGAGAGAGAGAGAATGGGAGGGAGAGAGAGCACATGTGAAGGCTAGAAGACAACTTTGGGAAATTGGTCCTCTCCTTCTACCATAGGATACAATAATCAGGCTCAAGTTAGCATGCTTGTTTGGCATGTGCTTATCTCGCTGGTCCAATATTAACATTTTTATATAGCAGTAATTAAATTAACATGACATTACAAAAACAATTTTATTTACAAAAACTACAAATATTTAGCAAAGTTTTAATTGAGGAAGTAAAATTTCTTTTCAGTGAGAAACATAAGATACTGATGAAAGAAATTAGAGAGGACAAAATAGATGAACGATTCCCCATGTTCATGCACCATAAGGATTAGTTTTGGTAACAATGGCCATATTAGCTTAAGTGATCTACAGAATCAATGAAGTCCCATCAAAATACAAATGATTTTCTTCATGTAAATATAATTTTAAAAAGCTGGTCAATGGGGGCACATGCATGTCTTTAATCCCAGCACTTAGGAGACAGAGACAAGTGGATCTCTGTGAGTTAGAGGCCAGCCTGGTCTACAGAGTGAGTTCCAGGACAGCCAGAGTTACAACAGAGAAACCCTGTATGTGTGTATGTGTGTGTGTGTATTTTAAAGTTTCTAAAGACTCAAAATAGCCAACGTAGGCAAAATAACAAATTTGTAGGCATCATAGTACTGACATGGAAACATACAATGAAACTAGACATAGAGGTGCTCACATAAGAAGAACATAGAAAATTGGAAGAGAATAGAGAAAACAGAAATCAGCTAACACTAACCAAGGCAACAGATTTTTGACAAAGATGCCAAACATATACACTGGAGAAAAGATACTTCTTCAATTAGTAGCATTGGCAAGATTGGCTATACACATCCAGAAGATTTAAAATTGATCCCTTCCTCTCATCATTCACAAAACTCAACATGGATTAGAGATCAAATTTTAAACTATAAACTATTAAATTACTTCAAGAAAACAGAGAAGCACTTCAAGATGTTGCTGGAAAAGATGATTTTTTAGATAGAACATCAAAGTCCAAGCAACAAAGATAAAACAAATGGAATTATATGAAATTAAGAAGCTGAGCATAGCAAGGGGAATGGTCAATAGAGTTAAGAGACAATCCACAGAATTTTTTTAAAAAGTGTGTATTTGTGTAGTTGTCATCTGGCAAGGGCGACTTCAAAATATAGAAGAAACTTAAAAAAACCAGTCACCAAAAAATTAATCTAATAAAATGGGCCAAGGAACTAAAATGCGTCTCAAAAGCAGACATATAAGTGACCAACAAATAGACAGAAAAAAAAATTACTCAGTCTCACATGATTTAAAATCAAGTCACGAAGAAATGTCTCATCTCAGCTAGACTAGCTTTTACCAAAAAAACAAAAATAACAAATGCTGAGGAGAATGCAGAAGAATGGCAAGCGTACGCTGATGGAGGGAATGTTATTCGTGTAGCCATTGTGGAAAGCAGTGTGATTCTTCAGCAACCGAAGTGAGAACTGTCATATGATCCGATCATTTCTACCCCTGGCTGACCATCCAAGGTGAAATCATTATGTCAAAAGATCCCCACGCTCAAGTGTTTATCGCAGTACTGTTTAAAGTAAGTATGATATTATTTCAACCCCGATTCCCTTCAGTAGATGAAGAAAATGTGTGTTGTAGACCACACATTCTTGGTTGTAAGAGTAAGGAAATTATTCTAATTGTCATTTTCAGTAGTGTGGGTGGAACCGAGGGCCATTGTACTTAGTGAAATAAGCTAGACACATAAAGACAAATGTGTCATGTTTCCATTCATTTGTGGAAAATGATGATTCAGCCTTGCAGAACTACAGGATGTAGTGATGCTCACGTAGAGACTGGAAAGCTGCAGAGGAGGAGACACAAACAGTTCAGTTAGTGCCACAAAAGTACAGTGTGGAGGACTTCCTGCTTCTTCTCTTTAGGACAGTGGGGTAACAATGGTTAAAACAATACAAAGTACCTAATCAAAAAAAAAGATTAATGTTTGAAAAACGTGGAAATACTATTAGCCGGATTAGACCATAACACATTTGTGTAGATGCAGTGAATTAACACTGGATAGCCCGTGAACATGAACACATACTATGTCTCTATAAAAGTCAAGGCCCATTGTATCATAAAGAGTTAAGAAAAAAACAGGGCAGTTGAGAAAGTAGACCTGCATGTTCAGTTTGCCCTCAGTACACTTACTTTTTAAAGTTAACTGATTCGGAGCACTCAGCAGCCACATGCGAGCTGTGTGCTAGGAAGCACAGTTTATCACCACAGGGATTAGGCCAGTCTCCCAGTTCTTCTGTTGATCACACAGACAGAAGCAGCGGAGCACCTATCACTCGGAGGCTGCTGTTCCTTGCTCACACCGGGATCATCTCTCCTATGGGTTGAGTTTCACATTTAGAAGAAACAACTTACACGTGTTACAAAATCCGTTTGATCTCTTTGCCTTTGCAACTGTGATGGTCAATGCTATCAACACTGCCAACGGCTGATGTTAGTTGAGTAGGAAAAGACAGGCGTGTCTCTCCTACTCAATAAAACAAAATCCTTATTGATGTTGGGGTTGGTGAAGCAAGATGCTGTAAACGTTCAAAAAGATACAAAAGTACAAAATAATCTACTTTTACTTGAGGAATTTCTTTAAAATATTAACAAACCTTCAAAATTTTAAGTTAATAGGCATTTTGACATCCATTAAGACAATTTTTCTTTCTTTTAACTGTTTAATCCAGGTAATTATTTCAAAAGTTTTGCTATTTCTTTTTAATTCCCTCACTTTATTCCCTTAGAACATTAGTGAACTTAATTTGCTGATATTTTCTCAGAACTTTGACATTTGTTTGTAGTTTTATCTTTCTATGCTGTCTATGCTTAATTTTGGCATCAGGATTATGCTAAGCTTTCAATACTTAATTTTTACATTTAATGAGTGTTCTCATCATACACTGCTATCCGAAACATTTGCTTTAACTGTCCTCATTGACCCAGGATTTACTTACAGAGAAAATAAATGGGTATGTAATCAGATCCTTAATTCTTTACTTTCTTTTCTAAGTATCAATCACCTTAAGCTAGAACTCCCTGGAGTTTCCCTTTAGGGTTTGATTTTTTGACAATTTTTGCCTTTTAAAAAAAATTGGGGCATTGTTTGTTTGTTTGTTTGTTTTTGTTTGTTTTGACACAGGGTCTCTTGTCTAAGTTTTTTTAGTTACTTTTAAAATAGTTTGTGCACTGTTGAGTGATGGGTTGTATAGGTCTTGGCATTTTATATTGTCTACATGTTTGGGATTTATGTGGAGATGTTGATTGCTAATGATCTGCACATGCTATCAGTAGAACACCTGAGGAGTTCTGGATCAATAAAACCTGAGCTCAGATGCTCTGGGTTCTTCTGTCCAGTATGGTGTTTGTCATGGTGTTAGTTCCTTCTGTTGAGGTCTGGCAGAGTTTGCACCTATGAGAGTGCCTCTTTGTCATCTTTGCTGAGCTGCCCCAGTAGCAGCCTTACAACTACAGTCTCTCTACATAGCCCTCCTGGAACTTGTTATATAGAAAAGGCTGGCCTAGAACTCATAGAGATCTGCCTGCCTTGGAGTGCTGGGATTGAAGGTGTTTGCCTCCTCGCACAGCCCTGACAAGCTTTGTCTTTTATTCTCAGGTTAATTGTATGTTCCTTCTACAGTGCATACCTTTACATGTTGTGATTTTGGGTTACATTTTCCTGTGCCTTGATATCAATATTTTCACAATTTCTTGTTAAAATTTGCCAAGCAGATCTTTCCTGCCTTTTCCTTTCTTAATTTTGTTGAAGCTAGAGCACTTACAAACAGCTCTTGTGAATGAGATCTTGTTCCTTTTTTTATCAATATTTTAACATATTTCTAAAAGAAAACCTCGACTTACTTGTATGTAATAATTATTGATGTACTTTAACCTTCCTGTCAAATTTCTTTACATATCATTTCTTACTCAGTTTTATACTTTTATTAAATGGCAAGGCCTTCTTTACCATCTTAGATTCCCTAATTGGTTCAGTTAACTATTGGTGCTGAAATCTTCCAATGTTTAACCATAATACTGGTGTTGAAGTTTAAATGCAAATTGTCTCTAAATCTTACCTCCTTGCCAGATCTTTATGTTCTCAAAAACAGAAAAAAAAACTGGATATTTTCTTCTTCTCACTTTTACTCTCTTCTGACTTAATCTTCCACAATCATACCTCATGGCTGAGTGAAATAATCTAAACTCTTATTACCAAGTTGTTATTAAATTGTCTTCATTTTTGAAATCATTTTTAGTAATTATTTGTGGTCACATCAAGCCATCTAAACCATCAATAATTATCAGGAATTCACGATAAACATTATCGTTTCCTCCCTTATTAATCTTATATCTTGTGTTTGCTTTAGGAAATGTTCATCCTGGAGCACAGTTTTCAAAATGGAAGATCAACTTTCTGATTATTTGTATATCCAAACTGGGGCTGGTTTGCACTTTTTACATTTCAGATTCAAAGTGCATTAGTCTGATGTCAGGGCCCAAGTGTCAATACTTCTTAGTAAGTTTCCCCTGGAGAAACTATTATTTACCCAGGCTGAGTTAGAGACTTGTCCTCAGAATGCTTTCCTGGGACAAAGGCCATGAGCAGCTGTTGTAATCGGAGCCAGATGGCAGTGAGCGTCTAAGCTAGACAAGTCCTGATGCTTTCCCTTCCACCGCTAGCCTGCTTCACCATTCTGCTGCCCCTTGATTCTGAACTGGGGCAACCTCTGGGGCTTCATCAGGCATCTTTCACCTCTCTTTGTGCATTCTCATTTCTGTAGTCGTTTCCTTCGATCTACAGTTTTCAGTTGGCTGGTCACTTAGCTGGTTTGGTTTGGTTTTAGCTTGGTTTGGCTTTTTTTTGTCTGGTTTCCATTAATCTTTCCATATCTTTTTATGGAATTGTACATTAAAGGTCTGATCTTCTATTTCCAAGAGTCTCAGGAAAGTATCTTATTACCATTTTAATACTATTTTTAAAAGTATTGGAAAGAGCATAGAGTCTGCTCAATTAGTGATCCTGAAGGACACAGAACGTGTGCTTATTCACTAGCACATGGTTGACTTATATTCCCATTTTGTTATAGCTTGTGCTAATTTTGTCTGAAACAATCAAAAGTCACATTTTTTTTTTTTTTTTTTTTGGTGTATGCCTTTCCATTCCCTTCATGTCTGTGAGTCTGGCTATCTAGACCTGCGGAGTGCTTCTCTAATACCTGACCTGACATTGATTACACATATCTTCTGATATGTTTATCTTTTATCCATTTTTCTTTATGCTTGTCCAAGCTGGTATCTGTTCTCTCTTCATATTTCTTTCCAATGACACTTTTGATGTTATTCTACCAAGGACATCCCTGACTCACTGAGCATATTCTTGCCATTCCCTTTGAACACAGTTGGCTTTGTGTAGTGCCAATACTTTGAGGGCAAGTCTCAGACTCTGTTTATAAAACAAACACCCAGTGGTCACCATGACCAAATATTTTATCACACCTGCAATGTTGTCAGTCAGTTCAAAACAGAAGCTCATGAGATCAGAGAATCTCAATCAGAATCTTCAGTCGCCTACTATTTCCAAAAACACAAAAATTAGTCCCCTTTTTTCTGTGGCATGCTTTCTTCTCCTAGAAAAGTCTAATTAGTCAAATTCCTTGGGATCATTCCCCTCCAAGTGGTAGAGACTCAATGTCTGCCTCTTTTTCTTTTTCCAGTCCCTGTTTGCGGTAGAACTGACTTGCAAGAGTATCACATTTTCAGATCCATGCTTACAAAGGTTTTGAAATTAAACTTAGATATATCTAGGTGTATCTAATAAGTCAGGACCAACATCAGCCTGAAGGCATGGGCTCATCTGAGTATGGACACGAAGACAGATGCTTGTCCACTGCACCATTACCCGCAAAACGAATCATTGTAACACAGCTCACTTGTGAAGGGCCCCAGGTGTCTCTGCACCAACCTCCACACCACACACACAGTGTCAACAGTGCTCGAACACTGTTTATCATCCATGAGTGACTTTTTCAGAGAGGAGTATTCATGCATATTCATGATATTTATGAGAATTTGTGTTATGACAAGAAATTTGATTTTATTTCTATTTCTAAATTCTTGATGTAATCTGTACCAACTACCCAATCCTTGGTGTGTTACTGCAGAAATCAAGTCATTTGGCATGTTCTCATTATGCTAAGACTTTTCTAAGTCCCTTGTATATAATATAGTGGCAGTAGACAATTTTATACTTGTTAACTTATTTCAGTGTGTGTGTTTGTGCACCATGTATGTGTGCATGTGGCCATGTGTACATTGGAACCTAAAGGCTAATTCCTCTCTTGTTTTCCATGTTACCTTTTTTTCTATCCTTTTTTTTATTGAAAATAGATATTTTCATACAAAATATTCTGATTACAGTTTCACTTCCCACAGCCCCCACCAAATCCTTCCCACCTCCTTACCCACCCAAATTCACACCCTTTCTTGTTCTCTCTCATTACTTTTTATAAAGAAAGGTCTCTTGCTGAACCTGGAGCTCAGCAAACCAGGTGGCCTGCAAGCTCCAAGCATGTCTCCTCCAATGCTAAGATTATAGGTGCATGCCAATACACCCAGCTTTCATGTGGTTGCTGGGGATCTGGACTCAGGTGTTTGTGCTTGCACATAAACACTGTACCAATTGAGCCATATTCTCACCCATATATCATACTTTATTAGTGAAAACTTTCTGAAGTTAAAGTGTGTGAAGTTATTAGGGGAGTGATGTGAACTCACATATCCATCAAGATTCAATCCACAAACTTTCCTACTCCTGATTCAAAAGGAGGCACTGGGTAAGGAGCTACCTACAGTCCTCTGAGGAAATGTGTGAGCTTCCTTTTGTGCTCTATGGGCCTCGTGTTGAGCTTTGTTCTTTGCATGTGTGATTTGTTGAAAACCAATAGCAAGTAAGGGAGTGAGTGAGGAGGTTAAACAACACACTGAAGGCAAACTGAATGACGTCGGGATTTAAATTCCGACTATACAGCTTTGTGCTGTATATTTTAAAGCCATTGTTGTGGGGATAGCCATCTGAACGTGCAGAGTCAAAGACAGAAGTTTAGAAAAAAGACTAGGCTTATAATTATAAAGCTGCTTAGTAATCACATTGTGTAAGTATATCTGTTTTTATGGGGAAATCATTTAAAATGCTTTTTAACTGTTAATATAGAAACATTAGTGGAACATCGACATCCTTCAGGTGACAGGCTGGGAAGAAGTGACAAGAATAATTTTCTCTTGTTTTCTAAAATCTGTAATGAACAGACCAAGTATGGAGAAGTGAAGCTACTGGACAAAGCAGGGTGATGTCCAGTAGATTCTCATTGTTTTATACAGAAACTACCCATCTCAGTCATCTGCTTCTAGATACCATGGGGAGCCATGGTATTTTTGTCTTTGTTATCGTTATATGTGGTTATTTTATCACAGTAAGGCCACAGTAGTAAACACACATCTATGTATTCTATCTTCAAGATTCATGTCATCTTTTAAGGATGCTTAGATATACATCTCAGGTGTCTGCCTTCGGGGCTGTTGAGTGGACAGCTGTGAACTGATGTTGAATTCAGGGGAGTTGTCTTTGCTGGTGTGCAATATTGATCAGAAGAATAAAGTGCCACAGTGCAAACCTTACCCATCTCGTGTTTTCCAGAACCCATCCGCTTGCTTCCAGCTGAACATAAGTTCATAAAACCATTTCTTACTGGCAGCATTTGACCATGCGCTGCTTATTGGGAGTTCGGAGTGAAGAAACAGCTGAGGGGGGAAATGAGGTGCATTAGAGGAGTATTGTGAAAGGAAAACACAGATTCTGGGCATGAAAGTCAAGGGAGAAGATTGACTCACAGGTGCATCTGAGCTGTTAGTGTAAGTTGGGAAAGGCCACAGCATCGTAGAAAAATCAGCCAGAGACAACTGAGAAACACTTTTTATTTGATTTCTGGATTGGGCTTTGCTTTCTTTGCTTTTTGTTTTGTGTTGTTTGTTGTAAAATAGAGTATCACAGTGTAGACCAGGCTGGCCTTGAACTTTTAGCACCCTGCCAGCCTTTGACTCTCAAGTGCTGGGAGGCATGAGCCAGCACACCTGGCTGCTAAGAAGTAGCTGGGGGAGAAAGAAGAAGTGGGAGGGAGCTGAAAGGAAGGGAGGGAGGGGAAGATGGGGCTGGGATGAATTACACAAGAAAGAAAGATAGATAGATAGATAAATAAATAAATAAATATTTCCAAAAAAAGTATTTTAAGCAGACAGGAACGTCTTCATAGTGATGGGGAGAGAAGCATGTTCATCTTCACCAAATCGAGGTGAAGAGCGATGCTATTCTCCTTCAATAACCACATCAAGTGGCTACAGAGGCCATTCCCACCTCATAGCCTTGAGACATGATAGATCCCTCAGAGTTAGGCATTGTCTAAGCTCTTATGGAGAAAAAAACAACAGAAAATCTAAGCAAGTCCTCATATTTCCTTCCTCCTTTTGCTTTTTCTCATGACATCACTCCGCTCTTTGTAATGGGCGCCATTTAAAGTTGCCCACGTGCAATGATTTGTTTATCTTAATAAATCCAGAAAGCAGGTACTTTTATTATATCATTTTTATTTTAAGAATAGCATGAATTTCTCAAAGTAAGCCTCTGTGCCAGTCTTTTGTAACTGATGTTGTTGCTCTTTAATAATATAGGTCTCTCAGTACACACACACACACACACACACACACACACACACACACACACTCAGATGTTTCCTTGGGAGAAATCTAGAGTCAGGATCTGGAGTTCAGCCTAGAACACCTGTTTCTTTAACCACTATGATGAATTTCCATTGAGGTCCCTGAGATTAATTATTGACAATCCTTTTGCTTAGAGTCCCCTAAACTCACCAAAGGTTCTAATAATGTTGGACCTCAGGGAAAAAAGACAGTATAATGTCTTCCTGTCTTTCTTTGGAAGCCTATTTGCTCCATATGAGTATGTTCTTCCCTAACATAATATATTATAGAATTTGTGGATGAGATGTGGTCCCTGTAATAGTCTCTAATTGTTTAACATCCACTCAAGTGAAAGATGTTGAATCAAATTTCCCAAAGTAAGAATATCCATTTATATATGAAAAAGCCATTGGATAACTTGGGTTGGTTATTCCTCTAATTGATAAGTCATTCTTTAAACTCTCTCTTACTTTGCAGACTCTATAAAGGAACATTCACTAAGAAAGAGATGAAATTATACTGGCACAGCTTACCAGGAATTCTGTCCCCATTAAACTTAAATCAAGGGCTGGGGATATAAGTCAGTGGTAGAGCATTTGCCCCACATAAGTGAAGCCCTGGGTTCAATCCCCAATACCACAAAAATATCCAACCAAGTTGATGAATAATGTAGCTTCTTACATGAGCCAGGAACCTTTAACAAGTAATTGGTGTATGAAAATTCAGATGCATTTCAACTCAGTGAGAAACATTCAGTTACAATAGCTAGAGTGATATTAGAGAGAGGAAAGGGAAGAAAAAGGAGGCAGTGGGAAGGGGGAAGGTAGGGGGAAAGCAAAGGGGACAAACTAGGGGAGGGAGGGAAGAGGAAGTGAGAAGAGAAGAGGCAAGGAGAGGAGAGGAGAGGAAAGGAGAGGTGAGGAGAGAAGTGAGAAGAGGAGATAGCTTTTGCATTGCTGTAGGGATACTTAATGGTGCATCTACTGTTAAAGATGCTCCCTTGGGAACCCTGTAGAAGAGGAGCAGAAAGAGGCAAGGCCTTCTAGTCACAGTAGTGTCTCACATATGAACTCATAGAGACTGAGCCATCATCCACAGGGCCTGCATGCATCTGTGCCAGATGGGATCCCAGCCCTGAGAGAGGGAGTAGACTGAAGGCCCCATCAACAGAGTCTCAATTGTTATAAAGCTACACTTATGGGCAGGCACTATGTCCAGCCAAAGAAAATTAACTCAGTGGTATCTTTGAAGGGTTTTTGTCTCATAATGCTTTGTCTGGGCATTTTTTTACCTTAACATACCATAATATATAATGTAATATATATACATATATATATAGTATATCTGTATAGTATATATGTATATATGCATATACATTACTATATATATTACATATACTATATATGTGCATATGGTATATACAAATACTATATGTAGATATATTACCTTATATATTATGGCATAATATATAAGGTGTAATATATTATATATAAAGTAATATACATATATTATATCGTATATATATGGTTTTATATATATAACCATAATTATATATATATATATATATATATATACCAATATGTGTAATATATATTACCTTGTATATATATGGTTTCAGATTTTGTGTTTTATATAATTTCTGTATGTACAAATGTGAGTATCTTTGTGTCTTATATGTGGTTGTTTGTTTAATTTTTATTTACTATTTTTAGGTGCCCATTTGTATTCTAATGAGATATACAAAGAAAAGGAGTAGATTTGGGTTGTGAGGAGGTGGAGAGGATCTAGGAGGAGTTAGGGGGCATCACGATCAGAATATGTTACATAATAAAATTTTTACTTAGAAAATGGTCCTGTGGTGCCTCCAAAATTCTACTCGTAGAATTTCCATATGATTTGAAAATTATTCCTTTGAGTCCATATCCAAACAAATTGAAAGCAGGACCTCTGAGATTTTCATGTTCATAGAAATGCTATTCCCAAAATTATAGGTAGACACAAACCAGCAATGGGTAGACACTCAAAATGTGATCTATAATTAAAATGCAATATTATTCACCCTCAAAAACAAAAATGAGCCAAAACTTTGGACACATGTTTCAACATGCATAAAACTTCAATACATTAGGCTAAATTAAGATACTGTGAAAGAAAGGCAGTACACATTTGGAAGATTCAAAACTCCCCCTTCCCCGCTCATTCCCAAATGAGATTCCACAGGATTGGGCTTGGTGAGAGGGGAAATGGCCAGAACACAGAAGGTAAACTGTAGATGCAATGATTGCTGCGCTGACTAGAAAGAAACCAGAAACACTGAATGGTGGGACCAGGGGATGCTGCTTAGAAGTGTGCTAGACTCCATTTAGTGTAAGCTGCACAATTCCTGCCCTGAAGCACTGCCTCAGTTTCCCTTCTCACTGGTGGCAGACAGCAGGTCATTTGGAACACAGCGGAAACTGAATCAGGAACTATGTTGGTGTAGGTAGTTAGGGGAAAAGCCTGTGGTGAACATGTCATAGTAGAAACAGATGTTAGAGTTAAACAGGAATGTTAGCATTACATCAGGGAGGCAGGAACACAAGCAGAAAGCTTGCCACTGGGTATGAGATAACCAAGAGGACTTGATAAGACATGGATGGGGTCTGAGAAGCAAGGCCAGTGTCAGCAGGCTGGCTGTCTAGCCCCACCCCTACTTCCAGGGAATATATGCTGGACACCACCTCTCTTTTACACATTCTTGCTGCTAATGCAGTTTATTGTAACAGACTATGTAAGGATGGCTTCTAAGAAAACCTCCACCTATTTCAGGAAGGAGACCCCAGAGCATCCCATAGACAAGACATTAAGATTAACTGAGAAAGAACTGCTATGATTGTTTGTTGGTGCTATGAGAACAGAGACCTCAGTACACTTGACAGTACTTATGACATCTGTAAACTTAGAGAATAACAATGCTGACCAAGTAGCTAATAGCTAGCAGGTGGCCAAGGTCAATAACTACCAAAACAGGAGTCAGAGATGGGCACCGGGTTGAGGGATGAGGGGGGCAGTCCTTCAGTCATTCCTGAGTGTGCAGCCTAGCCCGTGGATAGTACATAATCACGGACTGTGGAGTGTGTGAGCCCACCACTGGCAGACAATAAACTGGCCTCAGTGAGGATTTCCCAGCCTTTGTCCGGTTTCTACCATTGTGCTAAATAATAATAATAATAATAATAATAATAATAATAATAATAATAATAATAATAATAAATTTAAAAATAATCCTAGGCAGAGGAGTTTGACAACGTTTTCCTCCCTTAGGAAGCCCTCCCCTCCTCAGCAGCTTCTCTAAACTCTCAGTTTTCCTTAATAGCTCTCCTTTTGTTTTTTCTTTTCTTTTTTGTTGTTGTTTTTGTTTGTTTTTTCAAGACAACATTTCTCTCTTGTAACTCTGACTGTCCTGGAACTCACTCTGTAGACCAGGCTGGCCTTGAACTCACAGAGATCCACCTACCTCTTTCTCCCAGGTGCTGGGATCAAAGGTGCTGGGATCCACCTTGCTAATATCTCTTACTACAGGCTGAATTCCACTTTGTTTACATTTGTGACAGTCTATGCCTTTATTTTCACCAGCATAAGACAATGAACTTGGGAGCTGCTGCCCCAGGTGGATCTTTGGCAACTAAGGCATAATGGATACCCCAGGTCTTTGGCTTGAGCACAGTTAGGATAAGAAAGGTCCTGTAATGCTCAAAACCCTGTATCCAAATGATATTTATATGCCTTTAAAACTGCTGGCCACCTTTCAATCTACTTGAATAAAATAAACTTCCCTTCAATGGCCTAGGATTCTTGTATCTCCTTTGAGGAGCACGACAGGCAAATGCAGTGTCATGTGAAGGAAGGAAGTCTCCTGCCAGTTATAGGACATTGGCCAGAACCAGCTCAGACTTTCTTATCTACCTAAGATGCCACTTGATAGAACACAAATAGACTTGGTTCTATAGCAAATACGGCATAATTAAATACTTATGGTGGCTAAACTACCAAGTATGAGATATTAAAATGCAAGTGGATATTTTTAACATATAATTATAATATCTAATATGATAAAAATTTGATTTAAAACTCTCAGGACATGGAACTAAAAGAACCCTGTACCACCTCCCGTACCTAAGCAATATGAGTAGGACTCTATACATAGAGGACTTAGACACAAGGTCACAGAGCACTGAGGACATGGTTGTAGTCAAGTGCATAGAGGGAGAAAGAAACCCAGAACAACCATTGGTGCCCAGAGATTTGGAAAGGGTCTCAGACCTGACCACATGCAAATAAACAGATAACTCAGAACATTTTGACCAGCCTGCTGAACTTGACTTTTAGGGGCTGAGGTCACAGATTGTCTTTCTGGAATTGGGGCAGGTGGTGAGGAGGATTACAAAGGGAAATCACTCCCTAAGAACTTCACAGAAGGGACAGATCAGGGCAGCCTTGATGGGGCCATGGCAGCATATAGCTTTCTCAAAAAAAGTCAGCCTAATGTAACATGATGGCATTCTCATGACCTATTGACTGTTATGTATCAATATCTGAAATCATTCCTACATCAGTGTGTGACTAGTTGCTTTCTTATTATTCATATATTAGACTCCAGCTTCCTGGGATTCCAAGTCTCTTAGCAGCAATTTAACAGCAAGTCCACAATGTCTCATTGTTTTCTGGTGAGAGTCATCTCCACGTGACTGTTCTCAACTCGTTATTCATTTTATTCCATTCTTTCTGCCTGTTTTCTCTCACCTCTATAACTGCTCTAAAGTTATGCATTTCTTATGATACAAAACTAAGACAGATGACTAATAAGGGAACATTTCTTTGACTGGATCTTGTTTCCTACGTGAGAACTAGCCAGAGAACAGTTATCACCACCCACTTCTAAAAATATTCTAGTTTAGTGCTGCTTGTGGATTCCGCTCCATCAGTGGAATGCTCTTGCTTTTCAAGTGCAAAAATATACATAATGTAGTTTCATTTCAAAAAATTAAGCCTATTATAGAGACAATGGAAGCCTGAATTGGAACAACAAAGAATCAACTCTCTATTAGCTTGAGGTAACAATGAATACCGCACTGAAACTCTTCACATTGCTCCTCTCTGAACATGAGATAGGTAAATGATCAGGACTCAACGCTGAGGTTGTTTGGCACAGGAACGTTTTCTCAAGTATAATACTTATCCATAGATTATATCCACTTGATATGCAGTTATTAAGTAGCACACCTAAGGAATGCAAAGAACATGGCTCTCTGATCCTGAGTAGTTTTTCAGCTTGTCATTTGTCTAGATGTATCATAAGTTAGTTAATTTTCCTACATCCAGCTGCAGCTCCTTACAGGTCACAAGAGGCTTCGAATCTAAAGTCTGTTCTTAGAAACTTTTTTGAGCATGTTGAAAATGAGAGTTCATAATAAGAATAAAGGAGTAGAAATTCAACCCATAGTAAACATAGTACTCTAAAAATTAACATGAGGCATGGCAGTGTGACCAGAGGTCTATCTTACAAATGTTTCATCTTCTGACTTTGACTGATTTGCTGTTTCTTTCTTTGGTCATTTTCAGCAGATGCGAAGCACAGGAGGATCACAATTAGTTTACCTGATGGTTTGCCTGGAGTTTCTCATCATGCCCAGTTTGTGTTCACAATTACCTCCCACAACCAATATCAAGTAAAAGCAATTCTTATTTATCTTCTTCGAGTTTTCTTTAACTTATTTGAAAATCATTTGGTAAGCATTCACATGGAAAACCATTTTGTTAAATTTTTTTTATCTTTGACAGAAAATTTTATTTGTTGTCACATATTATTTTCTATTCCGTACTTAAAGATTCTAAGTCATGGCGTATTTCACATATATTTTGATGTAATATAACTATCTGATTATATACCTTAGAGCTTCTGGTTATGTACTCTGTCATTTACATCAATGTTTTAGGGAAATGATGGGGATTCTTGGCATGATTTAAAATGTGTTATAATTTTATTTCTTTAAGACAGAAAGGAATAAGACATAGGCTAGGGTTTCATGCAGAGCTTCTGACATTTAGAAATTATTTGCTGATACTCAGAGGAGAAACCACCAGGATTAGCGAGTGGTAAAATGACACAAAGATAACAACTAGACTGATTTTATGAAGCTGACTTCAAAGGGACTTGGAGCAGTTCTTTAAGGTAAGAAAAAAGAAGTTGACTGCATAAGCACAAATGTTCCAAGCACTCAGAGCAGTTCTACCATGACATGGATAGGAAGGCAGAAATCCAGAGGAGGACCCCACCTGCAAAGTTAGAGCTAAGGACCCTGGGGTTCAGGGAAGGGGAGGAGAATTTACTGACAAATAATGGAGCACTAGTGGTGTCGTTTTGAAAGAGTAACCTAAAAAGCTTGCCTGGGTGGTTTAAGAAGAATGCCAAAACTATCCAGAATGTGAGTCGCTAATTGGGGAGGAGAGATAATATGGAAGAAGGAGGGGGGTAAAGCAACAATAAGGATGCCTGAGAACATCATAAGAAATCATACCATCAACTGTCTATGTAGAAGTACCTATAATATAAGTAAGTTGATGTATAAATATACATAATGAATGCGCTGACAAAGCTCCCTCCAAAAGGCATAGACTATCTAAAGAAAAAAAAAGCAAGCATAAGAAGACCTCTTTAGAGTGGTTGGTCAGGGTTGACTAAGAGACTCCCCAAATATACAAGCTATTGCCACTGTCCTTGGTTACCACCAGAGGTGGCAGGTAAGTCCCAGAGGTGGAAGGTAAGTCCCTACTGTTGAAGACATGCACTTCAGACACAGGGCCCAGTCATTCCTGAGCTACAAATCTGAAATTCTCTTCCCTAAAGTCTAACTTTCATGTCACCAGACATTGCTAGGTAAGCTTCTGCAGGAGGGAAGACATCAACAGTTCTACCTTAGCTACAGTGCCTATAAACCACAGCAATGACCAGAACAATGACAACCCTACAGGTGCAGTAGTGGCATCAATATTTTGATATTAACCAACTGCTTTGTAATTAGACTTAAGACCTACTCAACAAGAGGGAAAGCATTCCCGGTACTGGAAACCTAGCCAACTACCCAGGGACATTGAAGTCATAGATCTTGGAAAAGAGCCTACAACTGCCACTTTACTAAACTAGTGTGTTCCCTAACTATACTCTAGGTGTCTGTCCTAATACCCACAGATAAGTGTAGCCCTCACCAGACATCAAGAAAACATCTCATTGCAACAAAAGAAACCTTTACAGAAAGCCACAGCCACTCAAAATGCAGAGATGTGGAATCTAGTCCCAGTGAATACATCTACAAAATAATCCAACACCTAAGACTTGGAGTCATTGTGGAAAAGGGGGTGGAAAGTTTGTGAAAAGCCAAAGGAACTGGGAGATTGCTGTCAGACTGTGTCTCTTAGGAATGTCAGAAACTACAGTCATAAAGTCTCCCCAAAATGACTGCCTAAATGAGAACAATGACAGACACGTTAACATGGACAGGGAATAGTCTGGGAGGCCCATCAACCTACACAAAGAACTGCAAGCAACTAAGGAATGCTGAGAGTCGGATAAATAGTCTTTCCCAGGGAAGAACACAAAATAGCTTATCCGATACCAAATGATTAGCCTTGAAAACATATACATACAAGTAACATTAAACAGACTAAACAGGTTGCAATTTATATAATTAGGAGAACACACACACACACACATACACACACACACACACACACACACACACAAATTTTATGAAAAAAAAAAGAGGCTATGTATTTGAAGAGTACATAGGAGGGTGTTTGGAGGGAAAAAAGGGAATAAGGAGATGTTATGATTATATTAATCTCGAAAAACTAAAGAATTTAAAAAATTACAGATACAGAACTTAAGTAGCTTCTTTGAAATAAAAATGAGTCTTATGAGCTTGGCGATGGTAGTGCACACCTTCAATCTCAGCACTTGGGAGGTAGACGCAACGAGTTTGCGGTTAGCCTGGTCTATAGAGTGAGTTCCAGGAAACAGAGAGAGAGAGAGAGAGAGAGAGAGAGAGAGAGAGAGAGAGAGAGAGAGAGAGATGATAAAAATCCTCAGGTGCCCTCTACTGGTGAGTAAAGGAGCTACAAGAGGGAAAGACCATTTCATCAATATTCCTATGCAGCTAAGATAAAGCACGAAAGAAATATGCTTACTCAAAATTAAATTATGACCAGAATATGTTCAAGCAATGTTACTCAGTGGTCTGGAGTGCTGTACTCTGCACCGTGACCAACATGTAATACAAAGTCAGGTAGAGTGCTGAGAATGAAAAAAAATCTTTTTTAATCGATAAAGAAGAGTCATGATCTGAAGGTAGGAAAATAAGAGTATAAAGCTTCTTTTCAAACATCTTAATATTCTACGAATGGATCTGAAATGTTTGATATCTTTTCATTTCGATTGGCTCTCTTAATAATCTCAACTAAGACTGTACCTCCTGTCATCACCTGGGTGAGAGAAGCAAACTCATTCTGAAAGTAAAGCAGGAGACTGCATGGAGAAGAATCAATCGGTGGTTTCCCCAGAGATAAGCCCACATCCCTTACAAATCTCAAGTTAGACTGCAAATTTTGGTGAGAGAGTGATTCTTCCAGATGATGGATATGCTCAGAGTGTTATAGCTAGGCACCAAAATGAAAAGAAAGCTAATGTCGAAGACTGAACTATCATGAGGAATTGAACAAAAACAAACACAATGCAGGTAGCCTGGTTGCCAGAGACCAGCATGAGAAGCAGCCCTGAGTGGCAGTCTTTTAAAGCTTGAGGGCCCACTCATAATAAGCCTAAAGCTTCAGAGAACAGACAGCCCAGCTCAGACAGGGAGGCTCACATGGAAAGCCATCTTCATTGGATGGAAGCCATGCTCATAAACTGAAAATAACCCTGGAACTGGATAGCCCAGAGCTGAAGGTCCATGCTGGAGGGCTCCCAATACCTGATCTCTAATTACAAATTAAACCCATAACGACAAAGACAGCATGACACAAACACAGACACATAGACCAATGGACTCGAATAAAGGACTAAAAATAAAGCCATACAGCTACTGCCATATAACTTTTGACAAAGATGACAAAAATAGACGTTAGAAAAACTACAGCCTTTTTAAGAAACGGTGCTGGGAACCTTTTATAGCTACATGTAGAGAAAAGAAACCAATTCCGCTTCCCCTGAACAAACAATTTAAGATAGACCAAGGTCCTTAAAATAAAACCTCTAACTTGGAGCTGCTGTAAAACACTTCATAACACAGATGCATCAAGAACTCTCTGAAAAAGACTCCAATGGTCATGATAACAGTCCTAAGAACTGACCAGTGGGGTTTTGTAAAATTAAAAGCGTCTGCCCAGAAAAGGGATAACCATCAAAGTGTATAGAATTTTTAGAAAGAAAGGAAGGAAGGAAGGAAGGAAAAGAAGAAAGAAAGAAAGAAAGAAAGAAAGAAAAAGAAAGAAAGAAAGAAAGAAAGAAAGAAAGAAAGAAAAGAAAGTTGCTAGTTATACATCAGACAGGTGATTAAATATCCTCAATATACAAAGAACTACAAACATGAGACACCAAGGCTGGTGAGGGATCTCAGTGAGTGAGGTATGTGCCACCAAGCCTGAACTTCTGCATTCGATCCCCGGGATCCATGTGGTTTAGAGAGAGCCAACTCCAGCAAAGTGTCCTCTGATGTCACATGCCTCGGGTAAGAGCTTAGAAGAAACACTTTCAGATATTCACAATTAGACGAATTAGAGTTCTCATCACCATGTTCTCATAAAAGTAACATTAAAGCAGACTGCACACGATGAATAATGTGGTCATTACAGATTTTCCTTAAGCCCGAAACTAACAGGCACTTTTTAAGAAAGAGATGAAAGCTGCTTTCTGCTGTCCAGAAAACAGTAATTGTTAGCTTATTTAAAGATCCTTCCCATTTTGGGGGATGTTGTATGCAGAAAATGAAGTTTATTTTATCAGAGTGCATATATTATTGCACAGCTAATATGGTTATTTAGCAATTATCTTTGAGTTACGGATTGAGATTTTTATTCTTTCTATGCCATTATTGTTATTATTATTTTTATTTTTTATTTAAAAGTATAATCATATTTCTCCCCTTCCCTTTATTTCCTCCAATCTCTTTCTTGCTCCCATTTCTTCTCAATTGCATGGCCTCTTCTTCTGTGTTGTTACATATTTATGCACAAATGCACACACACACACACACACACACACACACACACACACACACACACAACCTGCTGAGTTACTATTATGTATATGTATAAGACATAAATGCAGAATACAGCCTGGCGAGTCTGTTTAGAGTTGCTGCTTAGTGTACTATGACCCCCTGCTTCCTATCATACTTCTGTAGAGTGGTAAATAGCCTAGAATGTCAGGTATAAAGAGCAAATTTTGAAGTCTTACTTTTTTGTTGGATTTATGACTTTTGACTAGTAGGGAATCCTAGACTAGTTTAGGTGGTGTACTACTTTGTATACCTAGCAATGTACAAGAGTGTCCCTAAGCTTACATAGGGTAAAATGCATGATTCTGTGAAAATCTCAAAGAGAAATTTGTATCGCCAATAATCCTTTTGAATGGTTTTCTAATCAGCACCAGAAACCACTGATGGGATTTCATGTCCTGTGTGTTACTTTCTTCTAGAATGTCAAGAACCATACGACTTTTTAGCTGCTTTTTAATGTGATACTTTGGGTATGTTTATAACTTGATCATTTTATAGCAAATATTCTAATGTATTGAGTGTATTGCTATATCCCAAAACTCACCTATTGCAAGGCATTTTTGAATTATTGATAATGATTAACAAAGTCACTATATACCCACAAAGAAATGTGGGATCTACTGAAAATAGTTTTTATTCCCTAGTTCTCAACTTTCCTAATGCTGCCACCCTCTAATACTGTTCCAGGTACTCATATGTGGGCATATCTGTATGTGGGTGGACCCTCCTGGAGAGAGAAGAGCTGTGTCTCATTTCCTAAGATCATAGGAAATATGTGTTTTCCAATGGTCTTAGGCAACCTCTGTGAAAAGGTCATTCAAATCCCAAAGGGGTCGCAGTCTACTGGTTGAGAACCACTGGTTTAAACAGTGTCTAAAGTAATATAGTATTAGATATAGATTTTAGAAAAAGAATAAATAGCTAAAAATTAACAAGAAACAAGAAAAAAAATAAACTAAATCCAAAAGAAGACTAGAAATTAGACTGTAAATCAGTGGTAGTGGAAACAAAAAAAAAATCAGGCTAGGGATAAAGCTCAGGGAGTGAGATACTTGCTGTGTTAGTGTGAAAATACGTGCTCAAGTCCACAGAATGCATGTAAAGCTGGGTACCGAAGAACATGTCTGTAATCCCAGAGCCTACAGCAAGATGGCAGGCAGAGACAGGAAAATTCCTGGAAGCTCAGAAGCCAGCTGTTCACTGTACAGTACATGCATGCCATAGAACATGTATGCAACAGACATGAATGGAGAGAGAGAGAGAGAGATATCAACATTATACTTTATTATGCACACCACTTCATTTCTATTTAAATATAAACTTTATGTCAGAACTCTGAAAATGGACTTGGGGATCAGTGTGATCACTGGACCTCTTTTTCTTGTTCTTTCCATTGTGGCCATATTGAATAAAAAAAAAATCTTCTTTCTCTGCTTTTCGTTGTACTTGTCTCTTTAATTGATACATGGTAGAAGGGGTCAAGCTTAGCTTGTTGTGGTTGCCAGAGCCCATACTTTGGCTCTAAAACTCTGGTAACATAAGCTGAACTCAGAATTTTGAGTATCCTCCAAATGAAAATGGTATGTGTAGTAGTCTGACATGAGCAGAAATTTGATAAAATCTCTTTTTAAAAAATTATACAAACCATTAGGTTAGGAGACCACCGTTCGTCATGACCATTCGACATGAGTGGTTCTGGAAACTTCTGATATGCCATAAATGTAGATATCTAGCTGAGTGCAGTGATGACTGCTGCTCATTGGGAGAGAACTGATGTTTATGACTTTCATTTTGTTTCTTTTAAGAGACTTTCTAAACTAACATGATGTACAAACAGCCAGGATAAAAAGCCTGATTGCTTCTCATTTAGATTGTAATCCTAAAGGCCTTGTTTTTCTGTAGACACACTGTTCATTCTTAGAGTGCACTGGGTTCATACACAAAAACCTGGATGTTGTTTCATTTCTCTAGTAAGAAGAATGTAGCATTTAGTTGCATAACCTTGGACTCGGACGTTACAGCTGATTGGATTTAAACTGGAGGACATTTGGTTCTCTACGAACACAGAACACTAACATTTCAATGTTAAAGCAAGAACAATAAAAGCTTTAAGATCAGAACACAAACATTAAAGCTTTATTCTCTCCACCTAAAACTATGTGATTTTCTTACCATTAAAAAAATGGGAAAGAAAAGTAACAACGTATGTGTTTAAAAGATTTAGATATCTTTGTTTTTAGTTAGAATACTTGTGTTTGGGGGAGTGTTGCGCCTTTTGAGAACTACCCTTACATAATTAGAGTCTATGTCCGACCTTACCTCCGGTTAACATCTGAGTAAAAGGGAAATTTTTCAAAGTTCACACGATCTTGCGTAGGTACCACTATGTAAAAGAAACCACTCCTTTGTGGGACTTTCTATATTTAAAATATAAATGCCATCAATCTCATAGCATCTTACTCTGTCCAGAGTCTCACTGAGATTCAGTTTTATTTCAGAGTTGAATGAAATGAAAAGTAGCCTAGGTTTGTCTTAAACAACTTGAGAAATTCCCTGAAAAAAACCTCTGTCCTTCCTTGCTCTTGTGTCTTCTCCCCCTGTTTCTTTTTCTGCCCCTCCAAATGAAAGTTACTAGTGGTCAACCCAGATTTTATTTCTGTTTGTAAGAAGGTAGCCTATCTTGCCTTGGGTAGTTATTTGAATAGTAAATCTAAAAGCAAGGGGAACCAAAGCTAAAACAGGAAATGCAGTTCAAGCTAAGTATGGAATTTGTATTACAATTAAGGCTGAACATGCTTTAAAATCATCTGGGTTTTTCCAGGGACTTGAGATTACTCTCCTCCAAAGTTAAGCAATGCTTTCTGAATTTAGCCACATACACAAATTAGTCTCTGCCTAGAGCGATAAGAGCAGAGGAATTTCAGTAGAATGGTTGAAGTAACAGAACAGGATGAATGAAATAAGAGTTCCACATTTTAATCCAAGAATCTGGTAACAGCATAATTATTTTTCCCTTTTGTACATTAACACTTTGACTTTGGCTGCAAACTGGGAAGACATGCTGCTTTTGTACAACTCTCTCATAGCTAAATGTTATTTTATCATTTGAGCCAATAAGATCATTAAGAATAAGAATGGCTTTTTTAATTGTACTCATTTGACTGTGTGCGTGTGCGTGTGCGTGTGCGTGTGCGTGTGCGCGTGTGTGTGTGTGTGTTTCTGTCCTTCCATCATGTGGATTCAGAGAAGCAAACTGAGATCCTCAGGTTTGGTGGCAAGTGTCCTTACCCACTGAGTCATCTTGCCAGCTCAATTATAGATAAATTTTCTTGAAGGCTGACTGCATCAAACTCTCTATTTAAGTAAACTGAGTTCCTTCTTTCAACAGACTAGTGAGGAAGCACTAATACTATCCACCTGGCCAAATAAATTGCATCTCAGTGAAGCCTGGTAATTCTTCCAAGAAATGAAAAGAGCCATCCAGGTTGATTTCCTTAAAGTATTTTAACCTCTCTACCAATAGTTATATTATGAACACTAAAAATAAATGAACTCTAAAACCAAAAGTAAAGAAAAAACATGAATGCATGTTATTAAATTGTTGTGAGTTTGCTGTCAGAAACACAGACATGTTTGTGTCTTCACACAATATCAGAATTTATTGAATTCATAAGCTGATCATAATCAAAGGAAATCAGGACAGGAATTCCAACAGCACAGGGACCTGTAGTCAGGAGCTAATGCAGAGGCCATGATGCTTACTGACTTGCTCATCATGGCTTGCTCAGACCTCTTTACGGAAACTAGGACCATCAGCCTAGGGACAGCACCACCCACAATGGGCTGGACCTTCCCTCATCTATCACTAACTAAGAAAATGTTCTAACACTGGATCTTATTGGTGTGTTTTCTCAATTGAGGTTCCCTCCTTTCAAATGACTCTAATGTGTGTCAAGTTGGCATAAAACTAGCCAGGATGCACTGCAACAATGACCAATATGACAAGATATCCCTAAAGGCAGCAACACAGAGGAGAAGGGGGATTGGGGAAGTGCTAAGAGAGTGGTGGGGGGTTCTGTGGTAGGGAGAGCAGCCTGCTGGGAGTTGTGGCATCTGGGGTGACCTCTGGTTCAAGCAGGGAGCCCCCTCTGGAGTTGGGAGATGATGCAAGGTGACAATCAGAGGCGAGGGAAGATTGGAGACAGGAGGCAGGACACTAGGAGAGTGCAGGGATTCTGTGGTAGGGAGCGCAGCCCACCTGCAGCTGTGGCAGCTAGGGTGGCCTCTGGTCCAAGCCTATATTTTTATTTAAAAAAACTAAAAAAAAAAAAAAGGAAAAGAACTAAATAATGACTAACCATTCTGAGCTTTGGACCTCAGATTGTACATGTTAGGTTTCATTAGTATGATTGATGGGCGTCTATACTTCCAACCTATTTCCACTGGGACAATTTATATATATTTGCTTTTCCACAAAATATTTCTAGAATTATGTAATTCCTATCTGCATTTGCAAGACAACACTGATTTCAATCCATTTTAAATGGGGTCAATCCTATTCAGAAATTGCCAAAATCAGAAAATTTAGCAAACTAATCGGTGCTATGTACATATGATTCACAGAGCTGTTGTAGGAATTATGTCCCCTTCCCTGGAATATTCATAGGGCAGGGATATTTGTGGCTTAAGAGTGGGGGATATGAACTTAGTTGTTGTTGGTTTTATGCTCTCAATCCCGTTTTCAGCATTATAGTTGGAATTAGAACTTGGAGAACTGGTTTGTTAGCCCTGTGCATGAATGTACAGTGAATGTTACTTGTATATGTGCTCAGCTGTGGCCAGAGAAACTTCTCTTTGCAGTGAATGGAAGGGTAAAAACAGAGGCTCACATAGCTGCTCGTGGTACTGAGGTTAAGTGACTATTAAAGTGTTTAGTCCTAAACAGGACATTTATATCACCATTCTCTGGGGCTCAGGGAACATCAAAGAGATGGTGGAAAGGTTGTAAAATCCAGATGATAGGCAGAAAGGCTGTGAAAGTCTGTCTTCTGGATATGACACAATTGTAATCATGAACTCACACCAGCTGCAGCTGCCTTTACTGTACTTACAGAATGCTGTGCCTATCAACAGTCATGGATAGGAGAGGGGTTCATGTGACCCTATCTCCCTCTGGGGCACTATTGGCTGTTGAATGCTCTGGGAGGGAGCTGTTTTCTTCAGCGTACTCACTGGTAAACTCACCAAGCTCCAGCAGATAGTCTCACACCTGTGACCATGCAAGTTAAACACGGTAGATTATAAAGCAAAACAAAAAGCCATGGATATGGGAAAGGAACTTGCACGGAGGAGAAGCTAATAAGGGTGGGAAGGAGACAGGAGAGTGTGAGGGGATGGATGCATTATGAACAAAATTGTCAAAGAAAATATTTAATAAAAATAATAAAGCATTAATAAGCCAAAAGGAGTTATGTGTGTGATTTCTTCTGGGTTTACAGATGGTTCTGCGTTTGCAGCTGTTGTATCTGAGTGGATATTTTGTACATATTGTGTCCTACTGTCATTAAATATAAGTTCATGTAGTACTTCATTATTTCTGATTTTTCTCCCATTTATCCAATGAGGGAACCATGATTAATTTACATTATTAAAATCCTTACTGTAATGACAAAAGTCAGGTGCATCCCATTTGAACATGTTCTTTATGTATTCAACAAGTCATGGAACTGTGTATAAGCAAATTCTCTTCATCTCTTAACTGTCTGGTTGTAGAAAGAACAATTTAAAGCTTTTGTTTACAATAAATGTATTTTTACACTCCAGTTTCCTTTAGAAAAATGTTGACAAATTGATTGTGGTGTGCTACATGGAGATAAAAAAAAAAATTAAGTAAGGAGGATAAACATTCTCAAAATTCTTTTTAGTCCTTTTTTACTGTTTTTGTTCTGGAATGTGAGGAAATCATTACACAAGGAAACAATAATCTCCATGGCTACTCAACAAGATTCATAACTGCTTTAAGTGTTGTTGTGAATGTACACTGGAGTGACTTCCTAAAGAGATTTTTCTCTTTCTCTTAGTATTAAGTACTTAGGATTTCAAATGATGTAGTATCTTACAACCTGATAAATGGAAGCCTATCGCGATGTTTTTGAAGATAGGAAGACTTTGCTGGGGCTGTTATCATTTTTAATATACCTAAAGTCTTAGTAATAAGAAAAGATAAACTTGGTGAAAGAGACAGGGAGGGAGAGGGAGAAGGCGGGAGAGAGGGAGAGAGTCAGAGACAGACAGGGACAGAGAGAGAGAGAGAGAAAGGGACAGAGAGAGAGAGAGAGAAAGTGACTGAGCCAGCAGGCATGGTGTAGTTGCATTATCTCTAAATAATACAACACCAAACAATTAAAAGTTCTGGCCCTAGAAAAACAGAAGAACCAAGAACCAAGGACATCTGTGAACCTGCCGCAGGGACATGTAGCTCAGAAAAACCTTTGCACTCATCCCTTTCTAATTGTACATTCAGTAACGCCATGACAATAGTTTAAAATTAGCAAAAGTTAGAATAGTTCAACCACAGCTGTTACCAAACACTACTGATCTATACCCTTTGTCCTCTCAAGTTCACCAACCATTTCTAGCACACCATTGGTTAAACTGTACACTTTTTTAGAATATTTAAGAATTAGAGGTAGTCATGATTGTGTGGTCTTTCAAAGTCAGTCCTATGTAATAAGAAATAAAAATAAACTTAAATTTTTATTCCACAATTAGAATATTTAATTATTGTGCTATCTCAAGCAATATAATCAGACTAAGGAAAGGTAGACAGAATCAAAGTTATGTCCCAATGTTGTCAGGCTGACAGTACAATTACAAAAATTTGTACCAGTTAATCATCTTATCTTAAGAACATTGGTCATCAAACTAAGACTTGAGAACTAAAATCCAGGCACTGCTTGAATCTCTCAAATGTATTACCTATGTTTCCCTTCATTCATGAATTATCTTTAGCATTTTTTTTCCCTCTACAGTGTTAGAACTGAGGGGTAAAGAAAAAGACCATCTTCCCTACAACAAAAAAATGTTTACTAACTTATCTTTTACAAAAATAAATGTTGACACCTGCTTAAGAGGATTAATGAACACACTCATCCTGGCAGGATGAGGGCTCTTAGGAAATGTGTCAAGAGGACTTTATTCCCTTGTCACAAAATCCCACAAACAGAAGCACAATAGGTGACTAAGTTAAAAGTAAAAGAAAACTTTAAAGAGTGAAGAATTTTAACTTGTAGCCATAGTCAACAATTTTAAATTAACCTAGCTAACTATGTTAGGAAGAGACATACACTCCCAAGGAGCACAAAAGTTAATTTGACAGAAAACCAAAAGATGAAGAAAAACATAGTGGTTGTTTCTTCTTGTGGAAATGGAACATAAAACATGGAAGTCAACCTAATTAAAAAGTCCTAAAAGAGCAGATGTCAAAGATTTAGCAATTACCTTATGTTATGGACAACCTCAACAGGAAAATTTGTACAGTAAATGAGGTGTTGCATTACTTAAAAACAATAAAAGCTGGTGAGATTGTTTGATTATGTGAATCAAATAACATATATGAAGAAAAACCAAGAATAAATAATCCAATTTTTCTAGGTCTTTAAAACAAACCTTTTTTTAATGTTTATGAGAGTTTTGCTTGCTCTGTATGCTTGTGGACCACATGCATGCCTGGTGCCCACAAAGGGCAGAAGAGGGTGTTAGATCCCCTGGAACTGGATTTACAGATGGTTGTCAACTGCCATGTGGGTACTAGAATTCTAACCTGTGTCCTCTGGAAGACCAAGTGCTCTTAACTTCTGAGCCATCTCTCCAGACCTAAGACAAACATTTTAAATATCCAGCCACAATAGCCAAGTGAGAACTGGAGAAAATAAATTTCTTACAGGAGTTGATTAAACGTTTAAGAGAGAATGACAACTAAATGGAGTCTAAAATGGGAAATGTTGCAGTTCAAACGATACATAAAAATTTAAACAGAAGAAAAGACCATTTCAGAATCAAAACATCATAAATTTCTACTAGAATAGACCAGCATTTCAAGAAAATCTCCTACATAATACATGGGCATTAGATCCTGGGTGAAAGGTCTTTTATTTTGGATAGCATTATCCAAATCAAGTCAGAAAAATCTCCCTCTGGACTCGACTTGTCTTCTGATCCTTATCATATGTATCAACGAAAGTAAATAAGATGTCCAGATGTGTAGGAGAGAGGCAGAGTTTATACCACAGAGTCAAGTGGAACACTCTCAAAGCTGAGAGAGGACAACAGCCAAACAGATCATTGTATCAACCTACACTTTCGGTGGGCTTTACACTGCTTCTAAAGTCTCTAGACACAGTGGATTTTCCTGAAAAGAATTTTTCTGTTAGTGCGATGTGTACAAGGATGTTTGAACTGAATTGACTCGGGAAGGGGTCCTGTCATGTTCCTGATCAGTTAAATAGTAATCTTGTGATCTTTCAGGCAGTTCTGAATATCATGTCTCCACCCAGGTCCTGACGTAACTCAGATTCCATTCTTTTGAACAAACAATTAAGAAACAAAGCAATTTTTTTTTTAATTACACAGATAGGAAAACAAACTTTAAAACAACCATGCTTCACCCCAGCCTGAGGTTCACAGCCTGCTTGTAGCCCCTGGTGGCTGAGGAAGAGTTATTAACAAAATCATACTTGTTTTTAGTAACTTGACTGTGCAGTTCTCAAATGTAAACGTCATCAGTGATGTCCTGTTACAATGTCGAAAGGTTGAACCTACCTAGAGCTGTAACAGTCCTTTCACATGGTGTTCCTGATTCTAAGGAGGCACTTAGGATGTTTATTTCTTTTACGCATCACCTGTTTTCACTTGCAAAGTCAATGTGGTTTTACAGACAAATAAAGTAGAGTCTGAAGCTGATTTTCAAAGAGAAGATAGAGCCTTCAGGTCAGTCAGTCAGAGGACATGTCTAAGGACAAAGAGCTCTGCCAAATGCAAGAATATTTTACTCTTAGCCCCATGCAATCTTTGAGATCTTTCACGATTTGAAAATTGAAAACATTTCTATTTGAAATATAAAATCCCTACTACATTTTCTCAAACCCAGGCTTGAATAAAATGATCTCCTTCATCAGTCTGTGTCTCCTGGTTTGCAGTAGAGGTGATGGTTTTGAGAACTCCAGGACTCAGACACAGTCAGAGTCTTGAAGCTTCAGTTCTTGCTTTTACAAGCTGCTGGTTATGCAGGAGTGTTCCATTCTCAAATACTCCAAGCCTGTCAGTATTTAATTTGCTACTTGACTGACAGTTCAATAGTTCCGGGAACAGATCACTGTGATCTCATAGCTCCCAAATGCGACTGTAGTGGGGCCTGTAACAGGAATGCTCTTATTCTGTAAAAGGTCCCAGAAAGATGGAGGCACCCTGGTGTCTGATTTCTGTATTACATGATGCTTCTGTGTGCACTCGCTCTGTTGTCCTTTCTGTGGCATATCCTCCCCTGAGTGGTTACAAGGGCCAATTGGACATAAGACTGAGGAGTCAGCAAATGAGTACTGTAGGTGTTATCTGCAGCCAACACTTGATGCAGACACCCTCAGCCAGGTGTTTGCTGATAGCCTCTTGGGCAGCAAAGATGCCTGCATCCAAGTGGATATCAACATTGGACAATTGGATTAAAGACACCATCACTGTCTTGAATGTTTCATGGCTCCCGAATGTGAAAACTCTGCTTATTTTTAGGCCCTTTGCTGTATTTGTACAAACCCATGTGTGTACGACCCTCATCTGCACCTAACATATCTCACAGGCTGCGTACTTACTGCCTCTACTTGGTTTTTGCATATGATATTTTTAAATAATATGGAAAATATACATAAATTTCACTTCTAAACTAAAAATAGCTTTCAACACTATATTACTGGATTATTTTTACAGAAAAAGGTGCACTGACAACTTTACACAGAAGTAATATGGAGATATGGCAGTTAACAAACATAACCATGTCCTTACCACTTTAGAGCTTACAGTCTATTGGGAGCTACATGGTGGGCACTTTTTCGATTCATATGTGCATGACATAAATGTATACATATGCATTCTTATTTTGAGGGAACGGTCCATTCCTGACAACTCAAGCCTGCTAATATCATTAGTCACCTAAGAGTGGGCAGTGTACACATGAATGGCCGTGTGCTGAGCATGCTTTATTTTTGTTGCCTTACCCCTGTTTCTGCAGGGTCACAGATCTGAGGACTCAAAGTGCATAACCGTTAAAGATAAGGGTAAAATTATAGTGTATTTTTCTGACGTGTTGTTTCCCGGTACCGAAAGAATAAGTGAGTTTTAGCACTGTCTGGATAAATATGAACACATCACTTAATCATAGTGAGTCATGTATATAGTTTCTCTAGTATTTAAAAAGAAAATAAAAGAAATGGGTGAAGTAAAAAGTTTGGCAAACCTGCTGGGCAGGGGTGGCACATGCCTTTAATCCCCGCACTCGGGAGGCAGAGGCAGGTGGATCTCTGTGTTCAAGGCCAGCCTGGTCCACAGAGCAAGTTGGACAGTCAAAGCTACACAGAGAAACCTTGCTTTAAAAACACACACACACAAAAAAAATCTTTTTTTGGCATACCTATCAAGAGGTTTCCATACTGTTCGAATTCACAAAGAGGTAGGAGCAATACAGGTTTCTTTTTTAGTATTTTTATGGTCTCACACTAACAAATTAATGGATTATAAGACTGCCTTTTCTCCTTTAGGCTTAAGTTTATATTTATTTCTTTAGCAGAAACTTCAGGTTATTTCTTTGTTCTTCAATAAGAATCTGAGACTTTACGGAGGTGGCAATGTGGAAGCCACCTAAGGAAAATGCACCATGTCACTTTATCTGGTCTCACTAAACTGAAGTAGGGAAGAAGATTCTTATCAGTGTTATATCCACTCCATTTTCTCAACTTCCACTCCTCACACAGTTTCCCCACTCCTCCTGTCTTCCTGCTTGAGTGCCCTAAGAACACTGTGCCCCATGTTACAATTTTAGCAACAGTGGGATTTGTTCCATCATTGCTTAAGAAGGCTGATTCTTGCTAGTGCCACAGAAATAAGAATCAGGAGAACAAGACTCTTTGCTTCATACGCTTTGTAGCCTTAGTGTCCTCGTTTCTTTTTTATTGCTGTGACAAAACATCACAGCCAAGGCAACTTGTAAAAGAAAGCATTTAATTGGGCTCACGGTTTCAGAGGGTTAGCGTCCATGAGAGCAGAGCAAAAGTGTGGTGGAAGGAACAGCTTGAGAGCTCACTGCTTGAGACTAAAGTAGGCAGAAAGAAAGCACACTGGGAATGACACATTTTTTTTTGAAGCTTCAAAGCCAGTGACACACCTTCTCCAACAAGATCACTCCTAATCTTTCCCAGCAGTTTTCCAACTGGGGGACCAAATTTTCCAACGTATGAGCCCATGGGGGCCATTCTCATTCAAACCACCGTACCTAAATTCCAAATGAAAAGAGTCTCTGGCCTGGGAAAGAATCCTCTTTAAAGAAAGATATTTCATGGCTGGTGATCCTCAAAAAGGGCCTCAAACATCTGAACAGATACTCAAAATCTTTTGCCACCCAGCCCTGCTCTCAACCTTCCCATCACCATAGGCAATAGTGATTGATGTACTTTCTGTTTCTCTGAATTTTCCTACTTGACACTATATGTAAAATCATCTATGCTGTCTTTCATATGTTCAAGGCTCACATGTATTACAGCATGAGTTAACACTTCTCCATTTTCTAAATAATAATATTGCATTGGGTAGCAGTCTATCCATTTACCACACATGATGGATCTGTGGGTTATATCTAATTTTTAGCTGTTGTGGATAATGCTTCTATGATCATTCATACACAAATTTTTATATGTAAGTATGTTTTAATTTCCTTTTGAGGTATAAACCTAGACATCGAATTGCTGGGTTATAGAATAATTCTATTTTTAACATTTTGAAGAGCCGTTCATCTTTTATCAAATGACTACACCATTTTGCAGTTTTGCTGATAATTAGATGGATTTCCATTACCATGACAAGCTCGGTAAGGCTTGTTATCATCCTTGGCTAGAGCCTGGTTTTGATTTTTATTTCTTTAATGGCTAATGGTGTTAAGTTTTCTCATTTGCTTATTGGTCATTGTGTACAATTTTTGGAGAGATAAATCTCTATTCAGATCTTTTGTGCATTTTAATTTGGTTATCTTATTTTTGTTAATTTTTAATAGTTCTATGTATGTTCTCAACATAATTCTTTGGTCTTATATGTCATATGAAAGACTTTTCCTCTGGATTGTCATGACAGTATGTTTGAGTCATATTCTATCAGGACTGAGATCCTTGAGAACTGTTTCTCCTGAATTTGTTCCATATTTTTTTCTGAAAAGTGGTTTTCATAAGGAAATAAGTGAGATGTGCCCCATGCTAAAGCATCTTGTTTGACTCACATCGTAGTCCATCAAAGGTTCAGAGAATGCAGCAGCAATGTAATTAGCCCACCACAAATGATGTGACATTGGTTCAAGTAATCAATTCAGAACACAAAGCATATATTAAAAAATGCTGAAAACCCAATCTCATCAAAATTGTAAAAGTTGCATTGAAAAGAATATTTTTCTGGTCACTGATTCCATCTTCCACATAACAACAGTACCACCTTCTGGAAGTCTAAGGATAGCAGAAGAAAATTTTTCAAAACTAGAAAACATCAGGACTTTATGCAACATTTATTTCAAAATAAGATAAGACAAAACCAAATCATGCTGGTGCTGTGATATTGTGACATATAGTTCTTAGAACCAAAAAAAGATAAGATAGGTACTAAATAGTCATTAAATTATTGGCACGGACATTTTTCTTTTAGAGATATTTTCAGAGAATTATAGGAGTTGGATTACCAAGTCAAACTAAACTCAATATCACTTTTATGCTTTCTTTACCCATGACTCAGAAAAGCACAAAGAAAAGGGGAGCGACTAGGAAGCGATTCTGCAACATACTTCACTTCAAAACTGATAAAGCAATTCATGCTAAAAATGCCAACTATATGGCTGGCAAATTTCTGTTCTAATTAAAGTATTTATGATGTTCTAATGAAAAACAAGACGCTGACAGCCCCCCAAATGACCTCATCAAACCTTTCTCTTAAAATGAATAGGACTTTTATAGCAGTTTTCTAGTGAGAAAAAAAACAAAGCAAAAATTGGTTATGCTTTAAAAATGAGTTATGGAGTTGAAGCACCTAACGGTTTTAAGGCACTTGATGCAAGCTGTCAAACTTCTGCAGAAGTCTGGTTCTTCCCATAGTCTCACCACTTCTGCTATCCGTTTAAAATGTTTTGAAAAGAAACCAATAATTTCAAGGTAAGATCTTGTCTTTCCTTTCTAATCAGATGAGGAATTCATTTTGTTGTATACTAGAATTTCAAGTCATCAGTTTATACACCACTGGAAACTAGTCCAACTTCACCTGCTACCAAACTGCTGAAAACGCCATTGTGCTGAGGGCTTAGAGCACTGGCTCTCTCTTCTGTGTCCCCCAGACTGCACAAAGCTTGGCACACAGTAGGCCCGAACTAAATATTAAAATTCATTAGTTGTATGTTTTCTATTGTTATAAACATGAAATGTTTTATACATGAAGAAATGTAATGTTTACGTGATTTCATTCTTCTGTGTTTCTGAACGACAGGTTTGAGAGCCTGGCACTGTGATAGCCATCACCATTTCACACACCATGAGCTCTGTCTCATACCATGCGTAAGGAAGCGCTGAGACAGCTTCTCTCTCTGTCATGATACCAGGCTAGAGATTTCCAGCCTTGCCTAGAAGGAATGGTGAGCCACTGAGTTCTAAAGAGTAATGAAAGTGAGTCAAGATTCTAGGAAAGTGATCTGGACAGTAATATAGGAATTACAGTTTTCCTAGAAAGAAATATTCCTATAGCATTTGCTTATTTTAATTACAGTTATAGAACTGAGTACCACAATGTATTTACTAAGACCTTATATGTGACTTCTACAAGACAGTAGCCTGCAATCAATACAAAGCAACATTCAGTCGTGAAGTTAATTTTGCAAGGCTACCATGACGAAACAGCACAACTATTGAAAAGGACAGACGTTGATTTTGGCACAATCCTGAAGGACAGGTGAAAGTACCAATAGGTTTGTCTCTTCTTGAGGCCTCTTTGCTGCAAACATCTGTTTTCTGGGTCTTCATGGGGTCTTTTCTCTGTGCACTCGCAGTCCTGGTCTCCCCCTTTTGTTGTGAGGACAGCAGTCATATTAGATTAGGTCTGATCCATATGATCTCACTTGGTCGTTATTACCTCCTTAATTCAAGGCTGTTAGCATGAATATAGGAACATTCTGAGGTATACTGGTGGCCAGAATTTCAGGATATGTATTTGGAGGGAAAATTTGGTTCACATCATTTACAAATGAATGCATGTGGTTCTATATCATCTCTAGGGCACACTTTTCTACATGTTTTTCAGAAATTTGGATGATTAAACAGTGGTTCCTACTTTTTACTATATTAACCTGTGAAGCAGCTGTTGCAACAGGATAATCATTTCAGAGTGATACTGAGAAAAGCATAGACTTAGGTTAGCACTTAGCAAAGATAAGAGCTTCCCACAGAGAGTTAATATCCCAGATGCTTACATCTCATTCTTGGTGAAGGCAAAACTTAATTCCAAGGCAAATGTTGTGATCCCTGTTCTGTACACGAAAAAAACTAAGTTTCAGAATTTAGGACACTGAACCTGGTCACATGGGAAAGACCTGGGATTTGAATGATGTCATTGTAAACTCCAGCAATTCTAGGCCTAATTGGTTTTTATTGCTTCATCCCCTAAACAGTACTGACGAGAGTTTAGTGAGCCATAACAGAGTGAGGAACTTGACTTTTTAAAGTTATTACTCTGTGTGTGTGTGTGTGTGTGTGTGTGTGTGTGTGTGTGTGTGTATGTGCATATGTTTCTGTAAATGTGCTTATATGTATTCATACATGCATGAATTACGCTGCATATATGTAGAGGTCAGATGACAACTTTTGGAAATTGATTTTTTCCATCTAATGTAGGTTTGGGCAATCTGTGGTGATTTGAATAAGAATGGCCCCAATAGTTCATATATTTAAGTGCTTGGTCCTCAGTTTATGGAGTTATTTGAAAAAAGTTAGGTGTGGTTTTGTTGGAGAAGATTTGTCACTGGGGGTGGTTTTTGAAGTTTCAAAAGTCCATGCTACTTCCAGGGTAGTGTCTCTCTCTCTCTCTCTCTCTCTCTCTCTCTCTCTCTCTCTCTCTCTCTCTCTCTCTCTCACTACTAGATCTTACTTGACATGTGAGAGTCCAGCACAGTTGTGAACTCTACCAGCAAGAGCTTCATCAGAAACAGTCCCTGGACATCATACCATACCATAAATGTCAGCCAAAATAAAATATCTCCTTCGGCTATTCTAATTTAAACACACATCTAAATATTAAAATCAGGATCCATGTATAAGAGAGAGTGTGCAGCCTTTGTTTTCTGGGTCTGGGTGACCTTGCCCATAATTCGGGAAACTAGTAAGGGGTCATGAGGGAGCTAGAAGGATTCTGAGAGAAAGGGTATGCAAAAGCATATTTTAAAAAAGTATATAACGGGACAATAAGGATCAAATGGGATGGGAGACAGGCGGCTAGGATAAAGAAGGGGGTATGCAGACAGGGGTACCAACATTAAAGACCTTTGAAAGAGCCAGAGGGAAACTTACTACTATGGAAGCTATCTAAAATATATACATGTACACATATACATACACAAATACATATACATACACAAATACACACACATATAGAGAGAGTTTAAATTGAGTTACCCTAAAGTTGGAGAAGCAATGTTGGTACTGACCAAAAAGCTTCATCCTACTGGCTATCTTTCTTAGTGTTAGAAGGTGTTATGCATATTACCAAGGAAGTAAAATAAATAACAGTTTTACCTACTGTGCAGTGTTACAATAATCACTGGCCAGACATGATATGTTCGTGAATACAATGTTATGACAGTAACCATAATGTTATGGGAGTAACCAACCACTTCCTGCTTGTATTTAAGGTCCATTTCTATAGAATACCTGTCTGAAAGCTAGGAAGGATCTATATTCAATGGGTGTACATTCAGAGACCTCTGTGGTCTAGACGGAATGTAAACAGACCTTTAATCCCAGTATTCAGAAGGCAGTAGTGGTCCATGCTTTTAATCCCTAAGACAGAAATTGTGGAAGCAGACAGGAAGCAGAGCTCAGAAGTCAGTGTCAGATTGGAAATGACATCTAAGATGAGTCAGAATGAATGACAAAGATACTGATCAGAGGAAGAGTTAGCAGAGTGAGGACACACCCAACTCTCGTGTTCGAAAAAGTGGGCTTCCAGCTTAGAGCAGAGTTCAGTAACAGAAGCGGTCAGTTACAGAGGAGTCAGTTACACAGGCAGTATGAGGTAAGCATTCTGGAACAGGCAGACAAGGGATAAGACACAGAGACAAAGAATAGGTCTGACGGAGAAGCAGAGGCTGACTGAGGCAGTAGGGAGCAATGAGAGCTCGGAGAGAGACACAGGGACACAGAAGCAGCTCAGCAGAAGTCGGTATCAGATGGGAAGAGTGAGTCAGTTGTAATCTGAGCAGCACAGTTCAGTCTGAGGCAGCCAGAGTTTGCCAGATTAAGAAAAGTTGAGTCAGAAACAGTAAGCCGGCTCAGAAGGTCAGTTTGAACTAGGCTTGGAAAAGAGTTTGAGCCTGAACCAGAAGAGTCACAGTTCAGAAGGAGCTAGTCAGAGTGGCTCCATCAACAGTAAGTCTCAGAGGCTGAGGCCAAAGTCTTCTAGGTCCAGTGTAGCAGCTTAAATGTTCTAGATTGTAAGAAGGTTAAAGCCTTACACTTATAGACTTAGGTAAAGATTGTACAGAGGCTGAAATGCTCTAGGGCTCTGGGACTAGAACCAGTGGTTGAATCAAAGAATAAAAATCCTTTGCACTGAACCAACATCTACATCTGGTGAATCTTCATCTACATCTACACGTTTCACGAGATGAACTTCATGCCTGGTGAAAAAGCCCATGATTGTCTAGGTAATAGGCCCTAGGAGGGAATCTATACTATGACTCTGCTAAATAGGCATGCTCATAAAATGTCCCCTTAAGTTATATAACTTTATATATAACTTTATAAGTTAATCTTTATACCCACAGATCAATGCACCTATCAACTCTTATCAGAGAAGCTTCTTTTCAGTTATGATTAATACAGAAACCCATAATTGGTGAACATTCAGAGAATAAGACTGTGTAGTGCTCAGCTCTAAATGGGATATCTATGTCACACCCTCTCCACCCCCCAAACTCAGGGATCACCAAGGAAAAGATGGCAGAAAGATCGTGAGAGCTAGGGGTAGTGGACATCTACAGTGAAGCATTATTTGCCGGATATGATAACACCTCTGCATGCATGAACTCAGCAGCCATGACTGCTTCAAGACCTGCACAAGGTCCAGCCAGCCCAACTCCCAGACTGTGTCATGAAGTCCCACCCCTAGCTGAGATCTACTGGCAATTGATGGGTGTGAGAGGAGGAACAGTCAGTTTTCTTCTGGAATAAAGTCCCTGAATGGCTACTGGCTACCTATATTCCAGGAGATGGTTCTATACCCATGTACACATAAGCAGCACTAAGTGGTATGAAGTCAGGAGGGAAAAGCGGGGGGAGTATTGGATGGGAAAGGATGGGGTACATTTAATCAAAACACATAGTTGCATACAGAAAATCCTCCAACAATTAAAATTTTGTAATTAAAAGTTTTGTTCAAAAAAGAAAAATAAGCATTTCATATAACTTTTAAAAAGAAACCATTGATTTCACAAAATGTTTCTAACATTTAGAATTCATTTGTGTGAATTACCATGCACATGATCTGATAGTGATCATTGTAGGCTAGAATTTAGTCCCAGATCCAAACATGTCTGTTAAAATTTACATCATGAAATTCATTAATAATTTCAAAGCCTCCTTGCGTCTCATAGTGCAATCTAAAATGACTTGGGCAATGTACTTGTCAAAGGACTAAAGACGAAATGCTATAAGCTGCATGCTAAATAGATTGGAAAGATATCTAGCAAGTGCTGCCCAAACATAACTAGGCCTTGGAAAGACCATTTAAACCATTTAACTACTAGAAAAGGGACTCAAATTTCTTAGTATAAGAGGAGTGAAAAATATTTGAAACTCCAGAAAATGAAACTAAATTTAGAAAAATATATGCTCGACAAAAATTTAGGTTATAAATATTGGAATGTGGAGTGGAGCTACAAGAAAAATTACAAGGGACTCTTCTAATTTGGTGTCTGACCTGGAATCTTATAGTAAATAACTGAAATAACTGAATATTTCATTTTCTCCAAGAATCAGAAGTAATACTTTTGTGAAAGAGCCCTGGGATGATGTGTGAACTCTGAGGAACAACATCTGATATGAAAGCACTGTGGTTTCCAAGAGGTGCTTCTTAAATTAAATCATCCTTTTAGATAACTTTAATTGTTAAGTACAATAATGTCTTATCAATAAAAACTCAAGAACCAAAGTGGAATTCTAGCAAATGTGGATGTGCATGCTTATAGACTGCCCCCAAATCTTCCTTAACCAACAGCACAGAAGCAAAGCTAAACCCTTGACAAACTGGTCAAATGGAAATGACAGTCACCCGAATACTTAGAAAGAATATGATCATGTGTACGTTACAACTTTCTCCACAAAAAAATTACATCTCAATACAGAAGTTATAAACCATATGGCAACATTTATATTCCTTTTACTATAATCTTAAAATCCCCCAGTGCCAATGAGGTGCTATGTCATTTCCTTTACAAAACACAAGCAGGTGGTGAGGTAGTATTACACATACAAATCTATGGGATGTTTCCTTCGTGAGTATGAACCAGAATTTAGCATTCCCATGTTCAAAATTATTAACATGACAATTTCCAGGAAAAACTAATTTTCACTGATGCAATATCAGGTACAACATAATATTCCTTCTATGTGCTCAGAAAAGAACAGAAGTTGTGGACACAGTATTAATGCAGTTTTTGTGAAAAAATTCAAAACTAATGTCTCTGTTGTGAAAAGATTAGAAACGTTTTTCTGATAACCAGTTAGTGAGTTCCTGAAAAGATCCTATGGAAAGCTAGGCAGGTTTACTATTGCCCATTAGAGTAACTTTGATAGCAAAAAGAAGAGAGACCGCAAACTACTGTTTTAAAGAATTTAATATTTTCAAAAAGACAGAAAATATAAAAATTATCAAAAATGGGAGCATTTCATTTTGGGGGAAATTAGTAGGATTGAAACGTGCAACTGATTTATGGTAAAGTGCCAGAACCACGGCAGCTAAAGCTGCCCAGTATAAAGCCCTCCTACAGGAAGGCAGGAACAGGATGGGCAGGAGACATATACATCATGACCTGCAGCTTCCTGACATGCAAAAGGAACATCATTTTGCATGCTTAGATTCTACTTCCTCAAGAATCCATTCAATGCCATTCAAGAAACCAGTCAGAGTTTCTGCCTCCATGTCCTGGACCTGTGAGCAGGGAAGAGAGAATGCAGTCAGTTCACACCAGAGTCTTACAGTGAGTGCCATTCTCTACACATTATCTTTTTAATGAGCTAAAATAAAATGACCTGAATACAATTTAAGTTTTTCAAGTACTGTCACCTGGACCAATCATGTAAACAAGTGATCTTCTCTTGTGTCTTCTAACCTACTTCAGCGTCAGCCCAGGAAACAGGAAGGACAGCCTTCTTGTACATCCTGGAAAACCATTCCTCCAAAGGATGCACTTTAAAAACGGAAACATTTCTTAACCTAACCATGTGACTAATAAATGTGACATACTGCAAGATTAGCTGGAGCCGGATGGACCTAACAGACATTTAGAGAACATTTATTCAATAGTTGCAGAATTCAACATAGATTGGAACATTCTCTAGAATAGACCATATTTTAGACCACAAAATCCTCAACAATAAGAACAATGAAGTAAAAACAACGTATTTTTATGGCTCCAGCAGAATTAAAATGGAAATAACAGTAACAATACAGGTTGGAAATGGGCAAATACATAGATTTAACATGCTACTAAACAAACGATGGACCATTGAGAGATCAGCAGGACAGATGAAAATGGAAAACAACGTAGCAAACAGCACAAAAGGGCAAGTTAGAGCAACAGATAACTACACTAAAAAAATGGATTTCAGGGGTAGGGGCTTAACTTGGGCCCAAGCCCCAGTAAATAAATGAAATTCAAATAAGATTGCTAACGATACATCTCAGGAGTCTAAGAAAATCAGAGCAAAAACATACCAAATTACTAGATGGAAAGAAATAACCAAGATAACAGTAGAAATAAATGAAAAGGTGATTTGAACATTACAAAAGATAAACAGTTGGTTTTCTGAATTTTAAACAAAATCAACACATCTTTAACTGGACTAGGGAAAAAGAAAGATCTTTAATCTCAGCACTTGGGAAGCAGAAGTTCCGCGAGTTCAAAGCCAGCCTGGTCTACATAGCAAGTACTAGGATAGCCAGAGCTACATAGTGAAACCTTGTTTTAATAACAATAACAACAACAATAAATAATGATGAGATAAGATGCAAATAAAAGACAGTAGAATATCAGAGATTATTATAAACGGTTTCATGTCAGCTTTCATTTGAAAAAAAGATTATTGTAATTAATAATTATTATAATTATGGTATATTATATATTATCATGTATTGCACATTATATTAAAATTACAAAATAATTATAATTGTTAATTACAATTAATAACAATTATTCATTATTAAAATAAAATTTAAAGCGCTAAACTATAAGATGTACATTTTCACTGGTGTTGAGGACCAAACTCTTGGGGCTCCTGTATATTGGGTAGGTACTTTACCAATGAGCTACATTCTCAGCCCCAACAACCTATATCGTTATGATTATTAAAGCATAGCACATTGATGTTGAGAAAACAACAGGAGTGGCATCTCAGAACCATCCCCACGTACTGTCTTACTGTTCCTGCGATAGGAGAGAGGTGAGCAGGGAACAGAGGACTAGTCCAATCTTATTACCACCCATCAGTCAGGCCTTAGAATTGACGTAGAGTGGTAGTTCATTTAAAAGATGAACGCTATTATCCCAGGTAGTGCTCCCTAATGTTCTGTGTCAGAGGCTTGGTTCCCACCCTGTGGTGCTGTTAGGAAGTGGTGAAGCCTTCAGGAGTGGTGACTAGTGGGAGGTCACTTGGGATGTTCCCTGAAGGTCATTCTGGGATTTCAGCCACTTCCTCTCTATCTTCTTCTTTTGTGCCAAGCAGAGGTTTCCTCTGCCATGTGCTCATACTATGATGATTTGCCTTGCCACAGGCTCAAAATTAAGAGTCAGCTGATCATGAACTAAAACATTAAAAACAGAGACAAAATATGCCTTTTTCTTTTTAACTTAATGTCTTGGTCATTTTGTTACCATAAAAGAAAGCTCTCAAACATACATACATGCAACACACATACACACATATAAATAGAGTAGAACAGAACAGAAAATACACTAAAATAAATTCTTTGTCACCAGAATAGTTAGGACCTTACCATCCACGGATGGTTTAGAAGGTTGAGATGCAGCTCATGAGCTAAATAAAAACAGGGCATTCTTTTTACATCTGCTTGAGAAATACAAGATAAAACCAGCATTGGTCTTCCTGAAGATCCAAAAGCTGGATCTGTCATGGCCATAATGCGAGAGAATTCATCTTGCCATTCATGTCCTAAAGAATACAGATTAAAATATTTAATTTGCATTACTTGCAATTTTCTCCAAAAATAATTATATTTAAAATTAGCACACAAAGTAATTTTTTAAATTACTGAGATCTAAACACAACAAACTGCCTTTATTGCTGGAACTTATTCATTGTTCTGGCACAAAATTGTATTACATAGTCTTTTACAAATAGAGATGTAGGTGACGTCATAAGGAAATGTAGTCACAGGACATTCAGGTGTCAGTTGTTTACAGTAGCTGTCTGCGACAGGATCATTTCTCTTTCACATTCTGAAACTGTCTGATTACCCTTTCTTTCAAAGGTCTTTCGACATAAATTTTCATCCAAACTTTCTAGCTCTGCTTTCTATTGGAGGGCCAGACCACTACCATTCTGGGGTAAAAAGAAAAAGAAACTCCCAAGCCATTCCTCTGCGTCAGCCTCCTGGGAAGCTTGGACTAGGGTATAAGCCACTGTTTCTCTTTCTGTCTCAGAACTTTTAGATTTAATCCTAGGACTTTATATAGAAAAGCAGTTAGAGACTGGGATAAAGAGGATCTGCACTTGGAAGCAGGTATGTCCCTTTTGACTGATGTTCCATTGATACATTAATTCCAGTCAAACTGGTCTACTATTGGTGGATTTTGCCTCTCTTGTTATAGTTAACGTCAACACAGAGAATTCAAATTCTCTCAGCAGTCAGGGATGGTGGATCACACTTGCAATACCAGCATTTCAAGAGGCTGAGGTGGAAGAAAATGCTCTAAGTTTAAGGCCAGCACAGGCTACAGAGAGAACCTCCAGGGCTTAAGAGATTGGTAAAAAAATAAATTCATTGTAAATTAAATTCAATAAATTAAATAACTATAATATATGTATTATATAAGCAAAATTCACAACCAATCATTTATTGTGTATTTGTATTCTACCTTGTACACAAAATATTGGGAGTATTTATAGCACTGGTTGACGGTCCAACGGTATAGCAATGCCCGTACTGAAACAACATTGTCCGTGACAGTTATTCAGAGTATGTGGAGAGTGTGATCCACCCACTGACTTAATTAACTTTAATCTACTCAACTAACATCCGGGCCCCTCACCTCTCTACAATATGAGTAAGAATATCTAGATAAATTTGAATATATCAGAGGCTGAGACAGCATCAATAATATTAAAACGTAGAACTATACAAAAAAAAATGGCCTCCGGGCTTTGGCATGCATCAGGATTCCGTGGTACCTATAAAAACCAGATGCGCAGGATACAGGCCAAATTTATGGACACAATGTGGTATTCTAGGAATCTCCCAGGTGATCCTAAGGTACAGCAAGGTTTGAGAACACTAGTGACAGTAACGGCTACCCAATCACAGTAACTGAAATATAACTGTTGAATTATTGTGATGCTGTAACAATATGGTTTATTTGTTTTGCAAAGAATGGTGTAGTAGCACCTTGAATAAGAAGTAAAACAATGCTTACGTTTCTGAGCTTCGGCATTTGCCACATAGATGAACCCATCTACAACTTCACACACCTTCTGAATTTGTGGAATCACACTGTAGCGGCTTCCTTGTTGGTCATCCCCTTCACTCTGTAGGCTGAACATCTTGTTGACTGTACTTGTATGCTCTTCCCTTGCTCTGTCTCTTTCTTTTCTGCAAGAAAAATGTCAACATATGCTGGGAGCAATGCAGGGGATCAGCAGCCAGCATTGGAGCTTCAGGCTCAGCCTGCTGTTTAGCAAGGTGACAGGAGGTTTTTACTTTGGCATCCCAGGGGAATGTCTCCTGAAAGCCCTTTGCTACTGCTGAGTCTAATCATGCTTGCTGTTACCATGGTCTCCCTATCTCTTTTGTGATATGAAAGTTCTATGAGGATCTCTAACTTCTCATTGGGGCAGTGTTGCTGGCACACATAACAATGGTGATGATTTTCCCTCCAGCAATTCCACATGGGCAAGGCAGTGCCACTCAGTTGAATTGGTGACTCTGCTGAAACTCCAGAAAGAGTAACTAAAAAAAAAAATGTATAGCTAAAAACAGTAGGTGTTTTTCACATATAGTTACAAGGACAAATTAGAATGTTTTGTCAGGTGCCTTAGAATTAGTAACTTAAGAGGAAAACATATTTTTGCTAGGGACTTGCTTGATCAGGGTTAGGAAAACTAGAACAAAAAAAGTTTAATTGCTAGGGTCCACGAGTTTCACCTGTGAAAATCAGACCCATGCTCAAGTAATAACAAATGAGTCTCAGTGCCATTGTTAGGCTTGAACTTCCTTGACCACAAATGAAATTGACTCTTTCCTGGTCTCCATAATCAAAATTTACTCCTGAGTTTGGGGTATGCCTTGGGGATATAGAGCTGTGCAGAAGACTTTCCTTTTACCCAAGAAAAGCAAAAAGACTCCTGACTTAGTGTTTTCTAGTTATAAAACTTGTTTCACTGTATTAACTAAATAAGAATTGTGTATGTTAGGGTATTATGGCATGTACTTGTTCCCTAGCAACCTGCCAATTACAATGAAAGCTGGCTGTGAAATGAGTTGGCTTGCTAAAACTCTGTTAATTTATAATGGAAAAACTATTGCTTTTAGGATATAGATGTACTGTAGGAAAAATATATATGGAAAACTAGGTGTTCAGGTGTGGGTTTTAAAATAACTTGTTTGTAAAAAAAAATATGGAACTTGTAATCAATGAAATGTAAAACCTGTAATCATTATGTGAAGTTTAAGTTTATGATTAAGATGTCATTGTAATGCGATCTTTCCCCATGAGGGGCTCTGTCAAAAATTATATATATATATATTATACATGGGAAAACAAACAGACAGAAGGAGTAGAAGGAGGAGTAGAAGGAAAGGAGCAGCAGTAAGAGTAATGGGAGTAGAAGGAGGGACAGACAGGAGGAGCAGCAGAGGAACAGAAGGAAGGGAACAGTAGAGGAGGGTACAGTTGGAATAAAGAGAGAAGTCTGCCCCATCTGTAAGAGGTGTGGCTTTATTCTTATTATTTCGCTGACTTGGACTCTCCCTCAAAGGGTGCTGACACCCTGGCCATGGTTGGACCCATGGCTTTAATTGGTGCACACATATATAATAAAAAGCCATTAAGCAGGATGACCCCACTAGAATGTCGCGGTGCTGATGTCTCAGGCAGCCCACCGAGCAGGCAGCCTTACCTGGTAGTCGAGTACAGTATCAGGATGTTGAATTTATGCTGGTTGCTCAACTGGAAACTGACTCCAGATCCTATACCTACATGAGAAAGTCAGTTATATAAACAAGCCAATAATAAAAAACAGAAAAGATAAAACTTCCACTGAAAAATTACCCAGTGAAATCAAAAAGGGCAAAGAAAAGAAACCCAGCAAGTTATATGGAACTTTGGGACACAATGCAATGCTTGTGATGAAGAAAAAAAGTTGTGTGCAACTTTGATTCACAAGGCAGCACAAACATGGAGAGAGAATTAAATACAGCTTGATTCTTCAGTCTCCAGTCGTCATCACGCACTACAGTAGCAGCTGGGGCATGACAGCTACTTGTATTTATCCTCAACATTGACTCATTCTCATATTTTACACTTCCATTGCCCTTATAATCCATGTATACATTCGGCAAGGGTCCTTGCTGAGTTGTTTATATTGTTTATAAACATGTGCATCATTAGAAGTGTCTTAGATAATGATTCAAAACTGCAGGTGTTAAATTTGGAATTAGAGTGACGTGGATTAGAATACTAATGTTGACGGTCACTTATTTGTGAGACTCTGCTTTGACACAAAAATGAAATAATATACACTTAGGAGTTCCTGTGAGTATTACTTGAGATCTAGGGTGTGATACCCCTAGATCGCTAAGTATCAGCATCTTATTCCTTTTTGTCTGAGTCACTCAACACTGTTGCTTCTTAGCTTCTTTTTTCTTTTTCTTTTTCTTTTTGGTGTGTGTGGGGGGACTTTGTTAATGATCAATGCCTGATTCTTTTTTTTGCCTCCTGGAAAAATCCTTCCTGATTCCATGGCTCTAACTCTTGCTATATAAATGTCCTCCCAGATCTGTCCAATTTTTCCATTGCCATTCTCCTTTGAGTCCAAATTAACGGTCTGACTTTTCTAACTGGCCTCTGTATCCTCTTGCCTTGATGTAGGTTTTCTTACAGAATCAGATGCAGTGCTTAATGGTACACACTTTAATAAGTGATGTCACTTATGTTTCTTATGTCACTATCCTAACAACACATGCACAGATTTGGACTCTTGAGTATTGAAACTGCAACTATCCCAAACTACACTATCCTTTAACTCCTTCAGCCATGATACTCCACAAAAGACACATGGAACAGAATCAAATGTTTCTGCTCTTTGTTTCTACGGTTTAATTTCCAGAAATTATACTTTCAACACATCTCACCTCTGCCCAACTTATTCTGCAACCCATATTCTTCTCTGATCTTGTAGACTGGTGTTTTCAAACAATCACATCTCTGTAAGGAGAATGTAATTGCCATTTCGTAATCATCATATTTCCTCATATGTACCGGCTTTTCCTGAGTACTGACTGCACTGGGAGCCTTGGCCTGAAACTGGCCCACATTAGGTAATACTACATCTCTTGCCATGGGCTCTCAGTTATCAAAATTGCTTATTTCCTCATACCCTGTGGTGGAGAATTGGGCTAATGCTCTCTATTCCCAATGCCTTGTCTAAACCATTACTCAAGAACTCTCTGCAACAGTTCCCTCTGAAAAACCATTCAGTTAGAGAACAGTCTCTCTTTTATCAACTTCGTCATACATGATCACTCCTTCCCCCACTGTAGACTTCAGCATATAGCTCACTACCTTTCTCTCCATCCTCCTAAACTTCCAAGTCCGTGTGAACTGCTTATAATTCCCAAATCTTAATGTATCTAGATCTTGCTCTTCTGACCTGGACATATAATTTGTTAGACATTCATTTACCAAACGTGTGTGTGTGTGTGTGTGTGTGTGTGTGTGTGATAGTTACTTTTCTGTTGCTGTGACAAAACACCATGAGCTCATGGGAGCTCATGGTACCAGGGGATTTGAGTCCATGATCATCATGGCAGCAAGCGCAGCAGCAGTCAGGCAGGTAGGCATGGTGTTGGAGCAGTATCTGAAAGCTTACATCTGAGCCACAAGCACAGGGCAGGGAAAGAGCTAACTGGGAAATGAGACGGACTTTTAAAATACCAAAGCTCTTCCTCAGTAACCTACCTCCAAGGTTACACCTCTTAGTCCTTCCCAAACAGTTCCACCTCCTGGGGGACCAAGCCGGAAGATATGAGGAAGTATGGTGAATATGAAATGGCAATTACATTCTCCTTACAGAGATGTGATTGTTTGAAAACACCAGTCTACAAGGTCAGAGAAGAATACGGGTTGCAGAATAAGTTGGGTGGAGGTGAGATGTGTTGAAAGTATAATTTCTGGAAATAAACTGATAGAAATAAGAGCCTGTGGGGGCCATTCTCATCCACACCACCACAGTGTGGATATTATGTCAGGTGTTTCAGATATCATATGTATATGATGTGTCTGGTATTAGTGATACAAACAAAAATAAAACTGACAAGATCTCTGCCCTCATAGAACTTAATATAATTGGGTTGCTTATAATACTTGTGGTTGCTTATTTACCCCTCAGCTATCAGAGTCAGCAATTTCCATCCCTAGCTCCTGCCACCAAAAAAAAAAACAAAGAAACAAAAAAAAACACAAAAAGTCATTCTCCTCTGGTGATTCCATACCCTAGTGAATGACTTTATACCCAACATAAACCCCAAGGCAGAAAACTACACCCTCTTTATTACATAATCCTTATTAACTGTGTCAGTTTTCTTCCTCCATATTTATTATCTTTTCTCCAATGATCCATTTCATATTTTTATCATACATTACAGCATCTTCTTTAGCGCCCTCTAATCAGTTTTTTTTTTTCCCACCCAGGAGTCAGAGTTAACTTTCTAAAATAAAATATTGATCATCTCAACATATAGTTGTATGCACTATCTGTGCAAGTGAATGACTAATTGTTTTCTGTATGCTTCTAAACTTTAAAATAATTACTACATCTGCAGACTGAGCTGCTGACAGGATGGGTAACTTCTATGCTGTAAAAACTGGCCTGAATGTGAAAAGGCAGCCACTTTCAGTTGTCCAGAAAGCTGCTTGTTCTTTGTAATTTGGTCAGTTAATGGTCTGCTTCTAAATGCCTGTTCAAAACCCTTGGGCTGGAGCAACTGATGCTCAAATTTACCTTGCCCACTGAGAATTTAATGTTAAAGGCATTTGATTGTTTTACTGCTAATTGAGTTTCTCCCTCAGCCTAAGCACTGAATGAGGAATACCTCAACCAGGACCTTGACTAGCTCACCAGTAAATGGCATTAAGTTGGCTGGCTAAAGGTTGGGGCTTGTTGTGCTGTGGAGGTTCTTATGCAATAAGGCCTTTGTGTCAGTAGAGCGGAGCTTTCAATTAATAAAACTCCTGAGAGACCATGTGTTTGGGGTTCAGTCCATTGAGAGGCTGGTCCCTCTGCCTAGGTGGTTCAGGTTTTATATTTTGGAGATCGTCTTGTTGTTCTTTATTGAACCCACTCGAGAACAACTAATCTACATGCTGTTTTCTTGTTGTTTGGTTTTTTTTTTTTTTACACTAGCTCTACTCTTTCTTGATTTAGAGATATATCAATTGAGTCCTAGATATTCAGAACTTTGTGCGTATAGAGGGTAGTTTTGCAATCCCTGCCTACAGGGCTTTTATCCTTCTTGTTTTAAGGGTGTACAGTGACTAATCCTCATGAGTCTTAGGAGGCAGCATCTTCAGTATGCAGCCTTCTTGAACGCTTATCTTTCTATTCAGAAACTAACTGGTCGTCTTCTAATTAGAAGCTCTCCTAATTAAATACTTACCTGGGTCCTCACTTAGATCCACTGTCTTTGTGGAAGACGTGCAAGACCAAGTTTTGTTCCAGACCTCTGTATCTCTACCATCTAATGAGCAAAGCATGTCTTAAAGGTTTATGATACTTTTCTACTTTACCAGAAGGTCACATGCTGTTTTGTGGGATTCCTTCCACAGAGGGGAGATCATAATATAGTTGGTTTTTTTTTTTAAATCCAACATATATCAAAAATAATTTGAAAATAGATATTCAGTGATTTTTCTCGGTAAGTTTCTCTTGGTAAACATAATACAGACTGTTGAAATACAACCATTTATTTTAAATTAATATTAAATTCTAGATATTTAAATTTGAGAAATTAAGAGAAAACTTAATTCTTTTTGTTGTTGCTTTTTTTTTTTGTTTGTTTTCGAGATAGGACTTCTTTGTCCTAACTCTAGCTGTCCGGAAACTCACGCTGTAGACCGAGTTGCCCTTGAACTCACAGACACCAGCCTGCCTCTGCCTCCAGAGTGCTGGGATCGAAGGTGTGCCCCACCACCTCCAGGCTGAGAAAAACCTTAATTCTTAAGCTAAATTTTACCCATTTGGTGGGACCAGAGGGAATCCACCAATTTCTGTATTTCATTACAGGATTTCATTTTAAAAAATTACAAAATGTCTTTCTCTTTAACACAATGCCAAGCTATTACTATGGATCGTATATTAACGTGAAAATTACCGTCAATCTGTCTGTGAGGCAAACCAGCAGTTGGGCAGAGTTCCTCAGAAGACATCAAGCTCAACACCAAAGATGTGCTCAGTTCTTCCAAACCTGGTCCGAACATAGCAAATCGGGGTTCGTTCTGAATGATGAGCGAGTGTAGAAAGGAGGTGACGGCTCCGTACACGGGACGGCTGGCTTTCAAGGCTCTTCTCGTGTAGGGGCAGCACGTTTTGTAGCTGCATGAAATTGTCACAATTGGAAGTCAAAGTAAAGGACGTGTAACTTGTTCATTTGAGAATATACAATTCATCGAGTCATTGCTAGACACAGTAATATAAGGACTATAGTCTCAACCCTCCTAGACAGCAGAGGAGACACACCATTCTAAGGTGCATGCCGAGCGCCGTGACGAGGAGATACACCAGTGCTGGAGAGTGGGAGCAAGTGAGAAGCGGCAGAAGTCTCCCCAGGGAAGGAGTCATTTACTTTTATACCTTTAAAAGAAAAATCTAGATTCTCTCATTAAACACTGGTTCTGATATTTGTTTGAATGGTTGAAAGTAATTACACAGAATAGTAACTGTTCTCTTCCAGAGAAAGATTTTATCCCTCATCCTAGAGCATGTGGCGACGCCTGCACAGTCTTATTTTCACATCTGGGGAGGAGAAGGCTGTGCTACTAGCATTGACTTAGAACCGGAAATGTCATCACACACCCTAAAATTTCCAGGACAGTCCTCAACAGTTGGTTCAAAATGTCAATAATGTTAAGATTGAGAACAGCCTTAGTAAACATAGACTATACATAGCATAAAATCACAGAAATTTAAAATATTACTAAGTCCACTACTATAGAATTCTTAAACAGTCCTTTAACGGCCTCCAATATAAAAGTTCATTCAAAATATTAAATAAATACACAGGAAGACCCAAATGCACCTCACTGAAAACCAGCAAAATAAAAATCACGTGAAAACAGCTGTGATGGCTCAGCAGGCAGAGGTGCTCGCTGCCAAGCCTGAGGACCTGGGTTCCATCCCAGGGACCCACGAGGTAGAAGGAGAGTGAACTCCAAAAGGTTGTCCTCTGACCTCTACATGGACCGTGTGTGTCCATCCACACATATACGACAAATAATAAATATGATTATTTTTTAAAAAAGAAATGCCAGTGGAATTTGGATTATCTATACACATCATGTACATTTGGATCCAGTCATCTCATACTACCTGACACAACAGCATCTGGATTAAAAAGGCTGAGTGATAAAACATGGGTAAAAAGTCCAATATGTAGTCACTGAACCTAGCATAGTACACAATTCTTACCTGAAGGACAAAGATTTTTTTATTATGTTTTAAATATGGGGTTCACAATAAAAGGTTTAACTACTATTCTGAGGGAACATGATAGTATTGAACAATCCCTCACACACTAAGTCATATCCCCTCTCTGAACCTCTGCATCTTTAACATAAAAATAAACTCTTTGGGTTGAACAAGAATAGGAGTAAACATACATAGAGCAGACCGCCACAGAATCCCACGTACAGCATTTGCTCAAAAAAATTAATCTTCTCATATACACGATACTCAAGAAACATTGAGGCTTTGAGGTAATAACAAAATCTTATTTCTTAGAATCTTAAAAGTGGTTTTCTTCCCTGCCGAAAAGAATTGTTTCTGGTCTCTGGACATTCCTTCTCTGATTTTTGAAAAGCATGTACAGTTTAATGAAATGGAGAATGTTATAAAGATTATGAGAATTTTAAGAAACATTTTTTTTTCTTGCCAACTGTACCACATATACTTAATGGTTAGTCACCACAGGAAAATAACCAAGTAAAGGTTATTTGTAAGGATCCTATGAAAAAAGTCAATTAGCTCCACTCCTAATTTTAACAAGGAGACATTCAGACGAATTCCATGCAACAAATTAGTAGAAGGTTCAGAACTAATGTGGACTATCTAGAGTAAAATACAGCATCTCTTGTAAACTCGCAGAAATAGATACTTACACCTCCATGTAATCAAAACTTGTACTGTCAGTGACCTCAGATATGGGCTTTTTTAAGATCTCTAGATCTGGAAGTGACTTCCAATCAACAGAGGCCCAAGAAGGTAGATCCCGCAACAGAAAATATCTCCAGAGAATTGGGTCTCTCACAGTTTCATTCCAATAACGATTTGTACTTCCCAGCTGGCACAGATCATGAGGTGAAAGAAATGACAAAATATACAGCTGTACATCAATCTGAAACAGAGGCAAATAGCACGTAAGATAAAGGAATAATTTGTCATGGAAAACTGACGGTATCTTAGGCAATCAACAAAGAATTGTTATACTAAAGGTCAACTGAATGAGTCACTGTTTATAATACATAAGTCCATCTTATTTTCCTTCTAGCCAAACTAAATCATTTTCCTTTCCATCCATCAAAACTAAATATTTTAATTCCTAACACACATGAAATGTTCTTAAAACTCAAGCTCCATCTTCTTCTTTTTCAAGCAAAATAACCAGTTCCTTTAATTTTTTTTGCCCCATGGGTATTTTGATACACCATTTAACAATTTATTCTTCAAAACAAATGTGTATCGAGTGGAAAATTTTCTGATTTTATCACTAGCTCAAATGAAAGTGTCTGCATCTTTCATCTGAATTTCTGTATATACGAGTAATCAGTTTCAGAGGACACGGGAGAGAAGCTTGGAGGCAACCTAAGCGTGTGATTTTCATTTGAAATGAGTATCAGTGAGACGTACTAATAATCCAACCGAGATTTTTAAAAATTGTCATAATCATCAACAATGTATAGTCTCTTCGTTTTCTGATCTTTCTCCGACACTTCAAAAGACATGCACCCTCCTCGTGGCCTGTTCTAACTCGAGGTCCTCGTCACTTCATTTATTTTCAATTGCGTGGCAGTTTTGTTGCTTGGGGTGGATCAGAGCTGCTTGCTCTGGGAGACCGCCTAAGCGGGCGGGGTTCTCTGAGCCCGGGACTGAAGACAAGATGTGCACCGCAGAGACCCGGGGTGCTCTCTCAAGCTAACCATTTCCTTAACCACATTTCCAGATGCCCTGCTCTGTCACTGGAGTGAGTAGCGGGGGCGCCCCTGCCCCGCTCGGGGATACCCGGCGTCAACGTCCGGGTGACGGGCCCTCGGCGCCCAGGCGAGCACGGAGCCGGAAGTGGCCGCCCGCGGCCCAGGCTCGCCGGGCCCCGGCGCTGCCCGCGGCCTCGCCTCGCCTCGCCGCCTCACCGGCAGCCGCGTCAGCGCGCTGGTCTCCGCCGCCTCCTCCCGGGAGGCCGTCCGCGCCGCCCGCTCCTTGCCCACCGAATGCCAGAAGGTCCTCCAGCCGCTCAGGATGGCGGCCTCCAGGCGGCCCCAGTCGCTGGCGGGCGGCGGGGAGCAGGCTCCGCGGGGCTCGCTTCCCGCCATGGCCGCCGGCGCCGCGCGACACCGCCCGGAGTTCGGGCTTCCGGGCCGCTCGGCCTCCGTCTCCGCCCGCCGCGCCGCGCCGGCAGGCAGGACCCGGGCTGGCCTACCGGGCACGGCTCCCGGCCCAAGGCCTCGCCAGCCAGCGCTCCCACGCACTCCCGTGGCCACCGAGGCCGGCTCGCTCACCCGACCCCCGGACTGCATGTCCTCTGGGTCCCTGGCGCTGTGCACTGCGAGGACCTGGGCGCCAAGGAGTGTTGAACGGCCGACCCTCTTCTGTGATCTTGTCCCAGTAAACGCTTGCACCCCTTAAGCACTGGGTGTGAGTGGGCTGTGTGTGCTTGTGTGTTTTAGAATCACCACCAATTTATCCTTTTCTAGGAGCTTAGCAAACAGTGAGCCTAGAGCGACTGTCAGGGGCCTGTGTCAGTAAAGTTCTCCAGGAAGCCCCATCTATATATTAAAGGTACTGCAGGCTGTGTGACCTGACTGACTAGAACACCCATGCTGTGGAGAGAGTATTGTATGGAGAGCCTCAGACATGGTCCTTTTAATAGCCCTTTATCCTCAGTCTCTGTATTTGGTCTAACCTCTTCAGGAATATTAGGGAAAACTTGTAGTTAGTAAGCTTAGTAAATATCTAATCTTTGCTAATGTTTTAGATTTTGCTTAACTATATGTGGGTATGTGCATGAGCCTGCATGTTCCTGCTGTGGCCAGAGGTATCACATCCACTGGAGATGGAATTATAGGCAGTTGTGAGTCACCACTCCAGTCCTCTGCAAGAGCAGTGCATGCCGTTAACTGCTGAGCTCTCTCTCCAGCCCCCCTTTACCTATCTTAAAGCAAAGAATATGGTGTAACATCTGAAACACAAGATTTACCCAGTTTTATCTATGCCGTGTACATAATGCCTCCTCCATCTGTGAAGGTGGTGATGTATTTGATATATGGTCTTTGTTCAGTGGCTGTAATAGTTCATGTAACTGCTTCCAACCCGGTGTACCATTCAAGGTGACTTGAATCCAGTCTCTGGCCATTGTTACTCATGTTTTGCTTACAACATTTACATCCTTAGAGTTGTTATTTTGCAAAAAAACAAACAAACAAAAAAACCCTCAATCATTAGGTACTTTATAACAAAACGGCAAGTTTAGCTCCACTACAAAAATGTAAGTACACTAAAAAATTGTTCAATGATCTATCATAAGAGGACAGGATGGAAGAAATTTTGATAGAAGAGAAACCAGAATGTGGTATTCTTAAAAGCCATTAGGGAATTTCTAATCTTTCAAAAGTGGGTCTATTCTGCTCGCTTTAATCTTAAATTTAAAAAAGTATAGGTAGACTATATAACAAAGCAATACTATATAGCACTGAATATAATTTCTTTAGGATAGACAAAATATGTTTGGTGGCATGTGCCAGTCATTTTCAAGATTATCTCACTTAATCTAAACCCCAAATCTGTTTCAAATCTAGACTTCAGTCACTTACAGGGAGTACTTCTAATCCAATATTCTTGTGTTAAATTAAAGCTATTTAAAATATTTTGTTTTGTTTTTGGTTGTTGAGACAGGGTTTCTTTGTTGTAACACTGGATGACCTGGAACTCACTCCATAGACCTGGAGTCTGGCCTAAAACTCAAGAGATCCACCTGCCTCTGCCTCCCGGGTGCTGGGATTAAAGGTGTGCACCACCACCACCAGGCTTATTTAAAATCTTTTATTTCGTAAGCACCAAAACATCATGTTACATCACAGTAACAAATACATCTCAATCAAAATAACCTAAAGGTATAAAATATTGTTCATGAGAACAGGCATGACAGGTGGATCCCACATAACCTAGTTCAAAACCATTGTTAACCTGTAACTGTTGACCATCCCAAGACATGCAGCTTTACTCTTTTCATGAGAACATTTATGTGTCATGATCTATATATAATTGTTTATCTAGATTGTCAGAATGTTCTCCAACATCTAGTCCATAGGATGTTTAAAACCTAATCCCATTTTATAATCTTCAAAGTAGAAGGTGAGGCCCACACCTTTAGAAACACTAAATCTTTATATTAGAACACACTAGGCTACAGGAAATAGTTGCTAGCATATAAATATTAAAATAAGATACCTAACGATGTATGCCAGCATAGAATAGCACTTACTTCTCAGTAGTCCCTAAATGCTTTTCAACAGGACACTTCATTCAAAAAGTAGTACCTGAAGATCTAAATGGCCAAGTAACAGGAATTCAATAAAGCTTGATGCCAGGCCACTGAGGCTCTAGTGGGGACCTAAATTTAAAATGATTATTATTCTACATGCCATTGCTAGTATTGAATAGGCCAGCCACAGACTCAGGTTATAAGGTAAAGGGGACTAGTGAATTAGTCATATGGCATTTCTCCTGACTTATGAATTAGTTATTTATATGGCATTTCTCCTCCCTAAGTTGTGCTTTATTTTCAGAGAAAGCACGAGAAAATAAGTCAGATGAGAATGATGAAATGCCACTGCTCTTACGAGGAAGAACTGGGCTTTGTTATAGAAATATTTATTTAAAATAAGGTATTAAGGGGCTAGAGATGGCTCAGCAGTGAAGAGTGTCTCCTGCTCTTGCAGAGGGTAGGAGTTGGGAGTCCCAGTGCCACATCAGGTGACTTACAACCGTCTGTAACTGCAGCTCTGGGGAATCTGAAGCCTCTAGCCTCTGTGAGCCACATGCACAGACACACACAAACACATAATTAGAAATAATAAAAAAAGTAGAATATTAACAGAAAAATTTAGTAATTTACATAGAGTTGCAGTTAGGAAATGGCAAGCTTGTGATTTAGTGCAGGTCTTCTAGCTCCAGAGCTCACAATCTGAGTAATGATGCTACCTGTCTGAAAGTTTTTAGGACCAGAAGAAACACACTGAGAAATTAGGACAACAAACTGAGAGGGGAAAGGTTTTTATTCTGATGCAAGAACAAAATGTAACAAGGAACAAGTAGGAGAATGTGATTTTATTAATCATATGTTCCAAAACACCATAGTTGGAAAATCTCACTAAAAGTTGCAAAAACAAAACTACTAAACACCAGCATAAGTACATAATGAATACTTTTAATTCCAGCTATATTAAACTTATGTTAATATAATACTTCCATAATATATTTCATTTTATATTAAAAGAACTCAGGGTAAGTAATACTAGAGAACTATGTGATCCTGGATCCTGTGGCAAATGGGCTATTCTCATGGAGTCACAAAAGGGGCCCTGGAAGATGAACCAAGGAGACAAGCAATCAATAAGTAGACTATGTTAGTAGCGGTGGGTTTTGAAAACCTCATACACTGAGAATGCTTTCAGACACTGTTCACACTCTGATGAACATCAGACACTGGCCACAAGACTGTAAAACTAGGAATGTATCCTTATGGTGGCCTTTGAATCATGACGCTTGCCTTACTTCATTGTATGCAAAGGATAAAGGAATGTCGTGATATGTGCCTTAACATCAACTAATGCACAGTAGCTAAGAAGCCTATAAAAATAGCAAGAGACAGGCTCTTAAAGCCCAATCCACATCAGAAAATTCATAGAGTAAATAATGATAAATGTTTAAGGACTGAAAAATCCTATAACACTTTACATTTCAGTAAGCAGCAGAGACTTCGAACTGAAGATAAATTGATTTTCACTAGAAGTAGAAAACAAAAACTACTGAACACCAGCATGAATATATAATGTGTACATTAATTGTGGCTTTGTTAAGTACCTCTTAATGTAATATTTCCATATTATGTTACCTCATATAGTGTTTAAAATATATAGGGAAGTGATAATAAAGAAACTACACTTTTGGCTTCTGTGGGTAGATGTAGTTAACCTTGTAGAAGACAGAAAGGGGAACTGGAAGGGAGGAAGGAAACCATCTAAAATGAATAAAAAGCCCAAGGCAGTATACACTAGGAACACCAGTGATAAGAAACCCATTAAATGCAACAAAAATGAGGAGAAATCCATTAAATGCAACAAAAACGAGGTTTTAAGTAGTGAATTCTGTAAGAGAATCTTTGAGTGTACTGAATATACAAGGCATCTAAACAAAAGGATGGAAATTGAAGACAGGTACTTGGATGTGCCTTTCTAACCACTCTAAAATAAAATAGCACCCATTTCCAAGTCACATTAGTCCCTTATACCCTGCACTTGACATACTGTATATTCTTCCTCCACTAAAAAGCTCCTTAATAGGACTGTTAACAAAACTATATCCTCAGTGCCTAGAACAAAATATAGCACGTAGTAGGCATAGAATAGCAGTTAAAAGAATCGATTATAGGCTTAATTGTCATCCTTATGTGGAGTATTTGGTATTCTGAGGTTACTTCATTCTAAATAAAACAATTTGCTCATCAACATTAAATTAATACAAAAACGTGTTGTTTTTTTATAACATCAGAGTAAAAAGTACTGCAACTATTATGGTCTACAAATTGTTCTCTAATTGTTGGGGTTGGGAGGGTGTAAACTGTATAAAAAGCACCCAGGAATACCCTCATAATTGTACCAACTAGTGATCCACAAAGGTCAAAAAGGCAAAAATTGAAGCTCTCAGCTTCTGAAGACAAAGTCTCATTTCCTCAGGTTTAGTGTCCAAGTAACACTTCACTCCTCTGGGGAATATATATTCCTCTTTGTTGTGTCAACCACTGGTATAGAGGACATGGCAGTTTGGAATGCAATAGCAGCAAGCCTTTTGTGCAAAATTTGGCATTTCAAATCCGTGCCTCATTAATTTAAAAAACATTACTACCTAACATGCAATGAGCAGTATGTGCAAAGGTTAAAATTTTAAGATAGGGAGTTCATCCAATAGTAAGGAAAATAACTACAACACAGCGTAGTAAGGTAACACGAGAAAGGAAGATAGAGAAAATAAAGGAGCATATAATTTCTATTTGGAAGGTGGAAAAAAAAGTCCTTGGACATAGTATTACTAAAGGTATATCATACAAGTAAACTACTTATCTGGCTACGGTCCAGAAATAATATAGTCTACAAAGGTATTGAGGTTGTAAAACCTAAGTGTTTTGGGAAAGGTACTGGAAGCACTTGATTGATCATGATCCACTAAAGAAGGTTGTGCTTCTAAAAATCCCATTAAAAGTTATTTAATTTTAGAAAGCTAAGGTATTTTAATAACAAAACTTGCTAAGATGCTAGGTTACATAAAAAACTTGGTTGTATAAAGATGGGCCAGGAGCTGTAGCAGGCATGGTGGACTCTCCCCTGGCTGCCACTGCTTATTCAAAATTTTATCAAAAAGGAGTCTGGAACTTTGACATTTGAAAAATGTTAGTCTAGAACACAAATCAGAGTGTGTGTAGAAAAGAAGATGTGAAGGTAGGCCTTCTGTTTCATACTTAGAAAACGCATTAAAACTGGGAGAAAATGAAGCAGAGATTTTCCATAAAAGATGAAAATTTGTAGTTTGCCCATACTGAACTTAAAATTACTATGCAATCAGTATTTGTTAAGACATTTAACAGGCAGAAGGAAGTAAAATTCAGAGCAAGGAGACTGGGGCTCAAGTTCCTGGCATGGAAATCAGCCTGATGTTACAGGTATTACAAGCCACAATGGCTGTGCAAGATACTGCTTAACATGAGTGTTGGAGTAAAAAGAAAAAAAAGAGAAAGGAGAAATGGGAACAGAACTTTCATAAGGACAGGCAGAAAGTGAGAGCCTACAAGAAAAACAAAGGAAATAGCCAAGATTAGTCTTCAACAGGAAGTAGGCAACCTCTTTCCTTTAAAACGGAAAAATGAGTGAATATGAGTTGACTTCCTCATAATCTAAACTTTCTGTGAAAGAACAAGGTAGAGGTGACTAATGAACTTTGACCCTACCACACTGTGAAAAGGAAAGGCACCTCAGCAACTTGCACTTAGTGTTCTTCTAAGCTGTCACACATACAGTAATACATTTTGCAGGACGGCATGCCTTCCATGGGACACAGCCTCCTAAGAATGCATGGCTGACAACAGGATTAACAGTGTTGAGAGCCTGCCAAAGAGGACACTAAAAGACAAGATGGAAGAGGAAACAGTGGGGTACAGTGGTTCTGATGATGCTCCATGAAGAGACAGGCATCATGGGAACAATATAACAAGGTAACACTGTAAAAGAAGTTCATTGTTCAGGAGATAGAGAAGTCAAGAGAGAAACCTGTGAAAAGGTTGAAAGCACTAAGATGAAATAGAGAAAAACCAATTAAAAACAAGGAAAATTTAAAAGCTGGAAAGATGAGAATTGTCTTTAGTCACTGAAATTTAAGATGTTAGAAAGAGAAAATGAATATGACTGATGCTCAAAGTACAGTCACAGAAATTACTGGAATGCAAAGGTGTCACTGGGACAAAAGTCTAGTGCATCAGAAGGTATCATCACACAGACGACAACAGGAGTTGAGGTAGGCAGAAGGATGGTGAGCAAGACAGCAAACTGGGTCTTTGGCCTTCAGCATTTTAATCCTACTAAAGGCAGAACACATTAGTAAGTTCATTATATGAAAAGATGTGCCCTAAAAGCATCTGAACTGATGACAGAATCACATAAGCTGATTTTTATCTTAATTATTGGAAAAACCCATGCAGTTTTTGTTTCAAACGAAGTAAGAAAATAATTTATAAAATGGCTAATAATTTAAGCATTATTAGTAACACATGGCAAAATAAATACAATGATTCATTTTTTAAATCTTTTGCTATTTACCTTACTGGAAATGAAATCTAAATATTAGTCATAATCTTTTAATTGCCACATTTATATCCAGAGTATACACTGAAACAATGAGGAAACTGAGTTTCATTTTTGAAGTATACATACTTCAAAGAAAAGAGATTTTTGTTTTATATATGTATATATATTTTACTACAATGAAAATATAACCTAAAGTATTAGAAAACACCTGTCAATCTACATTAAGTTCCTTCTTAAAAGTGGCAGGATTGTATGTAGTTCAAGTTCAGTTAACATAACATCCATGCCATTTTAGAAATTAGAGAATACTTCCTTCACAGATTTAAGACTATACAAGGAAAGGCGATAGCACTTAAAGAAGGGTGACCACATTGGGCATCTTTATGTAGTGTGATATTCTCAAGATCAGTGTAGTACATTCCTTTCCACCTCAGTGATCCTTACTCCTGTTGAGTTGTGAGGACCAGATCAACACCTAGCTACAGCGCTGCTGAAAGAAACTTAAGATCTGCTTTGCATTCGTCGTGTTCCACTCCTGTTCTTTCAGAGGTCCTTCACACACCGACACATACTTCTTCAAAATTTTTTCTCCTACTTCTCGGAAATCCAAGGGTTCTCTGTGAGTGGTGCAGCTTGCTCCGAAAACATCAGTACCGACTTCGTGATTTTCTGATTGCTGGTCTGCGCAGTGCTTCAATCCCCAGTAGCACATTTCTCCACTGTACATCATAGCCAGCACATGAATATCACTAAATATTCCTGGGAAGGTCATTTATTTTGAAATTAGAATTAAGTTTATAGAAAGAAACTTCAGTTATTGAAAAACTAATAAAGTCTTTGTCAATAAACATTTTTTACACATTTACTAATGCTTGGAAAAGCCCACCATCACTAGCACAATCCTAACTTAACCAGAACTTCTCTCTCTTTCACCTGGAAAAGAAGTTAGTTCATCCCCAAAACAAAGCAGAGTATTGTCAAAGATTTTTTTTTAAAAAAAAATAACTATTCAGGTATTCCTAACATTTCTAGGAATCCTCTTTAGGACTTTTCTGGAGAATTAATTTCACTGGTTGAACCGTCCTAGATTATACCCTAAGTTCTATATACAACTTCAGAACTCTCATAAATTCCCTGAATTGCATCCATGAACACAAAGTTTATTTTGAAGAATGCTCTAGGATCACTGACATAACTGTATTGTTATAACACGTCCTATAATTGATTCTCCTGATAGTCTCATGTATCATCATGTGCTACAGGGCATACAGTTCTAAATTATCATAGGTGCTAATGATATCCAAGAAGCTTTGAATCACTAGGAAAACCGAATATCAGGATACTTTCCAGCAAAAGATGAATATGCCTTTAACATTATTCCTGCAAATTGTGCAACTAAATATTTATGGTCAAAACTGCTAATTCATTAGAAAGATAAATCAGACTTATAGTAAGGTCTAGTCACGCCAGAAGTAGTAGGAACATTTATAATTCCAATAACCTTGGAGGTGGGCAGGATTACAGTTGCAGACCAGCCTCCTATACTACATAGGAGTTCCAGGCTAACCTAAGGCTACATAGTAAAACCTCATCTTAAAAAAGTAAATAACTGAAACAAAAAATGGTATTATTAAAATATATGATCATTCAACTTCTTAAGATCACTTAGACTCAAGTAAGTGATTTATTCTAATGTACAAGTACTTGTGTGATAAGCAAATTTACCTCAAATAAAAGATCATGCTGACTTCACCATGTTGGGTTGAATGGCCTCCATAGGCTCACATATTTGAATGCTTAGTCACCAGGGAGCTGCAATATTTACAGGTGTTAGAAGGCATGGCCTGGTAGGAGGAAGGGTTTCACTGGGGGTGGGCTTTGATGGTTCAAAAGCCATGTCAAGCCCAGAGTCTCGCTCTCTGCCAGGCTCAGTCTCTCTTTCTCTACCTGCTGTCTGTGGATCAGAATGTAGCTCTCAGCTACTTCTCCAGCACTATGCCTGTTTGTCTCCCTACCAGGCTCCTGCCATGGTAACAGACTAAACCTCTGAAACTGTAAGCAAGCTCCCAGTTAAATACTTTCTTTTATAAGAGTTGCCTTGGTTATGGTGTCTCTTCATAGCGATAGAACAGTGACTAAAACACTGACCTGAAAAAACTTAATAGACCTACAACTATGATAGTAGCAGAATATAGTTCCTGCTATTTTGAATATACTGAAGTCCCAAAATTTGTCCTTATTAACTGTCGCCTTCAAGTTCTACCTAATGAAACAGGAGGTTCAGAGAATAGCTGACTCACTGAAGTACTGTATCAATAAAAAGTAACCATTGAAGAGCACAGTCTGGGATCTGCATTCATGAAAATGAGAAACCACATAACATGTTTTCTATGTGTAAAATTATTTCTACTTAGCAAGTACAATTAGCATATAAAAAGCCCTAAATGTCTATGTTCTTTAAAACTTATCCAATATGATATTAATAGCCAATTCTAGTTCTGGTCAAAACAAAAATAAGTAAAAACATGATATATTAACTCTCTTCCAAATTAATTCCAGTTCCAGCATTCTCTTCTGGTCTCCATGGGTACCCACAGACATGAGCATACATTCATCCATACACAAACATATAAAGTAAATAACACACGTGTATGTGTACACACACACACACACACATTCTCACTATGTACATCTGTCCTGGAACTCACTATGTAGACCAAACTGACATCGAATTCAGAGATGCACATGCCTCTGCCTTTTAAGTGCTGGAATTAAAGGCATGTGCCACCCCACCACATTTAGCCCAAACTAAATATTTTAAAGTATTTTTCTACATTATATGAAAAGATTTGAGTCCTTTAATTTACTTAAAATCTAGTATGACATTTAAATGAGAAAATTTCAACAAGAAATCATACTACCTGTACTTAGTAATTTAGCTGTATCTAGATCTTGGAAAGAGACGCCTTCATTTAACTGTATAGGGCATCGATAATTCAGCATCTGCAGCAAGTAGTTGATCCCATCAACAAGGTACTAAATAAAAAATAAATAAATAAATTAAAACATTATACACAGAACTAGATAGGCAAGTACTTTTTTTTTCATTCCTTACTCAAGAGTAAATGGACTGATATATAGTTGCATTAATTACTATTACATTCCAATGGCATAGGGACTCACCAAACTCACCACTCTAAGACTGTCTAATATAAGTAACCCCCCAAGTAGTAAGAGTATGGAACAAGGAGAAAATGTCAACCACAAATGTATGCAGCAATAATGCATTTGTTCAAAAGTGTTGTCAAACGATAAATGTTGTAAAGATTAATTAAAAAATAACTTTTAAAAAGATATATGGAGTTTGGTTTGTTTGCTTTGCAGTACTTGGAACTGCACCTAGGATATCATGCATGCTAGAAGTGCTCTAACCCTGAGCTACATTCAGCCCTCTGTATGATTTAGATACATTATAACTAAACTTTTCTACCTGACATGGCCTCCTATTTCTAAGCCTGTGAAAACTACAGGTACATTTAAACAGGGCTGGAATTCTTAGCGACACAACACTAAGATTCATGTCTTTGGAATAATAATTGTTAGAACAGAGATAAATCACATGGTCATACAGTTTTAGGAGCAGGGTCATATCAGCTCCTTAAGAGTGCCTTGCCTACAAAGAGAGATTCACAACTAAACTTCCACCAAAGCAAATACTTAAAATTAATAGCTTTATATTCAAACAATAATAAATCAAGAACTTAAGAAATAAATGTAGTATTCTCCAAATGATGATGATCTTTCGTGGTCATCTCATGTGGGTCCTCTTCCCCAGGGGACAGTCAAGCTGTTGCACCAGCTCAACCTCAAGGAGGAAAGCACAGGCAGCAACCCGACTGGAGGCTGAGAGGCTAAAAGTTGATGGGAAACAGACTTCCTGGGAGGCAGTGTCAGTGTATACAGCTCTGTTTACTGAAGGGAAGTCACATTTATAGGGCAGAGAGGGAAGGGTCACTGGTTAAGGTAGTGGTACTAGGGTAGCTCCATTTGCATGTATGTGGGGGGCTCACAACCAAACCTGCATAGTTATATTGTCATTAGCTGGGGCCAAAGTCCTGAAGAAGCCTCCTTTGCATAGGCAGAGTTCTCACAGGAGCTAGAGGATCATCATATAGGAGGAGGAGTTCAGCCAGAGGCCCTCCAGCCAGTGGTCAGATAAACATTAACCAGGCCACATACCTTAAAGAAGCAGGATCTCATCAGTTACTAGTGACCTAAGGCATGTCAGCGCCTGAGGGAGCTTAGCTAGCTGTTAGAGTAAGAAAAAGAGGAGCAGCTGGATGCCTTCCACTCTCAGGGTGAAAACTCTGAGGTTCAAGGCTCGCTTCAACACCTTCTTAGCTCTAGGCTAGCCCCATAGCTCCTTCTTTGTTTTTTATTTATGAAGGGGAGGTGTCATCATCATCATCAGTCTCTATTTTCGAGATAGTCTGGTATTGAAGCAGAATCTGACTAGTGGTAATTCTGGTAGTGCTGCTTATTATCTGCTGCAAAAACTGGACGAGGCAAGGGGCTAGGACAAGGAGGGTTTCAATAGCCAGGATAGGGCCAAGGAGGGGAAAGAGCCAAGCAATTAGGGTGTAGGAGTATTAGGGGTATAGTGGGTCTATAGGTCCTGCTGGAGGTTTTTGAGTGTTTGTATGTTCAGTCTTCACAGCAAGCCCAAAGCATAGCCTGTGAACCTAAAATGTGGGTCTACCAGCCCAGAATGTCTATTTTCACTGCTGTTGTTATAAAATGTTTTAAAGCCTGTCAATATCAAAAATCAAAATCATAAATGAAATGGTTTTTACCTTTTGAAGCAAATTAGATTTTCTCAAGAGCCACTCCCTTCTCTTGGTCAGAGAATGACAATACATATATAACAGGGCTCCTCGTCTCCAAGAGAGGCATTCTAGTAGCTCATCCCCAAGCAAATCACAGAGCTGAAAAGAAACATAAAAGGCATAGCCACAAGGAAAAGTCATATGTCTACAAAAATCAAGCTTCTAAAGCGGACCAATCAATTAAAAAAAAAAACCCTCTCATTATAGACTGTGTTAGGTTACAGAAGAATGCTTATACTTCAGTTAAGTAGAAATATTGGAATCTGTTGATACATATACAACAAAAATAATTCTGCAATTTAAAATAGTTTTTAAAATAACTTGAAATATTATAGTAGAAATTCTTGTACTATTATTTGGAAAACACGAAATTCCTTATTTCATTAAAAGATACCCCTTTAGAAACACATTGAGTTGAGATCATATCTATTTTTCATGAAAAAAAAAAAAACTAAAGGATAGAATAAAAATTAAAATCTAGAATAATGAAAAACTATATACAAAAACTAATTTTAGCAAATCAAAATGTTTGTAGTGGTATGGCCTTTAAACCTTGGGTAATTTACTTCTACATCTTGCCTGTCCTAATGAAAACATACTGCCAAGAGGTAGACAGTCAACAGGCACTTAAGTAAAGAAATACTTAACTTGAAATAGTACCCAGCAGCACCAGCAAGATGGCTCAGCAGGTAACGGTGCTTGCTGTCAAGGCTAAGACCTGAATTCAGTTCTGGAACCCAATGGTGAAAGAAGAAAACTGACTCCTGCAAGCTGTTTTCTGATCTCCACATGTATACTGTGGCATATGCACCCACAAATAAATGTTAAAAACAAAACTAAACTAAACTAAAAGAATATCCAGGACTAGATCGATAAGCCCAACTAGAAAAGACAGTGAAAAAGTATGTGAACAGGACCTCAAAGACAGAACAGAGACTATCAAAAGATGAAGGAAACATCCTAGGGCAATGCTTCTCTAAAATGAAAAAGAAGAGAATTTCTGGCAAAGAACAAGGGGAAGCCTCTTAAAATGATGAAGGATAAAAGAGAATACATGAGATGGGTGATCATTGCTGGCAAGAAAGGCAGCTAATGTTCACCAAGATCAAAATTTTAAACAGACAGTAAGGACTGGGTGTGGTAAGACATGATTTTAATCCCTGTATTTAGGAGGTGAAGGCAGGTGGATTTTTGTGAGTCTGAGGCTAGCCTGGTCTACAGAGTTCAAGGCCAGGCAGCATTACACAGTGAAACCCTGTCTCAAAAATTTAAAGGAAGGCAATAAAGACAAACATAGCAATTAGATTATATGATTGTCAAGAAACAGTACCTGCAAAAGTAAAAGGGACACAAGAATATCTGTGTTAGAAAAGGATTCTGTACTGCAATGCAATTAAAGTGCCATTATATAAGTATTCTGAATGTAGTTCATAAAATACACTTTTCTGATTACGATCTAGAGTATTAAACTCTCATGGAACCCCTCCCCCACCAAAACTCACCATGTCATATGTAACCAAGCTGGCCTCAAACTCACAGAGATCCCCTTGCCTCTGCTTCCCAAGTAATAGGATTAATGCATGCATCACCATGCCCGGCAAACCTCTTTCCTTTACTCTTAACTTAAAACAAGGATACATTCATAAGAACGAAAGTATAGTCTAAAGAGCAGGACAACAGCACGACAATGTGACAATGTTCTACCACCATTGTTGAGTGTGCAGAACTTACTTTGGGATGCATATTGTTTTCTTTAACTAAAATTTCTGGTTCTGAAAGAAAACTGAGCAGTTCTTTTACTTTCTGGGGAGAGGAGTCTTCAGGAAAATCTTCATCTACTAGCTTATTCTCTTCAAAATATGTCATGTCCAATATGGCCTTAAGACAAAGAAGAAAAAGGATCTTTAAGAATAACAAAGAGTTTAGCCTTGCATATATAGACGCTATATTAGACACTCAACCATGCAAGCACAGTATTTAAATTTGAAAGTAAGCAAAATATTTAGCCATACAAAGGATTAGTGATAATTCTGTTTCAAGAAGTAAATGGAGACTTGTGTTTCAATTAACATGTTAGAATTTAAAAACTGAATCAATTTTTTAATTATTTGCTGTTTACATATGTATTAGATTAACTGAAAATTTTATAAATGCCTGAAGTATTATAGTCTATTTCTACTTTTCAATATTGAAACTTTGGGAGATGTTTTCCTAAATACACAGCTAGTATTTGGAAGCATACATCTTGTCACCACATAAATGAAGCATGCCATCAGCATATACAATTCCAACCCTACATCCCCAGCAGCCGATAAGACCTTTAAAACTCCCTTTTACTTATTTTAATTTACTGGATTAATACTAAGGAAACTGGGTTGTTGTGGTAGTTTTTATTCTGGCCACCAAACTAACCAAAGACAAGCCAGTGCTTTTCAATGTTTCTTTCTTTGGGAGTAAAATGAAAATATAAAACTCATGAAACACTATAAGCCCAATTAGTGATACATTAAGTGGTAAGGCCTTAGTCTTATCTCCTAAGGGGAGAGAGATCAGCATCTTACAGGGTAAGCTATTGATTCAGAACCATGGGCAGAGTTCAAGAAGACAATATCTCAAGATATTTTTCTGTTTTGGAGGGGAGGTTAAAATATTTAGCAATCTTTTTCTGAAAGACAGACATAATATGCACCATAGCAGAGAAGGAAAGTCTTCTGAAGAGAAAGAAAGCTAAGCTAGACACCTTCCAAGTTAGTTCGTTAGGGGTTTAGCTACTACAGGCTAATTCAGCATTACTTAGAGGCAGAAATCACCCACATGTACCTCCTATGGCCCACAGTGCTGGGCATGTCAATAGTATAAATGTGCACTTTCAAAAATTAATCAATTCCTCAACTTTCCATAACTACTTCATCTTTACTATCCCTCAGCAACCAGGAAAGGATATATGAAAGCTCTTTGCCAACTCTAAAGTGCTATACAGATACCAGTTACTATAATGGCATTATAGTTCTTAATGTCAGCTTGCCTCACAAGTGTTTGAGTAGACCTAGAAAACAGAAGCCCACCCAAAAGGAAGATAAGAAAGTAAGACAGAAAATGCCATGAATGTGTATAATGATAGCATAAGCATCATGTTAACAATCCTAGGGAAAGGTGAATTTGAAAGGAAAAATTAGGCCCTACACTCTGTTCAAGGTCTTAACTCCCAGTATTCTGATTAGTTATCATTAAAATTGTCAATAGCAATACTTTTTATTTTTACATCTAATAAATCTTACTCCTTTGTAAACAGCAATTTCTTTTTCTTTTCTTTTGAACAAAATTCAATTTTTTAAGATTAACTTGATTTTATTACAAAAATCAAGGGAGTCTACCATTTAAAGTCTACCATAGATTTGGGACTCTACCATTTAAATACTCACTCTGCCCTCAAAATGTTGCAGTTCAGGGACTGAGGAAGTGGCTCAATCAATGGAGTATTTAATGCGAGCATGAGGACCTGGGTTTTGACCCTCAACACCCATGTAAGAAGCTGGGCCTGGCAGTGAGCACCTGGAATCTCAGCATTGTGAGGTTGAGAAGATGGATCTCTGGCACTCACTGGCAGGCCAGCCTGTCCTGCTGAACCCATAAGCTACAGGCTCAGCGAGAGACCCTGTTCCAAAATCAACATGGGGAATGGCTGAAGAAAACACCTCAATCTGACCTCCACATGAATACACATGCATGCATAGGCACCCACACCCATATGAACATATGCATACCACACATACATATATACTCCCAATAAAGCCAGACTTCATGTGTTTGTACCTGTGTGTATAGTTCCAAAAGATTTGATGGATTCGAACATTCTTTCTCTTCTCCACATAACAGTTTCAATTTTTCTAGAGCTGCCGAAGCCCGAATTAAAAAGTGATCTGTAAATAATAAAGACATGATCATTTTACATACATTTACAATGTAATTTAAACAAAGAAGCTATATAGCCAAAATGATATAATAAAACTATATTACGGCACGATACTAATATATTTACCTAAAATATTTAAGTATTTCATGCATAAAACCCAATCACAATTAAGTAGATTTATTCTAAAAAACAAAGGACTGAAAGCTTTTTAGATTCACTGTTGCTATTTCTTAAATGCAGTCTACACTCTTTTAAAGAGACTTTATGAAGGAATTAAGTACATAGCTAGTTTATTTCTTTGGTATGTATAGTATATATGCATATGCATGCATGTTTACATATACGTGGGCATACGTGTGGGTATACATATAGAAGGCAAGAGCTGACATCAAGGGGTTTTCCTCAATCATTCTTCATCTTATATATTGAGGCAGCGTCACTCACTTGAACTCAACAGCTAGTCTAGCTAGTCAGCTTACTCTAGAGATTCCATTTCTGCCTCCAGCATTGGGGTTACATGTGAATCATTACAGCCACTTGGCATTTACAGAAGTTCATATGCATAGCAAATGCTTTTCCTGCCGAGCCATCTCTAGTTCTTTTTCAGTGTTGACATTAATAAATACTTAATAAATTTACAAATACAAAGCTTCAAGTCTGAACAAAGAACTTTCACTAAAAGCATGCACTTTCTTAAATGCCAGTGCAAATGTTTCCTAGCAGAATAACCGACCAAATCAAATATTCATAAAATATCAGACTGTAAAAACTGTAACTTTATCATACTGGTATTTCTAGCTGCTCTAACTACAATTACATGACTAGGTTATCTTACTGCTTTAAAACTTCGATGGGTAACAAATCATCTCATTCCTTCAAAATCTACAGACAAACAATACTTCCTATACACTTTATCACAATTTACCCAACTTTCCAACCTTCACCATCTTTCCTCCCAAAATACAGTCCACCCTTCTGCATCACTTCATGCAGTAAAATTTACATATGCATTCCATAGTACAAGACACTAAAGCCTCTAAGCCTCTTGTCTGAAATACAGAGCCTTTGCTAGTCATCTGCCAGTGGACAGGTGATGTAGTAGATGTAGCCTTGTCTGATCTAGCCTCTGCAGTTACTTAAGAGACAAGCTGTTCAATGTTGGAATACAAATACCGTCAGGTAGATTAGCTGGCAGTCACATAATGACCTTTGGTTTTCCTGGGAAAAGAACTAAGCTGTAGCTTTAGAGGATTTTTTTATTGCTGTAAGATCACTATCTACCTGAACTGAATGCTATCTATTTAGCAGTCTTCCCACCTCTCCTTGGCACAGATGTACTAACCACACAACCCAGAAAACAAGATTCTGAGAAACAAAATAGTACGGAATACAGCACTCTCTACATGCTTTAGAAGATGTTCATTTTCCACTTAATTTCCAAGATTATTGTAAACGCAAAGACTTGTTCTAAACCAAAACACTGCTAAAAAGACATCACTGTAGGAGTGATGTGGTGAGGACATAGCCAACGTTTTGGAAAAGTCCATAAAATATATTCTCTTTACTATAAATACTTAAACAGGCAAGGCAAATGATAAAAGTGACTTATGTACTCTCTGGAAAAAGTTCATCTTTTGGTATAAGTCCATACAGGACAATCATACTGTTAAGAAAGTAGATGACAAAAAATGTTCATAAAGAAAATTATTAAGTGGAATGAAGATTGCTTTTATGTAATCCAATTTGAATCAAATAGAAACTATCAATACTTATAACTGAATAAACATGTAACTGCTAGGCTAAAGGATAATTTCAATGTGTATTGTTTTTGCTGTATGAAAAAGGGTCAAGTTCAATTCAAACACATATGAGTTTGTTTTTGTAAAATTTAAGCAAGCCTTGCTGGTGATTCTCTAGTAAGATTAACTTCAATACTAACTAGTAGCTCATAAAGCAGATGGCTATGGCTGGGCTGTGATTTTAGTACATTTTCAGATGTATAAAGCCTCCAAACAAGACCGTGTAACTTTTCTTTCCAGACCTCCTTCTACATCAGATCACAAAGTTCTTTCCAAACAAAGTATGAATGACTGTTAGGTTCAGTAATAAGTGAAAAAAATTATTCGAGCTCTGTGGGATGACCCAAAATAAAGCTAAAATGAAAAGAAACCTGGATACAGACCAGGTAACAGTCACTAATGAACCCTATGTTCCCCTTGTCACAAACCAAAAGACATAGCTTCAGAGTGTGTGGGTCACTGAAGAACACTATCCTAAGTAGAACCGATTCAGTAAATATACCAATTATTCAATCGGGAAAATGTTTCAATACGGTTTTTCTATGGGTCCAATCACAAAAATTTTCCGTTTCATGTATGGTAAAGGTTCAACATTAGAGAAAAAAAAAGTAATGTCGAACTAATTGGCAACTGAGAAATTATGAAAACTGATTTTGATGTCAGAATATCGATTTATCGTCCAACCCAGCCTCTGGCCCCCGGAAAACAGCTCAATATTCTAACACCTTGCAAGAACTAAGACGGTGTGGGAGGAGCACATTTAAACTACACCAGCGCAACAGAGTAAAATACTGTTTATTTACAACTGAGTTTTGAATTGAACACAAAGTGAAAATTTACAAGGAATAATGTGAACGTGAACTATCATGCAATGGCTCTCCGTATTTACTGGATACAAAAATCCTCGTTAACACGTAATACAAGCTTTCAGAAAAACGTTCAAGTGTACTTTTATTAGAGTGTACCCTCTTCGCAGATTCGACACATCTGGCCGGGTGTAAACAAGAAGGATTTCAAGAATATTAAAAAAACAAACAAAAACAAAAAACCCGCTGCACCGGCAACATGACTTCCGAGGAGAGGGCAAACGACTGCCCAAGGGGGACCGGCTCGGAGCGCCGGCCTTCGGTGGGCCAGGACCAGGGACCCCGCCTCGACCGCAGGCCGCGCCTTCCGGCGCCGAGGCGGCGGCACCACGGGTCTCTCCACCGTCCGCCCGCCTCCCTCTGCGACGCTCCCTCACCGTCTTCCCCCGCGGCTTCGCTAAGGTGCTGTATGTGAGCCTGGGCGAGGTCCCCGAGCTCTTCCACCCGCCTCACCACACCGGACACCGCGGCCGCCATGGCCAGCTCGGGCGCGCCCGCCCGGCCCACGTGACCTCCCCGGCCTGCGATCACCTGACCGCCTCGCTGGCGGAGTCCGGGCAGAGCGCGTCCTGCCGGTGGGCGGAGAGATAAGCTCCGGGTGCGGAGCGCCCCGGCTCGCAAAGGTCGTTCCGGGTATTTAGTGCCCCCGAGTCGGCCCCTCCCTCCCACAATCCTGTGCAGCGAGGGGCCGGAGTGATGTAAGGGCACACCTCTCTCCCGCCTCCTTTTATCAACCAATCGGGAGCCGACCATGCCTCAGGCTGAGCCAATGGGACGTCAGCTCTCTCCGCCGGAACTGAGAGGATGCTGCGGCCGCAGCTGGCTGGAAGAGGGAGGATTGGAAGGTCTGGAGAGAGGATTACAGCGGTTGGTAGTGAAGGAGGTTGCCTAAAATAAAACGATTGTGATCCCAAGGTCAGAAATGGAAGCCCGCGGACGGGTGGTGTGCGGGCAGGAGGCGGAGGCGCCTAACACCCCGGCGTCCGCGACATGCTAGCTGGAATAACGCTTTTCCGAATTTGAACCCTGGAGCTTGCTGTAGGTCGGATTCATCCTGGCTAGTTCATATTTAACAAGTACCTTACCTGTGTTGCGCCCTAAACGTGGTAGCTACCACGCTGTTTGAGTTCACCTTGAGACCCTCCCTACAAGAGTCAAGTGTTCTTCCGGGTTCTAATCAACATTCAAGAGGTCAAACCACTGTGCTTTCCATGAATGCTAATTCTTGCCTGTGGCCACACAGATGTTTGTGCATTTTCTGGTTTGACTGTTATAGGTTCCTGACGATCCAATTACGAGTCGTTATAACTCATTGATATGGACAATTTTACTTGAGTTAAAAATGAAGAAAAAGGAAAAAAAAGTAAAAGACTGGCAGACAGAGAGAGAGACAGAGAGAGGGAGAGAGAGAGAGAGGAGAGAGAGAGAGAGAGAGAGAGAGAGAGAGAGAGAGAGAGAGAGAGAGAGAGAGAGAGAGAGAGAGATAAAGGGCCAGGCACAGTCTCCAAACTATATTAAGGACTGTGACACTGGGTTGGAATTTTAGGGTGTTTTAAAGCTAAAACTCACAACCACCTGTGTCAACAAAAGAGGGAATCCTTCATATTTTTAGTCCACCTTTAACAAAGAGCATCCTTAGATGGAGATATGGAAATCAATCACAGTCTACCAATTCACAGAATGCATCCTGTGTGAGAACTGTACCACCTTATCAGCGGTGAACACACAGTGAAGGAGGAGTAGGAGTCCCAGTTACTTTGGCACCGGAGGAATCTAAGATCTCTTTCAGGAGAATCTGGCCTTAGCTTGGACCTGGATTTTCTTTTGGGACCATTTCAGACACAATATATTGTAAATAACTCTATCCTTACTATCTTATTTTTAAGGTTTTTGTTGTTGCCTAGTAGAAAATATTTAAAAGTATGCAATTAATAATGTAATGTTTTAAAATAGATTTTGGCTTTCTTCCAACTGGCCTTTGTGAATTCGGTTTTGTTTTCATGTCAATTCATTCTAAATGTACAGAAGAAAAATCACTTCTTATGTGTCCTCGGTGCTTGTATAGTGCCTGGCACGTATGTAAGAACTCAGAAAAAAAAATGTTTTTAATCAAAAACAAAAAAATAAACTCCAAAATCTTCCAGTTACTTTATAATCAAGAACTTGAAGGTCAGGAAAATTGCATTATATAATCAAGGTGAGTGAATTGAAGAATGCAAATGTAAGAGCAAAGGTTATGCTTTAACTTTTAATTATTCTGCTTAAGATATCTATGGAACCAGGACATAACTTCATAGAATGGGGCTGTTCAGGTGAGATAGTCTTGAATCTCCCTTGCCCAAAGACATAACCTTTTGGAATGTTGGGTATGGAAGTTCTAGATCCCAAGTTGACCGTACTGCACCTGATGTGTTCCAAATGCACCAGATGTGCTTCGTCACTTGTAGGCAGGCAATAACCCAGACAGGAAGTATATCAGAATAGATATTGCCACTAATTGGACATGGTAGGAAGTATGTAACCTTATGGGTTCTGCCTTTTTAAGCACCTGTGCCACATGACTTGGTGCCATTCTGTGGGAGTTCTGGAAGTGACAAATTCACTCCATAGGTACCTCAAAATGAACCTGGTCAGAGTCCATCTTCTTGGCCCATATTTAATTAATTTAATTAAAGCTTTCTTCAAATTTGGTTCAATTGTGGTAGTCTTATTCTTGGGGTTTACATACGGAGTCTAGCCAGTGAGATTCAGACCACCCAGATTGTTAAGCTGGACATTTGCTCTCGAATTCTGGGGCTGATGCTTCCCTCAGTTCCAAGGTTCTGAGGCTGCCTTCAGTTTACCAAGTTTCAGAGTGAACCCCCATGCTGAGAAATGAAGCAAACCATCTCTGGAGAACTGGTGAATCATAGTCTGGTTTCTGGTTAGCCCTCATCTGATCTGAGACTTATGAATTTGCCAGACACAGCATATAAATTCCCAAATAGAGGGGTCCACTGGGACGCCAACTAGCCCTCCCTGTTTTGTCAAACCAAGCGAGATGTTAACCAGCTTGACTTCTGGCTTCTCTGTTCTATTTGGTCAGGCCTGGTTTGTTTTGGTAATGACCAGTCTCTGTCTTTTGGTTTTGTTGGTTTCTGCCTGTTTCATTGGAAAGGTTTGTCTATCTGTGTGTGGATAGTGTTTTCTGGTGTCTTTAAGTTTTGTTGCAAACTTGGGAGCATAAACTGAAATAGGTCAGGCCCAGCTGAATGTATGGAAATATGGTGGCCAGCAAATGCTTGGTTTTCCTGACTGTTCTTTCCTTGAATGTATGAGCTTTCTGTGTTCTGTATGTTCTGTGTTCATTTGGATATAAAAAATTATACTTTTGCCTTTGCTATCAGTTACCAGCCACCATGGCTGCTGTGGCTGTTTTGGCCAGTGCTCAGAGTTTATCTTTGGGTCCAATTTAGTTAGAAGGGATTCAAATGTCTTTTGGATATGAAAAATTAAAAATTTATTGGATATGGTTAAAAATCTGTGAAAAAAAATGTTAACTTAAAACCTTTAACATGGAGTTGATAGTAATCTTAAGGGAACCACAGGGCATGACTCCATTTTGGCATGTGTACATCATGTGACTTGCTAACATGTGGTTTGCAACCATCTGGGCTGCCTTCTTCCCTAGGGAAGAAGGCAGCCAAGTGGCTTGTAGCCATATTTACTAGGGTTGAAGAGGATGGATGTCATATGACTTTATCTCCAGATGTTTTACCAATCAAAGAGACAACAGATTTCCCAGATATTTTACTGTAGGATGGATTTTTGTATGATGCTTTCTGTCTTGAAAACAAGGTTTATAAAGGTAGGATTTTTAAAACAATGTTTAATAAGGTGTTAAAGCTACACATCTATGCATTCATATTCAGGAATATACCTTGTGCTGGCAGCCAAGCATTTCAGTGTAAGACTCACTCAGACAGTAGTTTAAAAAAATACAAGGATCATGGAAACAGCTGAGGTTTGGTTAAGGAAGCCTGGCAGTTTGGAGTTTCGAGTGCCATGTGATAGCTGCCACTGTGGTGGAGTTGGCTGGGACCTAGAAGTTAGGCTGTTGCAGAAGGTGGGGCCAGGAGGAATGTGCACAATCCCAGATACAGAGCATTAAATTGTAGGTACTATGGAGCTTGGCTCTGTTTTGTTCAGGTTGTGATTATGCCCTGTATTTTTTTCTCTTGAAGTAAAAAAGGTACCTTATTTTCGATATTGTCAGAACACACAGTTGGGAGATTGTCAACTACTTTAAGAGGAAATTTTGGAGTTTTACGTAACACTGAAAAATTAAAACTTGGTATTTTAAGGAACAGCTTTTAAGGTAGTTAAAGACTATGGGATTAATATGTCATTTTTAATAAATAAAAGGCTAAAGAGTTAGGGCCACAGCTATGAGCACCAAATGCAAAACACCAGAAACTGGGATATTCCTATCTTACACTACAACAAGACAATGGCCTAAGCAGTTTGGCAAAGAGCTTGGAGCAACAGTTCTCAACCTGTTAGTCATGACACTTTGAGGGCTGAAGGACCCTTTGCTGGTGGGGCATCTGCATATTGAATGTTTGCATTTCAAATCATAACAGTGGGAAAAATTGTAGTTGTGATTTTTGTGGTTGGGGGTCACCACAACATGAGAACTGTGTTAAAAGGGTCACCTTATTAGGAAGATTGAGAACCACTGGCTTAGAAAATGTCTCTGCTTATCTAAGGTCTATTCAGGTAGTAGCTTTTAGACTTATCCCTGTTAGATTTAGCTTTAAAAAAATAATTTCTGAATTGATGCTCTTTTAGTATCAAAACAAAATTTTTAATTCATAAATACAATCCACATAGAGACTAGGAACTTTCTTTCCTGGTCTTTTTATAGTGTGCCATTACAAAATACTACAATTTCTTATCTTGTTTTATTTATCAAAATAAAGCTTAACAAAGTTAGTAATTACAAGAGGATAAACATACATTTTTATGCCTGAATAGATGTTACTGTAAGCTACAATCTTTTACCCTCAATTAGGGAAAGAAAAGAAGGATAAGAGAAATTTTCATCGCTTTTGCAAGTGGCCTTGATATAGAATGAGAGGAAGGTAGAAATCTTCCCTAACCCTAACGATGACAACCCAACCAATGAACCACCAACCAACACCCCCTACACACACACACACACACACACACACACACACACACACACTCTGGGTGCTTCAGACCTTTTATATCCTAAGTCAAAAGTTCCATAAATCCATGCGACACACAATCCCCAAAACAAGCTGCGTATGCCAGAACGACTGCACCTAACTAAATTATAGCCACCTGCATCAAGCCTTCCAAATCCAACTCAAACATCTGCCACACCTGGGGTGGGAACACAAACCTAATCCAAATGCCATTTTGAGTTTTTAAAGAAACCAAAACAAAATAACAAAAACTTCTTCCAAGTGTTCCACTACAAATAGACCTTAGGCCAGCAGAGCTTGCTTGCTTCAGATTTGGCTCAGTTGGATTTGGGATTTACACAAACTCCCAAGTCAGAGTGTTGGCTCACTCCTGTAATCCTAGCACGTAAGTAGCCGAGGCCAGAGAAATGCTGCCACTTCTAGAGCAGCCTGTCTACAAACAACAAACAATCCACAGAAACAAAAGGACCTAGGTTCCAACATTGCCAAACACACTAAATAAAATGAACAGTCATTGGGCTGGAGAGATCATCAGTTAAGAGCACTGGGTTTAATTCCCAGTAACCATGTGACCACTCACAACTGTCTAGACCTCCAGCCTTAGGGGATCTGATGCCCTGGTTTGACCACTGTGGGTATTGTACATCCGTGGAGCACAGCCATACATGCAGGCAAATACCCATCCACATAAGATAAAAGTAAAGGAAACCCACAGTATTCTAGAGGGAAAATTACTTAATTCTGGGAATTATTGTTCAACTGATATTTTGGCATGGTCATTTTCAGAGAAAGTTGGAAGGGATATGAGCCTAATAGTCTGACCCTTTATTTTCAGATAATCAGAATGAAGAGGAGACAGTTAACCCTCCAAACTATAGAATACATGATTCTGTGGTTTATCAAAGTATAATAGAGTAAGCACCCCTGGAAAGCTGATTTCACCACAGAGATACACAGGCAACAGCAGCCCTTACCAATTGACAAAAAAAGTATTTAAGCATAAATAGTTTTTTTTTTTTTAACTTTGGGAAACCCGTATGAATAGAACAAATAAAAGATAAATGCTAGATTTATTTTAAAATCTCAGATTAATTGCAATGTACCAAAAAATATAAAAGAAGCCAAATGATTATATTTGACCTATCTTCCTCTCCACTGATATGATTAAAATCCAGCTAGCAAAGAAGAAATAAATGTATATAGATATTTATGAAAGATTTAAAGTTTTTAAATTTAAATATTTTTAAAAATATTATTGGGTCTTGAACTATGATTGGCAATGGGATTACAGCAGTAAATACTTCTGGCATAATCCCTGCTCTATTCCAAGTTTTTATCTAGTAAAGGAATAGAGATAACAATGCACAAAAGAATGCACGATTTTAGAATTGTGGAAAGTACTCAGAAGGAAAAGTAAAGGAGTATGATTTGATGTGAGACACTGAAGAAAACAATCCATAGGAAATTATATTAGTACCTACATGATGATAAAATTGGCCAAGAGGAATAATTGCTCAGTCAGAAGCCAATCAAGAGAGAGGAAACATGTGGTATCAAGCCTGGTGCTACACACTTGTAGTCCCAGACTGGGAAATGATGAGCTAGAATCTTAGTTAAATAGCAAGGCCTGTTGAGCAAATGAGATGGGGGAGAGTCAAGGCTACATGGCACTTCAAACACAGAAAATTCAACATAAGGAATTACAAAGTTTAACAGTTAGAATGACAGTGCATTTTAAAGTAAAAATTAAGCAAACTCTGAAGACTAAAAGAATCATAGGTAGAAGCAATAGTTGTACTAGTGGGACAAAGATTCAGATTTTGCTGGAAGTTCATGTCCACAGTTCACTGGTTGGCAATAAGTCACTGGTTCACTTCAGCAAGATGTCTTCAAACTCTGTTTTCTGAAAGTAAAAGAGAAAGAGAGAGAGAGAGAGAGAGAGAGAGAGAGATATATAAAAGAAAAGGAAAGGAAAGGAAAGGAAAGGAAAGGAAAGGAAAGGAAAGGAAAGGAAAGGAAAGGAAAGGAAAGGAAAGGAAAGGAAGGGGGTAGGAAGGAAGATCCTCTAAGATTTCAGGGAATCTTGTATAAACTTCCCCATGGTGACTGTTAGAACGAGCTAGCAGCTGTGCTTTACAATGTTTCATAGCCCAGAGAACGTATGTTATCTATGGTAGGAGCCTGGTGCCAGCAATCTGCTCATGCTTCAGGAGGCTTCCAAGAAAGGGCAGTCAAACCAGGAAAGACCTTTTGCCTCCTGTAATGCTTCCAAATTCCCTCTACAATCAAAGTTTAATATCATATCTGCTGACAAAGTAAAAAATTTAAAGGGCCCAGATATGCTTGCACAAGTAGGCCAGGAGGTTAAGTTAGAGCTGAAAGGCAAGAAATTTGTAACTGGCATGGAATGGAAGAATGTATGAGATGCAGGAGATAGCAAATGCAAAAGGCCTTGAGTTTAGAAAGAGCTTAGTGCCTTGGAAGAAGGAAAGAAAGCCAGGCAAAGGCAGAGAGTAGAGGAGAACTGACAGGAAGATGAGGCTTTAAAACACATGTAGATATTATGTCTAGAGCAGATGCCTCCCTCTTACCACAAGGACGGGCCCCAAAATGTGTGTTTAATCCTCAATTTGGCCATGTCTGTTAATTGTCTACTGACCCTTATTTTCAATATTTAGTGACTGTTGAGTTTTCCGTATCATCCTAGCTGACCAACAGTGACATCAGTTTATATAAATCTGAGTCTAAATACTATCTCTGTTCTTTTACTGTATGATAACCAGAAAGTGAATTAAAATTGCTAGGCCTGAAGTTCCTCATTCATTGAATGAGGGTCAAGATAACTATCTGCTCATTAAGTTGTTGTGAGGGTTAAATTAACAGATCTATGTAAGGTGTCGGTGGATTACCTATTATATCCAGTGATGTTATGTAAGAATGAATACTGTTAACTAACTCCTGGTTAATCTCAGACATAATCTATTGGGTTAGATCTTTTCTTGTCATAGTCTATGGTGACTAGTTCTATTCTTAAAAGAACACAACTGAGGAGGTGGAGTCTCTACTCTCACCGGAGTCAGCAATGCTTCTTTAGATCCACAGTCAGTTTTCTTGAACACACAAGCACATCTAAAAATTCATCACTTACCTCCATGCCATGATTTAGCAATAAAAGAAGTGACTTGATACTTGCGACAGCTTGGAGGAATCTCAAGGGAAAGTGAATAAGAGAAAAACTACGAACGAAGCCTGAAAACTGCAGCCTATATGAGTCCATTTATTGCTCTTAAAGTGACAAATTTCTAGAAGAAGAGAACATTTTAATGGCTATCAGACTTAGGGATAGAGGAGTGTGGGAGGGGGCAGGCATGGAGTGTGGTAACGGAAGAACAGCAGGTGCTGTATCTGTCTTTTTTTATATATACTGTGGTAGTAGACACGAGACTGCTTGATCCAATTTCATAGAACTACATACACATGCAAACTGATGTCACATAAAGTTGGTAAATGTCCCTGGATTGGATCAGTGTCAATTTCCTTGTTGAGATATAATAATGTAGTTTTGCAAGATCCTTCTTTGCATAGGAATGAGCGCAATGGGATTTTTCTACTATATCTACAGTTATAGCTTGACTAGTGCTGGGGACCCATTGAGGCCTCTTTAAGAGCAGTGTGGAGGTGTGACGGGGAAAGTGTCCTCCAAAGGTCCACTTAGTCCTTAGTTGGTGTCTATTAATGTATACCACTAAAATTAATGAGAGGATTTAGTAAAGACAGAACTCAAAGGAACTCATCAAAAATGAGACAAAATTTCTAGAGCTAATAATTTATTTTTCTGTTTTTGTGATACCCTGACAAAAGCATTTTTTTAAACAAAATGATACAGAATTTTAAAAATAGCGTAATTAACAAAACATTAACACTCTCTTGGTGTTATGCATCATTTGAAAAAGGTTTTGACAACTAGAGATAGAAGTGAAGCTTAAAGAGGAACTTTCTTGTTGGAGGGACTTAGGTTAGCAAAACAACACAGGGAAGTGGAGACTATATTTAAGGAAAAACCTGTGACTGAGTTTAGTGGAAATCTGAAAAACAAATAGGGAAGTACTATGAACTAAAATGAGGACAGAGCATAGGCTAGAGAAGCAGGCAGCGATGGCTTCGGAGAACAGGAAAAGCATTCTCCTGAGATGGGTGATCTGATATGACACTGGGTCATTCTCTCCTAACAGGACACCATTTGCCACAATCCCCTCAGCACTTTCAGTCAAATGTCTGAGAATTCCAAGGTTCCGTCAAACATTAGACAGAAAAATCTTCCTAAAAATGTAGATGACAAGGAGATATGGTGTGGCTTGTGAGAGTACACAGTTGTTCAGTATTCTGAGGGACTAACAGGTTCTTCAATATAAACTAGAAATCGAGGTTGTTGTAAGGGTCAGGTGTACAAGGTAGGGAAGTGAGATACCATGTCTGTTGATCAGCAAAGGGGCAAGGTTCTTAAGGAAACATTTAATGGCTGATTAATTGCTAATAATAGAGAAAGAACAGGGTTACACCGGATGCCTTCTGGATCATCGATAGTTTAGAAACCAATAAAACCTAAAATCATATAAACAGTTGTTCAGAGAATAACTTTTGAAAAATAATAAACCTTTGACTTAGACATTTTATTCCCCTTAAAAGTGTATAATTGCCTACCTCCCAAGCACCTTAAAATATACCTGGCAAAGTAGCCCACAGACAAGGGAAGAGTTGTAGATCTGTGGGTTCTTTCTACATAAGTAATTAGCTCTCGGTTCCAGCCTGCTCAGTGTATTAGCATTACAGAAGATGTAATAAGATATACGTAATCGGATGATACACTTTACAGACATGGAGTCTGTTGTAGGAGGACCTGTTCATGATTTATTAGCCACCTTTGATTGACATTTGAATCAAAGAAGAGTTCTTTGTTAAAATAGACACTTACAGTCAGCTATTTGATAGAGTCTTGGGTTACACCTATGTTTTATCTGTTTACTCCCCATAAATGTCATTAAGGTTTAATGCAGGTTTAACCACTAGTGAGTCCTTTTCTTTTTTTTCCTTTATATTTTCTTCCTTCCTTGGTGGTGTGAACCAATATAGGAACTTCATGATGGTTATTCCGCTTACTTAGTGCAGTTTACACAAACCTTAAAATATCACAATCTATTGATGGCATCTTCACTTCTATTACTTCTCCTGGGCCATCTTTCTTCAGTCCCCGAAGACATGTTGGATTTCTTCTGGACCTATCAAGCTGAATTAGTTATCGCTAAATTGAAACTATTTCAGGTGCATCCGATCCTGACATCAGCACTCTTTCAATGTTGCTGAATACCAGAACTCTCTCGGATCGCTTATAAAGCCACCTTTCCCTTCTAGTAACAGTATGACCATATTTCTTAGGCTTTTCCAAAATAATCATTAAAATTTGTGACAAAGTACAGAACAAGCTAGAGAACAAAAATATCATGAATGTATTGCAAAAGCCCTATCTACATGGTGCACTTACATGGTGCACACGCAGATATGCAGGCAAAACACCTATGCACATAAAAAATAATAAAAAAAAAACTCAGTTTTTAAAAGGTAGGGTGGAGGGGTACTGGGGAGGTGGACCAGCCATTAGGAGCACCTTCTACTGTTGTAGAGGACTGGGATTCAGTTCCCAGCATTCACATAGTGCCTCGTAACCATCTTCATTCCAGTCCCAGGGGTCCCAGTGTCCTCAGGCCTCCACAAGCACCAGCACGTATACAGTGCATGCACATATATGTAGGTAAAACACTCATACATATATTTTTCACTATTTACATTTTTATTTCTTGATTATATAATTACATCATTTCCCCCTTCCCTTTCCTCACTCCAAACCCTTCCATATACCCCTTTTTGCCCTCTTTCAAATTCATGGCCTCCATTTTCATTAATCGTTGTTACGTGTGTGTGTGTGTGTGTGTGTGTGTGTGTGTGTGTGTGTGTGTGTGTGTGTATTTCTCAACACATAAACACAGCCTACTCAGTCGCTGTGTTACTTGTGTGTACATGTTTTCTGGTCTGACCATTTGGTTTGGATAGCCAATTGGTGTGTTCTTCCCTGGGGAAGACTTTCTTTCACTCTTGGGATTCCTAACTTGACTGAAGCTCTTTGTGTAGGGCGAGGCCTCCTGAGCTTTTCCGCTTCCACACTGTCATGTCTGTTGGTGTTGTCTTCGTTCAGGTCATACTTAGGCAGTCATGCTGGTGAGGTATTACGGGTGTAGCTTCTGACATTCCTAGGAGACACAGTCTCACAGCAAACTCCCTGCCTCTGGCTCTTGCAATATTTCCACCCCCTATTCCACAATGATTTCTGAGGTTAGGGTGCAGGAGTCGCATTGTAGATGCATTAGTTGGAACTGTGTTCCACAACTCTGCATTTTGATTGGTTGTGGCTTTCTGTTAACTGTCTCTGTCTTTTGCAAAGAGAAATTTCCTTGATGAAGGATAAGGACTACACTTACCTGTGGGTATAAGGACAGATATTTAGAATATAATTAAGGATTATGATAGTTTAGTAAAGTGGCAGTTGCAGGTTCTCCTCCTAAGATCCATGGCTTCACTATCTCTGGGTAGTTGTCTACATTTCCCTCGTGCTGAGCAGATCTTAAGTGAATTAGAGAGTTATTGGTAACCACAAGGCATGTGTGCCACTACACCCTCAGGATTACTGTGCCTTGCTGGTCATTGTTGTTCACAGGCAGCATACCTGGGTAGGGCTGTTGGTGGCCTTCCTCCTTTGGAAGCTTTCCTGCCACCTTCAGGTACCATGAAAGCTAGTCCTCAGGCAGAAGGCTTCAGGTCATTTCCAGTTCAGGGTTTCTGGGCCCTGTGTCTGAAGTCCATGGTGTCTTCAGCCGTATAGACTTATTGTTCACCTCTGGCTGACAACCAAAGGCAATAACAATAGCCTATAATGTTTGGGGAGTTTCTTGAACAACCCAGAACAACAACTCAAAAGAAGGCTTTTTGTGCCTTGTGTTGGGATTTTTTGTTGTTGTTGTTGTTAGATAGTCTTTGGTTCTTGGCAGGAGCATTGTCATCACACATGGGAAATTTTCACTCAATACACCAACTTCCTGTATTATAAGTGATTTTAGGTAGATAGTTAATAGTGTGATTCTTTATCACTCTGTCTGGAATCCTTATTGTCATTTTATCCTCCTCCCTTCTGCATTTATCTCAGTGCGAAAAAATTTCAAAAAGCTGAAAGAAATCTACCCTTATGACCTAACTCCTTGGCATATGCCCACAAATATTTGCTCAGCCATGTTCATGGCTGCTCTGTTCACAATAACTAGGAATGAAAATGGCCTAAGTGTTTTTCAACTGACTAATAGATAATAAAAATGTGGGACATATACACTACAGAGTACTATTCAGCTGTAACGAAAGAACATGTGAAACCATTTGTCTTATTGTGCAAAGAAGCAAAGAGAGGGAGAGACAATGGGGGCCAGGGTCCTGGAACACACCCCTAGTGTCATACTCCCTTCAGCCAGAACCTACCTCCTAAAGCGTTTTCAGCTGTGACTGGATTAACTGAGGTTAGCACTTACAAAATGTGATCACCCCTAAAAGGCTCCACCTCTGAGTACCACTGTTTTGTGCACAAAACCTTCGATATAAAAGCTTTCAGGGAGGTCATTTAAAATTATACCATAACAAAAAGAGATAGTGAAACTATTAAAAACTTTTCAATTTAACATACCTATAGCTTGGCATGTAGTCAATGGTAAAGGCACATGCGTGCCTAGCATGTACAATGCCCAGATTTTGATTACCAGTACTGCAACACACACACACACACACACACACACACACACACGCACACACACACACACACACACAAACATCCATATATATAAAGATTAGTTTCTTAAGCATTTCTCTATGGAAAATTTAAAATGGTCAGTCAATACACAGATAGAGTCTCAATATCATTAAGCATTAAGGAATGTAAATCAAAACCACAGTAAGACGTCTCTTCATGTCCCCTGATATGTTTACAATGAAAGAATCAGATAACTTGGGCCTAATGGCACAGCGTTCAATCCCAATCATTGGAGACTGTAGAGCAGAAGATAATAGCATGTTCAAGGCTCACTGGGCTACAAAAGCCTGCCTTTGCAGCTTAGTGAGATCCTGTCTCTATCTAAAATGTAAACAGAAAAGCACTGGGAATTTATCTCAGAGGGGACTGCTTGCTTGCCTAGCAAGACTTAGGTTCTGTAGGCAATGTGAAGGTGTTGATTCAGGGCAAAGACCTTTTATTCTTTGACTAATTAAATCCTTAGGCCCTGCAGTGTTTTGGCCTTCATACAATTACTCTTAAGCCTAGAACTGGAACACTTCAGTCTTCCTACAATTTAGAACATTTAAACCTCTGTATAATCTGGTAAACCTCCATGACTTACTGCTGACAAGCCACTCTGACTTGCTCCTTCTGAACTCAAAGTTGTACTGAACTCAACTAACTTTTCTGGTTCAAACTCATTCTCCAAGTTGCCTGGTTCTAACTGACCTTCTGAGTTGGCTTACTGTTTCTGATTGAACTCTTCTGACTCTGGCAGATTTCTGGTCAACTCTCTATCTCAGACTGAAGTCTGAGGCTTCAACTGACTCACTCTTCCCATCTGATGCTGACTTCTGCCAAGCTCTGCTATGTCTTTATCTCTCCCTGAACTCTCACTGCTCTATACTGCCTCAGTCAGCCTCTCTGTTCCTCTGCCTTATCTTTAGTCAGATTGCTTCATTCTCTGTGTCTTGACCACTGACTGCCTGCTTCAGACTGCTTACCTCTTACTGCCTGTGTCTGACTGCTCTGACTGAAAGGCCCCCGTTTTCTTGTGAGAGTTGGGTGTGTCCTCACTCTGACTCACTCTGCTATCTCTTCCTCTGATTTGTCACTTTACCTGCTATTCACTCTGACTTATCTCAGACATCACTTCCTGTGTGATGGACTCCTTCTGAGCTTTGCTTCCACACTCTGTTTCTGTCTTAGGGATTCAATATGTGGACCACCAGGGACTTCTGAATACTGGGATTAAAGGTGTTTTCTGACTACTGGGATTAAAAGTATTTACTAACATTCGTAACATTCTTTCTCCATTCCATCCAGACCACACAGGCCTCTGAATATGATTCCTTCATATAGACTCCTGGAATTTAGACCCTTTCACACAGGTCTATTCCTCTACAAGTTTCAAACTCCAGTATCATAAATAAATAGAAAAGTATTGGCAAGAATGTGGACTGGGGTAAAATGATACAAAAATGTTAGTTGTGAAGAAGTCAAATATAGATAACTATGACACATAGTACTGTGTGTTCCCTTCATGGATGATATGTTAGGAAGGGGCACATTTGGAGGTGCTAACACTTTAATCTTCATGATTAAAAAGAAGCCCCAGAGACATTCCTGCCCCCCTTCCATGGTCAGTGATGAAATCCTGGGTTTCCAGTCTTCCAAAAGTGTGAAGTTTTGTTGTATGCAAGTCATCCAGTATATTGTGATAGTCATTCAAACAGATAGACAGCAGTTATTTAATTCCTAGGTAGATATTCAAGTAATATTTGAATATATACACATATAGAAAGTTTCACATAGACATTAATAGCAGCATTATTTATAATGGGCAAAAATCAGAAATAACCTGAATACTTTTGAACTGATTAATGAAATAATGCTTAATTATACAATAGAACATCACTCAGCCGTAAGAAATAATGTTGGTGCATATGCTAGGAAATAGACCCTAGCAAAAATGTACTATTCTGTGTGACAGAATGTAGACACCAAAGACTAGCGCATGATTCTACTCTTAGTAAATGCCCAGGTTGTATAAATCCCAGCAACAAGGCCTGTCTAAGCCCGTCTCATACTCCTTTGGGCTAGCGTGGGTGGGAGCACGGAGAGATCGCTGAAGAGCAAAAGGCAGCTTTCTGAGGTGATGAGGTGTTCTAAAACTGTGGTGACAGTTAAATGGTATTTTCCTCTGTCTTTCCTAAAGATGATAGAAATTAATACTTGAATGAATTATAGTTCAGCAGCTATAGTTCAGTTATATTTCAGCAAAACTTTTAAAAATTCACTGTCCAAGTTGAGCACATGACATTTAGTCCATAGCAGTTTCTACTCACAAATTCAGGGCTGTGGCTCTGATATAGTCTTATATAATTCCTCAGACATTCAATGGTCAGAGCAATTGCACTTAAGAGGAATTTCTCTGAGGCTACACTTAGAATTTGTCAAGCACAGAACAGACACGTATTAGATAGATATATAGTAATTTTTAGGAAATGCAGAGTTTTACACACACACACACACACACACACACACACACACACACACACACGAATTTAATCAAATGGGGCCCTCAAAAGAAGAAAAAACAAAAACAAAAATAAAAACAAAAACAAAAAAAACTTGAAAGCTGTCAGAGGAGACATTCTGGAACTCTTTACATTTCAAAGAAAGGATAGACAGATACAGACTGTGGAAGCTCTGAAATGACTCTTAGCCAGACACAGACAAGGTCAGATTCCTGGGAGACATCAGGGTACAAAGCAGGAGGGATTTGGAGGTTTACGTGGACAGAGGGAAAGGCTCAAACGAGGACATTAGTGTGTGTGGGAAAGAAGGGGAGAGACAATGAGGTAAATGTCTAAAAGGGAAAATCAGCACCAGTCGGCCACTAATGTGGCAGAAAGCTAAGAGCCAAAAACATTTCTGCCAATGAAGAAAATCCATCATTTAAGTTCTAAGTCCTCACTCTATTAAACTTCCCTATTGCTTTATTTTTGGAGATTTACAAATTAGTTTAGCACCGGGATAAATCTTAGCACTCTCAGTTTTTGTCTTTAATATAGTGAGAAAATGAATATATCATAAAATATAGACTCGGATAGCAGCCTGAATAAATACACTCCCTTTTATATACTTGATCCAGAAAGTACCCTCCTGTGTCTTTATTGCCTACAATAACATAATCAACTCTGACAAATGAAATTTACTTTCCCTTGCTTAAAACAACTTCTGCTAGTGTTAAGTCATTTGAAGTCTGTCATTTCCAGCCACATTCCCTAGCCCTTCAGGAAGGAAATCACTACCATCTTAAATCTGCCTCCACGCCACATCTCTATACCCTTGGCTTTTTTCCCCAGGATTTCCTAACAACCGCATCAGGCTTCGCCCTGTATCCCTGGGACTCTTGCTCCTTGTGTCAGTAGCTTTGTTTCCTTGAATTTTCCATTTCATTTGAAAGTGACTACTATTTTGTGCTTTGTCTTCTCTGAGGTTAAGCTTCCTTGCTGCCTCCCCCACCCCTCTCCCAATCTCTGGGTCCTACTATCACACCAAGTAAAGCCACTGAGTTCTGTTTCTGCTCAAACCATTTAACTTCACTCTAAATTCTGCCACCATTGTAATTCAGTCCGACATCCCAGTACACCAGAAAATAACTCCAAAAGGGATCTCTGACTTTATCCCGTATTCCTTCATATGTCTGTCGTGGTTATTGATCATTGTCCTTTCGGTTCCTAGTTGGTCTTTATCCTTCTTTATGTAGCTGTGACACACGACTTCCCTTGAACCAGCACTGGCAGGTCCAGCTGTTCTGACCCTACACAGCCTGCCTTCCATCCCAGGCCACTTAGATGCTTGAGGGTCATCCACTGGTGTTGTTGGACTTCAGAGATCCAAACTGGGACCCCCAGGGCCCAAACCGGAACGTCGCATCCCCACCGAGACTCACAGACGGGATATTGATGCAAATAGCAAGAGGATTTATTCCAGTGCACTGGGGCCGTTCTAACATGCAGGATAGAAGCGACCACCAGGAGCAAATGGTTAAGCTTTTTATACAGTTGAAATGGTTGCTAGGCACAAACCGAGTTGGGATAAGTTGATTGGTCCCCATCTTGTTTTCCCATTTTGATAGGTAGGGGCCAGTTAATCTTTAAACTGATTGGTGCTGGCATATAGCAAGGTTGTGGGCTCCTAGAAAATGTAAACTTTAGGGTCTTAGTCAATGCCGGTGGGGGGAAGACTCTTAGCCCGAGGCCATGGGCTGTCTACGTGGGGAAACTCTTTTAGCCCAAGGCCGTCTTGTTTGTCTTAGAAAGTGTTTTTCTTTAACTCTGGGAACTGTTTTGGGTCATGGTGCTCCTGGCTTGGGCCTACACAATTTTGGTGCTCTTAGAAGCCTGACTAAAGTTGGCTGCTTTGGTCTTTTTCTATACTAGGGACCTGAATCTTAAGGTGGGACCCCCACAGTGTCAGTGGTCATCTGGTGTTTACTCAAAGAAAGGGCTCAGCATTTTTATTTTAGCTCAGTAAACTCTCGCTGGACTTTTAACTGACAGAATCACAGGAAAATAAATTGCTGTAAGCTATTAAAACTAAACTGCTCATCACCATAATGGAAAATTAATAAACTCCTTTCCTGAGTTTATTTTGCATTCTATAGACCTATCTCTAATCTGTAAGTGAAGACTGCGTCCTGTCTCACCTAGGGCCAGGCTGGGGCACAGTTCAGTGACAGCTTACTTGCTGAGCTCACAGAGTTCCTGATTCAGTACTCAGTGCTCCAGTGTCACTAGATTCTTGCTTCATAATCTGATTTCTAATCCTTTCTGCCAACTCTTAAGAGGATTGGCCAGAAACTATCAATGTCTAAAGGATAACTAGCCTTTCCATTCCTGCTAGTCAGACCGGCACTGTCCAGTACAATTTCTTGCTAATAGAAATGGCCTATGTTTGAAAATTTCAAAAATTTAATATTATATATGATTATTTGTGATTGGAATTTTTCACTTAATGTTTTGCACTCTTGTTTGGGAATTTACAAAATGGTGAATGTCACACCTAACAAGCACTGAATCTTCATCACTCCTGCCCTTCCTATCTCCTTACTACTCCTTCCATGTCCAATATGGCCCTCCTAAATACAGGATCTCATCTTTAATTATTATTGTTACACATATATACATGTGTGTCTATATGCACATGTAGACATCCATATATGTGCACACATGCATATTCAACCCAGTGAGTCTATTTAGTGTTGCTTGAATGTACTTGTGTCTAGGGATTATTACTATTGGAGATTGGACAGCCTGTGAGGGAGCGCTTCCCGAGAGGACCTTGATGCCTCCTCCCTCAGGAGCCATTGGTCACCTGTAGCTCTTTATCTAGGCGTTGGGCCTACTCATCTCCTGGAAGACAAGAAGCAGAGAGAAGGACTGGGAGAGGTCTGAGACATGATTCAACTCCCAAGAATATGACCTACTTCCTACATGCCCCGTCTCCTAATGTTTCCAAAACTTCTCAAAATAGCATTGCTAGCTGAGGACAAATCTTTTAGCACATGATCCTTTTTTGGGTGACTCATCATCACATGACCAGACAAGAAAAATAAAAAGGGTTACACATATGCTGGATGGATACTCCCACCTAACACACATGTCCCTGGACCTCTCTCCCCTCCCTTAACACTTATCTGAGTTCCTCAAGATTGTTTTTGAGGGTAGTGAGGCTGGGAAGAGAATGATAGCTCCAGCCCTGCATTCCAGCCCTTGAATAAAATTTGTTTTAATCTTATCATCTCTCCTTTCTCAAATGTTAGCTTTCAAGTAACAAGCAGCCAGACTATGTCCAGTACCATTCTTGGTAATTAGGCAGGCAGGCTACTGACCAAATCTCTAACACATGGCCGTTGAGGGATATTTAAGACCCAAGCATAACAAAGATTATCCTGCTATTACTATCCATGCACTGACAGACAAAAACATATTAATGTGCAGTATGAAACATAGCTAATTTGAAATTATTCTTGGCTTCCCAGGTTAAGAATAAAGCAGGTATTAGCCAGGCAGTGGTGGCATACGCCTTTAAATCCCAGCACTCAGGAAGCAGAAACAGGCAGATCTCTGTGAGTTCAAGACCAGCATGGTCTACAGAGTGAGTGCCAGGACAACCAGTGACAACAGAGAAACCCTGTCTTGAAAAAAAACAAAAACAAACAAACAAACAAAAAAGAATAAAGCAAGTAAAAGTTGATAACTAAATAATGGTTATCAATTGTGGCCAGGACACACACAAATCTACCTTCTTAATGAGGAAATCAGAGTTCCCTTTTGGGTTATTAATCTCATTAATAAATAATCTAAAAACAGAACAGAAAAATCATTTTATTAGAATTTGAATGAAAGACAACGCAACAGGCAAGCTGTAAATCCTGACAGCTGCTGTGAGGAGGGAAGCAGAGAAAAGGAAGTCATGCCTTCTGCGTCAGGGTTAAGAAAACCACCCTGTTCAGCAACACAAGTCTGCAAGCAACTGGATGATGTAAAGGGAGAGAGGTCAGAGAGCAAATACGAAAGTCCTAAGTGTAAAGGAATCATGTTTAGGCTTTGGGTCAGTGTCTGACAGAAAAAGATAGAAGGAAAAGTAAGAGTTATATTTTGTTGTTTTCTTTTCCATTTTCTTAGAACTAAGGCAAGCAGGCAAGCAGACTTAGCAGTGCTGCAGGGTGAAGCTCTGTAAGCGGCTGCACAGAGGAGGGGCTTCTGGGAGGGCGAGTGCATTATCTCATTAACGGGTGATTGTTTCTCCCATCTTCTGGCCAGGTGATTTACAAGCCTAGCTGAATTAACTCTTAAGACAACCAAATATAATGTCCTGATTTTTGGAGCAGATCAGAATGTCATATTTCCAGTTAGGGCCAGAAATAGAATTTATTCCTTTAACCAAGAAGTTTCTCTTAATGGTCTTCAATAGAGCCTGATATCTCCATCTTTTCATACGGTATTTTAAATCCTAAGTATTTAGGATTTAAATACTTATTATATGTTTAGGAAGAGCATTTGTGGTTTTACCTTTCTAGTGATAAAAGGGAAATTGGAGGAGTTATCCAAAGCCAGCCATATCTCTGGAACTTACTCTTGTATAATTAAAACACATATTCCTTGGATAGTAGCAGTCTATCTTTATTTCCTTCGCAGCACACTCCTGGAAACCAGTATTTGTCGTGTTTCTCAGAATGTGACCATTTTGGAACCTAATGTAAGTGGAATTATACAGTATTTGTCCTTTGGGAAATATTTTTTGAATCAATGGTAGCTAACCCACCAAGGGCCAATATTTGTAAATGTCCCACACCTTTAATCTCCTACACTGTATAAGAGTTTTGTTTCCATGAGACAACACCCCCCCCCACACACACACACACTGGAATTCCTGGAACCTGATGGCCTGGAGCTGCTCATCACCCCCTTTCCTTCATTTCCTTTCTGTCAAGTCTTTTAAAACTAACCAATCACAAAAGATTGTGTGGTTGGATCCCAGCCTATGAGAAAAAGCAGCCCTAGCCTCTGTTGGAAAAAGCAAGTGGGCTTCCTGCCCCAAAGTGCTTGTTAACCTGGTTTTGGAAGTTTCTCACATTTTAGCAAAATAAATTTCCTTACCGAGATACTTTCACTTTTTTCATGTGTTTCTTTGTGTGACGTAGAAATTATTCTTTGTTTCTAATACTTCTATAACTGTCCTATTTAATTTGGCGTAGCCTCAAGTTTCATTCACAGTGTCACATATGTCAAGACGTCTTTTTTTTTAAGGCTGAAAGGTATCTAACTGCAAATGCATATCATGATTTATTTACCCATTCAGAAAGAGATAAGTATTTAGGGTGTTACAATATCTTAACTATTATATACAATACTATAATAAACATGAGTGTGCAAATATCCTTTTTATGACTGGTTTTGAAAATGTGTGTGTGTGTGTGTGTGTGTGTGTGTGTGTGTGTATGTGTGTGTATACACCACAGTGAATATGTGGCAGTCAAAAAACAGCCTGCTAGAGTGGATTCTCTCCTGTCACCATGCACACCATGCAAGTCCTGGGCAGTGAACTCGGGTCAGCCCGATTGGTGGCAGGTGCTTTTATATACAGACACATATCCTTGGCCCCAAATACCTCGTTTTGAAAGAACTGTACATTTAGAACTCTAACATCAAATCTTGTGATCTAGAAGTTATGTTTAAGCATTTGAGAAAGTACTCAGTCTTGCTCTTTCCCCTCATTTTTAGATGTTTCTTTCCTGTTCTTATGTGACAGTATATAACACACGGTTGTCTTATATAATAGAATTTGAATCCTGCTTGTTATGCTTATCCTAAACATTTCTACACACAACTCGATATTTTTACTGTTTTAATGTGGCAAAATAGGGTCTCAGAATGATCTATTAGAATGGAATGAGTCATTTTCCCAATTATTAGATATTTATAAGCAACTCTGACCTGTATTATACTGGGCAGTTATGGTAATATATATGGAACATGATATGGAAATAAATAAAGGATATTGCAATGAATTGGCAGCATTTCCTGAAATGTATTGTTGCATACATAGACAGTTGTTTTGAAATATAACCAGGGGGAAGGGGTTGCCAACACTCACATCTGTTTTTACTTACCTCCTTGTGAAAAAGAGTTAACTCAGTTATTTATTTTTTTTCAAAAGGGAGTAGGAAATAATAATGAAAGAAGCAAGAAGACATTGGAATAACATAAGAAGTATTAAATACATGTTGATGACTTTTGACTTCATGTCCTGTAATGGAAGGTTTTCTGTGGGGAAAGGGTTAAATGTACTGGCTACTGCAAGGATCCAGACACTAACTATCCTAGAAAAGAAAGACAAAGAGCATGGTGGTCCATGAAAGAAAGAGAATGCATGTAAGAATAATTAATATGTTCACATCATGATTAGGGAAGAAATGCTCCATCTAAAGAGGTGAGCTGATAGGCTCGGAGTAAGGCTCATGGCTTGTGTTAGGATAGAGAAAAGGGCAACTCAAATCAACAAGACCAACACGTGAGCATCTGCTCAGTACTTGGCAATAACCCGTGACACAACGAATATAAAATCAACAAGCACACTTTTGAGAAGATCATATTCCAGGTGACAAAAGGGCCCAAGGGCATGGAATCAAGGGAAAATGGTTCTTTAGGAAGTGGTCTTTGGTGTGGGCAGCCAAGGTTCATAGAGAGTGACATTTTATATTGGTCCCAAAAGATGAGCAGGAGCTTGCTAGTTGACCAAGGGAAAAGTCATTAGCAAGGACTCCACATCATGAAGTCTCTGATATAGGCAAGGAGCAGAAAGGCTGATTTAGTCAAAGGTGTTGTGTTCAAAGATATGTGTAGTAAGAGCGATCCTTTCAAATAAGTTTGTATATAACCTCAGCATTTAAATAGATAAGATAATAATTTGTAGTTTAAATATGTCACATTTTCCTGTTGCAAATAGAACCAATAAGAGTAACAAATCTCTTCTGATAATTATTGTAACCATTGGTCTCTATCTAGTAGCTTATTATTATTGTCTTTGTGTTTGGCTATATACTATCAGGAAAATTCTGATCATAGTACATCTTGCCCTAGACTCTCAGTACATGCTTTAGTACAGAATCTGACGAACTTGAAGCAAGGAGCAGAAAATGTCCCCTCAATGGTCAATAGCTAATAATATCAGTACCTTTTGCTGCTATATATAAATGTCAAATAAGGAGTAGTCACATTGAAATATATAGAGAGTGCACTGTCATGGTTTCATATACATTGTGAGTGCATGTGTGTCGGGGGGTATGGGGGTTGAGACAGAGTCTTGTCATGCAGCTCAGGCCTGCCTTGAACTTTGTGACCCTCTTTCTTCATCCTCCCGTGTCTTATATACACTTGTTGGACTATTACTCTGCTGTGATGAGAAATAATATTACACGCTGTATTGGTTACTTTCCTGTTACGGTGATAAAATATTTTGACAAAAACAGCCGAAGTGGGGGTGTTGGCTAGAGAGATGACTCAGTTGTCCAGAGCACTGGTTCTTCTTCTAGACTGAGGTTCAAGTCCCAGCAATCCATATGGCAGTTCACAACTTCTTATCACTTCAGTCCCAGGGGATCTGACATCCTCTTCCAGGTTCCTCATGCACTGCATGAACATGGTACACATACACATATGCCGGCAATACCACACACACACACACACACACACACACACACACACACACACACACATCCCACACACACACACACACACACACACACACACACATCCCACACACACCACACACACACACACACACACACACACACACACACATACACACACACACACACACACACACACCACACACACACACACACACACACACACACTTTTTTAAAGCAACTTAAGGGAGAAAGGGTTTATTTTGGCTCACAGTTTGAGGGCACAGTTCATCATGGAAGGAAGGTCATGGCAGCTGGTCACATTGTCTCTGCAGTCTGAAAGAAAAGACCAAGGAATGTGCATGCTTAGCCAGCTCTATCTTTTTTGTTTATTTATTTATTTATTTATTTATTTATTTGTACATGTGTTTTAATTAATTAATTAATTAATTTTTCGGTCTAGAACTCAACCCTAGAGAATGTTGCATCTATATCCCTCCTCAGTTAACCCAATGAAGATACCCCCTCATTAGGCTGCCCAGAGACTGATCTCCTGGATGATTCTTGAGTCTTTCAAGTTAACAATTAGTATTAAACATCACAGAACATCCAAATATTATATACACAAATTTAAGCAAGCCAATATTCAAAAGAGCTAAGTGATAAAACAGGGAATACAAATAGACAACATTATGAATGGCTTATTTTCTAGATTCAAATATAGGACTTGAGATGATAAGAAAACTATCTTGATGTCTGTTTCCAAACTGTATTAATCTGTTAATCCTGAATATGTTAAAATAGCAAATGTCACAACTGAGCATACAAACATCTTTGGTTGCAGTTAATATAATAGTTAAAATATAAAAATTTCAATTTCAAATGTCGAGCAGTATCTATGTTGAGTCCTTCAAATTAGTTGGCCTTTAAAAGTTACATAAAAAAAACCCTCTGGCTATAATTGGATGTTAGACTTTACCTTGTGATGCTGAGCAGGAACTTCTGACTCAGTGACAGTGGAAATAAATCCGAGGCGAAGAGTGGGAAGACGAGCAAAGCTTCCATGGAGGCTCTTCCTCAAGAGCTGCTGGAGAAGTGGGGTCACTGCACTGGCAGAAACAGATCTGTCTACCTCAGAATCAGAAACAGGATAATAGTTTTTTGTTTATTTGTTCTTCTCTCATAGAATGCATCCCAACACTCTTTCTTCCCTCCCTCCACTTCTCTCATAGAATGCATCCCAACACTCTTTCTTCCCTCCCTCCACTTCTCCCAGTTCCCTCAGATTTACCCCCTATACTCTCACCCCCATCTCTGCCTCTTCCTAGAAAGGAGCAGTTCTCCCAGGTTACTGTTCAAATAGTGTACAACAGATGTAACACGGTCAGTCACTAATCCTTACTTCAAGGGTGGACAGGGCAACTCAGCATTAGGGAAAGGGTCCCAGTGGCAGCAAAAGGTTCAGAGACTTCCCCACTCCCACCTCCAGTCTGTCTGAGTTCTGCAAGAGCACCAAGCCAGACAACCTCAAGACATATTTGGGGGCCCTGAGGTTCCATGTCTGCTGCTGTAGGCTCTGTGAGTCCCTAAGAGTGCTGGTCAGTTGACCCTGTAGGGTTTGTTCTCTTGTTGTCCTTGACCCCTCTGGTCTCTACAATCCTACCTCTACCTCTTCTGTGGGGTTCCCAGAGTTCTACATTTTGTTTGGCCCTAGCCTCTGCATCTGCTCCCATCAGGTGCAGGAGGAAGCCTCTCTGATGAAGATTGGGCTAGGCTCTCATTTATGAGCAGAGCAGGATGTCTTTAGAAGTCTTCTCCTTACTATCCAGTCTCTAGCTCCTGGCCTGCCCTGCAGTGCCAGTCATGGATTCCCTCTTTTCACATGGGGTTCTGCCCTTCCATTGTCCCAGTGGGTCCTGTAGGGAGGATAGATTATAGGTCAAAGATTTTGTGCCTGGGCTGGTACCCCAGTCCCACCACTGGAAGCCTTGCCTGGTTATAGGAGAGGGCCTGTTCAGGCCCTCTAGCCCCCATTTCTAGAGGGCCTCTGTAAGATCTCCTTCATTGTTTCCAGTGCATTTCCACTGCACTAGGTTTCCTGATTCTCACCTAAATGTCCTCAAATTCTGGTCATCTCTCCTATGTTCTCTCCCTCCATCCCTCTCCCCCATCCTAGTCCCTTCTCTTCTCAATTCCATCCTTCCCTAGCCCACCTGCACCATCTGTTCTATTTCCTCTTTACCAGGGAGATCCCTGTGTCCCCACTGAGGTCCTCCTTGTTGCACAGTCTCTCTGGGTCCGTGGATTGCAGCCCCTTTGTCCTTTGCTTAGCAGTTGTATCCACCTATACGTGAGTATATATCATGTTTGTCTTTCTGGGACTGACTTACCCCACTTAGGATGATTTCTTTTTCAAGTTCCATTCATTTGCCTGCGAAATTAACGTAATCATTTTTAACAGCTGAGTAGTACTCCACTGTGTAAATGTGCCATAATTTCTGTACCCATTCTTCAGTTGAAAGGCAACTGAAGAGGTTGTTTCTAGGTTGTTTGCAATTTTTGGCTATTATGAACAAAGCTGCTATGAACTTATGAGGCAGTTTCCTTGTGGTAGGATGGAATGTCCTTTGGGTATATGTCTAGGACTGGTATAGCTGGGTCTTGAGGTAGTATGTTGAACACTTCCTTAACACCTTCAGGATAATACTTTTCTGAGATTGCTGAACTGGGCTAAGGTCTGGTAATTTTACAGTTACATTTCTTCTTTTTAAAAATGAATTATTTATTTTTCTTTCATGTGTATGAACATTTTACTTGCATATATATAGGTGTACTTTATGCATGCCTGGTACATGTGGAGACCAGAAGAGGGCACAAGATTCCCTGGAAATGGAGTTATAGATAAATATAAGCTGCCATGTGGGTGATGAGAACCAAACATAATTCTCTGCAAGAGTAGCAAGTTCTCTTAACTGCTGAGCCCTCTCTCTAGCCACTAAAGTTAATATTTTCCAAGAAATATCTTCAGCTAAGATAAAGGTTAGCAGCCAGTCCCTCCTTGGGTTCTTTGAGACCCTAAGCCACCACTTGGCTCTTTGTTACATCATTCTGGCTGATTTCAGCCTGGTGGTGAGCAGGAAAGTATCCCGTACATTGTTGAAAAGGAAGGGAAGGGAACTGACTTTAAAAACACTTAAAAATATTTTAGTGGGTAGCAAGTTATGGATGAGGGTCACATACTTTATCTGCCTTTCGTGTCCATCATGATACCATAAAAGATTTTTAAAATATGCTCAGAAAGGTTGTAAGAACACTGAGCATGCATTTAAAATAACAGCTGTAAGAATGCTTAAATTCAGGAGAGAAGCAATGTTTATTTAGGAAGGGTTCAAAATAATCTACATGAGTGAAACTGAAATGGAAACCCTGAGATAGTGCAGGTTTAGTCAAACTGGAGAACTGGGGTCACATTCAAAGATATCTCAGGAAGTGGCAGCTGTAAGGGTAACAACAATTAATATCATAAATTGCAGAGTTTGAATCTTATCTGATGTTTCCCAGTATCTAAGAAAAGATGAAATACCAACTATGGTTTAATATGCACTTCCCATTCATCTCCTTTTAAGGTGAATCCTAATCATGAATGTGATCATATGCAGGGGTGGGGCTTTTAGAAAGCTATTAAGTCATGAGGGTGGAGTCCCGAAGAGTGGGATTATTGCCAGTATAGATATGACATAGCTTTCTACCATAAGATTATAAAGAGGGTAAACAAGGCCTCATGAGACACTTGTTATAAGGACATCCCCCCCCAAAAAAAAACCTAAATTAAACTCAGCAGTTTATTTGAACAAAGAAAAATTTATTTATGAGGCAGCATCCTGAATTACTCGTGGTTCAGAGAGTTCTCAGAAATATGGGCAGACATTAATTATAGACAGACAAAAAGCTTAATTAATCACAGCTCAGCATTTGCCTTTTGGGGGCATGGTGTCACTGGTTACTTGCTTTGTAGAAAAATGGCCTGGTGACCCTATGATTGGCTGAAGTATAACAGCGGAGATTGGCTGCCGTTCAACTATTTTTTGAAAGAATATATTCTTAAATTAGGTTGCAGTCTGCCACATAGGAATGCAAAGTATGGAATCAGTTATCAATCAGATCTTAGGCTCTCTAGTATCCAGAACTGTGTGAAATAAATTTCTGTTTATGCTACCTAGTATAACGTACACTGTTGTAGCAACAGAAATGGACAGACAACACTTAAGACATAAATACATTCACATAGTATAGTTTTTAACATCCCTCCAATAAATAGATACTGGTTGATATATTTTCACACATCTCAGCAATTTGCAAAGATATCATTAACTATTATACCACAGAAGCTGTAAGTTTAGGGAAATACAGCGTTCCAATCGCTTTGCATTCAATCAGCCTACTTAGAATTCACGTGCCTTTTTGTTTGTTTATTTGCTGTCAGCACTGGTTCTGAAACTGTGTGAGTGCATCATATAAAACTCCAAAGGCATATGTAAATTTGGAACAAAAATGTGTGTAGAAGAGGGAAGTCAGGAAAGATGATTCTGTGTATGCCTCTGAGAAGTGTGGAATTTTGGCTCTCAAAGGCATGCGGGAGCCCATATGTACTGGCTATTTTAATTGTTGTGATAAAACACCATAACCAAGGCACCTTATAAAAGGAAGAGTTTATTCTGGCATACTGTTCCAGGGGCCCATCGTGGCACAGTATCAGGCCTGGCAGCAGGAGCAGGAAGCTGAGCTGTGACATCTCAACTACAAGCACAGAGCAGAGCATACTGTAAGTAGGGTGGGCTATATGCTCTCAAATCTTGTCCCCAGTGACATGCTTCTCCAACAAGATCACACGTCCTAAACCTCCCCAGACAGAACCACCAACTGAGGAACCGCGTGTACAAATTCCCGAGGTAATGGGAGACTTCTTATTCAAACCCACACTTCACTCCCTGGCCTCCATATGTACATTACCGTATCGTAACTCAAAATGTATTTAATCTAATTTCAAAACTCCCCATTGTCTCTCATAGCCTCAATGTGGTTAAAAACTCAAAAGTTCAAAGTCTCTTCTAAGACTCAAAGCAATCTCTTAATTGTAACCCCTGTAAAATCAAAACACAAATTACTTACTTCCAATGTATAATACCCCAGAATATACACTACCTTTGCAAATGGGAACACCATAACCAAGTGAGACCAGAGCTCCACAGAGCATCAAATCCTGTAGTTACACGTCTGATGTCAATGGGCCTCAGGCGGCTGTAGTGCTCCAGCTTTGCTTCCTGAAACATCCGCCTCTCTCCTGGACTAGTTCCACCCCTACCCCTGACTCGGCCCCCATGTAGCTCTCATTGGCAGTTATCTCACAGCAGTGATATCACCAAAATTTTGAGATTTTTAGGGCAATGCATGCTTTTCTTTCACAGCTTCAAGCAATGGCCCCTCAGAGCCTCTTGCCCTCTCAAAGTCTTCATGCGGAGGAACTCCTCTCCCACACATTGCCTGGCCTCGGCAGCTCTCCGAAGCCAAGGAAGAAGAATACATGACCCTTTTACTCTTCCCTCTTTTGTGCTTTAAGATAGCAAGAGTCAACTTGGGATGGAACCTGCTCCCTTGAACCACATTAGCAGCTGCTTTTGTTTGCTGTTGCCTTCTAGGGGCAGAAAACCTCTCAGTCCTTTTCCTTTCAGTATCTGGAAGCTGATCTCGTGGGGTCTCCCCCCGTTTCAGCACAGAGCAGACCTAACAGGTCTGCTTAACTCCTTAACAGTTAGAGCTTCTCTTTCAGTGCATGCCTTGGCTGTTAACATTCTGAATTCTCATTTTCCCTCCAAAGTATACATTTTGTACCCTTTCTGTCCCACTTGCTCATTTTCATTAGCCTCGAATAAACATTATCAATAATAACCAAGCCACAGACTCAACATTATATGTCTTGAAATTTTTTCCACCAAAGAAATTAGACTGCCACTTTTAAATTTACCCTCAGGCGAGTACTTATGGTAAGAACAGAAAGTGGTCGTTTTCTTTGTCCAAACATCACAAGAATGGCTTCTGGACCAATTGCTACTGTTATGTCCCTCTGAAACCTCTTGAGCTGGGCCTCCACAGTCTTCGCTGCTCTCAACACTCCCGTCTCTCAGGCTCCTATTAGGGTTACCGTTTAGGCTCTGCTTAAAGTACTCATCTGCTTTTCTAGTCCAAACGTTCACAGTCTTCCACGTCCCTCCTCAAACGAGATGACCGGGTGCTTCACGACAACAGCCTGCTCTCTGTGCCAACTTCTGGGTTAGTTACTTTTCTGTTGCTTTGATAAAACATCATGAACTTGTTTTGGCTTACAGTTTCAGGGGGATACAAGCCAATTATGGCAGTCTCTCACTCACATTGGAGAGACAAAGAACCCAAGTTGGGTGCACTCGTTCACTGTGTTTTTCTCCGTAATTGTGCTTAATTATCCTTAGCACAGTAACATAATTCTTATTTTCCTTTCTGAGAGTGAGCTCTTTCTGACTATGTAACTCATATCTTTTCATTTTCTTCCATGAAGAATATAATAGGGGAAGATCCAATTCATTTTAGTTAAACAAATTGTTAATTTGTTAATTAAGCAAAATGAAGTAAACACTACTGCTTCAAAGGAACTATGAAGTATTTAAGTGTATAAAATAGGCCGATCAAGGCATAATGATTTATATAGTAAAACAATACCAAGGTTTGCAAATTTATACGAAGCTTCAGAGGACTTTGTTTGTTTTCTTATTGGAGGATGAGTGTCTGGAAAAATCATTTTCCCTGCTGTGTAAAGGACTGTTGGATAAAAGGAAGGACTTATGGATTTTTGTAACTGCCTCACACCAGATAAAACTCCTACTACTAGTTAAGCCAGTCAGACAACATTTAAAAACAAGTCTTCAGATGCCCTTGCTTTCCATCCTGAAGGAACATGCTGCTAACTACAAGGGGAGGGTGTCTGATCTTTTAGTATAAGGATGTGCTATGCACTATATTTCTGGAAAATTAAATGAAATCTCTCAAGCAGAAAAATGATGACTACAGTCTAACCCACAATCCATCAGACTGTATTTATCTGGTGAAAACACCTCAAACCACAACCTCAGAACACAAAACAAACTTTCCTCATCACCTGTGTGGAACCTTTTGTTTAAAGTCTTTGGATTTAGTTTTCCTAGTTTTTAATGTAAAACGTAAGCGTTATAAGAACAAATTGCCTTTCACAGACTGAGGAAATTGGTCCTGCTAGTGCAGGCCTATACTCCCAGCTATTTGGGAGGTTGAGGCAGAAGGATAAGAAGTTCTAGTCCAGCCTGAACTACAGAGTGAATTTAAGGCTCAGCTGGCTAACTTAAAAATAGAGCAGGGGATATATTTCAGTGGTTGAGTGCTCATTCAGGAAGCCTTAGGTTCGGTCCTCAGGACTCACCCCCACACAAATGGAAGAGGGAAATGTTCCTCCTAACCAGAAATGGAAAAGAATCAAGATTTTTATATGCCAGTTGAAATTAAAATGGATTTTGTAAATCAGAACAAAGATTTGTACAAAATAAATACTCTTTTCAAGTTGAATTTATAGCATACATTGTTGAGCTATAAAATGAAGCCACAGAGTCATCAAAAATAAAGCTCCTGTCTTCTGACTGTGTAGTAGGGAGGCTGTTTCTGTGTGTGTGTATATGTGTGAGTGTTGTTTTGTTTTTGTTGTCCCCACACCCCCAGGAGCCTTAGTTTTACAGAATACAAGATTTAAAATACCTGTCTTCCTCATATAGGGGCAAGAGAATGAGACCAGCTAGGAAGACTGAGTCAGATGACTACACACAAAGTTGCTCTGCCCCCTCCTCTTTTCACATGGCCCTGGGAGGGAAAAAGTGGAAAAGCAACCGCAGTGCTAGCTTTTGTTCCTTCTAAAAATTGCAGTACAACAGCATCTACATACTGTGTTACGGCTAGTCATGGAACTTGAGTTTTAGCACTTGAACTCTTTACAACCCAAAGCCTATTAAAATGTGCTTGGAATACTGAGTTAATTTCTATGTAACTGAATAGTTTATCTTGGTATTTTATTCCCATGTTAAAACCATGATATTCACAGGGGGAAATTATTGAGTTAAAAGAATACTGAGAGTATTTTTAAAAATATTATTCATTTATTTTGCACATGTGCAAATGTATGTGTACATGCACATGCCACAATACATGTGTGAGCAGAGGAGAACAAGCAGGAGTTGGTTCTCTCCTGCCAGCCTGTGGGGGATCTGGAGATCAAACTGAGGTCACCAGGCTTGGAGGCAAGTGCCCTAAACACTTCACCAACCGTCAGATTTTAACTGGATTGTTCATCATTCACTACCTTAGTGTACTTTCTAAGGAAGTTAAAGTGTCATTTAATTTTCTCATGGGTTTTAGATTATCTCAAAATTAAGATGTTCTTCCAGGACTTGGTCAGCCTTTAAACCAATAAAAGGTTTCACTGTGCCTCCAGGTGGTCCTTTCACTCTACCTTGTGTAGATAGTCCTGAAGAAGTCAGATTTGTTCATGTCCTCTGGGTGCCATTCAAAAGATAAGGCTTGCACCAGGTGTGATTGCACACACACTTGGATAGGCCACAGCAGAAGAGGATGGAGAGTTGGAGGCCAGCCTGGACCACCTATATTGAGTTTCAGTGGGGCCTAAGTGATATAAAGAGGTGCTATCTCAAGCAAAACAAAACAAAAGCAGCAAGCAAACAAAACTCCAAGAAAAGATAGTTAACCACCGCTGACATTAAACTGAATCTACTGCCTAGCATTTGTGTGTTGATTGTGTTCCAGAAGCCTTGTCTGGCTTTTCTCATACAAAGCTACAACAGGCCGAGCTTTACAAGGTGAAGTGAGTTATGCAACATGGCTAAGGACAAGGAGACAGACACTTCAGTGTTTGTACCTGCTGTGCAACCTCTGGAATTGTTGGGACTCTGGTGCCAGAAAAATCCTGGAACAGAAACTAGGATGATGGGGAACAAGGGCCCAGTTCTAATCATGCCCCTCTGATAGTTAAGCAGGTCATGTCTCATGAGGGTCAGTCAGCACACTTCTGGTTTTCTGAGGAAATTAAGACTTGGGGAGTGGAGTGTGTGGGGTCGGGGTGGTTGAGAAGCGTAAATGTGAGCAGTCTAGAGCCGGGAGATCTTTATCAGTGACCCTTCCTGTCTGTAAGCATTCCAGAGGGCGACTTGGAAAAGCCCCAAGTTCAGCAAGAGACCCTCCCGCCCCTAAGAACGAGCCCTGGTCTATGCGATTCTCCGCCAGCTAGCGAAGGCAAGCACCAGCGCCCCCTCCAGCCTAGGGTGCGGCGCCCGCGGATCCTCTGGCGCGGGGCCCTCCCGCGGGAGTCGGGCTGGCGGAGCCGCGCATCTACTCGGAGCAGCCCCTCCCTGCCCCGGCTTCTTGACAAGCCCGCAGCCTGCCAGGGGCGGCACCGCCCCGAGGATCCGAGCACGTCACCGACGCGCGGTCGAGCCTCCAGCCCGCCCCCCGGCTCGCCTTCCCTTCCCTCCTTCGCCGGTGACGCGGCCGCGGCCCGGGCAACCAGCGCTAGCACACACAGTGCCGCGCGCCACCCCGCCGGCTCCTCCCGCACCCGGGTCCGAAGATGGCGGCCCTCAAACTCCTGTCCTCCAGGCTCCGGCTCTGCACCTCCGCCCACAGCGTGCGGGGCGCCTGGCACAAGGTAGATCCAGGAGGGAAGGGGAAGGGGAAGGCCACGCGCGGGAAAAGCGCGGACGAGCCGCGAGCGGCGCGCGCGTCCTCCGCCTTGCCCATCCCCACCGCCTCCAGCCGGGGACCGGCATCTGCAGCGCCGTGCCGGGGGCTCGAAACGGTCGGGATTCCCGCTCGCCGCGCCACGGGATGTGTCTGTCTGTCTGCCCGCCCGCCCTCCCGCCCGTCTTTGCTTCTCCATCCGCTTCCTCGATGAGGCTAGATGAAGGCAAGCTGAGCTTGCAGCGCTGCAGAAGCGGTCGGGGCGCCGTGCAGAGCAGCCGCGCCTTTGGGGCTGCCTGCACCCCGGGGCTCGCGTCCCCATTCCCCGCCTCGCCCACCTCCTCCAGCCTCCCCGCCGACGCCCTTGAGAAAGGGGTCCCCGTGGCCGCCCCCTAGACTGGGGAGGGTTGCAGAAGGGAGCCGGGGAAGGGCGGCTAGCCTAGGCTTGCGCCCCACCTGAGGGAGCTGCCGAGGCCCAGAACCCCGGGCCGGGTTAACCGCTGCCGGCTCAAGTTCACCGCCAAGTGGGCGGATGCTGCTCGGCGGAGGCGGTCTGCCGCTCCCCATCCCCTCCTTCCCTATAAGGCGGTGCGGCACCGCGGCGGTGGAAGGGGGAACCCGGACTGGAGCGCTCGTCGCGGGGCGTCTGGTCTGGCGGTTCTGTGCTGCGGTCTGCAAACGCTGCCATCCCTTCCTTTTGAGTATCCCCACCCACATCTGGATTAGAAACATGCAATTTTCTAAGTCTTAAAAGAACAAAAAACAAAAAAAAACAAACCAAAACCAAAACCAAACAAAAAAACTTGACCCACACACTCCCAACAGCTCCACCGAACGGTATTTCAGAGACTCCTCCAAGTGGATCAGCAGGTGGTGGGTGTTTCTGTTTGTACACTGTCAGCACACCTTCACCTTCGGGTTGGATTCCAGTGTGGTGGGCCAAGGAACTGAGTGCTGGACAATTCAGGTCTAGAAGGGTGGCTTCACCTTGGCTGGTTCAGTTTGCTCAGGAACTTCTTCCTTGAATCGGAAAACGAAGTGTTTTCTTTGGTGATATGCCAAACCATAGTTCTGAGCTTATGCATGCCTTGCACGTGGTATGTGTTCATCACGTGCCCTCTGAATTCTTTCTCTCTCTGCTATTTATTTTCTTGGCTTAAATCTCTGGATGTTGAGAATCTAGAAAAGTCATCAGGCTACTCCTGCATGTTCCACAAAATACTTAGGAACTGAATTATTGCATTGTTAAATTCCTCATAGGAAGCATTTTGATAATTGCATATAGATTTGGATATAAAAAACATTATTAATAGAGAATGTGACCGTCAATCAGCCTGCTGCAAGTGATGGAGCAGATTCAAAACCTGGACACAGGGATGCCCTTGGGCCAAGGTTAAAAACATTCTTTTGGCAGTGCATGTTTAAGTATAATTTATTTACTTGGAGTCTCCCCCTCACCTTTGAATACAATCATTAAACCATTTCCCAAGCCAGCAGCTCTCCAGATGGATGACCTATAATTATGGGTTTTGCTGTATCTTATTAAAAGTTCATGGCAGAGCTCAAAGTTTGGCTTCTCCGGTATGATAAAAGAAGGGCCAACTCCTACTTTCTGGAATATTCTCCCAGCTCTTGCATCGATTGGTTTTACTGCTTACTTAGCACTTAAATCATCCCACCTCTGTTGAATTATAACACTTAAGTACTTGTTTAACTTTGGGACCTTGTGGGTTCTATTCTCCCTCAACATTGCACCCTCTCTGCAGGGAATACTCATTTAACGCATGGGAGAGCGTCACTGGTAGCTTAAGTAACCTTGAACATTTTCCAGCTAAATACAGCCAACAGGTAAACTGAGGTAGTTATTAAAAAATGCTTTTATGTTTTTGTTTTGGGAGACAGGATCTTGCTCTGTGGGTCAGGAAGGTCTGGCACCCATGATTTTTTTCATCCTGCAGATTTATGAAATTACAGTGGTGTGCTTATTTACCATGCCTGGCTTTAAAAAAAAAAAAAAAAAAACTTCCTTTCTTCTTTTCTTTTCTTCTTTTCCCTTTCTTTTCTTTTATCGTGGTGAGCAAGTTCATTGTCTGAAACTTTAGCACAACTCAGAGTTACCCAGAGACTTTTCAATCCAATTGCTGTGCCAGCTCCAAGGTCTCTAATTAGGTAGGTCCTAAGTGGAGCCCCTCGTTCACATTCACCTGGCATTGCTGCCTTTTTGTTCTAACTGGTTTTCTTTGCCTCTTTCCATGACTTCTCTCCCTCAATTCTATTTACCAAACTTCAATGCTAAGATAGGCGATCTCAGCCCTTCTGTGTCATGATTTGACAGGAGTGAGGTGACAACTCTACCACTTGGGGGTCCAGCTCTCTGTTAAGGTCATACGTATATTTTTAAACATGTGTTTGTGGCCAGTCAGATGCATCAGTGAATAATGAATGAATAATAATGAATGAAATAATGAATACTAAGTCTGGTAACCCAACCTTGATTGCTAGGACTTCATGAAGAAAAAGTGAGAACTGACTACTGCAAGTTGTCCCCCAATCTCTGCAGGCGCACTGTGGCAACCCCTTCCCTACCAGATACCAACACATGCACACAAAACAAATAAATAAAAGTCATAGACAAAATCTAGCATTTTAAGAATGTCTTTGGTGTGTTTTCATCCCAAAGTATATTCTCACAAAGTTCTCAAGTGTTGAATGCCAGGGGAAAGAGACATAGGTGAAAGAAATAATAGTGGCAGTGAATGGTTAGAAAGGAAGTCATGGTGCAGGGCAGTGGGCAGTGGCGACACACACCTTTAATACCAGCACTTGGGAGGCAGAAGCAGGCAGATCTCTGTGAGTTCAAGGCCAGCCTTGTCTACAGAGTGAGTTCTGAGAAACCCTCTTTCAAAAAACCAAAGTGGGGCAGGGGTAGGAGGTGGAGAAGAAAGAAAAAAAAAGAAAGAAAAGAAAGTTATGAGATGAAATTTAGGCTCAACCATGGACTAAGACTTCAGAGGTTAGGTTGGACTGGGATTGCAGGTGCCCTGCTGGGGCTCACACTAGGCAAGCCTTCCACCAATGCATTTTTTAAAAAAACACTATTTAATATATTAAATATATTGGAAGGAAGAGGTTAATTAGGAGTAGTTTAAAGAGCGTCTTTGAACTTGCCTATCTAAGGAAAGAATGTAGATGCTATCAGACAAACACTTTTCCCCAGTTGCCTAATCTTAGGAATTACTGCCAGAGATGTGGTTATTTCTTGACTCTCAGAGGCACAGTATGAGTGGAGAAGGTGGAGGAGCTAAAGAAACTCGTTAAGAGAACACAGGCGAAAGCTTCCACCAGGGGGCTGCCTCCCAGACCCTGAGGGGCTTTAAGGTCTGGTTTTTGAAAATCCTCTGTGGTGCAATTAGCTGCAGGCAGAGTTTCCCACTCATTGTCCCACTGTCTGCACTCAATTCCTGGCTTGCTGTGGAATCTCTGACTATCCATACTGTCAAACTGTCAAGTAAGACATACATGTTGCTGGATAGTGATGTGTGTTTGTAGCCCCACCTACTTGGGGTCGAGGCAAGAGCATGTCCTAAGCCTGTGACTTTGAGATTAGCCAGACCCACATAGTGAGATACTGTCAAGGAGAAGAAAGGATGAAAGGAATGAACAAATGAAGGAAGGGAAAAGTAATCATAAAGCTAAGATCCATGTTCTGAAGTCTTCAACAAATGCTACATGGATTCATTTACCGTGGTGGTCATGTTTCAGATTTTCTGTGTGAAATCGGTGATGTTGGAGGACAGGCAAGGAGTGGTAAGGTTAAAAATTAAACTCCAATAAATGACAGCTTGGTTTTGCTATCTTAGCAGGGATCGGAAAAAAGTTGTCATTTCCCAAAGAAGGATGCCATCCCTTAGGTATTTCCTGTAGTCTGGCATACAGCTTGCTTGTATAATAGTTCGTTCTAACTATATCTTTGGGAGATAATTGACAGTTGTTATCTTTAGGCATTGTGCAAGCTCCTCATCTGACTTTGACTAAAATAACACCTCTCTCCAGAGACATACTCAGTGGTTAAATAATTTGGACACATCTGTTCAGTCCCGAGCTAACTGGAATTTGACACGAGGGTACTTTTGACCTCAGGAGTATTTTTAGATTTTTTTAGATCATACTGTCTCCCAAACTAGGTGTCTAATTTTCTGGTACCAAAAAGTGTTTTATTAAAAGTTGATTCCTCAGTAACTAGTACATAAATATCAAATCAATGAAACATATATTAGCAAATGCTAACATATATGAATAATGAAAAAAATCAAGTGCTTTTTAGGTTCTTCATTATCTTGAGCCCCATATTACCCATTCCTGGAAATATGTCAACTTATTGGTTTTTTTATTAAGATTTTACTTTTATTTATGTCTACGTGTGTATGACCCCATGAGTTTCCATGCATGCATGTGCCTGTTGAGGCTAGATATCATCAGATCCATGGAACTGCAGTTACAGACAGTTGTGAGCGCCACCTGGTGGTCTCATGTAGGTGCTGGGAACTGAACTAGTTTGCAAGAGTGGTAAGCCCTTTTAACCTCTGAGCCATCTCTCCAGCCTACCTTACTGTTTCTAAATTTTGTATGGGTATGTTTATAACACTCTCCCACATCTGTTTCAACTCAGGGCTTTGCCTGATAGGCAAGCATTCTGCTACTGAACTGCTTCTCCAGCACAACTTATACCTTTTCTAATATACTTCTGATAGACTTCTGTTCTTTCTTTTTTCTTTTTTTGCAAGAAGGGGTAAGTTCAGAGTGGGACAAGCTGCTGGGTAATTAGTGCTGACTGTTAATTAGTGCTATAACAACAGGATTATCAGATGCCACAAATGGTGGGATTCTTGCTAAGTGTGTAGCAATGTGCTTCTGCTTCCGAATCTGCGAAGGCTCTTTGAGTATATAGGGCACCCGAGTCTTCTTCCAGCATACTCTTATAGGATTCTACAGGGAGCAGTTCAAGGTGATCTCACCTCTCAGGCTGTCTGGATGTAGGTGAATTCTTTTCCTTCCTTATCTTGCTGAGGGCCTGGACTCTCATCCTGATGCAGAGATAATGACAGCAGAGTTACACATTACAGAATGGCACTTTCATAAAGACTTGTGTGTAAATGACAAAGCAGAACAGTGTAGGACTTTCAGAAAACATGGGAGAGCACACTGTGGAGGAAGGACTATGTGAGAGGAAGCCAGAACCCAAGACCAGTCCCTCTGCTTTTTATTACAGTTTTGAGTATATGCATCCATAAGCTTATTGTATAATACTCTATGTCCTGCTTATTCAATCTATGAAACATGGTTTTCTTTTTAAGATTTATTTTTAATTGTGAGTGTGTGTGTGTGTTTAAAACAGAAGTAAATAAATCCTTACTACTTGAAAATAGGGGAAGAAGAAAGTTCTTTGTAGTTAAGCACTTTCAAAGTCCTTGTGTCTCTTATGTCTGAGGCTTTGGGCAGTATGCAGACTCCTGACCTGACCTTGACCAAAATAGAAACTTCAAGGGACAAAAGTCACATGTGTAACCTCAACCTTTATATCACTCATTTGACTTTCAGTATAGGTCTCTTAAATGATCTTTTGTGCTAAGTGATAGGTACTTTTAAAAATGAGAATCGTTTTTAGAGGAAAGAAAGGCTGATAGTTCTTGACCACCTTAGGTGGTAGCTTTCTTACATTCTCGTGGGTAGTGGAGGGGCTGTGATTTTACAGCTGGGCTTGTTAAAATGGCAGGGTATCAGGGTGTAGCTGTCCGCTCCCTCTTTCTTCAGGTTAAATTTACAGTGGAAATAAAGTATCGTTAATATGGCTCATTAGTTACCAGACAGTCTATTTCCTCCTTTCCTTTTGTCCATATTGTGGATGGGATATACAGGGAAGTAACTGACAACTGGTTTTATGAATGCTCACTGGATGACTCATTTGAGGCCCATCTCGCTTGCTATACCAAACACCCCAGACTGGATATTTACAAAAGAAGTTTATTGAGCTCACAGTTAAACAGAGACTAAAAGCCTGGGATTTGTGATTGCATCTTTATAACACGGCAGAGGAGCAGAAGGACATATGGGCGTGCGCAGGCGAGGCAGCCTCACTTGAGAAAAACCTACTTCAGCAGTTCAGTGCAGCAGCAGCAGGAACTTGCTCACACCTGCACGATAACTTAGTGCAGGCTTGCACACCTCATGTGAGTCCGGCCGCCTCTCAACACTGTTACCTGGGGAGCCAGTGCTGACATGGGTTTTGGAGGTGACAAACCATCTACAGACCCTGGTGGACCCAAATATTTCACTGGTGTTGCCAGCCTAACCCTCCTTGTAGGTGACAGTCTGCTAGTTTTCTCCAGCTTCTCTGCTAACAGTGTAGGGAAGTGAGTCCTACATTCTGGCCTTCACTTAGTTCTCCAGCACCTGGAAGTGACCATGGTGTGCTTAATTTCCCGTAGAGCAGTAGCCATACCATGGTATAGATTAGATAAATGACATAGAACCTGGTGCAGGTTGGTTCTCAGTTTGTTGACTGAGTGGAAAGCTAGGTTACTATCAGACACTGGTGACTCATGACACGGATACCATAAATTTGCATCCAGAATATGATGTGACTTGTCTACTTTTATTCTTCTGGTTGGTGGTCACCAGTGACACAGCAGGGCCCCCCCCTGTGCAATAGAAGATGTGGATCACGAGGGACCCTGGTGAGAACCTGTGAATAGAGTATATCCATCCTGTCAACGATAAGCCGTTTAAGCCTAACTCTTTACATATAGAATTGTATCAGAGAAACAGAGTAAAATGGCATGCCAGAGGCTAGGAGATGAAGGAGTTGGCAAGGTGTTGGTCAAAGGCCATGGAGTTTCAGTTAGATAGGAGAAATACGCTTAGGGAATTTATCATATGTCATGGTGATGATCAGTAACAGTGGCTATACTTGAAACTCTGAGTAGTTATGAAATGTTCTTACCAGGAGAGAATGATGTGCGAGCTAACGCTAGCTGGATAGCTCCAGTTAGTCCTTTTGCAATGTATACATGTGTCACAATGTGATGCTATACAGTATAAACATACAGTTCTTGTCAATTAAAAGTACAAAATGATAAAAGGAGTAATGAGCTTATCGTTATATATATATATATATACATACAAACATATATATGTATATACACACACACATCTACGCATATATGGAATCATTTGCTATATGTGTAAAGTGAAGCTGCAAATGAATGACCACTGGAAATGTTCTTAATGTTCCAGGGATGTGTCTGCTACTTTTCTGTCAGCACTCGTCACCACACCAAATTTTACACAGATCCAGTGGAAGCTGTAAAAGATATTCCTAATGGCGCAACCTTGCTGGTTGGCGGTAAGTAAAGCACTGTTTCCTTTTGATGGTAACGTTCTCAGGTTTTTAGGAAAATCATGTGACAAAGCTACATAGGTTCAAAGTGCTAGTTGTCCTATCATTTAGCTCCTACTCACTACTGTCTTACTTACGACACACCGTGGCACCTGTTACGGTCTTATGCCGAATAGCACTTCACTACTGTACTTTTCCTTTCCGTTTTTTCTGATTGTAATTGAAAAGCTGGAGATTGTCTGGGTGCCTGGGAATCTAGGCAGTGAGGCCCAAATCTGGGTCGAACTTTGTCCTGCTTAGTCTGGGGCTAGTACAGGCCAGGTGAATGACCATGATCAGAGCAGCTTGCTGCTCCAAAGACCATGGGGATGCCCATGATCCATGCTCTGCTCATACGAGCTTGACTTAATTTTCTTTTATTTGATTTTTTAATTTTTGCTTGTTTGTTTTTGGCATAGGAATGGAAGGGTGGAACAGGGAGGGATGGGAAGAGAGTGTTATCAAGATACATTGTAGGAAACTCAAATTACTAATGAAAGTAATAATAATTATATATATATATATATATATATATATATATATATATATATATATATATATATATGCTGGAGGTTTAAAGTGCAGGGTCTTATCAGAAGCTGCAATGGAGCCCCAAATCCTTGGGGCTTCTGCTGAACTTGAAACTTGTGCCTCATCTCGTCAGATACCCTAGCCTCTCCTTAATGCTCCCTATTTGCTGAGCTGGAGAGCAGAGCGAGGTCTCTCTGTTGCTGAGTCCCGAATATTCTGTTTCTGCTGCTTCTTTGGGATGTCTTGTGACCACTGCCTCGGATTTAACTGCGCTCAACTTCCTGATTCTCATATGTGAATCAGGACTGACCTTAGGGCTGCTCTTTGTTCATTCTTTCAGACTGGAAAGTTATTAAATGTCCATCTTAAATCCAGTACTGGTGGAAGAATTTTAAAGATGTAGGAAATGAAAGTTATTGGCTGCGGGTTCTAGCTCTATAAAATATACTAACTCAGATGTATAACAATGCATGTTTAAATAAACAGCTGGATATGGCTTGAATTACGAATATAAACAATAGTACATATGTCGCATATGAACTGATCATGTTTGGCCTTAGCTTACTCGAAGCTTTGGCAGTGGTGTCTGGTGATATAAAATGGTTTGAAACATTGAGATCCAGTTATATGACTGATGGCTGTTTATTGAGTTATTAAGGTATAGACGTGTGTTTTACTTATTACGTCTAATGAAACCCTGTATACCTTTTCTCTTCTATTAAGACTAATGACATACATTTCTTGAATTGTTTATCTTTTGGGTTATATAGGTTTTGGGCTGTGTGGAATTCCAGAGAATCTTATAGGAGCTTTACTGAAGACAGGAGTGAAAGATCTAACTGCAGTCAGCAACAATGCAGGGTGAGTGAATTTTTGAAACAATTAACTAAAAAGAAATGCCAATTTGAAAATAATACCTGAAAAGCTTATCAGTGATCAGCAGTGGGACCTCTGATATATTAATTAGTCTCAAGTGGTCAGCCCTAAATACAGATATGCACAAGACACACTAACTGGATCTATCTATCTATCTATCTATCTATCTATCTATCTATCTGTATCTTCTATCATATCTATCTGTACGGTTACAGAAGAGGAGGTCATGCATCCAAGAATGAGTAGGGAGAGGGGAACAGAAAAGCTGGATACATGGGGCTAGTGGTGAGGAAGAGGTGGAAATTGTAGAGGAATAGGCCTGTGTGAAAGCTAGGAAGGGTCTATATTCCAGAGATCTATGTGAAGTGATCAAATTTAGAGGTCTGTGTGTTCCAGATGGAATGTAGAAAGAATGTTAAGAATGTTGGTACATACCTTTAACCCCAGTATACAGAAGGCAGTAGTGGTCCATGCCTTTAATCCCTAAGACAGAAACAGTGTGGAAGCAGAGCTCAGAAAGAGTCAGTATCACAAGAAATGACATCTGAGTCAGTGTATGAGAGGCAAATCAGAGTTAGCAGAGTGAGTCAGAATAAGAACTTGTCCAATTCTCCTGATAGAAAAGGTGGAAGGTAGGCTCTCAGCTCAGACTCAAGAGTCAGTTACAGAAGAATCAGTTACATTAGAGTCAGTGGCCATATGAGGCAAGCAGTCTGAGCAGGCAGCAGGGGGATGGGACTGGATGTACACAAGACAGAGACAATCAAGCCGTCTGACTGAGGATAAGGCAGAGAGGCAGTTTGAACCAGGCATCTTGGAGAAGAGTTTGAGCCAGAACAGGAGTGAGTTGAACAAGAAGAGTCAGAGTCAGCACAGCTCTGAGTTCAGAAGGAATTAGAGTGGCTCAGTCAGCAGTTAGTCTCAGAGGTTTATTAGATTGTACAGAGGTTTAAATATTCTTGATTGTACGAAGACTGAAGCCTTCCAGTTCTAGACTTAAGAGTAGATTGTAAGGAGGCAGAAATGTTTCAGGGCTCTAGGCTAGAACTTGTGATTTAATTAGAAAATGAATAAACTATCTTTGCCCTGAATCTACAGCTATAGGAAATAATGTAAATACAGTGTACTCATGTATGAAACTATCACAAAGATATAAAAAGTCTATCAGTGAAATTAAATTTGCCTTCATTTATAAGAGTAATATGTTCAGTCATCAGAAGATGTGGTGGGTATGGTTATACATTACTCTTACAACTGAAAGGAGATTATTGATGTCTCACTAGACATGGCTTGAGTTGTTGAAATGGAGAAAACTTGGAATTAGAAATAGTAACTTCTCATTTGGAAAGAACTCATTTCATGGAAGGATCTGTAGAAGTCTCTCAGAGCTCAGGGATTTTGGTTATCTGGTTTTGTTTTGAATAATCAATGAGATCTGCTGTCATAGCAGACCACTTACCTTGTGACACTTTTTGTGGGCGGTGTGAACAAATGTCTCCTCTAGTCAGATAGGGAACCGAGGGTAGACCACAGTCATGACGCCGCCGATGTCTAACTTGATGAACCAGTGAGTTGGTTGGAGTTGATTACAGGAATATGGTAGGTCTATCAGCGCATAGACCATTCAAAGGTAGCTGCACGGGAAGCATGGGTGTTTAATGGTATACATGTCTTCCTGACAATATTATTTTGGGTTATAGATGTGAAAGACATAGCTATAGGTGGTTATAGATGTAAAAAGTGGGACCTAGATGACTCCCTGCTTACAGGTGGGAGATTCAGTACTATTAGATAATATGTTAGTATGTGTACTTCTGATTTTTTGTATATCATACTAGTCAGGTGTAGAATTTGGGGGTGCAGTGAGTAGTCCCTCGATCAAAATAAAACTTTTAGTTGTATGCCTGTGTCTTCAAACCTGGAGTTAGAAACACGTGGACTTTGTGTTGTGGCCTATTTTTATTTCTATAGCTGCAGCTCTGATGACCCCACTGAGCAGATACTGGCCATGCTGTCTTGGCTGTGAGCATTCCTTAGGACTTTGTTATTTTGTTTGGGATGGTGTTCTGAGAAGTGTACATACAGTTATGTGCTTAGTTCATGAAAGATTTTATCTGTGCTGTGGGATGACTGAACCTTATTAAATTCAAATGTAGCATTTTCTCTTATTTTTATACTTTTGATATTACCAGGGTAATTATAAATTGTATGATTGAGATTAAAACTTATTCCTAAATGAAAGCAAAGGAAATGAAGTTTCCCCAATACTTCTGTTTTAAAAATAATTCTTTCTGGTAAGTGAGATTATAGCAATTATATATTACAGAGTTGTTTTATTTTTTGAGACAGGGTTTCTCCATGTAGTCCTGATAGACCAGGCTGGCATCAAAACTCATAGATCCGCCTGCCTCTGTCTCCACAGTGCTGGGATTAGAAGTGTGCACCACTGTGCCTGGCTCCAAGAGTATAAATTTCAGATTCAGAAATTAATTATTTTCAGAAGATGAATCTCTTTCATGCAATATCCATTTTGGTTTACATTAATACATTGCTATACATTTTTGACTTTCAAGTTCTTATGACCACTAAAATGTCTGAAATCTATGAAATTCAGATTTTTTCTTTCTTTAGGTATTCTAGAGAAATGTTGGCTTCTGAAGGTAAGCAGTACAATCTGTTGGAAAGTCCTTCAGCATCACCTTCAATATCAAGCAGCACAGAGGCCTTTTCGTACTCATTGCTCTTGGAAATGCCATGGTCCCCATTTGCCAAAGGGTATCCATCTTCAGTCTTCGTAAATGAGCTCTTAGATGTCAGGGACGTAAGTTTACTCATTTTTGGTTCTTTTTTCATCATGATGATACTATTATATCAGACAAATATATTTGAAAGCTTTTGAACTGGAGACACTATAGGAAGACACTCTCCTTGTAAGCTGTCTATTTAATAGATATTTCAGGGCCTAAGCACTAGCTCTTTATCTGGTCCAGTTGTTGAGAATCTTAGGCATTGCCTGGTTGCTAGGCCAGGAGACTAGTCTAAAGCAAAGCAAAGGCCAAATACATAGTCAGCCCCTGAGCCAAGATCAACAAATACAGAAGGTCATCTTTAACAGAGCCAAGTTAAAATGTGTAATGTGTTGCAAAAATAAACAGAGATGAATGAAAGAGTGGTCAGAAAAATTTCCAAGTCAATGAATGACCAACTATGTTCTCGTTTTTGGAATGGTCTCTGTAGGCTTGGAGGGTGGTGCTTCGGAAACAGAAAACAAATGGGCTATATCCACCTTCGTGGGTTGTTTTATGATTATAATTTTATTAGCCACAGCTCTGGATATTATCCCCGGTAATTAAGGAGTTTACCAAAGGGACTCCTTTAAAAGGACTGATTGTAGCTGAAGGAAAACAACATGACCATTAAATAACCCTGGAGATAATAACAGAGCGGTACAGTTGCCACCAGCCCTCAAATGGGAGTGCTTAAGAGAACCAATATTTAGAAATTTTATATACAGAAAGTGGAGGAAGAGAGCCTCAGGGCTACAGATCCTGACATCAATGCTCTCTGCTCCCCAGTCTCCCTGATAGTACCTCCCCTTGGTTCAGCCCAAGTAAAAGGCAGAGGCAAGAGAGCTTTTTGGTTCATGGCGTAGGCTGGACATCAAACAGACTGGAAGGTAACAGTGGGCCCAGAGGTCCAAGTAGGGAACACTGAGTGATTGCGCTGGGTGGCTTTGATTGTCAACTTGACACTACCTAGAATCACCCTGGGAGAGTCTTCTGAGGAACTCTCCAGGTCAGTTTGACCTATGGGCATATCTTTGAGGGATTGTTTTGAGGGTGATGACCCAGCTGGGAGTGGTACTATTTCCTAGGCGGGGGATCCAGAGATGCTGTAAGAGAGAAGAAAGATGGCTGAGAGCAAGCAAGGATCAGTGCCCTTATTCTCATTCCTCTCTCCATTGTGAATGTGATACTTTGATTTCCTGCTTTGTCTTTCCTGCAGTAATGGACCATAACCTGGAATTATGAGCTAAGTGAATGCCTTTTTTTTTTTTTTCCTAAGTTGCATGTGTCAGGTTATTTTAGCACAACAGAGGTGAACCTAGAATAGTGATTTACATTCCTGTGTGAAAAGCTCCGGCTGGGAGGGGCTGGAACTCAGCAGTAAACTCTTAACAAGTGCTCACTCTGTATTTCTGCAGTCCCCTTTGTATGTCATATAACTGACAGGTGCCTGGGATACAGAAGTGAAAGAAAAGAACACAGCAGTAGGGTAAGAGCCCTGTGCTGGGGACCTTCTATTCTGTGTGGGAAAGACAGATAATGATAAGTAGGCAGCATAAACATGGGGGTGCGTTTCATGATATGTTAGGAAGTTTTGTACCATGGAAAAAAGGAGAGCAAGCAAGAGGACCAGGGGCCTCCAAGTAGAGAGGCAGCTGTCAGTAGTCAGTGGGGTGATCAGGATGACACTGAGGTAACGTCCCAACCCACACTTGAAGGAAGGAACTGGGAGAGGAGCCATGCATAGTTTCAGAGACTGGCAAAGGGCAGTCAGTGCAAAGCCTCTAGGGAAACATCCCTGGCATGACTGCGGGAGCCAAGAGGGCAACAGAGAGGTAGAGAAGTGAGCGAAGAATTGCCTAGAAGGAATGAGGTCAGAGACATAAAGGGCATGCAATTAGTGGGCCTTGCAGGCTGCTCTAGAGCGCTTTGCTTTATTCTGAATAGATATTACCTTTGCAGGCTTTGAGCACTTCTGTGTTTGATAAGGTGTTAGTTGGCTGCCATGTTTCAAAGTGGACTGTAGAGACAGAAGCAGTGAGATTGCCCTGGTACCCAGGTAAAGATGGGACAGGGCAGAGGAGGGAGTGTGAAGTTGTTTGATTCTTCAACAGGTTGTAGAATCAGGATGTCTTGACAGGTTTGATGGGGAGAGAGATTAAGATCACTTCTCTAGTTTTGTCCTGCCCATCTCTGGAAGGAGCCCCTCTCAGACATGCCAGGGCAGGCTGTAATAAAAGCTAAATTTGGAGAATTGCTAACCTGAAGCGGGGCCTGGGCCTTAGAAATAAACAAAGGAGAAACAGTGTGGAATAAAGAGAAAGGCAGAGGAAGGAGAGAGGAAACAGGAGAGAAGAGAATAGTGTCTCACTAGAAACACAGTAACACTGGCGCTCTGGAGACCTCTAGTGGACAAGTATATTATTAGCCTACAAGGCCTTTTGCCTTTAACTTTAGTTTGCAAAGTAGGATACCAGCTGAGTGGTGGTTCACACACTTACCTGAAGATTGGATAGATGAGAGAGAAGCCACAGGCTTGCTGACTTTCCTTTGTCCTAGGCCAAGCAAACTTGATCTTGTGTATGATCTCATTCACATACTATTGGAATCCATTAAAGAAGACTATTCACCACAGGGCGAAAAGTACATGTTAACTAGCCTTTAATTTTCTTTTGGGGAAAAAACAGAACAACTAGATATGAATTATATAGATATTCTAATGCCTCTGGTGGGCAGTGAGCTAAGATTACTGGATGTTTAGCAGTTCATCATTATCTATGCACTTTAAGGGATAAGAGCAGAAGTGAGAGGCTTTCGAAGTAGGGAGGAGCCATGTGAGCTGGAGTCGGCACTGGTAAGCTTGAGAGCAGAGTGGATGCAGGTAGTTGTTGAAAGAAACATTAGCGGTTTGTTATACAGGCTGCCATACTTAACACTTTTGCTTATCAAACGTGGGATGTCTCTAGTGGCCATTAGATTAATTTCTCTCAGCTCATTCTTCTGTTAGATTCCATTGCCAAATCCAGAGTTCTACTGGGGGCCCATGCCTGTACCAGGGCAATACATCTGTGAATGAACCATCTCCCCAGTGTCTCTTGACTTACCCCTCTTCTCCATTCCCATGGCCTCCAACCTTAAGTGCTCACCACCGTTTGGACTGCCTCAAGCCCTTTTACCGACCTCCTTGCCTTTCGTGTGATTTTCCCGAGTTCATGATATAGCCTGTCAGCTTCAGCTGAAGGGTCTCCTTCCTTCGGATGAAGTCCTTCAAGGCAGACCAATCAGCCCTGCCCAACTTCTGCCTCTAGTCTGCATCCCACTCATGCCGAGCATCTGAAGACAATTCCTATTGCCTCGGGATCTCCATCTCTTACTGTGTTCTCAAAGCGTGCTTTTCTTTTGCTTCCATCTACGTTTCAGCTTCTGTGAGATCTTTTCCCCTCAGTCAGACTTCCTCTGCCCTCTTTCTCCATCAGAATTCGGGTCCTTGATCTCCTGTGTTCTCATCACATATCATACAGACGTCACTTAGCACATCTCTCCCTCTGATGTAATTACAGACTTGCTGTTTATTTCATCTGGACTTTCAGAACTACACAGGGCCCATGGCTTTCCTTAAGGCTGTAGCCCCAGAGGCTGACGTCCCATCTCTAGGGTAGAATAAGCATTCAATGTGGATTGCTGGATGAATGAATTATGCAGACAATACAAGCTGCATGTGGCAGGAGCCATCAGAACATGTAGGCGATCAGTAGGCAGGAAATACAGGCTCCTGTTTCTAAGAGGATTCAGGGTCTTTCTCCTTGCAAATTTATCTTTTACAAAACTATTTTTACACAACATGTAAGCAATGGTTCTCAACCTAATTCTTTGACCCCTTAATATAGTTCCTCATGTTGTGGTGACTTCCCAACCATAAAATTATTTCTGTTGCTACTTTATAACTGTAATTTTGCTACTGTTATGAATTGTAATGTAAATATCTGATATGCAAATGGTTTTAGGCAACCCTAAGGGGGCCCTGACCCATAGGTTGAGAACTACTGATAAAGAGGAATATAGAAAACTGACCATACACAGATGTACAGATAGGATTTTACAAGCAGCACAGACACGTAAAGCTAATACCCTTGCAAAGACACAGGACAGGACCAATTCCCCAGAAAGCTCTCTTCACAATGCCTCCAGTTACTACTCTCATCCCCCTGCCCAGGTCTATATTATGGACACTTTGGACCACATACATCAGTCCTGTTAAAGTCAGAAGCTCTTGAAAAAGGAGTAATCCGACATGTACACTTTTGTGTATAGCTTCTTTCGCTTAACATTCTGTCTGAGATGTGTCCATGGTGACTAGTGGTTTTCCATTATGCAGTCTCATTGCTGTATCTTACTACATTGTCTGAATAAACTGTAACTCATCCATTCTGTGGATTTCCATTTGAGAGGCTCTTATTTCGGCCATAATGGACAGTGCTATTGGTGAGTATATTATATATGTCTTTTGGTGAACATTAAATATGAATTCTTTCTTGGTAAAGACCCAGGCATGGAATTGCTGCTTCAGCACCTGGGCTTTTTCAATATTAATAGATAATGCTACATTTTGTTTTTTTTCCCCACCCCCTAAAGTGATTGGAATACAGTCACTTAGCACACAAAGAAAATGGTGGTGTTTCCTGTCCTTACTAACTGACATGGTTTTGTTCTTTTATATAATCATTCTTTTATGTTTTTCTTGTTGTGTTTTTATGATCATCACTACTAAAAATATTTCGTCCTTAAAAATGATTTTATAAATCCAGGCCTCTGTCCCACAGCTTGGAAAGCTGAGGCAGGAGCATTTGAGTTCCAGGACGACTTAGGTTACATAGTGAGACCGTCTCAGACAGATAAACCAACCTACTCACAAAGTTTGATTTCTCTCTCTAGTTGGTTTAAAAAACTTAACCAAACTTTCAAGCAGGGAGGGATAAACTGACTGAAAAGGGACAAGTTTCTATTCAGTAATTAATCTATCTTATCACGTGAATTGTGCTTAAGAATGTCAGTACATATTTCCTTCAAAATCTGATAGAAATGAAGAAATGTAAACACCTGGAGATATTTACATAAAGAAAAAAGTGAATAACTAAAGATAAACTGAGTTCTCACTTTAACATAGCGGAATTATTAACCAAAATATGTGCAGTGTGGCAAACATAGGATTCGTTTTGCTCCCTGCAGTCCTTTTATTTGAGGGGATTAAGAACATTCAAGTATGTAAATATTGTTAAATAAAGTGTCTATGATACAGGAAAAATGTTTTAGACTTGGGTTCATATTTCATCTTAGTATTAACGCAGGAATGGTCCCTTCTATTTGAGCACAAAGAGCCCTTCCACTGAAGTGTTTTGGGATGCCTCCAAAGTGTAGGGCAGGAACCAGGCCATCTTTGCTTAGGCTCTATCCCAAGATTGCTTTGCAGTGGTAGAAAGAGCAAAACCGTGGACTGGACCTATAGGATGAATGTGGGCTGGAGTATTATTAACTACGTTACGCTGAGATCTTGGGGGATTTGAGGTAGGATCTCACTGTAGCTCTGGCTGACCTGGAACTCAGTGTGTAGCCCTGGCTGACCTGGAACTCAGTGTGTAGCCCTGGCTGACCTGGAACTCAGTGTGTAGCCCTGGCTGACCTGGAACTCACTGTGTAGCCCTGGCTGACCTGGAACTCACTGTGCAGACCTGGCTGGCCTCAAACCCAGAGCTCCACCTGCCAAGGCTTCCTGGGTGCTGGGGCTCACAGAAACCTTCTAAGTAAAATAAGGGAAGATGAGCCACTCTGTGAAGCTACTGGAGTGGTGAGGGGTAGAAGGAAAATATGGATAGATTTCTTTAGAAGAGAAGATTTCTTTTCCTCCAAATTACTAAATTTCATGTCTTAAAAGAAAAAAAATATGCTAACAGTGTTCTGTCAGATGGTCTCATGATTATCAATTCCCTTTTCCTTTCAGGGTTGACAACTTTGGCCTGGGCCTTTTACTTCGATCCAAGCAGATAAAACGCATGGTCTCTTCCTACGTGGGAGAAAATGCAGAATTTGAGCGACAGTTTTTATCCGGTGAATTAGAAGTAGAGCTGACACCGCAGGTGAGGAAATTCCTCTGCTTTTGTATGGTACCAGTTCATAGAAAACTTCTTTTTTCCTTCCTAAATTCTTCTTGTTGAATGTTCATGACAGAGAGATGCTATTTTGTCAAAGCAAGGGGTTTTTGTATTTAGGTCACTCCTGTTGATTCTAGAAGATTAATGTTTTTTTGTGACTCTGTATGAAATAGAAGGTATTTCTAAGGAGAAAATATCCATGCTGCTGGATACAATTTTAAATATGATACTGCAATGTGTACTGCACCAGAAGCAAACAAAAGAACTTTCTGGAATGTCTGAGATTGTCGTAAGAGTCCGTTTTTATGAATCTCAGTGTTGGAAATTTCTGAATGGTCAAGTCTTGCTGAGTCATGTCAGGAGAGTGAAGCCTTTTGGGAGAAACGGCTTCAGACAGCAAGTGTTAGGCCCAGAGCCCAGGGATTTAGAGCACTGAAAGCAACCGGTACAATCCATGCAGCAAGTTCGTATTTGCTTTCCACTTCTTTTAATCCGTTGGAGGCGCTTTTGAAGCCCTTTGGGTAAAGCAAGGCTCTACAAGCTCAGTGTGTTCCATTTTTACATTCTCTGCCTCTGTCTCTGTAACTGAGCACACCGATCTGCCTCAGGGTAACGTTACTTTAGAATCTTCCCACATTGGTAAGGATGGTCTGTAGCAGAATTTTGTAAAAGAAAATTATCAGATACGCGCTGGTCTGGAGGAGGCGCGCACAGGGCGCTGTTCTTTCTAACCAAGGCTTCACGGTATCATAGTTACACCTGGTTACCTACAGCATGGTCCTGTCTACTTGTTAAAGTGTGGTGCTGTGTTCTCTATCACTCTGTTTTCATTTAAAGTTTTGTGAATGAGTAAGTATATACATTGTTAGTCTCCTTGGGTTTCTGTAGGAAAAAACAAAACAAAAAACCTTCCAAAGACTGGGTGGCTCAAACAACACATACTTGTTTCTCACAGTCTAAGATTGGGGCCAGCCAGTCCCATTCCTGGTGAGGGCTCTCTTCCTGGCTTCCATTGGCTGATGTTTTGCTTTGCTCTCTTGGGGCACAGAGATGAGCAAAAGTGAGTTCACTGGTTCTTTCCTTACAAGGACAATGATCCTATTACAGCGGGGTTGTATTTATGGGTTGTTCCTATCTTAAATATCTCCTTGTACTCCTGTCACTTAGAGGCTTAGAGTTTCAACTTCAGTATCTAGGGGACACACAGTCCAGGCCATCCCATACAGCTTTCACACTGTGAGTTAAGGTACCAGTACTGTATCATCTGGGTTGTGTAGTTATTGAAGATGAACTTTTACTCTTCTACATTTATCTCTATTTTCTCATAGGTCACATACATGGGAGAGGAACTTCCTTAATACTTGTTAAAATTCTTTGTAAACTTTTCTTTTCTCAACCACGTGACTCACATACCATGCCTCCTTCATCCTCCTTTGCAGCTTCAGAGGTGGGATGGAAGAACGCTGATGAAGTGGTAGGCATTAACACTCCTTTTGGGTAGGGAAGGTGATGTCTGAAGATACTGTCTTCAGAGATATTTTCCTTTCAGGCTTTTGACCAGTGGGTCAGAGAGCTGAGAATGTAGGAAGGGCAGACAAAAAAATATTTTAAAACAAGGGAGTGTTATGACTGTTCTAGCGATTTAATTTTTTGGATGTTATCGGCTTACAATACAATGCAAAGTAGAGTGACCTGTCTGTTTAGGTGGAATAGAGACCACTTATGCCTGTGTCCCTTCTCTAGAGCATCCCACATACCCACATGGCTCACAACCTGTGATCCTGACTGTTAGACCCTTTTGCTAAGTATTTAAAGGCCCCAGTTAGTACAGAGTTTCAGGTTAGGATAGTGAAAACAGTGTCATTAATACCTATGTCAATTCTGACTTCTGATTGGCAAGCCGATTGGCTATCTTGTAAGCATGATGTAAGCACCTTAGAGGAGGGTGCAGTAAGAGAGGGAGTCAGGACACATTTATAGTCAGAGCTAGGGGCGTAGTGTCAAAGATTGAAATCATCGGTGTCTGGGGGAGGGGAGGGTCTCCCATCAGGAGACACAGGAGGCAGGAGATGTCAAGGGCTGATGATACCCAGGCTGTGGATGTAAGCAGCTTGACAAAGATCCTGGTTTTTCCCTTTGCTAGGAGTCTGAAGCCCACCAACTGCTTTGCCCTTTTCTCATCTTTACTGTATGGTGACAAAAGCCTCTAATCAATAATATTGTCTATTTGGCCTAAGAGTGAAAACTCAAATCAATTCCTGGGCTGGCTGGGAGAGAACACTGCCATCTCAACTCTTAAGTAATTGTAACAGTTTTACTGGCCTTCAAGTATTTGGCATGTGTGAATACTATTCATGCTTTCTGTAGATATATAAAAATTATTCTTGGTAACTGACCTTCCCATAGAGACAAAGCCATAGTCAAGATCAGAAACGAAGTCTAGACAGAATGTCAGCAAGCTTGAAAAAGCAGATAGATAATTCACCCCTAAATGCCTGCCCCCCTTTATTGTAGTAAGTATACAGACCTAAAATTCAGCTATTCATTAATACACTACTGTGTTAAGGCTACCCACTAAAATTAACCTTGAAGAGTAGAAGCCTGCAGCTGGGAGGGGATGAACACTCTTGCATTGATGTATGCCTGAACAGCTGCATTCCGTTAGATAAGAAGTTAGCAGTTTTGCTATTTCAGTCAGGACAGCTGTCTGTCTGAGGGGAGTCTTGTAATTTTTTCCCAATGTGCACATTGTTCATTTTACTCTCTTAACTTTTCTAACTTCTAATTTCTTTATTTTATTATTAAAAGAAGCGCATCATCATACAAAAAATGTGTCTATGCACATCATTTAAAGTGCGAAAAGCTTAACATATTGAGTCCCATAGAAGAGTGAAGTACTGCGTTCACTTATCATAACTATCCTTGTTTATCCTCCTTCCTGGAGACTGAGGAACCCACCGTGGGAGTAGAGCTGGATTCACCCCTGCAAGGAGACACCTATACCTGTTTCTATTGTGAAACAAAACTTGAAGTACTTCTAGCTTTTGATAAAACTTTAAATGTAGATATTTAAGTTTTTTCTCAGTATTATCATCATTATTTGTGTATGTGTGTGTGTGCATGCGTGATCATGCATAGGTATGTGCACTAGCAGAGCTCAGAAGACACATTCAGGAGTTTCTTCCTTCTACTGTGGGGTTTTGGGATTGAACTCAGGTTGTTAGGTTTACATGGTGTCTTAGTTACTTTTCTCCTGCCATGACAATACACCATCACCAAGGCAACTTGTAAAAGAAAATGTACAGTTGGGGCTCATGGTTGCAGAGAGTCAGGGAGTCCATGATCATCATGGTGGGGAGCAGGCAGGCAGGGTGCTGGAGCAGTAGCTGGGAGCTTATATTTGTACCCTCAAATGGGAGGCAGAGAGAGCTAACTGGGAATGGCATGGGCTTTTGAAACTCCAAAGCCATGCCCAGTGACACACCTTCTCCAACAAAGGCCACACCTCTCGTCCTTCCCAAACAGCTCTACCAACTAGAGACCAAGCATTCAGAGATCTGAGCCTAAAGGAGCTGTCCTCATTCACATCTGCACATGTGGCGATCACATCTACCGTGAGCCATCCTGCTGTTTTACTCCCAGCTTTCAGTATCCAGTTTACCCGTGTCAGTTTTTTGCTTGACTTTGAATTTCTCTTGCTTAGATAACTTTGTAAATAAAATATTTTTGAAAGAGATTTAAAATATATTTTAAAGTAAATTTAACTTTTTGTTTTGAGACAAGGTCCTGTTTCATAGCCCTGGCTGGCTTAGTATTTGGTATGTAACCCATGCTAGCCTCAAACTCATGGCAATGCCTCTGCCTCAGCCTCTCAGGTGTTAACATTGCAAATATTTGCCACCCTGACTAGCATACACATTTCGATTAGTGATAAAAATATATAGTCTATACTTACACATGATATGTGGTAAAACAAAATTTAACATTTAAAAATATAAATATTTATATAATTTGGTTTAAATTTGATTTCAATACATTGAAAGTAGACATCTGTAGAATGTGGTGTGAAGAGACCAGTGGGGGCAGATGAACACTGAAAGCGTGACTGGGCACTCGAACACTTATATTTGAATGTGGACTGGGAATGGAATGGTTACTGTCCTTTTACGGATGCCTCAGCTTGGGGAGTTACAAGCACACACACGCATGTACACACTCCAGAGAGCGGGAGCAACATCTAACAGTGTCTGTGTTCTTCCCAACCTCCAGTGTGCCCTGAGGGCCTCTCACAAACGCCGGCTGCTTATTCCTAGGGAACACTTGCCGAGAGGATCCGGGCAGGTGGCGCTGGAGTTCCTGCCTTCTACACCAGCACAGGGTACGGGACTCTGGTACAAGAAGGAGGATCACCCATCAAATACAACAAAGATGGCACCGTTGCCATTGCCAGTAAGCCGCGAGAGGTAAGGTGCTCCTCACCCATTTGACGCCACGAGACCACTTTCCCCATGAGATTTTTGTGTGGAGGACTCATTTGATAGTACCTCAGTGAGATAAATAGACGTTCATTTTCAAAAAGATGAGATTGATAGGTAAACCTGGCTCTCTCCTTGTATTAAAAATCACAGAGGGAAACTAGAATAAATTATCATAAAGGAAGCCATAATCACTATATATTATACTATAGTTAAGGTTAGGTAACTGGCTTTCTGAAGGAAGCTTTATATTGTAGCAGTACATCCACAGTGTTGCTTAGCAAGGAAGACAAGAGGCATATTCATAGGTGCAAGCCCTGCCAGACCTCAGCAGAGGCAACCACCATCATGGCAAGCGCTACTGGACAGTGGAAGGTTCTCAGAGTTCTGTTGATAGCACATGCAGATTGTGAGCAATCAAGCATCTTTTACATAAAGCCAACACCCCAGACAACATAAATTGCCAAGGTCTAGGCAGCACTTTTCCCAACAGTGCACGAAACAACCATTTTAAGCATAACTGGAAATAGACTTCTGCCACAATATGTACTAATTCGGGTTAGTTAACTGGCTTTCTTAAGGGTTTTAGCAAAAGTGATTATGGCTCTGTTAAAAAATAACAAAACAAAATAAAAACCCATAGAAGTTGTTTACTTGTATAGTGTTAAGCTCTTGTGCTCAGGTTTTTTTCCTAATGTGACTGAAGGAAAATAATATAACAAAGGAAATCTTCAGTTTATCTGAAATCTCGTAAAATAGGGCACAGTTGTAGTTATATAGTGGATTAGAGAGTTCAAACAACCACTTAGATATTTTGCACCTTAGACACAGTCTAAGCTTTTTCACTGACTGACCTGTGCCTTATTTAAACTGTGGGTTAGAATGGGGTACCTTTATTTAGAGTGGGCAACTCATTTGGACAACAGTTGACCCATGATAGAGCATTTGACACAGTTAGATTTGAAGTAATTTGAAAAAAAATATACAGGCCAATACATTGTTCTGAATTTAAAAATGTCTTCCCATTCTTCTTGCCCTGATGGCTCAAGGACGATAGTTGGTAGTGGTGGTTGCAGCAGTGCTGGGCTGCACCGCTAGAGAGGTGAACCAGTAAACGAGGGGCTGTTCCCCTACCATTGGGAACACACTGCTGCTGGTTCTGTTGCTGTTCTGGGGAGACAGGGGTCACTGGTCATGCCCTTTACTGTCTGACATTTTTCTCTAGCTATATCTTCTATTTGGAGCTTTGCCTCTTCGTTGGAAGTGACCTATATTGATTCAAGCTTTTATTCGGGTATTTTTTTATATTTAGTCTTGCTTTGCCACTGCCTAATTAGGTTAAGATGTTTCTTGATGAAAGAAAAGAAAAAGCAAAACCCCAGGAACCTAATGAAAATGAAGCTTAGGAACATGTGATAAAAGTTCCCCGAAAAATTGGGTTAACGTTTTGATAGCTTGTTAGAAAGTGTAACATTAGCACACTCCAAGAGAATATGGAAGTCTAGTCTTTTCTGACTTTTCATTTGTGCCTGGAGCACCTTTGTAATTTTATGTAAAAATCATCTTTCTCTGTTTCTCCTATCTCTCTCTCTCTCCATCTCTCTCTCCCTCCCCCCTCTGTGTGTGTGTGTGTGTGTGTCTGTCTTCCTCCATCCCTGCCTCCCTCAGTCTCTGTTCTGTATCTCTGTTCTGCCTATTGTCTGCTCAAGTAGCTTAGAGTTCACTCAGTTTGGTAAGAAGCTAATGGAGAATTTGAGTTGGGGTATGAGTGTGATGTGTGATGTGTTCCAAGTCACGTTTTGTGAAGATCACTGGCTCTTATGTGGTAAGTTAAATACGGTTTTGTTGTTTGGTAGGGCCCAAGTTCAAGAGGGTATAGGAGGCCATGCATCGATCCTGGTGAGGATGGACAGTGGCTGAGATAAGGTGGTGAAGTGGAGTTTGTGCAGAGTGATTAGAATCAGGTCAGATGTTGGAGCCACAACATGTGACATACAGGACAGCTTATTGAGGCGGCAAGGCATGGGGGAATTAAAGAGCTCTGTTCTGAGAGGTGTACTTAAGAAGACCAAGAGACTCAAGACAAAGTGCTTAGTGACTCTGGCCAGAAGATTACAGAGCAGGAGACACCATGTTTGGGCATTCAAACCCTTAGGGCTGAGTGGTATCCTGGGCCAGTGTGCAGGTAGGGCCCCTCTTTCACAGGTAATGGCAGTGGCTGGGCAGTTGAGGAAGAGCTACTGTGGAAACTGGGAAGGGAGTCCCAGAGGAACCCAGGGGAGCCTGGTGATCTGAAAGATAAAAGTGGGGGTGGGGGGCTGCTGACTGAAAGTCTGAATAAGGATTAGAGTTGAGCGGTAGTGTGCTGACTTGGAGGTCACTGGCAAAATCGGATCGGACTGGATTCAAGAAGAACCTAAGATGAAGTGGAGACCAGTTGCTCATTTGCAGTGAGCACAGCAGTAAGCTTGGTAAAGCTAGTCGCTTCCCTCTGTGAAGTTTACAACAGGCAACGCGAGGTTACAGCTAGTGTGCAGATGTTAGGGAGTTATTCAGTTGGAATAAAAATGAAAACCTAGACTCTCGACTTTGCCATGTATGAGAAAATACTTGGGTTTTCTGTGTTTCAACCATTGGATTTTTGTGCGCTTTCTTTTGTGAAAGTTTTGTTCCGGAGCTTTTGAAACTCTGTAGGCCAGGCTGCTCTTGATCTCCCAGCAATCCTCTTGCCTCTGCTTCTCAAGTGCTGTGGTTAGAGGCAGGTGCCACTTTTTGCCTCATCGTTGATGTTCACAGTGATGACTTTTGAAACAAACAAACCTTTAAAATGACTTCGTATGCTGATGTGAGGTTAATCTCATAATTTCATATCAGCAAAGTCTTCATCAGGTTTTCCTAGTTTATGTTTTCGAGCAAGAAACTGGGGTATCTTTGGAGAGACTTTCCTTTGAGAAACAGTCTGTTTGAAATTCTAACTTTAAAAGTAAGGCTGGAATGTTGATCAGAGACAGTGCATGGTGATGCACATGAGACCCTAGGTCCAATTCCCAACATCCACCCCCACCCCCAAACAAAGCAAAGCGGAGCAGAAAGTAACTACCTTAACTTTGTGTTGGAACCTTCTAGAAAATGCATTTGGCCTGTTGTCCACTAGAGGGCGCAGCTGTAATGCCGTTAGAGTTCTGCCTCTCAGAGCTAGCTGCATTTGTGCACATCCAGCCCTCAGCTGGGTTGTTTCAGCTCTCTGTTTAATTCCCAGAAGCAAATCTCCAAGGGGAAAAAACAGGAAGAACATAATGGCAAAGGAGAGGTTTACTTTATGTTCTTTCCCAAAGGCAGTAAACATTTTAAAAAAACAAACAATAGCATTGTGTTATATCAGTAATGACTGAAGATATGCAATAAGTTAAAAACCAACATTCATAGTAGCAAAAAAAGCAAGAAGTTCCTATGAGTGAACGCAAAAACCATACAGAGATTTTATGTGGAGGAAACTCTCAAAGAAGGTAAATGAAGATGTTAATAAACAGAGGCCTGTATCTTGCCCATGGTAAGCTGTTCCTTTTCAGCTAATTTGCTTTTTTCGAGATCATCGATTATCTCAACAGTCATTACAGATCGCAGATGAATAAGAAACAATAATAGATAGGTCATTTCACATAACTTACGCTTTTTAATTGGGCGGGGGGTAAGAAAGAAAGAGGGGCTGCATTCCATGCACCAAGGCACACAGTCCAATGGATATTAATACAGTATACCACTTAGACTTGTAGAGGTTTTAGTTCCTCAGATGTGCCAAACTCGCTCTTGGGACCTGTGCACAATTCTCTTCCCGAAGCCTCTCTGGACTACTTTGAGAAAGCCTTGTGCTGCTTAAGAAGTCTCTCCAGACCCCGCTCCCTGAGAAAGCCTGCCTCACGAGGCTTATGTTCCTCATGTGTGCCTCTTCCGAGCGCAGCACACGCTGCAGTCATACGAGGTCCTGCTCAAATACCTGACAGCGGTTCCTTGTCTTCCCCAGGTGAGGGAGTTTAACGGTCAGCACTTTATTTTGGAGGAAGCAATCACAGGAGACTTTGCTTTGGTGAAAGCCTGGAAGGCGGACCGGGCAGGAAACGTGATTTTCAGGTATTGTAGTAGTTAAAAAACAAAACGTACTACTATTGCAGGTATTCCAGCCTGTGTGTTGCATTCTGAGCCCCCACCCCCACCCTCACCCTCTGCCTTGGCTAAAAGGAAGGTAATGCCAGGACCTGTCACTCAGGGGAGTGCTTGCTTAGGGTCCTGCATTATATTCTTAGCACTTCAGAAAAAGGGGAAATTAAACAAAGTGAATGTAACATATATCAACAGCTGTGTTTTCTAAATTCTGACAGCAGAAATGGGCAGCCCAGTGAGTTGCTGCCTGATCGGTTTAAAATGGCTTAGAGTCATACTCACCAGTGTATGTACATGTACCCAGAAGTGCGTGTAGTGGCAGGTGGTCCTACTGATATGCTGTACTTGTGTAGGTCTGTTCCTATTGGCCGATGGCTTGCTGACTAATTGGATCTAGGGCTGGGATGTAGCTGAGTTGGTAGAGTGCTTGCATAGCGTGCCCCAAGCCTTGGGTTTGATCCCCCACACCGGGTTATGGTATTGCATTCCGGTCACTTTGGAGGTGGAGGAAGGAAGCTCAGAGATTCCAAATCATCCTCACTATATGACTTTGAGGTTAGCCTGGGATACCTGAAAACCTCTTTTAGAAGAAATAGATTTATGTACTCTTGTACCCAGCTACATACGACTTTTATTTCCTGTCTGTATTTTAGTTGCCAAAGCTAGTTATTTGCTGAGCAAACATGACAGCAGCCAACACTTTTTTTTTAAATTTTAATATTGTTATTTTTATACAGTGTCTTGAAACGTCAAAATTGCTCTGATATTTTGGGGAAAATTGCTAATAATAGTTTAGGTGTGTTCTTGTGTCACTGATGTCTCCCAGGAAAGCCTTCTAAAGCTTCTATCCGAAATGGTAATTATCTTTACAAATGCTGAGCTCTTGTTTTCCTTGTCTGGATAGCCACAGGCCTAATGGTCTCCATGTCTTTTGATCAACCTTTGCTTAACTAAAGTCTAAGTAATTATAAGTATTTAATATCTTGGATTTGTAGATTTGATAGCTGTGTTTTGATAGTTGGGCTACTTTGCTATATATGTAAGAGGTGAGCTATGTTACCTTTTCAGTTACAGAAATTATTTTCTTCCTCATAATTTTGTTATTTCCTTCTTTTAATGAAGGATTTCTTTTTTTATTCTTAACAAATGTAGTTTGGCTTTAATAACAGCCAAATTCTCAGTGGCACTTGCACTATTTTTGTTTATTTCTGAAGGACTTAACGTGATATTAACGCTCTGATTTCTTGAATTCTAGGCTTTTGACATACAGCTTTTGGAAATTCTAGGCAGACACCTGACATCCTGCTTACTTTCTTTGATGTATGTGACGTTCGTAGAGTTCTGATGCTTTACACAGAAGATGAATGAAGTCATATACCAAGTCACAGTTAATTACTTAAAATATGTGTAGACTTTCAACCAGTGCTGTGATGCCTGGCTGTGGTTTTTGAAGACTTTACTTGGGCCATCGTAAGCCGACCGTATGTAGGTGCTGATGGTCACTGAACTTTGATGTTAAAGCTTTCAGCACAGTGGCCAAGTGGTCTAGAGTTTTAGGATACAAATCTCACTCAGTCACTGGGACAGCTGGTCCAGACACCACAAAATTGTTCTCCCGAATACTCGCTAGAAGGACTTACACAGCACCTGTGAGTGTTTCATACACTGTCAGCTAGCGGAAGCGTCTCTTTAGTAGGGACTAGACTCTTGCTTCTCCTGTGCAGCACTTGGTATTCTTCCCTTCTCTTTTCCTATGTGGTGCTGGGGTTGGAGCCCGGGGCCTGGTGCATATAGAGTAAATGCTTTACCACCAGGCTACATCCCTAAGTCTACTTTTTAAAAGTTCCTTAGTGAAATATTTAAACTGTGAAAATTAAAGCACAGTTTAATTTTGGTTCTAAGATTAGGGGAATTTAATTTCAGGTTATTTTTAGATACCTATTTTATTTTTCTGTGTAAAACAGTGGTTCTTAACCTTCCTACTGCTGTGACCCTTTAATACAGTTCTCCATGTTGTGGTGACCCCCCCCATCATGAAATTATTTTTGTTGCTACTTCATAGCTGTAATTTTGCTACTGTTGTGGGTCGTAATGTAAATATCTGATATGAAGATGGTCTCAGGCGACCGCTGTGTAAGGGTTGCAACCCACAGGTTGAGAAATACTGGAGTAAAAGCTATTACATTGAACATGAAAAGTAGTCTTCCCTTCTGCCTACTATAAAAACCATATAAATGGAATGAAATGGCCATGAGAGCTTTTAAATTTAAAGAGTGTAAGTCATACACTCTTAAAAAGATTCATAGATTCTTGGTAGCAATTCTCAATTCTTTCAGTCTGCATTTTTGAGTTGAAAGAGATGCACCTTGTCTTGATCTTTCTCCTGCTTTTTCTCCTTGTCTGCTGTAGGAAAAGTGCAAGAAACTTCAATTTGCCAATGTGCAAAGCTGCAGGAACCACAGTGGTAGAGGTAAGAAAAAAGGCTTCTGAATTCAGTGTTAATTTCTTTTTCCATTAGTTTTCAGGAGACAAACAAGGACGTTGTTTTGTTTTACATGCAGAGAGATTCTCTTTAAATATGTAATTTAGATATGTAATAGTCAGCAGCTTTCTGGTCAGTTATAAGCTCACTAAAATGCTGTGCATTCTTTTGAAATCTACTTGGCTTATAAAAGTCGTTTGTTCCTTAAGTAAAATAAGATGACAATCTTAAAATAGATAGCCATGTATTGTTTAATGACAAGAAGTCATCTGAGAAATACGCTGAGAATAATTTTGCTGCTGTACAAATATCATAGGATGATTTATGCAAACTAAGGTAGGTATAGTCTCACTTAGTTGTATGATCTTATGGGACCACTCTCGTCTCATACGTAGTCATACGTGGTGTATAACTGTGTATGACGGTCTGGTAAGCAGGAAATCATACCACTTGAAGTTGATTGGCTTACTGAGGTTGATACTGGGAATCCCTTAACGTGTAGGGTTGTACAAATAACTACTGTAATATAGCCACTCAGATTAGTTGAATCCAAGGACTGACTTTGGCATCTTAACATTTGAAAGCGGCTTGGACAGTTCTAGAACCTTTTTAGACTTAAGGATGCAGAATAGCAATAGGTGCTTGTACCAACTTCCTGCCATTTGGGGTATACATATGTGAACTCCAAAGGAGACTTCAGAATGATTCTCAACTTGGCTTTGTGGATCACCTTGGAACCAAATGTTAATGGTAGTTTGCCATAGCCTTCCTTTGGGAGAACTTTGTGGGAACCCACTTTGGAATATGGAAATGTGAGTATATTTTCTTAATTTTTCACCCGATAGTCATGTTTGTGTAACATCTTTTGTGTGACATCTGGATTCACCCAGAGTTGGCTAAGGTGTTACTTTGTGGGGACACTTCAGGAACACATTCTCATAGAAAGTGAAGCACAACGTTTCCTCAGTGCCGGGAAATGTGGCATTTTCCAAACAGGTTGATTTTGCAGTGATTTTGGTGTATTAAGTGCATGTGACTTACCTTGTCTGTGCTGTTTCTTATTTATTGAGTCATCTTAATGACAAGACTACGGCACATATCTGTAGTATTACTGAAGAAGGGCTGTCTCAGTTGGGGTTTCTAGTGCTCTGATTGAACACCATGACCAAAAGCAAACTGGGGAGGAAAGAGTGTTTATTACATCTTATAGCTTATAGTCCCTCATCCATGGAAGTCAGGACAGGAGCACAAGGCAGGAACCCAGAGGCAAGTCCTGAAGCAGAGGCCATGGAGGAGTGATGTTTGCTGGCTTGTTCCCCATGGTTTGCTCAACTCCCTTTCTTATACAACTCAGGACCACTTGCTCAAATGAGCCCTTCTACGTCAATCATTAAAGATAAGACCTCACACGCTTGCCTAAGATTCCCTCTTCTAGACGCTGGAAAGATGGCTCTGTAGTTAAGAGCACCAGCTGTTCCTCCAGAGGACCAGGGTTCGATTGCCACCATCCACATGGTGACTCATAGCAGTCTATAACTCCAGTTCCAGGGTATCCAATGCCTTCTTCTGGCCTGCAGGCATCAGGCATGCACATGATACACACACACACACACACACACACACACACACACAAAACCACCCATATACTTATTATAATCAAATAATAATGGAATAATTTAAAAAAGATTTCCTCTTCCCAGAAATGTCTAGGTTTGTGTCAGGTTGACAAAAGTCAGCACTAAGGCTTACCATATAGCTTAAAATAACAGATAGCTTAATACTGGATTTCATACACGTCTACAAAACTGCCAGAAGCTGGCATTGTTTTGTGTGGAGTTCTCTTTTAATGTGTGTCCTACTATAATCCATTGCATTTCAGCGTATTTTCTTATAGGAGTGAAAACAAACTTTCTGGTGTCAAGAAACATTGCAGGTAACAACAGAGTGTCTCCTTGGTTGTAAGGCGAGAGAGTTTTTGAACTGAGCCTGCACATAGGCTGTCCCTCCTTGTTCCAGAATGGAAATCTCCTCTATGCTGTGTGAGCCAGAACCACATTCAGATCCTGATGATGTTGTACTGTGGGGCCATTCCCAACTGATGGCACTGTGTGGTAGACTGGCCATCAGCCCGATGTTACTTTTATGTTTGTAATAATTAAAACTAAATGCATTATAAATTTAGTTTTTAGGCTATGCTAGTCGACATTGCAAGGCTCACTAGCGTCTTGTGCTTGGCAGCTCCTTTGTTTACTTATGTCATGGTCATCATGGGACGGGTTCTTAGACAAAACTGGATTATAAGAATCAAGATGTGGGGCTGGAGAGATGGATCAGTGGCTAAGAGCACTGTCTGCTCTTCTAGAGGTCCTGTGTTCAAGTCCTAGCACCCACATGGCAGTGTACCACTGTGTATAACCATAGTTCATCTGTAACCATAATCCCATGGGATCCAGTGTCCTCTTCTGGTATGCAAACATGTAGGCAAAACACCCAAATACATACATACATGAATAAATTTAAAAAAAAAGAATCAAGGTTCAACGTTCTGTCTTAGGAATTTAAGCAGAACAGCTTGAGGCAATAGGATTATTTTAAGCCTACCTCCTTGCTGCTTTCTATAGAGAACCACACACACATAGATTGAGTCATAACTGCATTCTTAAAAGTAGAAAATAATTCGATATTGAATTTTTTTCATTGGCAAGTTTCACATTTCAGATGTGGAATTTTATTGTAACTGACTGATGTTTGTATTACTCCGAGCCCAGTGAGCTGTGCTTTCTCATTCTGTTCTGTGTTCTATGAAGTCCACTCTCTTCCTGTCCCTTCATTCAGATTGTTTGGGTCTCTCTCTTCTAGTCCAGTGTATTCAGGTTTTGTAGCAGTCCAAGTGGGAAGGATGCTTGTGAATTTATCAAAAATGGGGTGTTTATAGAAACCATGAAAGGTCATTAAATTCTGTATATTATTCTGGATGCTAAATGCTGACCATGATGATAATTAAACATGTATTACGTGCTAGTCCCTGCACGTTCTTTCTGCACCTTGTTTTTGTTTTTAGTTATGCAGCTAAGTGGAGCCACAATAGAATGACAGCGTTTGCTCTTTTCCATTACGTTATGTAAATATGTTAAGTCACCATACATGGATTAAGTTTCAAACTCTTGAGTGATAGTAGGCCTCCAGGGGTGTAGATCATTTCAGTGCTATCAGATCCAAGCAAATATATAGGGTTTTTGGTCGGGGTTGCTCCGTCTATCCCAGCTTTCTTTGCCACCTGTACCATCTGCCTGGAAGATGACTTTGAGAAAACTGGCACCCTTTGAGCAGTAGCCCTCCGAATTCATCCAGTGCTTCTCTTGGATTCTGCTTATTCTTTTGAATAGTTTTTCATGTGTTCCCCCAAATCTGGTGATTGGAGGACTGACACTCTAGTTAGTTCTTCAAACAACATCTACACAGTGGACACTCTCTCTGTGGTAGATTCTGTATTTCAGATAGCAAAGGCAAAGATAGTTATCTTAACTATGTTTACAGTTTTTGAGCACATGACCTTCTTCCTGCCTCTGCTTACCAAGTGTTTGAAATCTGAAATCAGAAACCAACATGTTGCTCAATTATATTCATATATATTCATATATATATATATTCATTTATGATAAATATTTTACGCCAAAAAATCAGATCAGCTTTGGTATTAATTATTTCTACCATGTATAAATAACATTGTTGCATTCAGGTGCATTCTGTACAAACTTACAGCACATAAAATCAAAGAGGCGAACAGTGGTATGCGAATATCATCACATGCTGCTGAAAAGCAGCAGACATTTGAGCGTTCCCCTAGGAATCTGTAGCCTCGTCAGTTCTGGTTGTGTCTGTCTGCCCCTCTGAAGGAACTGGCTGATTACTTGAGAGAAATAGCAGAAGTGGGTACACATGTTGGCACACAAGCCAGAAAGATGTTTCTCTTTTTAACCCAGACTGTTATTTCTGGACCTCCTTTTCTCCGAGTGGGTGAAGTCTTCCCTGATGAACTTCGCAAGCTGATGAGTAAAACTAGCCCAGAGTGACTCCTGGGTGTTGTTGCACTGCACATGTGTGATGAGGAGCAGCGAGGGCTGTCTGGTCTCACAGGCGGGCTCATTCGGGTCTGTCTCGGGAGGACTCTTGTCAACCTCTCAGCTCCCTGTGGCACCCTCCCCCAGTCTCCTGCATGCACAGCACTATCGATCCTGGCTTTTCTGTATTTTTTTTCTTTTCATGCCTAACATAGAAAACCTAGGGGAGGGCCGAGACTGCTTTGCTCAGGAGACTGTTGATGACGCAGCCTGCAGCGCACGTGTTATCAGAAAAGGTCGTCTGACTCAGCCACTGAAGGCTGCCAATGCCGTCTGTAACTAAAATAACCTGGCTCTCCGTGTGTGTATGTGTGTGTGTGTGTGTGTGTGAGTGCCATCAGCCTGTGCCGAGGCTGGTATTATAAAACAAAGATTGACATGATGCCCTTTCATCTCTTTCAGTTACATTTGCACAACTTAGACTCATTTCTCTTACATAGTATTTATATGTTGACAATTGACATAAATCACCTATGAAAGGATTGTTTGCATCACAACATAATTGATACATATAAATATGGGCATGCCACCTGCTTGGCCTCCAACGATTAAAGACCTATGCATTACCCATTTGAAGATAAGAGCCTGCCTCCTTCCCAGAGGCAACCACTGTCAGGATGATTGTGTTCTCAGTCCCCTCTTCTTAAAATTGTGCCATAAGGAGGTATAAAGAACTGTGTTCCAAATGATATCCTAAGATTTCTCTTTGTTATGTCTGTAAGTGCAAACTTTGGAAGCTGTGACTTTGTATTTCATACCAGTGACAGGCAAAACCCATCTCCTTTTAGAAGGGTGGCTTGAGGACTCCAGGAAGAGATTAGGAGGACATCTGTCATCCACCAAGCTGACATATGTTGTGTCTGGGTAAAGAGTACGGAAAGGTGAAGATTGCAGTGTAAATGATGTTGCAAAGTTATGCTTCAAATGCGTGTTTGCTGTGAATATATGTAACTGTGAATGCATGTAACTGTAAGCGAAGGGTGTAATAAACCCTCCTGAGCCCGACACTGCTGCAGTGAGCGTCCATCCTTCCGGCCCCGTCTGGTCCATCCTTCCGGCTCCATCTGCATCTCCGTCTCTTCCGTGTCTGATACACTGTCTCAGTGATGTTTTAAGACAAGTCCACTGATGCCCAGAAATTCTAGTGAAGTTGGCATGTCTCTGGTTGCTGCAGATTCATTAGTGAACATGAGGGGGAGAGAGAGAGCTCTCTACGTTCAGGGAACTTTCATTCTGATAGCCCGGACAGACAGTGGGTAGAATAAATAAGTCGGATGGATAGCATATAGTAGTGTTGCTAAACATTAATGAGGGAGAGGGTGTGAAATGTCAAGGAAACCGAATTTGTAAATAAGGCGTTCAGTGAAAAGCCTCCTTGTGATGACTTCTGAGTAAAGAATTCTAGAAAACGAGGAAGCTAGGTTTTCAGCTAACTGAGGGGGCAGCTGTTTGGGCAGGGAGGGAGTAGCTCAGACAGCAGCGAGGAGGGTCTGTAGAATGAGGATGCCGATTCTCCTCCCGAGAGGGTGCTAGACTGCAGTCCTGCACAGCCATTACTTTCTTGAGAGGGCAGTGGTGTTTTCTCCTTCAGAGGGAGGTGAAATGTAATTCTTGCTTTTAGGACACTTTGTAATAGTTCCTGTGAAATGATTAGGCCTTCTTATGGTTTGAGTGTGATTTGGCCTACCTAGGCTCATATTCTGAAAGCTGGTCCTCATTATGAGGACACTGAGGCCTGGTGGAACCTGTAAGATTTGGGGGTTACTGGAAGGTGATTGGATAATGGGACCTTTTTCTGTAAGAGTGATCAGCACTAGTCTTCTGGAGTGAGTTAGTTTCTAGAGCATGGGTTGTTATAAAACAAGGCCCCTGCCCTGCTTCCTCTCTTAGTCAGGGGAACCTTCACAGAGGTGGAACAGATGGGACTGCTTGATCTTGACTTCCGATTGCTAAATCTATGAATTGAACATATTACTTTTGTCTATAGTGTCCACAGTCCCAGTACTTTGTTGTGATCGTAGACAATACCATAGTGCTTCAATCTGACAGTGAAACCGAGGTGAGCGGAGAGGGTGACCTGAGACTGGAACATGTTAGGTTTGACTCCCTGGCTCTGTGTAGACAACTTTGTGTTGATAAAGCTTCATGAATTGTCCCAACAGAAGCGATCAACTGGTTATTTCTCTTTATGATAGACTGTGGGAACACAGTAGATTTTAAGCAGGAGGCTTAATTGCTTCTCTGAATCCTGTGGCTATATAATCTCCATGAAGCAGACCAGTTAGTGCATAGTATTTAGAGACTGACTGGGATCCTGTGTGCTTTCGAGAAAATGAAAATGCCTCAGGAGTAAACATAGTTCCTTTCCTCTTAAAATTTCTTATTATTTATTTAAGTTTTGTTTTTTATTTTATGTGTATGGGTGCGCTGCCTGTCCATGTGTCTCTCTTTGCGCCGCTTGTGTGCCTGGCACCCTCAGAAGCCAAAGAGAACATCTGATCCCCTGAAACTGGAGTTAAAGATGGCTCTAAGCTGCCATGGGTGCTGGGCATTGAAACCATGTCCTTTGGAAGAACAGCCAGTGTTACTGACTGCTGAGCCATCGCTCCTTCCAAAGTTCTTTATTTTTAAATCTTGCAATTACTAAGGACTTAATATGGAGTTACACAAGTAGTAGAATTCAAACAGTCTTCAATGGATCATAAAAAGACAAAAAAAAATTGGTAAAAACAGAACAACAACAACAAAAGCTTCTAACCATGTTGAAGAATTTTCCTAGACAGATCTAGTTTCAAGTATTCATACCACACACAGGCAGCAATTGCTCACACCTGTGGAGAATTTATTCACACAGGCATCTTTGATTGGCACGTGGAGACACGGTATTTATGAGAACCTGGCTGAAATGTCAACTTGACATTCAGTATGTGAATGCCCTTAAGTGCACACTAGCATTAACCCAATAGAGCTCTGTCTCATTTAGTCAGGGAGAAGAATGAGGCCAATAAAGAAGCACTTTACAGTGCCAGACCTGGTGGCACACATACTCGAGAGGCGGTGGTAGGATTGCAAGTTTGAGGCTAGCCTAGATTACACAGTGAGTTCAGGGCCAGCCTGGATGACACAGTAAGGCTTTGTTTCAGAAAAAAATATCAAAAAGCCACCAAAGTGGAAAAAAGAGAAGAAATGAAATGGTCTGTCCTGATGCTCTTGAGTCCACTTCCTTTTGCTGGCTGTGTGGAACACTCACAAAGAAGAAAGTGGAAAGAGTTGTTTGCTATGACAAGGAAGGAAAGAACCCTCTTCTGCCCGAATCAAGGTGCAATCCCTGTGTACCTTGAGAACCTTGGATCTGAAGGCTGGATGTTGTTGACACCCTTGCTTATCTTGCTGTGGATACGGGAGCGATGGAGATCATGGGTATGCTCCTGTGCTTTTAGACCCATCAAATTACGTAACATCTTCAAATTGCATTTACTTCCCTCATTATTTTTCAGTGATGTATGCTTTATTTTTATTTTCACCTGTCAAACCCCTCTACAGAAGTATCCATAAACTGTGTTTCAATTTTGACCAGGTGTAGAATGCTTTGACAGGAAGCCTGCTAATATCCTAACGTATTTCCACTAAACGAGCTGTTTGTTTTAGGGTCCTGAAGCATTTAAAGACTGTTCATTTCCTTGAATTTTCATGACAGGTTGGCTTGTTTTTTTTTAAAAAAATAATCGGATGCTAGTGAAGATGTATTTAGTGAAGACATATTGTAGCTGCCTACTTGGTAAAATAACCTCAATAATGAAATTACTGCAACATCAATAAATACAAAATACAGACTTAGTAAACTCCTGATATTTACGTCTTTTCTTTTTTAGACTCTTGTGCATTACTAAATATAAGTCTTAGCCTAATGACCAGTTGAATGGAGACTGGCAGAATAGAAACAAGGTTCATTGATGATAAAGATATATTAAACAAAGCACCAATCATGACATTTTTATTTCTTGTTGCTTGGTAACAATACAGCAACTTTGTGAGAGAGTTCCATTATCTCAGGCACAATGGACGTGGTTGCATTGTGGGGTAGAAACACCCATTACAGTGAGTGATTTGTGTGCTATTATCCTCACAAAAGTTTGGTTCAGTTTCTTATTGTTTGTTCAGAGATCCTGAAAGACAAAGTCATTTTAATAATATACCTCTTTTTGATGGATTGGTGAATTTTATTCTAGCTATTTTCAGCTTTTAACTTTGTAACTATATATACTTTCTTAGGCTTTGCAAATTTCTCTTTTAGTGACTTGCACATATATATCCAGACATTTAAATGTTATTAATATAAATATGCACATTTTATGTGCTACTTCATTGGTCCTGAACAAGCATCTTTTATCTTTGGCCATGTGAAGAAGGGGAGAATATGACTAGCGGTCAGGATGCAGCCCTTAGCTTTCCTGTTTAGTAACTACCTCAGTAGATCAGAAGAACAAAGCTTACTGAGCTGTGATTTATTTGAAAGGAATGGCTGAATCATATTGCATATAGCTATATTTTTCTCTGTATTCTTTTCTATATAGTGTAATTATTATGATTTAGACTTATATAACCAATGGTCTATTTTTATACTACCTAAGATCTAAAACTGACTCTTCAGTTTTAGAGGAAGAAGAGAAAGAAAACTACACAGTCACAACAATGTGTAGCTCATAGGGGATGAGTAAAAAAGAAAAACAGCAACAGAGTAAAAGATTTGAAGACTCTTTATTTACAACTTAATTTCCATTTTGCAATCTGAATAGATTAAACATCAGTCATTATTATGCCTTTTGAAGCTGATGAACTTAGGTAGAATTGAGATAAAATAATGATAGCTGATTTGAAGGGAAGACTGGATTTCTATAGCTGTGGTGATTGGCTGTAGGATTTGTAGACTTGCTTTGGAGCACCTCTCAGGAGAGTATGATTGTGTACAGTACCTTGCTTACGCAACTGTGGTTGCTACAATCTCTTTATATTCTTGATGCATTGCTCATTAAATCTGACTTAACTGAGATATAATTAAATACCCATAGACCCATTCTCTTAGAAGTGTCTATCATTTCTTTTCAATTTGACTGACCTCAAACCTGTAGGCCAGATCCTAGGCACACTGATGAGCAGCCATGAGAGCAGCAACCCCGGCATTAGGGCCGAGTACTTTTGCACCTTGATGGGTTAAAGTATTTTCGGGAACTATGACAACCATTCAGGATGGAGTCTTACTGTGTGTCTGCAGTTTTCATGGTCCCCATGGACAATTTTTCACCTGGAATCCTAGTCAGAGGAAAGAGATAGATGGTGTGGCAAGATCTTGGACTGTGATTTTCAAGATGTGACATATGGATACCCAGTTTCTTTTTAGTTAGAAACTAAGTTAACCAGGGTGCAGTAACACGGTTTCCTCTTAAATAATAAAAAAGTCTTGGACCAATTCTATTGACAAAAATCAACTAGTTTATAGCCAATTTCACTTAGTTCCTCCTTTCTGCCATAGGATGGATTCTCATTTTTAATTTTCTAGGGATTCTCATAATGAGTATAGTATTTGTATCATTTCCACCCCCTCCTCTTCCTGCTCCAACTCTCCCTGTATGTGTGTGTGTATGTGTTGCTTAGTTATGTCATACAGAATGATGATGCTTCTTCCAAGAGCCACAGATTACCTGACAAGAACAGGAAGGCATAGGAAACAGGTTCTTGGTCAGTGGTGTCCTGGAGACTCCAAAACCATATAGGCTGTTGCTGTTATCCTTTGTTGCCTTCCAGAACTTGAAGGTAAGATCAGCAGATATCTACATGAAGTTGGGTCCCACTCAATGGTTGGGAATTCATGCATTCACATTTCCCGCTCCCCTTTAGTCCTTTCTAGGACTGATGTTCTTTCTGACCTGGTGATGGCCACTATTAAACGGCTTTATGGGTAGTTGCTAGCTGTATCTTTTTCCTGCCTCCCAAATTTGGATTTAGGGGAATAAAATTTCCACATTGCCCCTGGTTTCTAAAATCTTAGAACATTATCAAAACTTTAACCTAAATTACTTCCAGTGACATAGTTAACATTTAAAGCTCACAAACATCAGCCAATTGATGTACATCAAGCCAGTCCAGGGTTGCCTTTATGTTGAGTGTTGTGTTTCTGGCATCTTGAAGAATGTGAGACTGTTGTCATCTGTGAACAGTGTGGTTTGGAAGATTTAGATCTTGTCTGGGATGAACTTGGAAGATTATTCTCTGGAAAAACTTGATCTTACTGAATGTACATCTTTCTTTTTGAATGAAAGTAATGTATGCTGTCCCTTTTGGGGCAAGAGAAACAAATCCACACAGAGAGTCTCAGATATTCACTAATGTCTCATGTCCAGCCATGGGGCTGAACCGTCTGCATGCATCAGAGGGACCAAGGTTCAGGATTAATTATTTCCTTGAGATGGAGACCACTCTTGCATATAGCTGTTACCTGCGAAGAAGCAGGTTTATTCACACTGCTTCCTCGTGAAAGCTTTGCCTTGTGGGATTTTCACAGAATCATCACACAGTATTTTGTTTTTTAATGTAATGGTCGAATGTTTGGGAGAAATAATGAAAGATTAGAAACCTAGAATGATTAACTGTTAGGATATAATGCTTTCCTGCTCTGTGGTCCATCCCATAAAGAACCCAAGACCACGGTAGGCATACTGGAGATCACTTCTCTAATTCAGCTGTTGAACTTTAATGCCAAATAGTAACTACGCCCATTCTAAATCCAGATCATGTAAGAGAGGAGAGAGACGGGATGTGAAGAACTCTCGGCTTACTTTGTGTTTTCTGTGAAAATGAGCTGACTCATCTAAGAGTCTGCTTTAGTTCATTTAATATGTGGGGAAAGGCATGCAAGTTTTTGCTTTGCATTTATGAAAATATCCTGTTCAGCTTAGAAAATATCCTGTTCAGTTTAGAATTTCACCTTAAGTTTTGGAAAAGTTTTGCTGGCCCAAGCAAACCTAGGTAAGAAATATTCATCATTACCGAATTCAGAGGAATATATAGGTTATGTCTAAAAAGGTGAGGGTTAAATCTGTTTAAAGACTTGGAAAATTTTGAGTTTAATGCAACTTTCTCTCAACTTGAAGAATCTATGAAACTCGCTCATTTTGAGAGCTGGGTTTTCAGAAGTCGAATAAAGTCTTTCAAAATAAAGAAAGCATTAAATAGAAACCTAAAAAAGGAATATTTTAGGTGTTGTTTTATTTATAGGGTTTTTAATTTTTAATTTTAATTTTTTGTTTGTTTTTGAGACAGGATCTCTCTACATATGTGTCTGTTCTGGAACTCACTCTATAGATCAGGCTGGCCTGGAACTCACAGAGATCCACCCACCTCTGTCTCCCAAGTGCAGGGATTAAAGATGTGTCAGTATGTTCAGGCAGGGTTTTAACATTTTTAACCTTTATGTTTATTTTATGGGTATGGGTGTTTCCCCTTCATGCATGCGCATGTTTGTGCATCCCATGCATTCAGTGCCTGCAGAGGCCGGAAGAGTGCATCAGATCCCCAGGAACTAGAGTTAGAGATGTTCGTGAGCCGCCATGTGGTGCTGGGGAATCGAACCTGGGTCCTCTGGAGGACCAGAGTTTTTAACTGATAAGCCATCTCTCTAACCTGTTTATAGGGTTTTTAAAAATAACTTCTATTGAGAACTCCATGCATGCCTATTTATGTCTTTTGTTCAAAAGTACCCTCCAGTTCCTCCTCTCCAACTCTTTCCCTGTCAGCCCCACCACTTTCACCCCTCAACATCATGCACTCAGTTTCCAAATTCTCCGAGTCCACTTAGTGCTGCCTGTGTGTGCACAGGTGTACGGGTACTTACTAGAGAACGGTAGTCCCTCAGGCCATATCACTGAAGACAGCTGACTCTCCGTCCCCCAGCAGCCATCAGTGGCTACTAGAGCCCCAGCTAGGGTATGACTTTACTAACCCCTCCCCATCCATGTCGGAATGTTGGTTGGCTTCTTCTTGTGCGGGTCTCATGCATGCAGTCCCAGCCACTGTGAGTTCATGTGTGCAGCAGCCCTGCCATGTCTAGCAGATACCGTCTTACTGTAGACATCCATAATTTCTGCCCTACAGCCTTCCCACACCACTTCCTTAATGGTCCCTGAGCCTTAGGAAGAAGGCTGTAGCATAGATGTTCCGTTCAGAGTTGATCACGCTACAGTTTCTTATCCTCTCAAAGCTGACTGGTTAGTTTTTGTATGACTCTCCGTCCGTAGCAAAAAGAAACTTTTCTGATGAGGGTTGAAAGATGCTCTTATGGGAATAAAAATAAGAACCTAGGAAGTGGTTTGTTACTATGTTCATTTGGCAGAATAAGATTAGCATCTCCCCTAGAGCCTATGACCTAGCCAGCTATGGATTTCTGGCCCAGTTAACTGTACCAGGCATGAGTTTCATCTTGTGGAGCAGGCCTCAAATCAAATCAGAAACTAGATGATTACTCCTGTAACCTTTGTTATTATACCAGTGGGCTTATCTTCTCAGTCAGTGTTTTTGTAGTTTGCAGGGTTCCTTGCTGGATAAGACCATTTGTTCCTTTTTACCTAGTTGGTGTATACATAGCACCTCTGAGCACTATGAAAGCTAGCTAGTATGAAGCTCCCAGGTCAGTATCATCTTGTCTTCTTCGTTATGTGACTCGAGTACCTGGTATCTATAGCAATGGGGCCTTATCATCGTGATCTGGAGAGTGACCCAAAGCAATGGAAATAGGCTGTAAAATTTTGGTGTGGGAGGCCTATTGGGCCCTATTGGCTAACAACTTATTGATGTATTTCTATTACAGCGCTTTTGACATCAGATGTTTGTACTCGCAAGTGTTTATTTTGCTTCTTTGTTGGTTTGTACTTTTAATGTACAAGGTAACATTTTATGTGTAAATTGATGGACACTGGGTTTTTAAAGGAGGTAAAATAATGGAATGGGATTTTTCATCATGAAATTTATCTCAATAGTGTAGGGATGTCAGTAAGATGCTCTAAGTATAATCAGCTAATGTGTACCCTGGTCTGGACAGTTTGGTAGACACTGAAGTATTTTCAACAGTGGCAATTAAGTTGAGGAGTTACGGCCAAAAAGCAATGAAAAGAACGACAGCAAGCATGGCATCAACAAGGCGATTTATACCATACACTTGAGAGCGGAGTACTGGAAGTCATTAAAAAAAGAAAGTAACCCACTGAGGTACATTTTATTGATCCTTATTTTATAGAAGGAAGAAATGGAGTTACAGGAAGGCTTTAAAATAAAAGATAAAAGCAAGTGAGAGGGCATGTTCACGTTTACACACACGTGTGTATTTTTGTTTTGTTTTGCATTCTTCCAGTGTTTCTGTGCTTGAGCACAAGCAGTGTGTTTTCTGGTGCTGATTTTACCTCATTGCACTTTATGGTTTTAGCACTTTTATGTCATTTTCTGCCTTATTAGTAGAGTCATAGAGCTTTATCTCCTTCACTCCAGGACAGTGTTGATACTTTCATAAATGCAAAATTAAAAGCCATCCAGTAATGCTAACCTTTTAAACATATGATGATAAATATATAAGATAATAAACATGTATATAAAGATAATGTATACATAATATGTAAGATGATAAACATATAATAAAACATAGGAGATAATATAATCCTAAAAGCTGTGAGATAAAAGCCTTCATGCTTGGGAAGCTAGAATTTTTCCCTCCTATAGAAAACAAAGTATATAACATTCAAACATTCAAGCAAGCAAACATTTAAACATTCACGATTGAAGTTTCAGCCATCTGTGTAGAAACTCTTGGTTATGCTCGAAGTTAGTAATTAGATGGTATACTGGGTAGGTTATGTCAACTTGACACAAGCTAAAGTCATCTGCGAGGAGGGAACTTCAATTAAGAAAATGCCTTCATGAGATCAGGCAGTAAGCAAGCCTGTAAGGCATTTTCTTAATTAGTCACTGGTGGGGGAGGGTCACCCTTGGGGTGTGGTCTTGGGCTCTATAAGAAAGCAGGCTGAGTAAGCCATGAGGAGCAAGTCAGTAAACAGCACCCCTCCACGGCCTCTGCATAAGCTCCTGCCTCCAGGTTCCTGCCTATTTTGAGGTCCTGTCTTGACCTCCTTCAATGATGACCAGCAATATGGAAGTGTAAGTCAAATACTGCCCCCCACCCCCACATACATACACACTCACCTTGCTTTTCGCTCATGGTGTCTTATCACCAATAGAAATTGTAAGGACAGATTTTTTAATGGTAACACCTACTATAAGGTCAACAGCTGTTCTAGACTGTGAGTTTCTGACACTAACCTTATAGGAGCCTTTTTGTGTTTTGGTCTTATTGCTGTAGCTGTTTGCATATGGTCGAAGTTATGGTAGTTCCTAGGTATTTTATACACTTTCTCATGGCTCAAAGGTCTAAAGACACTGGGATGAGGATGGATTAGAAATAATGTGGAGAATCTTACTGCCTGAAACCAAGGAACCTTAGGGGAAAGTGAAGTCAGCAGCGTGTTGACCGGATTTTGTTAATTCCCACATCTTTATTTTTCTTAAATAAAATCAAGGCTTTTATATATATTTTCATTATATAAAATATTAAGTGTGTTTTGTGGTATCTCCAAAAATTTCCCTGAAGAAATATATATATATAATAGTAAAATTTATATTAACAAATTATTGTTTCATTTTTATATTATTTTTTATCTTCACTATTTTTCCTGATGCTTTATTAGATAAACCTTTTTTTGATCACCTCCTCCTCACCATGGGGTGTGTGTGTGTGTGTGTGTGTGTGTGTATGCACACACTCACGTGTGCACTTTTAAAAAGTTTTAGTAAATATATGTTGCTACATTCTTATCTGTACAAAAAAGTAATACCCACAGTGACACTTAAAAGTATAATTCTGAGCTCTTCTTGACAACATGAATATAATATTTTCCACATGTTTTTGATAATTTGATAGGTAAAAATGCTGTCTTGTAGTTTTAACTTTGTGCCTTTGAGAACAAGCAAAGGTGATTATTTGTCATATGCTTGCTTGCTTGTTTTATCTGTCTTCTGTGAATTTATGTGTAGGGTAATCGGGCTTGATTTTGTGCAGGCAACCCCTGCTGTGCCATGTCTGGAAGACAGTATTTCACTGCATGCCTTCTCATCCTCTGAAGGAAATTTGAAAATACGTCATTAAGCAAAACAGCAAATTTCCCTCTATTGTCCTTGACCTCTCCAGCCATGGGCTTTTGGCCAGGTTTATTGTATCCTGAATTCCCTCCTGCAGAGCATGTCTCAAATCAAATGAGAAGGCGGCTGGTTATCCCCCAAAACACCCCACTCTCCCAGCTACAGTCATAGTACTATCGCAACTTGGCCGGTCAGTGATGTAGTACTCAGGATCCAGCCTGGGAGAGGCAGACCATTGATGTCTTTTCTCTCCTAGGAGCCTCCATATCACCTTACAGCACTCTGAGGACTCTCTAGCTGGGGCCAATGATCCTGGGTCTCCCACTTAGATGAGGAGTTGTTTCAGAGAGAGAATGATATGATTCAAGAGGGTGGTTGGTACACGTGTCCAAGAGCCAGACACTTGGAATTTGAACTTAGCATCCTTGAGAATCTTTCTGTCTGCTTGACCCCAAAGAAGAACTTGGCTGTCTACAGCTAGGTAGTAGACTGCAGGAGGAAGAGCATCGTGAACCCATAGCAGTCTCCCAGTTACTGAAGTAAACTTGGAGAAAGGTGGCTGGGGCCAGCAGCTGTCCCTATGGAGCCTGTTCCCTGAGTAACACACCAGTCAAGTGCTTTGCCGATTCCCTATTTCGAGTCAGCTCTTGAAAACTCACGGTCATCATTTCTCAGTCATCTTGTTGCAAATGAGAAGAAGAGATGGGCCTGGGGATATTTTTTTTTAACATGACACTGGTTTTGTAAACTTTACCTATTATATCTTCTAAAATGGTTATTAAATAGGTACATCGTGACTGACATAAGCCAAGGAGGCTCTTAACGATCATCCTGCTGCAGAAGGATACAAATTCCATTTCTTCTGTTAGTTACTAACAACTTCTGGCCTACTTCTCAATTCATCTCCTGTTTGTGTTAAGAATTTAGCTTGGGATTTTAAAGTCACTCCCTCTAAAAATAATACTGGCTTTCCTCACTCCTTCTCAAAAATGTTATTTTCTTTCACTTCAACTATAGATCAACTCTACAAATACAGAAGTGATAATTAGGGCTCATGCAAGATTGTTTAGTATTTTACATTTAGAGGAGTTGGTCTCCAGGGTGTGTTGTTATTGCTCATGCACATCTCTGAATGAAGAAAGTGATTTACAGCCGTAGCTTTCCTAAATGACTTTAGCGTGAACTATGTGAGAGGAAAAACAATAGACATGTCTCATCGATCTCCTCAGTGCTAGCGGTTGTGTTTCTCATAAGCCCGTCTGCACACATCGCTATTGTAGTGTGAGCATGCTGCACATGGCAGCCTACTAACATTTAGAGGATATTTAGATATACCAGTGACCTGTTGTTACCCGTCCTCTAGAAGAGTCCAGGTGCGTAGCCAAAAACTGGTAAGAGTAAGAGAAGATAATTACCACAATTTTTAAAAAAATTCTTCTTGGAAAGAAGCCATAGTAATGAAAAGAAACTGTCCTGGTGGTGTTAGCTAAGGTGAATGTGTGCATTTTTTTTTCAAGAATGAAGAAAATCACTTTTTTTGTTCAAGTGAATAGTTGCCATTTCTGATACCCTTTCCAAAATTAGCTTCATTATTGCTTATAATTAGCCAATTTGAACCTTTTTTTCTGACCCCCCCCCCATTCCTATACATCCCAAGATCTTTACCAAGTAATATCTTTCTGCATTTCCCTAATAGCTTCCAACCTTTTGGACTCCGTGTCTTTGCCCTGACAGTCCTGCTGCCTAGAATGTCGGCTCTTTCCCTTTCACAGTCCCTCTCTATCATAGCGTCCCCGCCACAGTGTGCTACGGTTATCTGCCTGCTTGTCTTATCCATGAAAGTCTTGCTACCCCTATGACCTCATCGTAACTTCTCTGCATTGTCAGCATGCGGCACGGAACATGGCACATAGTAGGTGCTCATTAAGTGATGATTCAGTTTCTGAGCCAGCCATTTTACAATATAAGCACTACTTTCCAAGCTGGGAAATTCTCTGCCCGTTCTGCTTGATTGACATCACTATTATGCCTTGGTGTAAGAAAGTAAAAATGTGTTTTTCTCAGTGGTTCTTTCTGGCAGCTTTGTATTCGAGGCCATTGTCAGGTCCTGAGCTGAGACGCAATAGTGTGCTCCCAGCTGTTCTGTAATTCCCTTCCTTATTACCTTGACCAGCTTCCTCTGACTTCTCGGGGATCATTTTATCTCCAGGTGTGTTGTTGAATGCTGGCTGGAAGAGATAGCGTTTCTCGTTTAGGAGACTTTTATTATTCAGCTAAAGTAGAGCAAGCCATAATGTTAGTTAATGAGATACGTGAAGGGCTATAGATTGGCGGCACATAATCTGCCCTTGTGAGTGCAGCAGGCTTGGTAGTCAGGAGAAGACTGGTGTGCCAGGTACTGAGAGTGGGAGGGAGGTAAGCTGTGACACAGAATTAAAATCGTGTGTTGCATTTAGCAGTGTGTGCCCAGTAATAGGGAACAGATTGATCCAGCATGTCAGTGACCCACAATAGTTAAAAAGACACTGTCCCGTAACGCCTAGCCTTTCCAAACTTCTTTACAGAGTATTTAGGAAATGAGGCAAACTTACAACCTGGGAGGGGCGGAACGATTATTAGGCATCATTTACACTTTACCATTTACATTTTAGAGGTTGCCCTTCAGTGGTTTGCATAAAATAGTCTTAGGTGATCTCAAGGCAGGAATTTAACTCGTAACTCCGTAGCTACTATTCTCGGTTGTCTTTTTATTTTTTAAATCCCAGTAGCCATTAAACTGTAGGGCAGAAGAATTGGGTAGACAAAGGCTCCTCTCTCACAGTGTACGGACACCATTTACTTTGTTGTTTGTTGGTCGGGTTTCAGGCTAGCCTGGAGTCATCCTGTGGCTCAGGGGAGGTCGCTACCTTCTGTCAGTCCTTTCGCCTCCGTTCTCAAGTGCTGGGATCGCTTGTGGGTGCCATCACACCTGGTTGACTTATGTCAATGAGCCATGCATACTTCTCTTTAGTGGAGAGATTGGAGGGAGCAAAGGAAAGGGAGACATGTCGTACAGTAATTTAGATATTATAATCTCAGAAGTTTTTAAAAGATCAGGCTTTAAGTTAAATACCCCGTTGAGTTTCAGGGATAAATAGACATTAAGTTAAGGCACTTCTCTAGCGATGTCTGCATATTGAGATTGCTTGTTGTAAAAAACTGGAACCAAGCAATGATGGGTGGAAAAGCTGATTTCATGGCTCTTCTGTTTATATTAAGGGATAGGAAGTTTGATATTAATGCTCAGGTCATAGTGGAGAATGTGATGAATGTGTGTGGATTTCTCTGAGGCTTATGATATCATTTTAGGTTCCGACCTACAGGGAGGAAAAGGGGCGTTTTGTTCTGAGGTTTGTTGACTTTTGCATTTTATGGCTAAATAAAATTACACACTAAACCAGGAAAACCAAGTGTAACATTTTAATTTTCTTAATGAACTGAGCTGAACTGTACTTTACTTGCTGCTCCATAGAAGCTGAAGAGTGGAGCACATTAAAAGATGAAGGGGATGAGGAAAGCTCTGCTAAGTGATGTTAAATCCAGGGATTGTCGAGTCATTCGCAAACCGAATTCAAGTCACACTGTTTGATCTAGCAACATGAACTGCGTTCTGGAAATGTTAGCATTTAACCCAAATCCACCATGTAGTTTATGTGTTACTTCGTGTTCTTAGATTATAAAAAGCTCCAGGGATGATTAACAGCCCCAAATGGAAGGGAATGTCTTAGGGAATAAATAACCTTTGGAAGTTTTGTTTTTAACCTTTAAAGTTTCATTTGGCAGTACCACATTACTGTGGCTGTAAAACTCCACAGGTTTAATCTTCCCGTTTTCTGTAGCGCTCTTCACCGAGAGCTGTCTCTATTTCCGTTTTATTAATGATACCGTGTCTTTCTGATTTTCCTGGAATATATGATAATGGTGTAATTTCTTCCTACTCTTATCAACTACTGTTTTGAATTAAAATGTTAGAAATGTTTTTTTTTTTATTCTTTTGGCTAGATGAACTCCATTTAATTGTCTCTCCAGATTTGCTAAAGACTTAATGAAGTTTTCATTTAGAGAAAGAAACGGCAAGTAAAAGTCAAATATCGAGGAAGTGGTTTATATTTTACAAAAGCATACGTTGTAAAATTACGCATTCAGTGAAGACTGACTTTTTTTCTTTTCAGACAAATTATAAGCGGACTACCAGAACAGGCCAAGCTAGGCTGTTGCACTTGTGATTAGAGATGGTGAAGATGGAAACTGTTTATAAACCGTTTTTGCGTTCTGTAAAAAACAATGCTTCTAAATTTAAAAAAAAAAAAGCTATTGCGGATATTTCATGGTAATATTCCTACCTTTTTTGGTCAGTACGTCCTACTGATTTTGCTGTGAGCCATAATTTTAACAGATTGAGTTACTTTAACCAAACCTCTAAACAGGGCTCCAACTGCTCCACTCATTTTTATGTAGTAGCCAGTATTCTTAGGTGACCCATATGTGGGGAGGACGGGTCCTTTTTACTCTGTAATGAGAAATATTAGGCTGAAGGTGGCCGCCCTAACTCCAAGGTTGGCCAGCAACTGGAGAAAAAGAATCTGTACTTCTGGATTGGGACATCTTTGTGGTCTTTATGTGGTGGTTCACTAAGCCCTTTTGTTATGTTTTCAACAAATGCAGTTATTATTTTAAGAATAGAAAGCTCAGTTATCATTTTATGGTGCTAACTTTAGTTTCTGCCGGACTCCATTCTCATAGTTATCAGCCTAACCTTATCTTCTGAAATAGTAGACACCATTTTTTGTTTGTTTGTTTGTTTTTAGTCAGCGTTTCCTAGTGTAACTCTGGCTGTCCTGGAACTCACTCTGGAGACCAGACTGGCCTCAAACTCACAAGAGATCCACCTACCTCTGCCTCCCAAGTGCTGGGATTTAACGGCACCACCTGGCCTAGTAGACATCATTTTTACTAACTGTTCTTTCTGGCTTTGTATCATTCTCCGACTTGATAAGCATACCCACACTTTTACTTATTTTGTTCCAGATGTGAAGTAAAGCAGCTTATGATACCAAGAAAATATGCAAGATAGCACCAGTTTGCAGTGAGGATACAAGAAGGAAAAGCTGTTCAGTGGGGGTATGGATGGAGAACGGTGCCTTAAGGACAGATGTGACTGAGCTGTAAGATGCTAAATACAAACTCAAGCACTGGCCTGCGGAGCCAGTAGTACCTAGGTTCTGAAAGAAAATTCAGTGATTAAGTCCTGCACAACTGTTATTGCTGCTAAATCCAGGCAGAATTTTCCTAGGCAACTGCTTAGGTTTTTGAAAAAGTCCCAAAGTCTCTGGGCAATGGTCTAAGGTACAGTAACCTGCTGGTACGCAGTGTCTCTTTAGTTCAGCAGAGGCTCTCCATAAATTACTACATGCTTCTACAATGCGCCCCACACACACACTTTTAAAAGTCCACATTGAAATGAGGACACCAAGGAACAGAGGTAAAGGAACTGGCACGAAGTCAGACTGTAGGGAGATAGGCAGGAAAGGCCCAGAAATGTCTGTTTTTAATGATTGATTTTTGTTCTCTGATAATCTTATATATGGGTATAATGTGTTCTGATTCCTTCCTCTTTCCCTGCTCCTGTCTCTTACTTCCTTCATGTCCCCATCAACCTCACCCTCATCCTTACCAGTCCCTTTCCCAGATTCATGACCTTTGATTGTGTTTAGTGACCCACTTACTTTAACTAGAGCCATCTGTGTGAACAGCCATAAACTGGAAGCAGCTCTGGGTGCTTGTACTGAGTCTACTCAAAAAAATGGGCCTGTCCTCAGTCAGGCATGGGTGGAGAAGTGCTCAGGGCTCCATTACTTCATTGCCCTAGTCTTCATCACTGAGCTATTTGTCACCAGTAGACTCAGGGCCAGGAGGAGCCCCTGCCTTCAGTTGTATTTCTACTGGCAATCCCACTAGGTTCCAGTGGAAAGTTCTAATCCAAGGCACCCTGTTTTAGTTGCACTGAAGACAGTTTGATTGAAGAAGGATAAACTAACTTCACAACCATGGCCCAATCAGGATTGTGCAAGCAGCATACTATCCTTGGCTCGGATAAGAGTGGTTAGGTTCCTGAAGTTTGCTTTTTCTTACTCAAAGGTTTAGTAGTTATTTGGAAGCATGAACCTGAGCTTGTCTTCTTCAGTAGAGACAGGAATCTGTTTGCCCAGAATTGTTGGTTGTACCCCGATCCTTGCTTGCTCTTTCAGTAACACTGACCTCCTTACTAACTTTACTTAAGATCACAACAAAGCTGTTGAGTGAGGCAGAACAAAGACTGTGAACCTTTCAAGCAGAGGTTTCTCATCCATTCTGAGGTGAGGCCAGAGGCTAGAGGGTGGCCATGGAAGAGGTTAAAGGACTAGAATTGTGTGTGTGTGTCTGTGTCTCTGTGTGTCTGTGTCTCTAATGAAGCTTTCATTTGATTCTTAAAGAAGCACATTTCCTCCCCAATGTTAGAACAAAAATGTAAGGCCCTCAAATATTTTGATTTCTCTCTGCCCTCAAATATTTTGATTTCTCTCTCTCTCTCTCTCTGCATACACACACACACACACACACACACACACACACACACACTCTTTGTCTTTCTGAGATAAGGTTTCACTATGTAGCCTCTGCAGGTATAGAACTAGCTATGTAAACCAGGCTGGACTTGAACTCACAGACATCCACCTGCCTCTGCATCCCTAGTGCTGAGAATAAAGGCAGATGTTGCTACACCCACCTTTATTTTTTAATTTAAAAATGATTTCTTTATTTTCATGTATATGGGTGTTTTACCTGTGTGTGTCTGTGTGTGGAGGCCAGAAGAGGGCATTGGATCATTGAGAATTGGAGTTGTGGACAGTTACACGTTGCCATATAGGAATGCAACCCCGGTCCTCTGAAGAGCCCCCAGTCCTAACTGCTGGGCCATCTCTCCAGCACTCAGGTTCCTGTGAGTTGTTTGTCATCTCTGTCCACACCAGAGTCAGTGTCCTGACTGTTCGTTTCCTTGCTGAGTCTCACCTGTGCTTGGTTTGTATTTGTTAGTTTAAAGTGAATGAGCCCGACTCAGATTTCCCCACTAAATCTATAAAACTCCCACTTGAGGGGCTTGGTCTGATGTTCTGCGAAAGCACACAGTGTATTCTGTAGCAGTTCCCTGCTGTGGTGGTTCAGCCAGGAAGAGACTTGGAGGCGTTTTCAGATGTGCAAACCCTGCAAGACCTCCGCAGAGGGAACCACCGTCATGGCCAGTGCCGTGCTCGATTGACAGTGGATCTGAGTGTCTCAGCTCAGGTGTTTTATTGATCCAGAACTCCTTAGGTGCTCTACTGATGCCATATGCAGCTCATTAGCAATCAGCTTCCCCCACATAAATCCAACACCTGCAGACAATAAAAATGCTAAGACCTAGGCAGACCTTCACCCAACAGTGCATAAAACAATTTCAAACATAACTAAAAATGAACTTCCCCAACAGTATTCTCTCCTGGCTTTCCTATGCACTAGTTGGTCACAGACCGGTGAAGTTCTTTTTGCATGACGTGAACTGGAGGAAGGTCGCACTGTTGTACTATGGCCACACATAGCCATCATTAAGCCATTGGGACATGCTGCTGTGGACTGACCCTTGTCCTGAAAAGAGATGCTGTTGCCTCTTTTCATATGCTGAACATCCCCCATTTTTCTCTTGGTGGCAGTTCAGTGATCATATATTCAGGCTTTGAAGGAATACTAGGAGATCTGAGGTCTACAACTAGTTCAGAAAATCTGAATATTTCTTAGAATGTCTCTTCCTCAAGCATGCTAGTTCTGTCCTCTCTTCCTGTGGCAAAGACAGATCAGAAAGGAAACTGGTCCATTTCCTCTGTCTTCTGCCCAGGCAGTGGGAATTAGCATTCTTAACTCAGCAGCAACAGCAGAATGTATTCTCATCGTCTTTGGCACTTTGGACAAGCCTTGTATCGTTCCGACTTTACTCCTTTAAGGTCTCTTGTAAAGTATCAGAAACATTCCAAGTGTCCTAGGTCATGCATGACTACGTTTCACGAGTCATTTAAAACTATGAGCTGATATGGCTGCCCATGCTATATTTACAAAATCCATCTCTTTAGAGAAAATTCTTTTCGTCATCATGGCAAATGTCAGACCCTCATGTCCTTCAGGGGCCCGTTTGTCATTTCCAGCTTGTGACACTGGATCTGATTTCTCTTTTCCCCAAACTTTCTGAAGCGTGAAGATAGTCTTCCTCAAAGAATGGCCTCTATTTCTGGACTCACTCCCTGGTTCATTACAAATTCCGATTTCACACTGCCGTCCTCTCCTGAGACTCCCGTCGTCTCTGTTTGGCCAAGCAGTGTATCCTTTTTGGTTCAGAGACCAGAATGGCCGTTCTCTGCCACAGTTTCACTGTGAAAGATAGAGCTTGTTGAAAAGCCATACAGAATCCATCAGTAGTCGATCTTGTAGGAATCTGCATCCTTGCTGATGTCACTACCTCATTTCTGAGACAGTTTTGTCTTTTCCATTACAACTTCCCATTCTTGTCTTTGCTTGGGTGAAGAATCTCCTTTCATACCGTCTGTGTGATTGCCTTTCTCTCTTCAGCTTCACTTGAAATGTTTTCTCATATTTCACTTGCAGTCCTGACTGTCTAAGCACAGGCATTTTTTTTTTTTTTTTTTTTTTTTGAATCACAGCCTGTTTTCACGAGGTCTGATCTGCCAGGTTTCAGTGGCAACTTTGCAATCACATTCCCTGCTTCTTCTAAGTGATGATAAGAGGATCGTATCTGAAGAAACCAGTATAATAAATATAACATCGGTGGCTCCTTAGCTCTTCCGTCTTTGTGGGTTTCTGTAAAGATGTCCTTATGCATTTTTGTATATGTTTTAAGCATCCATGCTATTTTCTCTGATAGGTTTCAACTGGCCCTATCCTTCCTTAGCATGAGCCTTACACAGATAATCATCCTCTGCTGAATTTCTTTTTCCCCTTTGCATGTTCCCGAGTGACAACTATTTCCCTGGAGCTCCTCTTCGTCCTGTCTGCCTGTGGGCGAAATCAGCATCCAGAGCCCTTCTCCTTCAGACTTGGACCACTGTTGTTGTGTGTTGGGTCCATCTCCCTTTTTTCTTCCCTACAGAGTTTTGCTCTTTGGAAGCTCCTCGGCATTGCTGTAACTGGACATTGCTGTTTCTTTGCTTTTTTTTTTTTTTTTTTAATTTCCCGGCAGGAGACTTTTCCTGGTAACCTCTGAGAAAGCTGATGCGACGCAGGAAACACTACGAATGGGATCTTTTCCCAGCTCCCGGCAGGACCCTCACCTTGCACCACCGCAGACTTTTGCAGGTGCACGACCGTTTTCACTAACGGCTTAGGGTCAGCCCCATGTTTGTGGATGGTACAAACTGGGGTTGTCACTTAAAAAAAAAAAGTTTCCTCACAGCTCCTCTGTTCTGCCTGAGACGTGTTTCCCAAGTAGATACAAAAACACGGTCACCAGGGATGAATGCTTAGCCTTCTCTGGGCTTTAACGTAAAGCTTTTCAGAATTACAAAGTAGGAAAGTGCAAGGCAGAGAAAGCAACCTTTAAAATTGAAGTTCAAATCGATAATGATTGGCATTTCCTAGCCTCTGTTTCCTGGCTAATGACTGGAGACAAGTACTAATTAGAGAAACCTCAAGTGTCTGGATGCCGAGCAGCACCAGATGGTGCAGTGTGAGAACTCTGCACAGTGCCAGGGAGAAGACTGGGTTGTTCTTAGCTACCGTTCTTCCGTCTTGACTTGTCCGGGAATACTTCTGTTTGCCTCCCCTTCCTCCGTCCCTTGATTCTGCTCCGGTAATATCAGGGCGCGCCTTCTGCCATCTCTACAGAGGGCTCTGTAATGAGCTCATTTCATTCATTGTTGCCAGATTTCCTTTCTCGCCTGTGTCATAACTTGATCACATTAGACTTTCAAATCACCCTGTTGGCTCTTTCTGGATGTGTCTCAAGATCCCACAACACTGAGGCCATCTTCAGTCCCATGCACGGACACCATAAAGATTTTTCTTCCTCTTTGATATCTTTGTTGTTGTTGTGAACTCCTTACAGAGTGTCTGGAAGCAGATGCTCTCCTTTTGGTATGTACCTCAGATGTTTGCTGCCGACTCCGCTAGCCAACACCAAGAAAGCCTTGCTTGTTTGTACGGAGGCGCTCAGCACAGTCGTGTGCTGCTGTTGTGTTGAGGAACGCTGCAGAGGTGTTTCCAATTAGCACTACAAAATGGGGAGCTGATTATGTTTAACTGAGTGGTTGCTTTTTAACGTTTAAAGCTAGAGAATGCTTATTCTGTTTCTTGTGAACGTTATGTTATAATTGCCCTTAGGAAGGGAACTTTGTCTTGTTTTCATAAATTTTGAGGAAACTTAACTGGTGAGCCAGAAAAATCAATAGTGATCATAGTGATCGTTCGCTCTTGAGATTTCTAGTTTAAGAGTGGACCACTGTCTTGTTTTCTTCCTCTTTATTATTTTCCTTTGATCTTTCTGAAGTCAGGCAGACACATTAAGAGGAGGCTGCTATTGTAATTCCAAAAAGAGATCTTAAGGCCAGACTGACTGGAGCAACATTATGTATGGAAAATAATGTACATTATTGTCATCAAGATAGTAAGGCAAAGGTCCCCATAGTTTATTTCCTAATGTTATAATTGATTTTTTTTACCACTTTTCTATTTTTTTCTTATCGTGTCATGTCTAATTGTGAAATCACTCACATGCTTCATTTTTTATATTTCCTAGTTTGGGAAACGATTTAGGAATACCGTTTTTGGTATGTGTCTTGTCTTTTGAATACATGACATTTTTGAGGGCTTGGGGATAGAATTCAGAGGCAGAGTGTGTGCTTAGCATTTGTCAGGCCCTGAGCATTCTACCCAAATCCCCAAACATTTTTAGGTTTCTCCTTTTAAAAAGGAAGCAGAAATAACTTGTACAGAGCTAGAGATCTATGCCAGTTGGTAAAGTGCTTACCTTGTAAGCATGTGGACCTGAACTCAGGTCCCAGACCCATTTTAAAGACCCCAGGGCAAGGTGAATACTTGTAATCCCAGCACTGCGAGGCAGAGGCTGGCAGATACTGAGCACTTGTTTGCCTAGTTGTCTCGTGTCAATTCTAAGTCAGTGAGGGACTCTGTTCTGCACCTAGGGAATGGCACCCTAGCTTGTCCTCTGGCTTCTGCAAATAGCCATCCCAGAGGGAAAAATCTTGCACCATTACCCAGAGCGAGGAATTATTAGCATTTCAGTGTGCTTTTGCTTTTCCATAGGTCTATACATAATTGCACTGAAAGGAAATGTTAGTTACCCTGAATTGATTAGTACACTATGCAGTGTTCAGATATCTACCATTTATTTGTGCAAGTAATATATTTATCAAGAAAGAAAAAAGGAAAATGATGTAGTTGCATTGAACTATGTATATAGAAATATTTGCTTGTAAAAAATCTTGTATTTTTATGTATTTTAACTGTGAGATGCTATCTCACATATTAATAATAACCAATAATAACATAATTGGTTTGCTATGTTAGGGCACATGATATTTATTTCTATCAATTCTATCAATGATGATGTTTTCTGACTTTATAATTAATGCTGTGGTCAATATTTTCTTGAATAATAAGCCTTTATATATCCTCAGTATAATAGAAACACATTTTTTAAAGTAAAAAACTTCATTGAAGGCTTAAATCGAAAGCAACGTAATGTTCGAAGGAGCTGTAAAGACTCAGTTACAACCTGGTCGAGACATAGCAACAGTGCTTAACTGCTCAGATCTCACATTTCCAACTCCTTTTAACCTGATGCTCACTTTGTATAAAGAATCTCAGGGCAGGGACTGGGGAAATGGCTAGGTCAGTCATTGCCTGCTTTATAACATGAGGGCTCAAGTTTGGATCCCCAGGAACCACATAAAACAGTCAAGTGTGACAGCCTACGTCTGTAAATCCCTGGATCCTTGGAGCTCCTTGGTCAGTCATCCTAGCCAAATTGATGAGTTATAGGCTCGGTAAAGAATCTTTTCTGAAAAAAAATAAAGGGGGGAAGGATAGAGAAAAACACTATTGTTAATTTCTAGCCTCCATACACATGTGCACATATGCGTTAACACCTGCACGCATACATGCACACACCCTCACAAACATGTACATATACCACATACACACAGAGAAAGAAGAGGGAGGGAGAAGGAGGAAGGGAGAAGAGAGGGTAGGAGGGGGAGATATGAATCACAATGAATATGAGGGGAAGAGTATAGAGCAAGAAGTCCTCTTGTCCTTCCTTGTAGAAGGACTCAAGATCTCCACAACCCCCATTCCTCTTACCTGTTCCCAAGTCCATCTCTCCACACTTGGATGCCATGTGACTCTTCCCTGGTATTTGAATTTTTGCCCAGATCTTGCTTATCAAGAGAATGGTTCTCACCCAGTGTCCCTGTCTTCTTCAGCTCCCTGGGGGCACTGTGTAAGAACTGAACATCTCTTGTAATCCACGTTGTTCCTCCTCTGTGGCAGGAGCCTGGTGAGAGAAAAGATAGCAGAATAGCACAGAGAGTGTGGGTTTTAGAGGGTGCAGAGTTCCTGAGGGAGTGAGCAGCACAGAGTCACAAACCCAAGAAACAGACTCTGGGGAAAGCCTCCACGGTGCGAATCTGTTTATTGTGTAGGGAAGTGGGTTTTTATGGAGAATGTAGGGCGATGCAGAAGGGGAGGTCCAATAGCATTGGTCTATGCTTAGTAGACACTTCAATCATCCTGTCTGAAGCTCGTTAATCAGAGAGGGATGGGTAAAGATCAGTAAAAGCCCAATAGCCAATATGGGTGAACAAGGTTTCTGTAAAGACAGAGGAAGTGGGTACTGGTTTGGTGGGCTTAACAACTAGTGTACCAAGGACCCACCATTTAAAGCCACACATGCATGTGCTATGGGCCAAGGTTACTAGCCCAGCACAGCGCCCTCTCTCTCCTGCCATCGTGATTGTTACCAAGAAGAGAGGACTTAACTCCATAGATGTATGGGTAGTTTCTTTAATATTTTAGACAAGTTCAGAATAACTCTTCTTGTTTAAATAAGTCATCTGGTTTAAGCAAATAATTATTCGCGTTAGGCAATGTTTTAGCTTTCTGTCACTATAATAAAAGATTTGGTAATTACCTCATGAAGAGAAAAGGATGATTTGGGGCTCATGACTTTGGATTGCTCCTTCATGGTCAGGCAGGCCCCACTGCAGTTAGGCCTGTGGTGGGGTGCCAGATAACACAAGTGGGGGATGCATGATAGAACAACTTGCTTACCTCAACTCTGGCCAGAAAGCATAATGCGCCGATGAAGGGAATACAGTCCCAAAACAGCGAGTCTCCCCTCAGTAACCTGGAGACGTTCCAAGTCTTCATATAGACCGTGAGCGCATCAAGACTCAAGCTATCGCAAGTAAGCTGATTGTGCATTTGTCATGCGAAAAGCTAATTCTTTAACCAAAATTAGCTTTAAGCAGAATTTAATGTAGAGATTAGTCTTTCTTGACTCCTTGTCATTCTTAGTTCATTTATGTTGCTGTTAAAAAAAAAAAAGAAAAAAGAAACCCTTAAAAAATGAATCTTAAAATAGCAGACTAACTTGGGGACATTTTATACTATTGCAAAATGCGTATGAATGACTCTGATTCAAATTAATTTGACTATTTCTAGTTATTAATAATTCCATCTTGAAATTTCCATATTAAAATCAATTATCCATCTTTGAGTAAAATTATTTAGATGATTGCAGTTCTGTCACGATCCTGGGAAGTGAACAACAGGAATAATTAAAAATGGCTGTGAACGGCATTTGCATCTGTATTTAAAAACCTCTTCAATTGACCACACAGATGTTGTTACAGATTTTTGTCTTTGATATGGTGAATTTCTCATTATTTTAAGGAGTGTGCTTTTGAGCTTTGCATTGCTGAGCTGCAGTGTATGGAAGTCCAAGCAGCTGTCCTAATAAACTTGATGAATTTGTAACCAGAGTTCTTTTGGAAAAGACTAAGTTCTGTTGCTTTATGTCCTGAATTTTGCATTCAGATTTATGGATTTTGGTTTCTTCTCAGTTGTAAGTCTAAAGGTATGGTCTATGTTGAATGCACTTGTATAGATATATATGCGTATTATTAATACTGTATTCACAAGCTGGACATGAATTTGTATATGCTTTACTTTTAGAAATATAAGCGTGCTTATTGTAAGCTTTCACTGTCTTCCTTGACATTTTTTTCTTTCCCCCCAGGTTGAAGAAATTGTAGATATTGGATCATTTGCCCCAGAAGATATCCACATTCCTAAGATTTATGTACACCGTCTCATAAAGGGAGAAAAATATGAGAAAAGAATTGAGGTAATTTATAGACCTTTATTTCCTGTATATATGGATCTAGTTACCAGAGGCATGTGCCTCTTGGGCCTTTCCAGGCAGTAGAAGGCTGGAGCTGAGCAGTCTGACTCTGAGTCTTAAGTATGAGCTTCTGATCCATTGGAAAGTAACTGATTATGCTTCTACCCAGTATAAGAGTGTCCCACATAGTGTGATTTTGTAGGCTGTCTTATCTGTCAGGATTATGTAATGGTTGCAATTTATGATCCTTGATTTTGGATAGCTGTCTTTAGATAGTAGAGATGAATAATCAGGTATTGGGTGACTTTACCCCTCTGGAGTCTTAGTGCTTGCTCACAAATCGCTATCTCTCTTGTACTTGTAGAATATAGAAAGAATATAAAGTTTAACTAGCTTTGAGAAATGGACAGATGATGGGTGTGAATGTGTCCAGGGGTGGGTCAGGACCAGGTCTCAGCTGACGTGAAGACTCAAATGTTCATAAGGATTAGCACCAGAATAGATGTATATCAGGAGATATTAGGAATCAGAAAGAAAGACAGTATACATCCCCAGTCTTCTATCATGTGCCTTGAGAGCCAGGATGGGATATTTACAAACAAACCAATGTGTGTTAAGGGAATTTAGTAATGGAACAGTTCTCTGGCTGTTTCCATGATTGCTGTGATGCACACATAGCAAAGCCCGTGTAGACTCTGCAGGTGGAAACAGGTGGTTGGCAGCAACAACGCGTGGTGAGCACATTCTGACAGCCCCAGGAAACAGATGTCCAGGGCCTATGCCTCCTGCTTTATTCAGGCTCAGTTTCTGAACACCTGAGGAGAATTCAGCTGTCGAGTCTTAGGTGGAACAGCGCAGTAGTCAGAACGGCAGTGACAGGGGATTGTTTGCTTCGCAGTGTGAGCAGGTGTGTCTCCCTCTTCAAACAAACCTGACCTATTTTATTTACTTCCTAAAGAATGATTTCTGTCATGAAATATCACTCATGCATTCTTTTAAAAAATGCTCCATTATACTGTAGACTCGCCTCCTGCTGGTAATGAGTGCTATTTTTTTTTCTACCAAATTTTTATATTGAAGCAATGAGAAAGTCAAAAGTGGATCTTAAACACAAGTAATTTGTTTCTGCTCACTTTAAAGCGTTTATCACTCCGAAAGGATGGAGATGGAAAAGCCAAATCTGGTAAGCCTGGAGACGACGTCAGGGAGCGGATCATCAAGAGAGCTGCTCTTGAGTTTGAGGATGGCATGTACGGTATCCTTCATCAGTCTGAGCCTCGACAGATACGCGGTCCTTGGTTTTCCATGTGCAACAGGCTATGGGGCCCCCGAATAACTATTCTTGTCTAGTTCACATTAACTTTAAAAGTAGTCAAGCTTTCCAAGATGGCATATGTAATCCAGAGGTAGCGAAATATATAACACTGTTGTTCGTGATCTATTTCCCTTCTTTGATGACAACTACGTTTACTTAGTAATTGCCAAGTAGACGGTGCATTTTTGTATAGTTTGGCATTTAGCTGGAAGTTTAGGGGAGGAGATATTACTTAAGATGAGGGCTTCAAACCTTAGTGTCACCTCTGTACCAGTGCTGTTTACTTTCTTGGTATTCTGACATTTGAATACTCAAATGAGCCATAAAATTAACTTCTTAACAAACCTCTGCTTCCTTTGCTATGGATACTGTGAATATGTTTCATATTTTGTAAGGATACTGAACAAATGATTCAAATTCTGTACCACCTGCCTTTTACCTTTGTCCAAAAGCATACAACTAGACATGATTTAATACAGTTAGTGCCTGAAGTTTGAATGCATTTAAGTAACAGTGAGATTGTTCACCATTTTGCTAGTTTTTAATAAACTAGATACTGAATTATAATGCAAGCAATCCTCATGGTGCATGGTAAGATAAATATCTGTGGACGTTTGTCTCCAGTGACTCCGTACTTCCCTGGACCCAGGGCACACAGAACTAGACACTGTCCATCTCTGAGCATCCCTTTCCTATGAGTTACCATCATTTCTACTGCCATCAAGAGAGTTTTCTATTCCTCCTCTATTTTCATCTCTATCCCTCTCTATTTCTCTTTTTTCAGTTTACACCTGTACTCATGTTGCCTATCATCCGTCTTCTGCAGAAGCAAGGGAGGGAGTCAGCTCGGACTGAGTGGGTAGCAACCCCACGGCTTTTCTGAGCTGACTTAACCATTGATATATAAGCACAGACTGCAATACTCATTCCATATGATGAGGACTCCTAGGTGGTGTTCTCTTTTCCCTGTTGCTGTATTGCCTATGACAAATGTCTGCAACTCAGTTCATCGTAATGATCTTTCTCTAGTACCTATTTTAGTCAGCGCTAATTATGCAAAGCTATTTGTTTCCTGGTATGTGTCTTACTAAAGTATTTGGTTTTTATTTATTTACTTTTTTTTCCTGAGACAGAGTCTATAAATAGTCCTGGCTTTCCTGGGAGGTCACTATGTAGAACAAGCTAGCCTCAAACTCACAGAGATCCACCAGCCTCTGTCTCCTGAGGGTTGCGATTAAAGGAGTGTACCGCCATGCCAGGTTTCTTACTGAAGTATTTTATACATTATTTATTTATTTTAATTAAAATATTTATAATTTATAAATATTACAAATTTATAAGTAAAGATTAATTAAATATTTATTTAATGCAGTAATCAAGTATGTTGGAAAGAGCTCAGGTCCAGAGTTTGCAATTAGGGTTGTGTTTACATGAAAATAGTTGTTCGTAACAGAGTTAGTATACATGTTCTGTCATGACTGAGAAATTAAGTACAAATTATGCTATTTGACTGTGGTTGGCTAGCCTGGGAACCAGGTAGCTGCTAGTGTAGTTTCACGGACTTCCTGTACCCACAAGAGGTGACCTGGACAATTGCATTATACTTTTGGCCTTGGAACTTGGTAATTTGATGTCATATGTACACATTCTTTCCTCTCTCTCTCTCTCTCTCTCCTTCTTTCTCTCCCTCGTTCCCACCCCCTGTCTATCTCTCTGTCTCTCTCTTCCTTTCTGACCTTGATTCATACAGACTTCACTGAGAGCAGAGTCTCATCAGAGTGCCAATTGTTCTCTTTTACGTTCTAGTGGGGCCTTCACGAGAAGTGACCGCGCGGAACAATGGAGAACAGATCTCTGATCCCTTCTCCTGCCCATACCGCCAGCAGGATTCGTCTCACAGGGCAAATGAGCATTTGCCTCCGATATCATGTAAGGGACAAGGCCCCATACTCTCAGATTGTTCTTTGGAACTTAATGGCACATGGCTGCTTCTCCCGTGGCCTCAGAGCATTTGCTAAATGCACTACCCTATTTATGGATTATATTTCAGATATCCTTATCAATGAGCATTACTACAGCCATCAAAACAATTGATGGACTTTAAGCAGCAATTTGGTCTGATCAGAATTGTTTTTTAAACTTAAAAATGATGCTGTCTTTCGGAATTTTAAATGTGTTTCTTTTTAGTGAGGGTTTTGTATAATGAAATTAGTTTTTAAACAAAGGCCAAACCATGCTTAGTAATATGTCAGTCATAAATATATTTATCCAAGTTTGCTGAACACATTTGGCAAAAATAAAGTGTGACTTACACTATTGTTAAAATGACCTTGATTACCTTCTGAAGCTACTCCTTTGATTTTTGTGAGAAAGCATATTAATGTTATTGAGAAAATGGGAACTAATTTGAGATTTTCTCTTTGGAGAGTTATCATTGAGTGCCTGATAATAATCACACTCTTTGGAGTGATTGGAGAATATAGTCAGATATTATATTCATAACAATTTCCCTTTAAAGAAGACTCTTGTTCTGATATGTATATACAAAGACGTATAGCACAGTCTCTGCTTGTGCTGCATGGAGCCTTAACATCTTCCTTCCAGCTAATCTGGGTATAGGGATACCACTTCTGGCCAGCAACTTTATCAGTCCAAATATGACTGTTCATCTTCAAAGTGAAAATGGAGTCTTGGGTTTGGTAAGATGATAATTCAACTTTTCTTTAACTATGAACTATGGCAAATGAAATTTGCAATTTACTCATTATAATTTTTCAGTGTTTTATTATTTCTCAGTACACTTCTACTGTTACAGTAATAAAATTATATATATGGAAAAATATATGTCCTGTTTGGACAGTATGTGACCACAGGTACATAGTAGATGCGAATTGGTTAAGCCATGTCATGGCCCTTTTCAGAGACTCAAGAGTATAGTGTGTCTGAATAGAAGCAGATTCCTATTGAAGGCAAAGACTTGTACTTTTGAGGAACCTTTAAGGTTGTCTGCAGTATATATGCATGTATATAATGCGCATGCATTCATACATGCACAAACAAACATACACAATTATACTTTTTAAATACCTTCCTGAGAAGAACTGAGCAAAGGGAGCATAAGGATGCCCATGTGTAGATGCAGGGAGAGGTAAAATTAGAATCCTAAATTCAGACCTCCAAAGTGTTGTATACCAAAACAAAAGAACTGCTGTTCCTAGTTCTTGTAGCCAAATAACACCCATGTAGGTGACATTCACTATTCTACCAGAAAGGGTTGCAGGTAGGTTCCACCTGTGGCCCGCAAGCTCTGTGGGGGCCAAGATAGCTATGAATGTGACCCAACAAAGATCACAAACTTACAACACAAAATTGTTTTGTTATTGTTTTTTGTTTTTATTATTGACAGTAATTTTTTTCGTACAACATATACTCAAAAATAATTTTGATTTTTATGGAAAACAGATTTTTTATATAATATACTCAGATCACAGTTTCCCTTCCCCCTAAGTCTTCTAGATCCTCCCTACTGCCCTACCCACCCAAATTCACATCCTCTCTTTCTCTCAAATAAACAAACAAAAAACCCCAAATCCCAGATCAGTATAGGATAAAACAAACAAAAAGGAAATCTAAAAAAAAAAAAAAAAAAAAAAAAAAAATTCAAGAAACACATACAAATGTGTTTATACATATTTATACTCACACAGAAATCCCATAAAAACACAAAATCAGAAACCCTAATATGTAAGCAAAAGACCTGTAATGTAAAAAAAAAAATAAAAGAATAGTCAGGACAAAGCAATATGAGACAAAAACTCTCCAAAAATACCATTGAGTTCGTTTCCTGTCGGCCATCCGCTGCTGGGAATGGGGCCTTTCCTCAAGTGTTGTCTGTATACCCAGTTAGACTCTACCGGAGAAAACTAATGTTTCCTTTGTAAGTGGTTGTCAATTGGAGACAGCTTCTCCAATTGGGTTAGCGAAGTGGGTGTTCATACAACGTATTCTAACCTCCTCCCAGATCCTCCCCACCTCCACACCTCCCCACGCTTCCAACTCCACCCCAATGTTCTCTCTCTCCTTAGAAAACAAATAGGCAAATAAAACAAAAACCCAAACAAATAATGAACAACCAAGAAGACTAGAAATGCGCGCACACACACACACCACACACGCACACGCGCGCACACACACACGCACATGCGCACACACACACACACACACACACACACACACACGCACACTTTGATTGCATGAAGTTTGTAGACAACATTGTTACGATACAGTGTCAAACTGTAAGGACTTGACACTTACGTAGAAGGCACTGAAAAATTACTTTTCTTAAAGCAGACTGGTAATCTTTAGGAACTATTTCTCCCTTATCCAGTGATAATCAATATGAGAAACAGTTATAAAAACTCAGGAATTATTTTTGAGAAGATTACATCCCCCGTCTTTGGATGTTAACTTTCTGGATCTCCAGGGGAGGTTTTGAAACAGTTTCAGTTTGTGATTGGGAGAGATGCGATTCTGCTACTCACCGAATGTGCGCTGTATTCGACAGGGTCCATACCCACTGCAACATGAAGCTGATGCTGATCTCATCAATGCAGGTAAATTCACTTCCAACTTTGAAAACATTTTGTTCTGTGTCAAACCTCAGCAACAGTTTGAGCCCAGTCCTTTGTCTTTTCTGGGATAGAGTTCTCTGTTTTTATGACAAAGGAGGAAATCGCCCGTCTAGTCTTTGAGACCTCTCTCATTCATTCGCAGCTGAGAGAAAAAATGGAATGTGGGTGGAGAGGCACATTTTAATGGCAGAACATTAATGAATTAGAAAAGGTCCTGCCTATGAATAGAGAACCTACCCGTGCATGGTGTTATTGAGAAGAGTTCAAAGACGGGGAAATACGCAAGGGTTGGGAGAGCATGAAGGAAACTAAGATGGGATGATGAAATCCTGTGGAGAGGCATTCTACTTTAGCCTTAAAGGATGGTGGCAGGAGAGAGCCACCCAACAGGCACTGTGGCATGTGAGTAAAAAACAAATTACAGTGACCTTGCTGGACTAAAGATATCCTCCGAGGTCTCCTGCCTGGGCCTTCTGTTGGCCAACCTCAAGTGGAAGCATGTCAGGCTTTTGCAGATAGAGAAAGTATGCGTGGATGAGTAGTATCAGGCTGGTGCACTGGGGTTTTGGTTGTAGGCAGTGCTTATCATTCTGTGCTGTAGGCTTTATTAGCACAAGAGGGTGTGCCCTCTAAAGGCAGGGTTGCTTAAGCTGTTCCAGGCCACCGAGTTCATGCCGAGGATGTGAACTGAACACAGGTCGTTTTGTTGGATTTGGGGTTGTAGGATTGCATTTGCCTCTGCTCCTGTAGTTACTTGCTTTGCCTTTTATTATCAGCCTGCTATTTGACAGGGACATGGAATATATTAACAACATATAGAAAGAACAGGTCAGGCCTTTTGGCAGCTGTCACAGTGCTCCAGGTAACGTTGCTGTTCTGTTGGCCTTCGGCTCGTCCTTGCGTTGGAGCTGCTCTTAAAAAGCTCATTTGTGTTCTAGAAGGATTTTTCGGTGCCCTCTTTATTCATTCTACCCCCACAGACGTATTTTTCTTACTTTGCATTCAAAAATAGTATGTGTAACTCTCAGAAGCAATACGAGCTGAACATAAAGGCCAGCTGTCAAATAGAATTGAAGTGTGATACTTGGGATTTTTGCAAGTTATACACATTCAAGTTGAGTATTTGAATTGGCTAACACAACTCAACTCTGAAAGGCCCAGTATGATAATTCAATGGCATTTAACCAATGCTGTACTTAAATTGTACTGTACCCTTTAGTAGTAGCTCATTGATCTGTGAAAATATTTGCTGCTTACTTTAATTAATTTATTATGTTAGTTGGATATTTGCAAAACGAGTAACTCCGTTTTCCAAATCTCAGGCTTTGAATTTGTGAAACCGATTTTCCTTGGCAGAGCAACTAGCCTTTTCAGTTACATTGTTGGATGGGAAGGACTGTCTACTCTGCGGAGCTTCAAGGCAGCTCAGTCCCAATGGAGCTACCAGTTTTCAAGTACTGAAATATCGCTGCAATCTTTAGAGCCTAAAATGAAATCATTAGGACCTGAGCCCCCACCGGCTCCTGTTCCTGCTCCGTGGCCTCGGAGGGGATGCTTAAATGGCTTCCTTAGGGCCCAGCACTCAGCTGTGCCCTCTCAGCACCTTGTGCAGCATGGAGTCTTTGTATTTACTGCCATTCACTGGAGAGAGGCTTAGAGTAGCATTGGTTGGGTTCTGACAGTTGTGTGAGGTGAGTGTTTGGAGAGGGTCCCAGGATGGAGCATGACAGGGCGGAAGCAGGAAGCCTGTCTCTTGCCTGATGCTGGCTGTCACGTGGGCTGGATGCCTGGACAGGGTTTTGGAGCAGAGGCTTCGAAGACCAGCTTCAGCTTGAGGATCAGGGGTCCCAGGAGAAGTGTAGAGACGATTAATGTAATTGACAGAGGGAGAGCTAGAGAGAGAGAAACACGCTCACACTTATGTATCAACAAAGTCCAGCAGGTTGGGGTTCCAAAGAGGAGGTGTGGAGTCAGCTGTGGGGGCGGGGGGGCTTGTGAGGAGGGGGAGACAGACATCTCATGGATGAGTCCCATGCTCTTTATTTGAGCTTCTCTCTTCCTCTAAACTTCTGTCTCCATACCAGCTTTTTCGGTATATCCTCTCCATGAAATCACACATATACACATTCACACACATCTTGTGTGTAAAGCAAAGCTTCAGCGTGCGCGTACACACACACACACACACATACACACATCTTGTAAGCTTTCACATACACACACACACATATACATCTTACCCACACATCTTGAAAGCTTCCCTTTGTGAGCTTCTTCTTCCTTATGGAAGAAGCAAAACTCCAACACACATAGATCTTACCCACACATCTTACAAGCTTCATTCTTCCCTTCGCGTCTATATTATTATTTCCCATACACCTATATACCTCTTAAACAATACCCTCCACGTAAGAACTCACATCATAATCACGAGTCCTAATTTTCCCAGTGAAGATTACAAGTTACATATTTAAAAAAACAGACGATTTTCAATACCCACACATGATTACACATAAACACCCAGTTTTCCATGTTCTTTCCCCCCTCATAATTCATCTATATCCCAGAAACAATAATTTTGTTATTACAGATTAACAGAGTTTAAGCAAGCCAAATATTTTCACAGCCAGCTTCTATTGTAGCTGGCAAGTCGCAGTCTTGCAGTTACTAGGAAATGAGTATATGTCTTAGTATCCTAACTTAACACAATTCTTATTTAGTTAACACAGTGCAGCAAGTTTGATAATAGCTAGAAAACGTCAAGTCAGGAGTCTTTATTTTTATTAGATAAAGGAGAATCTATCCAGTCTACATGCCACATAGCCCTATGTCCAAAAACTCATCAGTAATTTTATAATTGTAAAAACTAGGAAAATATCTAATTGTGGTCAAGGAAGTTCAAACTCAGCAGTGGGCACTGAAACTCATTTGTTATACTTAGGCCTGTCTCTCACAGATGAAATTCGTGGGCCCTAGTAACCAGGTTTTCTTTGTCCTGGCTCCCTAACCCTGATCACATCTTCAGCTACCAAGAGTGTACGAGTTCCAAAGCAGCTTGGTGAAATGCCTAATCTAATTAGTTATTCTTTCTGAAGTTTCAATAGAGTTATCATTTCAACTGAGTGGCACTGTTGTTATGTGTGCCAGTAACACTGCCCAGTGGGAGGTTAGAGACCCTCATAGACCACAAAATAAACAAGGAAAGCTCAACATCGGCCACCACTATCAGACTCCACAGCAGCAAGGGTTATTTGGACAACAAATCTCTCGGGGTATTGCCTCTCCAAGATACATTCATTGGAGCTGTGCAAACCCATGAGCAGTCCAGCCTTAGTCACCCCATAGCAGACTGGAAGTCTTCAGTGATGGCTCTTGGCAAGAGGTAAGGCTGAGTGTTTATCAGCTAATCAATGGGTAAATAAAATACATAGTAGAATACCATTAAGTGGTTTTAAAAAAAGATGATATTCTGTCACTTGAGACAATGTGGGCTATGCTAAACAAAAGATCAGGTACAGAAAGACAGGTCATGCATATTGTTAGTCATTTGTGGAACCAACAAAATCAGTCTCGTGGAAGTTGAGAATAGAATGGTGGTTACCAGAGCAAGAACGCAGGGCTGGGTAGTAAGTTACTACCAGTGGGTAGTAAGTTATGGTTTGATACTAGTTGGGGCTCTGGTGTGCTATTGCACAGTAGGGTAATCATAGTTAGCGATGATCTCCTGTGTGTTTCAAAAGGCTAAAAGGGGGTCTGATGTTTTCATCACTGAGAATGGGTTAGCTTTAGAGGAAAGATAGAAATGTTTCTCCTGGTTTGGAAACTCACAGCATGTACAAACCTACAAACATGTACGAATTAATTGTGTGTGTGTGTGTGTGTGTGTGTGTGTGTGTGTTCTTAAGTATCTAAATACAACCTGCTTAGTCTGAATGATGCTTTTTGTATGTATGTTTTTGGGACTGGCCTTTGTATTGGATAGTCATTTGGAATGCTTATGGCACTTAGGAATAAATAAAAATCAGGCTTGTGCAGTGGCTCATGGAATAATGTGCTTAGGTACACGCCTGACCTGAGTTCAGTCCCTGGATCCCACAGGATGGCAGGAGGGAAATGATTCCTGAAAGTTGTACTCTGACCTCACATACATACACATATATACACTCAAAATAAATAACATAAATAAATAAAAATGTGGGTAGGTAACTATTTCAAAAGAATATAACACTGCCTTAAGGGACACACATATATGCACTCCAAATAAATAATATAAATAAATAAAAGTGTGGCTAGTTAAATCTGCTTCAGAAGAATATAATTTATAAGATTGCCTTACAACAGACCTGGATACTTTTCCATGAGAGTTGTCTTCAAAGATTTTAAATAAAATTATGCTGTGTATAGCTTATAGAGAGCCAGAACTCTCCTCACTGGTCTCAGAATGTCCTACAAAATGCTAATGCCAATGCCAATGCTAATAATAATAATAATAATGATAAAAATGGTGATGATGATGATGACAATACACCGCCTATGTTATCAGTCAGTGGAGAATGCCTTTTGGAAGTCGTTACTGTTTAACACTTAGAAATCAAAGACTTGGTGTTTTCTGTCTCTCATCTCCTCTCCAGTTTCCCTCCATGCCTCTCCACCACACAGAACTGGCAAGGATCCAATTGTGCTGGAAGGACAAGTTGTGTCTGGACGAGGTCTCGCTGTACTGTGCATACCTAAAGCTCAGGCTTCAGGCTGGCCGAGAGCCCTACTGTGTGAGCCAGTCTGTGGTCCCAGGCGGTTATCCCTGGAGGGACAGTGGCTCCGCCTCATTCCTAAGTGATTTGGAGAGAACAGTTATATGACAGTTGATGTCGTGGGGCTTCTGCTCTGAGCAAGGCTCTGAGTGGGGACTTCACGTGCATTATCTCACTTAATCTTCTAAGTCTTATGTGCTGTCTAAAAGCCACTTCTAACCACACCAGAATGTGTTCCCCAAAGCTTTTTGGTTTTATGGTACTTTGGAAGATGAGAAAATGTTTCCATTATTTGGAATCAAACCCCTTTGGGCAATAAATATTTCAGTATGATATAAATAGGCTTACTTTTTCATCATACTTGAGCTGAAATAGGGGATATTGATGAAAGAGTTAGCTTTCAGCAGTCCTTGAGAAGCAGGCAGTGTTGCTATGGTGCACAGCTGGGCTGACTGAACCTCTGGTCCTGATGCATCCGAGAGCTTTTCCTGTATCCTGACCTCTCAACCCAGCTTTTCTTCCTCTTCTTAGCTGCCTTACTGCATCGGAGCCAAGGATCGAGTGTTCTGAGGCAGGTGACTTGCTTCAGTCAGATGGCATTTAAGCATTTTTCCAGTGGAAACCATATGATGTTCTGAAACTCTGGAACAGACAGAAAATAGATCACACAATACAGGCTGCTTGGGTATCTAACTAAGGCCCTGGTAGTGTTAACTAGTGAGCTAGCTGAATAAACATGGAGATTTTATCTTTAGTTTTTGAAACAGGATCTCAGTCTGTAGCCATGGCCAGGCTGGAATTCTCTATGTAGATTGTGGTGATTCTCCTGCCTCAGCCTTCCGAGTGCTGTGATTACAGACATGTTCTGCCACACCCAGCTAAATGGGAAGTTGTTTTGTTTTTTTTTTTCCAGCTCTGAACTTTTATAGAAATAGGTAATTTTGAGGTGTCTTTCCAAGAGAATCTCTTAGAAAATTATTAAGTATGTTCAGAAGTGGTCTGTGATTTCATGAAAGTATGTGATGCAGTAGAAACAGCTCAGAGGAGCTAGAGAATAAAGACGAATGTGTGCGTGTGCTCACATAGGAGGAGGGTCAGGCTTAATGATAATTGGGAGTTAGGTAGGTCCTTTCTATAATGTTTATTTCTTTTTATTATAAATTTTCTTTCCAGAGTTAAGGTATAGTTGATGTCTTAGAGTTACTATTGCTCTGATAAACACTTCGACCAAAGCAACTTGGGGAGGAAAGGGTTCATTTGGCTTACAGTTCCACATCACTGCTCATCATCAAAGGAAGTCAGGATAGGACCTCAGGCAGGGCAGGAACCTGGAGGCAGGAACTGATGCAGAGGCCATGGAGGACTGTTGCTTATTGGCTTGCACAGTCTGCTTTCTTACAGAACCCAGGACCACCAGCCCGGTGGGCTGGGCCTTCCCATATCAATCATGAATTAAGAAAATGCCCTACAGCCAGATCTTATGAAGGCATTTTCTCAATTGAGGCTCCCTCCTTTCCAGTGATTCTAGCTTGTGTCAAGCTGACATAGAACTAGCTAGCACAGTTGGCAAATGAAAGTGGTATATATTTAATGTTTACCATTTGACATGTTGATTTGGTATGTGTATACATCGTGAAATGATTGACATAATCAAGTTAATGACCATTCATTACCTCACAACTGCCATCTGAGGTTTCCTCCCAGCCTATTTCTCATGTGCAGTGTGGTATTGTTGCCTGTAGCTGCTGTGTTTCGAGTTAGATCCTTAGCATGCAGCCAGTTGCCAGTGTCTAAAGCTGCAACACTGAAGGGCATCGTATAGACAGTAGAGGGTGCTTTGCCTGTAGAGGAATTCCAAGCAGTAATCCCATAAATGCCGGTTGTTATCACTTTGCAGGAACAAAGCTAAACAATATCAGCGACAAAATACGTCATTTCCCAGGGTGGACGGTTGTTACCCCACATGCAGATGCATTTTGGTTGGATCGTAGTAGCAGAAATGCCACAGTCCTCTCTGTCCATCATGCTGATCTCAGAGATCTAATAGTTCTTTCTTCCTTTCTTTCTTTTGCTTGTGCTTTTAGGAAAGGAAACAGTTACTGTTCTCCCAGGAGCCTCTTTCTTCTCCAGCGATGAATCATTTGCAATGATTAGAGGGTATGTAATAATGTAGCCCATCATATGCACACAGTTTAGAGTGGGCTGAGTCATCCCCTGAGCCTGGTAGCAAGACTCTGAGGCACAGTCCCATTTCCCACAGTCCCATTAAACGATCACAGTTTGTTCAGCTGCAGAAGGCTGTAAAATTATTCCCACGGAGGGTTGGTCATGGAAATATCCTGCCCAGTGCTTTGGAAAGACCCCCTACATGGAGTTGGCTTCTTGGTGCCAGCTTGATTGAAATAACATTTATAAGGTATTCCCAATGTTTTCTTCCAACTCTGGGCTCACTTTCCAATTAAGGTTTGAAACCAGGCGTATTCTCCCTCACTAAAGCAAACTTCACTGTGCACACCTGTGTTTAGTTTGTTTTTGGAGACAATACAGGCTGTCATTTTTTTTTTTTTAATAGAACTCTTAATGGTTGTTTCTTTGCACCAGCTTAGTGCTAATCTGTTTAGAAATCAATTGCAAGGAGTGATAAAAGAGATGCATTTGGGAGCATAAGATTATTTTAACTCCTGATGCTTTCAAGCAAAAGGGGGATAAAGCTTGTGAAGTTTGCTTTATACTTCTTTTTCCTTTCCCAGGGGACATGTCAATCTAACAATGCTAGGAGCAATGCAAGTTTCTAAATATGGTGACCTGGCCAACTGGATGATACCTGTAAGTAGACATTTTTTCTTCTTCTGAATTATGTTGAGCTAGAATGCTTTTGAAACAGTAAGAAAAAACCTCAAAATGTTATGAAAGTACAATTTAATTATCACAAATAAATACATATTTTATATTCTATTCTTGGTAGAATCAGTTTTTTTTTTTTTTTTGTTTTTGTTTTTTTGAGACAGGGTCCTGCTCTGTAGGGCAGGCTGGCCCCTGAATTTATAACACAGCTTCAGCCTTCTAAGTGCTGGGACCACAGATGTGAGCCACCATACCCAGCCCAAATTTTAATTTAGCAGTCCCAAGAAGTACGCAGTGCTTTCTGTGTCGTTGGGACTACTGACCAGGAATACCACAGCAAGCTTTTCCCTAGAGAAACAGAGTTGGAAGATTGAGAAACTGGGTCAGTTATAATCTCATTAATATAAGAACTGAACGAACATATATTACAAGCAAGATTTATAACTAGAAAGAACAAGAAACAATTTCATTGATTATATGTTAATTGTGTTTTTCTTATTTACAGTGATTAGAATTCCTTTTTTGATTGGTTGGATGACTCCTTAATCAATCACATTGTCTTCATGTGGGAATGCAAAACCTGTGGTGGTTAAATATGCTTGCAAAAGGCAGACTGTTTTCATTTAGTGATGCAAATCAAGGAGGAGTGTTAGCTTTAGCTTTGGAAAAAGGCTTCCAGGATTTCTTTCCTTTGGCTTTGGACATGATAAAGCTGTCACTGTAAGACTGCATGAAGCGGAGCAGTAGACATGTGTCCCTGGGTGTGAACTCACTGTGGTTACAGGCCCAGGTCTGTGTGTGTGTCTCTGTGTCTCTGTGTATGTGTGTTTAAAGATTTTTGTGTGTTTCTCTGTAAGCACTAGCTAAAAAGAGTCTTGTTAAGTAACTAAAATTGGTGTTCTATGATTGTTTATTTTGAAACCTCTTAGTTTTATTTCAAAGAAAATTTAACATGGTGGATTTATATAACTGATGGCTATGTTAGAAACTGTTAGTGTAGCCTTGTTGATCTACAACCTGAAATATTAACGTTTAATAATAATTAAAGCTCTGGTTCTCAAATTTAACACATACTGGAATCATCTCAAAGGTTAAGAAATATTGAGGCTTGGGCTGGAGAGATGGCTCTGTGGTTAAGAACACTTACTGCTCTTCCAAAGGACCCGCAACACCCAGGGGGTTCCCAGCGCCTAGGCCATGTGGGCCACAATCACCTGTAATTCCAGCTCCAGGGGATCTAACACTCTCCGCCGACCTCCACAGGCACATGCACACATATGGCATACATGTACACAGATACACACATAAATAAAGATCATCTTTAAAAAAACCTACTGAGGCCAATTTTGCCACCAGCCAGTCTTTCGGTTTAATTAATCTGTGATGTAGCCTAGGAATGGGGTGGTTTGAAGCAACCTGAGTGATTCCAGTATGTGACCAAGTTATGAACGAAGCACATTAAATAATTATCACTGTTCATTCATATTTTTAAAAAATGTGGGAAAATACTGTGGGTCCATCTGTAGTAAAGATTCTTAGCAGATTGTGGATTATGTTGTTACCTGAGTTGTGAAGAGATCAGTTAGTCTAAGTCAGGTATACGGATGACAGCTTTTGGAGGCTCTGAAGTACTCCTGGAGTGAGACCTATCACCCAGTGAGTTACACTGAAAATTAACAGGGTATGTGTTGTAGGAAATCCAAATGTATTTTTACTCCCAAATTTTTATTAAAAGGTAATACGGGGTAGGAGAATGCACTTAGAAAAACAAGCCTGAGTTCTTGTATTGAATTATCAGTAGCCAAAGTAGGACCCTGAGCTTATATACCACTCACACTTTTTGCTTTAAGGCATCTTCATTTGGATACAAAAATGTGAGTTTTAGACTAAAGTCTGCCTAGCTGCAATCTGTCATCACCTTTGAGCTGTGTAACTTGATCAACGGCCTGTTTTGTTTTTGTCTCTAAAATAGGAATGATGTAATGATACCTGCTTTATAGGGCTCTGTAAAGAGACAAGAGAATACAGAGTAAACATCACAGAGTTTGTCTCACAGTGCATGGCAAGTCCCTGGGTGATGACTTGGCTAAGTTAAGAAGATGCCTCTGGTAGGGAAGTTGCAATCCCGACAGGGAAGGAGCAGCATTGGCTCCTGTAAGGAGGAGTAGTGAGCCCTTATGTTTGTCTGTCTATCCACGCTGTGGCTCGGCGTGTGCACAGTGCTTCTGGGTGGGGCATGTTCAGCAGGGGCCTCCATTTAGAGAACTTGAGCATCTGTGAACATTCAAGACATGTGCAATTTGTTTCCATTATGCTCTAACGTTCAGTGAGACAGGAAGGTTTTACTGCAAACTATACATTATGGGATTGCCATTTTAAAGAAAAATTTACAATGTATGTCATATTTTTATTCTTCCTAAGATTTCTGTGAATGATTAAAACTCCGGTATGTGTCTCGTTTTAATTTCTTCATGTAATTCTGGAGCTCATGAGTTCCAAAGGAGTGGGCCTGTTGGGATGGTGCTGGGAACCCCGGATCATCACGAAATGACATTTGGTGATCTGAGACCCCGAGTGTGGAAGGTGTTCCTTGGAATGGTCCCATATTTTTGTGATGGAAGTTAGCAGCATCGTTTGTGTTTGACATTTCCTGGTTTGGGTTTTGGAAACTGACAGTCACTTCTTACCTCTTTGTATGTGATGCACAGTACGTATTGCTATCCTCCATGACCCATGGCAATCAAGACCTTAAGGTTTAGTTTGGAGATCAGTTTGACCTTCAGCACCACCCCATACAAATGATCCAATCTGGAACACGTTTTCATCAGGCGTGAGTGATGGGAAATTTAGAAAGCACCAATGCCCTCTGCGAGTGACGCTGTCATTCCCATCTTCTTTAGTGATGTACTACACAGGATTAAAGAGAGATTATCTGCCAAAAACAGAACTGATTCAACCAAGACATTGCCACAGGAACCAGTAGAACCGTTTAGCCTGGGTTTATCTGTAGGGGCCAAAATTTAAATGCTTTCAGGTATGTTTCTTGCCTTTGTGGCTTTTAGATAAGATGTATTCTGCCCTCTATGTGTGGTTTTAGTAAACAATCTATTTCTGTTTGTCTCAAAGATTTATGTTAATTTATAAAGTTTAGATACAGTTTTATTACAAAACCTGACAGTCAAGAAGCCGGGAAGTTGAGCTTTATTACATCCTTTTTCATTGACTTTTATCTTTTCACTAAGTAGAATCATTTTTCATCGGCTGCATAAGCCTTGAGCTCTCAGCACCAAGGCATCAGCCGGGTCAGAATGTAATAAACATTGAAGCTTTAAGACAAGGGAATGGCGTGGCTGCTATTTGCCTCGCCCTTTAATACCTTCTCAGTATGCAGCGCTGCTCTCGTGTATGCAGATTTTTAGCAGTTCTCCTCTGAGTATCCAAAAAGGGAAAATCTGACAACAGTAGTTCGCTTCGTCGCATTCCGAGATCAGCATGATGATGGTGAAACCCCAGATGAGCTAAGAAAAGATGGCAAGATGCGCAGCTGACAGAATTTACATCGGGTCTGCTCCGGTGCCTTCCTGATGCCTATTTTTGGAAAACAGCTGGTGTAGATTATTGACTTATGAAGGGACACAGATGTGGATGATCATCTAGGAGAGCTGGCTGTTGAAAGCATAAAATAGCCCACAGAGCCGGGCTGCCTACCGTGAACGGTCCTAGAGACAGAAGCCATCACGGCGCAGGAGGGGATTCGTGACACAGACATTCTAAAGGCAGAGGAGAAATGGACGCTTTGATGCTTGTTTTCCCCTCACATTTTTTCTGTCTTTGTGCATTTGAGAAGCACAAACCCAAGTTAATGTTGTACATATATATGCACTTTCTGTGCCAATTAGAAACCCTAACACTTGCATAATTTACAAGACTACACGCAACACTGTGTGAGCGCAGCAGCCAAGGGCTGACGGTGGTCAGACCCTACCTTCCCTGGTCATACTCCACTTTCTGAGGCAGGGTTTCTCACTGAAAGCAGAGCTTGCCATTCCCACTGGTCTAGCTAGACAGCACACCTTTGAGTACCCTTGTCTCTGTCTCCCCAGGGCTGGGTTATGGACGGCCCGCCGTACTCCTGTGGCCTTAAGTGGATACTGAGGGTCTGAATTCTGGTCCTTACTTCCGTGTGATCAGCACTTCATCCACTAACCCATCATGCCAGCCCTATGAGTTATTTATTATAGCTCTTTACTTGGTTACCATGCTTGTTTATACAAAAATAATTGTATCTGTGCGTGTCTGGAAAAGATTATGTTGAAAAAAAATGTTCCTTACTTACATTCAATATTTTCCAGGTTAAAGCCCTTTCAGAAGTACTGTTAAGAATTTGATCAAATACTTTGTGTCTCTTCCGATGATAGAAGGCAGACAGACTCCTTTGCATAGAAGGAAGTCCGTTCCTGTGCCCTCTCTCCCTCCAGCCCTCTCTCATTTTCACTCTCCTTCTCCCTCTCCCTGTGTGGAGAAGCACGCAGTGGATGTGATGTTTGCAGTACTGTGTTTGGCTAATGATGCATTCCCCTGGCTGCAGCAGCTCCTTCTCATTAAACAGCCCACTTGAAAGGAGAAGACACATTAGAAATGATAGATGAGCCCCCTCGACGCCCGGTGTTAGTAATGAGACAACTAATGCGCAGCTGAAATGACTTAGGAGGGGACGGAACTGCGGGGCTGACGGCAGTGCGACCCTGCAGCTAAAGGCTAATGCTTCTTGAACACTAAATTTCATTAAATCACTGAATTTGACATCTTCCACTTGGTAAAATTATCGCTCCCTACTTCTTTTGGTTTAGAGGCTATCTTGATCAACACTTCTAAGCGCTGATAAAGCGGTGTTTGTATGTGGAAGCATCTAGCGGTAAAATTTCCGCACAGTCTGTGGAATATTCCTTTCTGGTTTTCTTTCTTATGAGTATTGTTTTATAGATCGCAATCCTGTTTTCCCTCCTGCCAGTAAGGAATTAAGGAATTAGTTCTCTAATCGACAGTTATAGACCAACAGGAAAACCTGGATGTAGAGAGATGATGTGGCTGAACCCGTGCTGCTGCAAAACTACTTCTTGAGCTCATTCTCCAGATTCAGTCCGAGGCTGATGCTCACTATCACCAGAGGAAGCGTTGAATGTGTTCTCCCAATGCACAGAACCCCCCGCATCTGCTTAAGCACATTGAGAAGTATCTCTGTGTCTCTGAAGTCCCTTCACCTTTCTAGACCACACTGGAGCATTTTTTAAAAAAAGATTTACCTATTTTTGCTTTATGAGATGGTGTGTGTGTGTGTGTGTGTGTGTGTGTGTGTGTGTGTGGTACCAGCAGAGGCTAGAAGAGAGCATCAGGTCCCCTGAAGCTGGAATTACAGAGAATTGCCAGTAGCCATGTAGGTGCGGGAAATTGAACCTGGATCCACTGAAGAGCAGCCAGGGCTCTTTACCTCTGAGCCATGTCTCCAGGTCTGGAGCATTTCCCTTTTTGTATTGTGTGTTCTCTTAGAGCACTGAGATAGTTGTGAGCAGCGCCAATACGGTCTTCCCACTTGCAGAGTGGTACTTCTAGGATGGAGGTAATAGAGGAGGAGGAGGAGTGCTGAGGATGCACCTCCAGAGTGCCGAGCATGACGCGTTCACTAGGGCAGTGGTGGCCCTGGCGTTCGGTCCATTCGTATCTCACTTGATTTTCATTACACTTACGCTTCATCTCATTGCTTTATTTTGTGCATTTTGTTAATATTCCGAGCTAGACACTGCATTTAAATTTCCGAATGGCTTGCTAATGTAGAGGAAAACTGTTTACTATCTTATCACCACCAAATTCTTATCCGCTAGAATATTTTTTGTGTTAGTCTACATAGTTATCTTTAAATAGGGTTTTCTCATGCCAGTTTTCTTTTTGTCTTTACTTGATAATATCTATGCCTCCGTTTTCATTGGGTTATTTGTTTTCTTGATTGTTCAGGTTTCTTAGTTCTTCGTATATTCTAGATACTAATCCTTTATCAGATGTATAATAGATAATGTTCTTTTCCCACTTAGTAGGCTGATAGTTGGCTTAAAAGAAAAATGATAGTGCCTTTTGCTGTATAGAAGCCTTCTTAGCTTCATGAAATCCCATTTATTAATTGTTGGTCTTAATGCCTTCACTATTTTCGTCTAGTTCAGAAAGTCCTTTCCTGCACCAATGAGTTCAGACCTAGTCCCTATTTTCTCTTCTGTCAGACTCAGGGTACCTAGTCTTATGTTGAGGTTCTTCTTCATCCACTTGGAGTTGAGTTTTGTGCAGATCGATTGTTCTATGTGTAGCTATCCAGTTGGACCGGCATCATGTGTTGAAAATTCCATCTTTTCTTCAGTGTGTATTTTTGGCTTCTTTTTCAAAAATTAAGTGTCCATAGCTGTGTGGACATACATCTGGGTCTTCAGTTCAGTTCCGTTGATCAGCGTGTCTGTTTTTATGTCAATGCCGCGTTCTTTTAATCTCTGTAGTACAGCTTGAAATCTGGGGTGGTGGCATCTCCAGCAGTCCTTTTATTATTCAGGATTTCTTTCTGTATGTGTGTGTTTCCATATGGAGTCAAAGACTGCTTTTTTTCAGTTTCTGTGGATTGAATCTATAGATTCTTTTTGGTAGGATTGCCATTTTCAGGATATAAATCTTATCAATCTGTAAGTATAGGGGATCCTTCCATCTACTGGTGTCTTTTTCAATTTCTTTCTTCAGTGTCTTAAAGTTTTTATTATACGAGCCTTTTATTTGCTTGGTTAGAGTTATTCCAAGGTATACATACATATATATATATATATATATATATATATATATATATATATATATATATATATATTTATGGCTGTTGTGAAAGGCGTTGCTTCCCTGACTTCTTTTGCAGTCCATTTGTCATTTGTATGTCGGAAGGTTACTGATTTTTGCGAGTTAATTTTGGATCCAGCTGCTTTGCTGAAAGTATTTATCAACTGTAAAAGTTTCCTAGTGGAGTTTCTAGGGCCTTTATGTATAAAACCATACCATCCGCAAATAAAAATGCTTTGCCTTACTGCTTATCTCTCCTTGTTCTTCTTCAGCTGTCTTACTGTTCTGTGATTTCAAGTACTGTGTTAAATAGGTACAGAGAATGGACATCCTTGTCTTCTTCCTAATTTTTAAAGCGAATGTTCTTCATAGTATTTTAAAAGTCTATGCCTAGTTCTTTTGTTTAACTTTTCCACCACTGATTTGATGGTGTAATTTCAGGCGAACAGTGTTAAATCATTGTGACTCTTCCAATAGTCAGAGTTTTTAAAATATGTAAGAAACTTTTATGCTTGATGACCTCACATTTTAATACCTTTGTTGGAATGTTTTGTTAAAGCATATTTCAGAAATCATCCACGTCTTTTGGGTTTCCAAATTTTTCTAAAACAGTATTGGTATTCTTGTATAATTTAATTTTCTCAAAAACAATTTTATTTGTCATTTATTCTTTATCTTTTAGTTCATCTTATCTCTTTTAATTAATCTTATAAAATTGTTTTTAAACTCATCATTATACTCTACTTTCTCTTCAGATTGTATAACTCTTTTGGCTTTCAAACTAGTCATTACTTTAGGAAACATCTGGTTTGTTAATTTTGTTTTTGATTTTTGTTAAATCCATCCTTTGATGTAATAATAGCTCTGTATTTGGAAACTAAATATTTGCTTTGTCTACTGTGTTTTTAAGTATAAATTATAAATATGTTTAAGGTTCCCCTGTTTTCTCGAGTGTGACATAAGCCTTGACATAATTTTCCCATTTTTGTTACTTTCTGGATGTTTTTCTTTTTTTAAAGGTGCTTTGCCTTCCTTTAGAAAAGTTTTCTTCCTAATTGCAAATATTTGGGGTTTTATTCTTTCTTATCATCTTTTAGAATTTTTTAGATTTCCTTGATGGTCAAGTCCATGGTTGATTTTTTTAAAAATAGCTTTGCATGAAGTTACATAACTTCCTGTTTGACTTAGCTTGATGTTTTCTACGTTCAGATTCCTCATTAGTTCTTCTAGACAGTGGTTTAGTACAAAGTAGATACAAACAGAAGCCATGACCTGAATTTTAGCTTTAAGTCTGCTGCAAACAAACTGTGACTGTATACCAATTGTCCCCTCTTTCCTGCGGCTCACTGTGGCGCTGTGCAAACCCCTAGCTATGATGGAGAAAATACAATATGTGCTTTGCGCAATATGGTAAGCTACTAGCAACAGGACTGCTGAGCACTTGCAATTTGGCTATGTAACCAAAGAGCTGAAGTTTTCATATCTATAATCCAGGTTTATACAGCCACAAGGGGCTGTCGGACCTGACTAGAAAGGCAAATCTAATGTGTGAAATCAAGTCTTAGAGTAAATAAATCCCAAGGGACCTTAACGCTTAAAACCTTAACTTTATCAACCTGTTGGTTTATACATTTCTAAAGAGGCTCTGATATAATAGAAAATCAGAAGAGTTAGGAAAATCAGTCATTAAGGTGTGATAGAATGTTAGAATTGTGGTTATTCTGTTCAAGCCTCTAACATTTTGAAACTCAGAAATCATCCACATCCCATATCTAAACCTATGGTAATCTAAGGATTTGGCAAAATGTAATCATTTCAGTAGAATCTAGTCTCTAAAGGTCAACCTAGTATAACAGTATTCATGTTATATTAATTGCTATTTTACTTTTCTATCAAAGGTTAGAAAACCCTGACATCTATCACAATTCCTTCCCCATGGACTTTGGTTTAAAAAAAAAAAAAACCATAAATCAAATTAAAAATCACTTAGAAATTCATGAAAATAATTTCAGACTTAAACTTCTGGAATATAATGAAATTTATACACCAAAAAAAAAAGAACCATTACTTGCCGAAAGGGTTCTTCTGGTGGATTCTGCCATGCCTATGCTCCTTCCCATTTTATGCTGCTGGGCCCATGGCATTGTTGAAGGATTTCACACACACACACACACACACACACACACACACACACACACACTGCAGTGTGCAGCAGTCTGGCCCTGGAGCAGGGCTGGGCCAGGTCATACTCCTCAGGATCAGTGGTCAGGTCGGAGCTATTGTTCAGGAGCAGAGAACAGTTCACTTCTTTTGAACACATGCTATGATGACACTGGATTTTAAATCATTGAATTTTCTTGATGACTTACTGGGTGTGTGAGGTACCCTCTCTCCAGACCTTTTCATAATCTGGCAAAATTGCCCTCTTTTTTTTTTTTTCTTCTTTTTTTCCATATCTCTCTGTCTCCCTAAGCCAGTATGATGGGGATTTTCTACATACAGAGGTTTTTGTTTCTTTGTTTTGTTTTTTAACATTTCATATTATCACTTGACAACTCAAGACGTTGGAGTATTTTAGCAGTACTTCTACTGTAGAGAGCTATTAATGAATAAGATCATGTATATTTAGATTATTATCCAAATTATGCTATATCAGCACCATTTTCCAAATACAATTTTGGATGAAGTACCTGATCCTAATTTTGTTACGGTTGTATGTGCGTAGAGCATAAACTTTGGCTCCATGTATCAGTTTTTGACATTTTAGCTCGCCATCAACTGTTTGGCTTATTGCAATGTGGAACATTTCTAAATACTCAGAAACTGAAAGCTTAATCCAAAAATAAAACAGAAGTAACTACTTTTAAAAGATATTTCTCTCTGTCTCTCTCTCTGTGTCTCTCTCTCTCTCTCTCTTAGCAAAACCATATGAGTAGTGGGCTCTGGTGCTAACAGATTTTATCAGCTAACATATTTCTACCCCAAACTTAAATGCTGCTCGAGTCTTGTTTTGGAGGAAATTTAATTCTCCTAGATCACAGCTTTCAGGATGGTGAAAGATGCATGGTTTGTTTATAAGGACATTGGAAAGTTTTATAATTTGCATCCTGAAGAATCTAACTTTATTTTTAGAAATTGTCCCAGCTGAAGCTACGTAGGACATGTCCAGGCTTACTGTCTGCCCCTTAACTCAATTAATTAACACCATCCAACAGATTAGAAACAATAAGAAAGAAAAATAATGCAATAAGTTCGACTTAATGAGTATTTTAAAATAGGAAGCATCTTCTGTGGGGATTCAATTACTTCTCTCTAGAAGTGGAAAAGAGATTTCATCCCATTCTTATTTCTCTGACTTGTTTTATAACGAGATAATTTTGTTAACTTTTCCATATGTTTTCTTTTTTAATAAAGGAAATATGCATACTCCAAGTACTATTTATTTATTTTTTAGTTTTTTGTATTTATAATATAATTACAATATTCCCTCCTTCTCTAATATGGAATTACCATTGTAAAATGAAGTTTATTGAACTGTGTACAATATGAACAAAATAAATCATAACAGTAAAAAGAAATCAGGATAACAAACAGTTCATTATTCATTGTATAACACAGGTCCAGTTGCAGGCATAATTTTTTAATACTGATAATGATGTGGTTTATGTTAGAAGGTCTTGATTTACTATATTTGGTTTAACAAGAGTTGTTTTTTGTTTTTGTTTTTTGTTTGTATTCAGAAATTTAAGATGCCTAGCATCCAGATAATCTGAACAAAAGGACAATGATTTGGATGGCAAAATTTATTATAACAAAAATGAAAAGAAAAAACCCCAACCCAGAGCTTATATATGCAGTTCCTAGAATTATCTGTTTATTTTTATTGAGGAACTACCCTGTGAATACCGGTAGCCACTCTTATCGTTAAATGTTGGGTTCTTCAAAAGGATAAGGTCTAGCTCTTGCCAGAGAACAGCTCTTATCTCAATAGAAAGCATAGATTAATTTAATTGTCATGAATGTACTTGTTCTTAGAGTCAGATTTTCTAACACCGTTAGTAAAGTCAGCAGAAGTACCTCCTAGAGGGGGAAATTTGAACACCAAATCTGTTTTGCTTTCAGCTTAGTGGAAAAACAAACAAAACCACAGGAACAGGCAGTGTCTGGAATTTTATTTTTTAAGAAATTAAAAATAATTTAGAATAATTCCAGATTTACAGAAAAGCATCAGAAATAGTATAGAGTCTCTCCCATTATTGCGGTCACGTACTACATCGGCTGGTGTTGTGTTCGTCAACACTGAGAAACACACGTTGAAACATTTCTGTTACAAAAACACAGTCTATGTATGGATTCCATGTTTTTGTTTTTGTTTTTCCCCACTAATGCCATCTTTCTGTTTAAGATCTAATTCAGGGCACTGTATTAGATTTTTCTCATACAATTTTGATAGACTAATAGGAGACATAAATGTCCCTTGATGTTCATTGATTATTCCTTAGTGCTCTCTGGTCCACGACAGTTTCTGTCATTCCTCATTCTCAACAACTTTGCCTGTCTTGAGAAGTAGATCAATCAGTAGAATGTCCCCCCAGTAAAACTGCCTGATGTTTTTCTCGCAGTTCATCTCATATTAGAGTAGAATGGTAGTTACCAAAGTTAAGGGGTAGGGTAGAGAAAGTTTGATTAATGATTGCTAAATTACAGTTCGGTTGGAGTGAGAAATTCTCATGCTGTTCGTGGAACCATGAGTCTATACAGCAATATTACACTGTAGTCACAAAGCTAGAAAGGATTTTTCAGTGTTTGTCCTTAAAGAAGAAATACATGTTTGAGAAGACAGGAATGTTTAAACTGATTTAAACATTATATGATATATACATATTTTTAAATACAATATTGCTCCATTGCTATGTATAGCTTTATTGTGTTTTCAGTTTTGTTTGGTGACACAGTCTTGCTACATAGCCCTCAATTGTCTGGAACTTATTATGTCGACGAGGCTGATCTCAAAGTTGCAATTGTCCTCTGCCTGTCTCCCAAGTGATGGGATTAGAGTCATGTGCTACCCTGCCCAGATTACTTTGATGTTGTTAACCAGTTAAAAATAAGGTTAACTGATACAAGAAACAATACTGGATGGGCAAAATACCCTCATATTTAGAAGCCGATGGCATCACATGGCACACTCTTCTCTGTCCCTTGGCTTTCCAGGTTGTTTCACTATTAAATACTATTTCTCCTTTCCTACTTTACTCTGAAAGCAATTAGCTCTACCTCAAAGGGCAAATGGGATTAAGTACTACCTCTTTAAGGGGATGCATAATAGTAAGGAAAACATATGCTGACTCTTTCAATTGCTTGGAATTTCCTGATAAGAACATCACTTGTTGTTGATGCCAAGGCCTTTCCAGCTATACCTGAGATTAGGCGGGTTTGGTGACTCAGGGTTTCCAAAGACTGAGCCATGATTGGATGACACCAGTTAAATAGAACTGTCATTACAACCACTGGACGGAAGCCTGCAGCTGGAGATCCAATTCAATCACCAATGCCAATAATTTAAGCAATTATGTCTACATAATGAGACTTTTACAAAGCCCTAGATGATAGGGTCTGAGACTTACGGATATAGAATACAGTGATGAGAGTGGTGTACCTAACAGAAGCTCTGCATTCCATGTGCCTTGCCTTGCTCTGGGTATGTAGCTCCTCCATTTGGCTGGCCTTGGGGTATATCCTTTATAACAAGCAGCCGTGGGTCAGGAGCCTTCCGGGATTCAGTGACCTGTTCTAGCCTGTTACTAAACCCGAGAGGGGCTTGTGGGAGCTGCTGACTTCGTAGGACCACGATGAGAAATGTTGAGAGTTTCTCTTTGCAATTGTTTTGTGAAGAAGGCCATTCTTGTGGGACTAAGTCCCTTCCCTGTGGGACTACACTAGCACCAAGTTGTTTAAAGCCAGAAGTGTATTGAATTGGTGAGCATACAGCAGGTATTGGGAAAACTGGACTGGGGAGGGTGCTGTGAAGAAAATGTTTAGACTTTTGTTGTCAGAGCTATTGAGTATAAATAGGAGATACTGTGTATATTTTTTTTTTACAATTATTCTAGACAGGAAATATTTCTTCTTTCCTGATTACTTATCATTTGATTCATTCATTGGTATTGGTATATTCTGATATGCAGTTAGTGGTGCAACGCTGTGTTATTTATTTTCTTGCTCTAAGTGTTCTAGCTGTCCTCCCTGGGAGCTCTTTCAGTTTGGCTCACACTTAGGTCTCTTTGGGGGCACTCCCGTTGTTACCGTTGTTCATTGAGTGTTTCCTCCCATTCTGGTGCTGCAAAAGATGTTCACTGTTTCTTCAGAGTGGTCTGGTTTCTCTTATTGAAAACGTGATGTTTAGAAACCAGGACATGGGTGCTAGCTGTGTTTGCTGCTCTAAAGGCCTTTCAGTGCACAGGCCTGTATGGATCCCTGCCTCATGTGAGGAGTTTGAAGAATGGAAAGAACTTTCCATTTTCAGCCTAGTCACTGAGGGAAAAAAGAAAAACAAAACAGCTCATTTCTGAATGGCTGTGTCTCTAATGTCCCAGAGTAATCCTTTGAACCAGGCTTGGGAGTAGGAAAGATCTTTATTGCCACCTCATTCTGCCTCAATCAAAGAAGAGCCATTTTTACTTTCTAGTAGCACTCTTGGTTCCAAAGTCTACAAATGAGAAAGTGGACTTTTGATTTCCAAAAGTGCCCATTGCCTGTGATGTCAGGACATCTGGACTTTCCTACACCAACTCAGGTCTTCCATATTCTTAGTATTCCAGAGGAGGGTCATGACCTTGGTCATGACCATGGCCCTTCTCTGGAGCTCTGGGAGCTCAGCCTCATACTATGAGTCTGTGTACAGTGGTACTCAGGAGGCCTGTGGTTCTCTGAGTCACAGAAATGGATCTTTCTCAGTCACGGGAGTCAGACCTGCCTTTCATATAACAGGATAAGGGTACCCTCCCCACAGGGTAAGACTTGCCTCTGAAATAAAAAACAAGGATTTCCAACAATACTGAAGAGCAGTTTGCTGTGTACATTCCTAACCAACGACTCAAAACTGACTCTTCACAGTCCTCAGACTGTGCTTCCTCACATTCTGGTGCTGCAAAAGATGTTCACTGTTTCTTCAGAGTGGTCTGGTTTCTCTTATTGAAAACGTGATGTTTAGAAACCAGGACATGGGTGCTAGCTGTGTTTGCTGCTGTAAGGTTGTCATTGCTTCCGGGCCTTTCAGTGCACAGGTCTTTATGTCCACAGACATCAGCTGAGGTGTAAACAGAGTACTTATAATTAAAGTAGAGTCAATGATTTTGTACTCTTTCATCCAAACCTTTCCTTGCTTAATAGAGAACCCACATTTAGTGTCTACAGCATGTTCCTTCATAAGTACCGTTAGTGGGCTTTAAAAAAGACAAAACTTGTAAATTATCTTCCACCCTGTCTTTTATCTTTTCTGCTATGGCTAAAAACGCCGTTGCTAGCTTCAGTGTATTCCTCAGGAATGTTCTTTCAGTCACCATGCCGCTCACTGTAAAAGTCCCATCCAGCTGTCAGAAATGGCAGTGTAATTACAATAATTCTGTAATGTGCTCTGCAGAGCTTTGCAGATGGTGGGAGGTGACGGCGAGGCAAGTGTGCCTCCGCCGCGGCTCAGGTTCTCACACCCTCCGCGAGGGATCAGAAAAGAAAATCTCAGACCGCAAAGGATAGAGTCTTAATTTAATATTCTATGCCAAGGGGTTGTTGAAGAGATTGATGTGTCCCCTCATACAAGCACGCCCATAACAATGATTATATGTGTTTTAGGTGATGTTTTGTAGAGATCATCCAGGTTCTTCTTTGAGATAACTGTGCGGTGGTGAATGAGGGATTTTAACCCTTACACCTGAAAACCGTTAGAAATGTATAGTTGAAGCCAGCACACAGAATTTATGTGTTTTAGGTCATGGTCATAAATGGATGATTTCATATGATTCTAGCACAGTGATTATTAAGCTTCCTAATGCAACCCTTTAATATAATTCTTCGTGTTATAGTAACTCCCAACTATAAAATTATTTTTGTTGCTACGTCGTAATTGTAATTTTGCTACTGTTACGAATTATAATATAAATAACTGGTATGCAGATGGTCTTAGGCGACCCCTGTGAAAGGGTCGTTTGATCCCCAAAGAGGATCAAACCCACAAGTTCAGAGCTGCTGTTCTAGCCATCAGTGATCCAATGGAAGGAAAAATACTAATCCTTGGAATTTGAGGAAGGTTCTGGTATGCCTATTTTTATTTCTGTTTAATGAATGGATCCAGAACTTATTTGTATTATCACAGCACTTAATCATTCTAAACAGAAACACGCCATGTATGTATTCGGAAACCCTTGCTCAAGTTCCTCCCACTGAAGCCTTTGAAGGCGGCCAAGCGAACAATGTCAACACAAGCAGACCAAGTGATGTTATGATTAGACTCAATGAAAACCGAAGCTTCAGCTTTGGGAAGAGCAAGAATTAACAGTTCTTTCTCTGGCTGCCCATCTTAGTAGTCCAGAAAAACAGATCAGATGGCTTATCTGTGACTTCGTGGCAAAGAAGTTAACCTCTGTAATATATTTCTTTTATAATGGCAACAACGAAAGAAACTTGGTCAGTCATCGATTGTACTTTAGGAAAAGGAAATACAGTGTTTCATTGTTCACTTAATAAATGCTGATTAACTCCCTGTAGTCAGGTGTGTTTAATGGCCTTGATATGATTAATGACAGCCAAGGTTAGATGTATTGGTTTTTTTATTCACTGAGAGTGACGTTTTGTAAGAACACTGTAGAAGCACAGCGAGAGATTCATTGTTGTTAATAGTGGGAACAAAACTCACTTTTCATGTTGGAAAGTTAATTGATTTCTTTAGGAATCAAGCCTATTACATTTTTGACATGTTCTAGCCTACGTAACTTGTTCTTATGGATTACTCCATAATGAATGAAGATCCTGATCATGGTTTTAAAAAGCACCTTTCATTTACAGTAAGAATTTTGTTTTCTCAGGTTCACTTGAAATAAACAGTATCTTAAAGAAACGTGTTTGTGCCACTATAGTTTCTGTTATAAACTGCTATATACAGTTTCTGTAGAGAAAAAAATTTTCATTTTCAGAAATTCAGCCTGGAACTGGGAAATGCACATGGTTGTAAAATATTCTGTGTAACTATCAAGAGTCGATATATGACACTTGTTCTATAATTCTATCAATTATAATAGAACTTATTCCTTGTACTTCTAGAGGAAGTCAAGATCATCCTCTGTGAATATTTGAAAGAAAATAGTGACACTGTTAGGGCTTTAGAATTTGCATGGTTGTTCTTACTCCATTCAGGGAATGAAGGAAGGCATTCAGGAGCTCTAAGATGTTCAAAGCAAAGAGCTATATATGCCCAGAGATATGAGAGAGGACCAACCAGTGTGAAGTAAAGGCTTAATTCATGGCCACAGCTTGAGTTATCAAGCTCTTTCGATTCTTTTTCCTTGGATAGCTTCTAAATGTTATTTTTTTCTCCTTTGAAAAAATAAACAACAAATTCAGTATATTTTGAATGTTTATGAAATAACATTTACTTAGCACTCAGCCCTGAGAAGGGTATAAAAGAGTTATTATACAAAAAGAGTTATTGGCCCTTGTTGATGTCCATTTCAAAGTACCATATTTTCTACTCTGCCTTGGCCTTTGTCCTATATTTACTGAAGGAATTGTTAGACTTTAACTTTGTTATGCCCAACGTAAGATTTTAATTTCATGTCTTGTTTCAGTCAACTCTTGTGGGTCCAGTTCTTGGCCTTAGGTTGAGTGTGTTTACAGACCATCACTTTCCAGACTTGAGGAAACAGTAAGACACACCCTGGCTGTCTCCATCAGCTCCAGTTACTGTGGTCGTGTATGGGGAAAACTAAAAACCGTGAGATAATGGTGGTGTGAATTCAGGTGGTCAGATGGCACGGTGTGGGTGCATATGTGTGTGTAAGTAACTTGAGTCACCTCTGGAAGGCATTAAGGAACAAACATTCTGAAGTATTCTGTTTTCAGCTACTCCTGGGCATGTGTTTCCCTTGCATCTTTGCTGTAGAAACTTGTTTGTTTCGAGGACGAGGTAGGAAGAGTCTAAGAACTTAGCACTGAGCTAGCCGTCAGTGGCCTGCCCTTCCTGTACCCATCCTTCTCTCTCCTTTCCCCAGATCCTCTTATCATGTCTTTCTTTGGGTTTTTTGTTAGCTGGTTTTGTTTCTTTGAGATAGGGTTTCTTGTTGTAGTCCTTGCTTGTCAAGAACTCTCTATATATTTGAGGCTGGCCTGGAGCTACAGTGATCATCCTGCCTCAGCCTCCTAAGTGCTGGGATTACAGGCATAAGCTGTAATCATGCCTGGCTTTGGTTTTTGTTTTGCCTTATTGCTATTTTTTTTCCTGTGTAAGTAAAGCCCTAAGCTTTAATTTGCTGTACCTTGGCTTTGCTTTTCAAGTTCTATACTTTACACGTAGAACTTATTTTGAAAAATAAAATCAATTTTACTACTGTGAAAACCCATTATATATCAGTCACTGTATTGGGCTGGAGCTGAACAAGAAGATAAGGGGCTTCTGTTCTTGCTGAAAAGATAGGACTTTCCATCTGTGACTGATAGTCTCATCTCCATCAAAAGTCTTAGGGGCCCAACATTGATGAATTCTAGCATAGTATTCTGCTGAACAGGGAATTTGAGGCTCCCCATTTAAATTGCTGCATGAGTATGGCTACTGACCACACAGTGCCTCTCTCATAAGAAAGACTTATACTGTAGATACTTTTATGACCTTGCCAGAGACCAGCCCCATATTAATGTAGATAATATGGTAAATTCTAAAATGTCAATATTTATGGATTCTGGAGAGCACTCATGAGTAGTTAGCCCCTCATCTCTTCTTGTTAATAAGGTAAGATGGAAGTTGGAGAACACTTTCTGGAGGAGTAATCATGGGTTTTATAAGATACGCTGGGATTCATTTGACTGAATAGGCTCTGAATGCATACTGAACAGCTGTTTGTAGTATCTGCTCATTTTACTCTTCCTGCCATGGAGATGGGAATGGGGGAGTCGGGAAATGAGGAGGGTAAAGGGTAGGATTTCATGAGCTTGCATTCCAGGCTGAGTTGCTTGTACTTTACCACTTAGAGGATTGGGGCAGAGAAAGAGTGTCTACTCACTTAGAGTGATTCCCATTATTGTTGCCTAGAGAGGTTTGGGAGGAGCAAGGCTGTAAACAGCTGACAGGGAGAAATTGTGAGCATGTTAGTTTAGAAAAGACAAGGTCGAGTTCAAGAAGTATTGGAGCTGGAGTTCTTAGTGATTGAATGACTGATTTGGTTGGGGATATAAAAGAGAGGCGGGAGATAAGGCCATTTCTGATTTGGATCGTAGGTTAGACAGCTGGCGATTAACTAAGCTAGGAGTTAACAAGTAGACAAGATTTGCCTTGACAAAAATGCCTAATTTCATTAGGAACACGCTGAGCAGAGGCATAGATTAATTAACACAATATAAGAGTATGTTCTATTTCTCATTCATATTGAATTAAAATGAGTATCTGTGACTGGCAGCTGCAGGCTTATGCACAGTGATTCAAGGATTGAGATCCTTGCACAGAGATCCAATCTCTGTTCAGGTTTGTATTTCCATCTTGTACTTTGTAGCAGGCTCAGGAACATGGATCATTGTACTTGGGAAGTTTTATGGTCTAGCCCTGGAATATTGTGCATCACTTCCACTTCCTTCCCATTGGCCAGAACCTACTTCTGTGACTTCACTGAAGGCTGGAAAAATCTATGCTAACTCTCAGCCAAGGAATTTAGAGGGAAAAACTGGGAATCAGCTATCAGTCTACCACGGGGACCTGAGAAGCTTTTAGACATTGAAGTCTGAAACTCAGAGGGAAGACCTGAGCTAGAAATGCCAGCAGAGGCAGAGGCAACTGTGTTTGGAGAGCAGATGAAGTCAGCCTTGGAGGAAAAAGTAGAAGCAAGCGCTGTTGACTGAGGGGAGAACTCTTAAGATGGTTTAGGAAATGGATGCTAAGAAGGCGCCTAGGTGCTCCCAAAGGGGCCTGAGGGACCAGGCCAGGCCTGTACCATGGGATTGAGAGGACACTTTTAAGCAGTGGTGAAACACACTGTAAAACGCCCGAGGATGTGAACTCCAATGTGCCTCCTGAGTCAAACAACTGCTAGAGAGCTTATTGAGTCCGTTTCTTACTGCAAAGGCTCAGGCCAGGAGGGAACCAAGTTCAAACCCTGAGGAGCCCAGGGTGGATTATAACTGATGGAACAGGTCACTGCAAGAACAGAAATAAAAGTACTTATTAAAATGAAATGTCAACTTTATTGCTTTTGCTTTTGGAAAGGCCATTTTATGATGGATAACTGATATTTATGATGCATAAGCAATTTTACCTATCTAGCAATAGAGAATATAATTATGTTTCCAGTCCCATACTAGTTCATTTACATGATCAATTCAACTGTCCTAGGAAACAGAATTAAATCTATGAAAGGAAAGTTGCCTTCTTTCCAGGGTTTTGAAAACAAAGCATAACACAAAAAAGGAAAGCATTCTGTTATAACTTTGTCGTAAACTAAGGCAAATTGAAAAAAAAAAAATCTTCATTGTCCCTAAAGAAAAACAGAGTCTGTTTTCTTTGTGTTTCAACATGATATTATTTGATTGTCTTAGCTCACCTCTCTCCTACTCTTTAGCTGGGAGCATGTTAAGGAGAACTTTTCTTCCCTGGAGCACTTAAACAGTGCTTCCCCGTTATTAAACATAATGGGGAAGACAGAAATAAAGAGGCTTATATTTGGATTGAGGTGGGTACTCCATGTTCTGGTGTTTAATATTGAGCAGCAAGCGCCAGTTTTATTAATAAATCGCCCCACAGCCATGCTTCCCCTGCTCTTCCAGTGAGTTCTCATTGCCTCCCATGGCACATGCCGCCACTTTAAAGATGCTATAAAACTGTTTCTATATATGATTAAATGGTTTCTCACTTCAGACCAGAATACTGAAAACTAACAAATCTAGAACTGATCCGTTGCTATTTATGGCCTAATGAAAGAAGATGGTGTCATGAATAATTTTCAGCGCGTTTTTTTTATTTTATTTTAAGCATATTTTGCTGTACTCCCTAAATACATCCAAACTCTTTGAAAAAATCATCAAAATTACAGGATCATGTCCAGAGCTTGGTTTACTATTTCTTTTCACATATAATTGAGTATTTGTAGTTTGCTGCATTGACATTTTTAATGTTTATAGCTTTAGTTTTTAAAATTCTAGCATTAGTAAATAAAAGCAAAAAAGATGAAATATACTAAAAATACTTAAGGTTTTTTCTAGATTTTTTTTTTTTTTTTTTGAGACAGGGTTTCTCTGTTTTAAGTATGGCTGTCCTGGAACTCACTGTGTAGACCAGGGTGGCCTCGAACTCACAGAGATCCGACCGCTTCTGCCTCCAAAGTGCTGGGATTAAAAGTGTGTGCCACAACCACCCATCTTATTTTCTAGATTTTTATTGAGAACCCTAACGGTCTTTTATTTCTGGTTTCCGTCTGTCATACTTGCATAACAGGCCCTGAGTGAATAGTGACGGGTTAAGAATCATAGTTGGAGCATTATCATTTCAGGAGTGTTGTGTGACTCCGTTATAATGGAGAAGACCACATTTCTAGCTCATTTTATTGCATTCTCTTCATGCTTGATATCAGGGTCAGCCCTTAAACGAAAAAAGATGAGATGGCTATAAGCTGAACATCCAGCCATCATCTCCCTATTATGCTAAATGGGATACATTACAGATCTAAAGCTGCACCATTCAAGAAGTCTGTGTTTGCTGATGAGAGTTTTAAAGAGGCTGCCCTTGTGTCACCGTGCCCAGTGCTCACTCATTCCCCAAACCTCTTCTTCATTACAGGCTTATTTTTCTGCGAGTGTCAACTTTCTCATGATTTGTTTAAAGGCATATATGTAGATCTTCAGCCCCCTTTTAGCTCTTTGTTTTGTATGTTGAATAAGATATTGAGTTTGATGGAGGAAGAGGAGTGTGGAAGTGGAGCCTGTATTCCTTTTCAGCCGTTCCTTTAAAGATCCATCCTATGCACGCTCTCTCACTCACCGATCCACAAAGGAATACTGTGCCTTGTAAATGTCACATGATGCGCTGGACGTTTGGATAGAGCAGTGGGTTATGGTTCCCGGCATAGTGTCTGGAAGAGTCATCTGCCTCCAAAGAGCCTTGCTAACTGCCTTCCATTTGTCCCATATAATTAGCTCTAGATCTACACTGAGTTCTCTGCTATCCATGTAACACACTCGGTCACCACATCATTGGATTAGTTACACTAGCTGCTGTAGCAGATAAGTCTTTCGGTTTCAATGATTTGGCACCTCAAACGTTTACTTTCCATTGATGTTGAACAATGGAATGTGATTCTGAGTAAGCGGTATTTGCTATATACATCGTGTAAGGATGAGGAGAGTTCGTCCATATTCCTGTCGCTTTGCCTTTCCTTGTCTGTACTGTAGAAGGTAAAAGAACATGAAGGATGCATACAAGAGCTGTTATGGGCCAGCACCTACCAGCCACAAACATTACCTCCCTTCCGTCCGTTGTCTGGAATGCAGCAGGCTTATTGCTACTCTTAGCTGCAGTAAGCTGGGAAATGCAAGTGACTGGGTCTCAAATGGATGCTGGTAAGCTGAGTTGAAGGATGATGATGAGCACGCCTTAGATAGCTGTTTTTTTTCTTTTTCTTTTTCTCCTGCCAGTCTACATAGAATCACTTGTCGTTCTTCAGTAAATGATTCTGTTTCAGAAGTCTTCTGGGAATTCAGATGGGAGGAAACATTTTCTTTTCTTTTTTTCAGTGCGTTGAGCGTGCTAAAAGAGTAAGAAAGCCAAACACCTACTGATTGCCCTCACTTACAGAAACACTTTCACTTGGGAGCACTGCTTGCTCTTTCTCAGTGTAACTTCACCGCACTGGCCAATCGGTTTACCGAAAGAAACCCCATCTTTATAAGATTGTTGTGGCCCTTCCCCAGGCACGGTTATCAGGCGCTTCCTCGGTGTTTTGCTACAGCTTGAACATGCCTATGCCTGCTGAATTACCTCATCCAGTTACTTACGCTGCAGGGGGAAAGGAGCCAGTAGGGAGGGAAGGACAAAGCTGAAAATCCCAGTAATAATAGAATTACATCCTGAAAGGGCCCAGGGAAAGGTCACTTGGCCGTATCTTGGGACTAAGGGCGACGTGGGGAATGAAAGCTTACTTGGTCTAAGGCTTTTTAAAATGACTCCTGGTTTCTCTCATTGAACTAGACAATGGACATTTCGATGAAAAAGATCCTGCTTTTGAAGACTTCTAGTATAGTGTGAAGCTTATCCTAGGCACTCAACAAGTTGACCGACAATTTCTTTGTAAATTTTATTTACCATACACTTGCATACATTGTCACATACAGAGTCTACCACAGCCCTATGGCAGAGATACACAATCTTATTTCAGGTTTATAAACACTTAAATTCACTGGGATTTGATATCTTGCCAGTGTCATACAGATTAACAGAATAGACACAGGTGTTCTGTTTCAATCTTGAAGCAGGCACTTACATGTTAAGATGGTACTGGGAAAATTCTGCTTTGAGGGATGCAGAGCATCAAATCACTTACCTGAGTGACTAAGGCTCCATCTACAGTGAGTGAGTAGAGAGAGGGCTCTTTTTAACAGGAGCAAACAGGTGGCTTTTCTGCAATTGTTTAAAATGCTGTATGTTTCTGCCAGCGTGCTGTTTTGTACCCAGGAGGCTCTCTCTAAGTATTTAACTAATTGAAGTGATTGAAAATGTGTACATCAGAGTTAGCTCAATTGGCCAAGCTTCCTGTTAGAAGCTGCCGTAAGTTTTTAAACCTTTGTAATCACTGTGTCTCAAAATTTGTCTGTGGCATATTCAAACCAGGGATTTTTTTTTTCTAATTCAAGGAATTTAGTGTACATTAACTTGATTTCTGGTTTTCTGTTTCCATCTGTGACTTTCCCATATTTCCCATATTCCCATAAAGTTACTAGTGTTTTCTACAGAAATATGACGACCTGCCTGAAGAACAATCTTTTGAAGTTCAGCTGACTAAGGGTCACAGAATTAGTTGGAGAAGTTAAAATTGCACATTTACACGTGGATATTTCGCATCGTTTCAAACCTGCCTGTCTAATCTCACTGACACTGAACCCTACACACATCTCCCCCGTGGCTTTGCCAGCTGCTGCCCATCTCTTTGGTGACAGGCTCTAAGCCACTTCCTGCGTTCCCACATGCTGCTCCCACATGTTCTGAGCCATGCCTGCGTTGTGCCGTGTTTACTTCTGAGACGTCTCTGAAGTCATGGATTTGAGGAGGTCCCATTTTAAATCAAGGTGCCCTTCTTCATCTTCGCAGAGCTCTTAGATGATTGGAGAGTATTTACTAACAAATGAACTAGAGGACTGAGCTTAAAAATAAGTAAAAAGAAAACATTAGGGAAGTTTCAGCGTTAGTAGTCATATCTTTTCAGTGTGCTGCGGGAACATCTATTTCATCATCTTTGGAAACACCTGTGTTTTCCAAAACTCTGTCTCCAGGAGACAGCGCAGGCAGTGGGAATCTTTGCGTGTACGTGGCACACAGAAGGCTGTTGGTAAATGAATAATGAATGAAGATGAAGGGGTGGTAGGGGTAGATCAGCGATGGCAAGACAGTTCGAGCGCAGCCTCTGCTTTCTGTTTTTGCTTGACTAGAATGTGTTCTTCCTCTTGTTCTTTCTTTTTCTAAGAGCAAGGTGAGATCCCAGAGATAGACAGACAAAACCTCCCTCATTAGCCAGTACTATAGAAGGCCTTCCTTGACTCAGCCTACTAACTTGGATCGGTGGGAAACCCAAAAGCGCCTCAGAAAGTGTCCCTAATGGGAAAATGTAATAACAATTGCATGTTTAAAAGAAAGAAATGGAGGTCGTGGGTGTCAAGGTTTCAATCCGATGTTTTTTCAAGAATTCTATAAAGGTTCTTATATTTGTTTCTTATTCATTCGCTGATTGTCATATTACTAATAAATTGTGAACAAAATTGTATTAGCCACACTCAGTAAAAGTGAGATAATAATATTCATGCCGGGGACTAGTGAGCCAGCTTAGCAGGTTAAGCGCTTGCTGTTGCTGCACAAGCCCTTTGAGCTGAATTTGATCCCGAGAACCACCGCAAAGGTGGAAGAAGAAAACCATCTCTACAGAGCCATGGAGGTTAACTTCCACATGCATGCCATGTCACGTGTACACTCATGCCATTCACACATATGTCCACACAACAACAGCAATAAGTGTATTCAAAATTATCCTGAACTTTGTCCTTAAACCATAGACCAACAGAGTAACAAAATTTTAGGTTACAAAGCTTCAAGTACTGAGTGGTAATGGTCAGTAAGTTTCTCCTGCTAATTATTCTGGTGGCTTGTTCTGGCAACTTAACGGTATGCTTCCTTTGATAACAGAAGTAAAATATACCTTGCTACTCGTTTTCTGCCTCTGTTTTTCAGGGGAAAATGGTGAAAGGAATGGGAGGAGCAATGGATTTGGTGTCCAGTTCCAAAACCAAAGTGGTGGTCACCATGGAGCATTCTGCAAAGGTAACACTCCTCTGTCTCCTCGAAATTCTAAGTGTTCTCTGTTATCTGACTGTGGCTTTTAGTTTTCTCTGGCTTATTGAAGATGATGGAACCTACGTTTTAGAGGGAAGGAACACAGAAAGATTGTAATTTATTACCTGGCCAGATGCTTATTCAACTTTAAGAGCATCCAGGTATCAGGGTGTTCTGTGAATATTTGTCTTGCATGCTCATCTGAAATAAAAGCTTTACTGTCTCTGAAGTCAGTGAAAAGCAGATGTATTGATTCTTGATTTAAGATAATTATAGTGGTTGCTCACCGGGTTCAAAGGGAAAGCACAATAGAACATGGGTTTTTAGCAGCAGGCACTTTCAAGTGGATGGTATGGCCTCTTCCCAAGGCTGTGCTGTCCTTTCCAAAATGTATTAGAAAATAAAGGCTACGGTGATAGCAAGCATCTTCATTCTTAAAGGCGTGTTTTTGACAAATTATCAAATAGTTGGGAAGTGCCTCCTTGGTACTAAGTGATCACAGCTAGGATTCAGCAATGAGCCCAAAGTAAGCAAACGTCACTGATCTAATGGAGTTCGATTTCAATCTTCTTCCTCCTTTCATCCTATGAAAATAAAAAGAGCTAACATTTATTGACTTATTACTGCGTGTCAGTCATTTCTGTGTGTTTATGTGTGCATGCCCCCATGAGGTCGATAATCTGTATCTTACTGTTTTATTACATTTATTTATTTATCCCGCCTTCCCCCCCCCCCCCGCTCTATTCGTGCTTGCACACCTGCACCCACTTGCCACAACATGTGTATGGAGGTCAGAGGACAATTCTGCAGGAGTTGGTTCCGGTTCTGGTGCTTGAACTCAGGCTGTGAGCTTTGAAAGCAAACATCTTTACCCAGTGAGCCATCTCACTGGCCTCTAATAATAATAGTTCTTCCTTCATCTTCCTCTCTCCCTCTCTCCCTCCCTCCCTCCCCCCACCTCCTCTCAGCTTTCTGTTTGTGTTTTCATTCTGGAAGCAGAGATTTAGAGTGGTAAAATCATTTGCTTTGAGGTCTTAAGACCAGTAAACTGAGACTAGTCTTTCACAGCAGAGCTCAGCCTTCTAACCACTGGAGCTGATATCACAACTTACTTCTTAATGTCTCTTCTGTCCGGAACCCCCTGATTTCTGATGATGGGTGGTCTGTTCCTCACCTGCTACGGCCTTAGTCTTTCCCTTATTAATCTTCTGGAATGGCGGTGCATCTGCCTGGCTGGTAGTGACGCACCACCGTGGAGGATGTGGAGCTGGAGTCACACTTCGCTTGCTGGTTGGGGAAGTTCTGTTGGTAATGTGTGCTGTGAATGCGTCCCCATGAAAACTGCCCTAATTATGAATCCGCGTAGATTCTTTAGTAAACAGTGGGGAGCGAGCAGTGGGACGTGAACGTGGGATAGTAGAAATGGAGCCCACACAGGTGACTTCTGTGAGATGCCTGGCACAGCATCCAAACGCTCATTTCAGAGGCGGAAGAACGCCAAGCTGCAAATCAAATCTAAGTCGTCTCTGGAACATAATGTCTATTTGGAGAAAACCCCATCCAACCTCCCTTTCGTTTTTTACTTTAATGTTGGCGCATAGGCAATGAAGTCTGACTTACTTTGGATTATTTTTGTGCATTCATTTTCAAAACATTAGGCCTGTGTTTAGCAAATTTGCTCTTTTTATTTCCTTCTTTTCAGCTGGAATTTCTGATAGAGGAAAATGAATGGTACTTCAAGCTTGTAGCTGACTGAATCCCTGTTAAAGCTCGCCGCAGATGCAAGATCACGTGTTTTACTGTTCTCCTTTTCTCAGTGAGAAGTCAGGTTGTTTCAGGCTAGAATTGGAATGTTGTCCACAGACACTTCCGTTTGAACAAAACAACAGAAAATCTACTTGTGATTTTTTTTTTTTCAAAAAATTGGAGGGAGGGGTTGTTTTGTTAGACAGTTTTCTTCTGTAGTCCAGGCTTGCCTGGCACTCACCAAGTAGCCATAACTGGCCTCAAACTCACGGTGATCCTCCTGCCTCGGTACTGGGACCACAGGCATGAGCCACCAAACACAGCTGTGATTAAAATAATTATAAAGGACTCTTCACACGTAACAGTCAGCTAGCCTCCAGATACTAACCAATAGAACATCTGTCCCCATACCTCACCTGTAGTCCTAATGTGTGTGATGCTACATGGGGCTGCTCCTCTGAACTCACTGTGAATTCTACTGTGTGACCTCACCACTTCCTCCCTGGTAAAGGCTGGAAAGGGACAAGTGGGAGCTTCATCTCTGATAGCCACCTGTCCTTTCAAGCCTGTCTGGCAACGGCTGCTGTCTTATGAACACACAAGCAGCCAGCCAAGTAAACTAACCTGCACTGGTTTATAAACTGAGAGCACAAAGCTCGCGAAGGGATTCAGACATGAGGAGAGAAGCGTAATCTTGTATTCTTGAGTGGTGGTTTTGCTTCCAATTCTTCAGCTCTGGCTTTCTTTTCACTTCCTTATTCACCTGTAGGGTTACAGGTGTATCAGCTGGCCTTTAAAACTTTTTTTTTTTTGAATTGTTTAAATAAGAACCAAGGAAAGGAAAATTTGCAACACCAGAGGCCTACTGGCGCTATTCCTGAATGATTCCTTGCCCTTTGGCAATGTCTGGAGCCAACAGCAGGTGCAAGCATCAGACTGGTATTTGGTTTTGATTGAGGCTGAGGTGCAACGGGACAGTGGCAAAACATATTAAGTACTACTTTCTGCTGCCTTTGCATCGTTCTTTATTTTTTCAAGTGTAGTATATTTTTTTAAATTAAGTCATCGAGAATTCCTTACGTGCACACCTTTCTTCTTTTCATCTTTGACCTATTCTGTATTCTACCCCTTAAAACAGGGAAGGAAAGCAAGAAGAGTTTGGGTCCTTACCACGTAGAGGTGTGTCTACCATTGCAGACTTAGTCTTTCTTGGAGACCGTCTGAGTAAGTCCAGGATGTAGGCAGGCAGCTGTAGGGAAGTGGCTGGCCTAGGAATTTGATTCCATCTGCACCAGCCTATGTCTGTCTTACTCTCACAGGTAGCCTGCACACAGACCTGCCTCTGCCCCCATCATACCCAGATTTATCCTCTCAGGATCCTTAAGTTTTAGAGAAACTCTTTTATTCCTCTTTCCCTGGTCATAGCTCCCTTTGCTTTGGTGAGAAAGCCATCAATAAAGGCTTTGGAAGAGAACGATCTGAGAAAGTGATTCTCTCTTCCTTTTTATTTCCTGAGATTTTGTATTACAATCTTTTCCCCTAGATGCTTAATAGCCCAGTGGCGGATGGCATTTTCTAATCTCTCCTGTATGCCATTAGGCTGGAATCAATGTTACTTATTTTATGCTATCTGGAATGTCTGAGTTATGATGTTAACGATAAATCCACTTATAGTACACTGCCCTTGTTTTCATTCTATCTGTTTGCTGAAGGTCTTAAAAACTGGGTGGGGTTACATTGCTGCTCTGCCAGCTTGAATTCACAGATGTCTGATCCCCCTCCTTTGTGAGTTCCCAACAGGACTTGGAGCTGCATCTTTGGTGCTCTGGGCCTTACGTCTTCTGTGCTATTCTTGGGTACTATTTAAAATACTGCTTTTGTATCAACCATTATATATAACTCACTGGTTTCCGGAAGCCTTTTTCTCCAGATGGAATTCTCTGGTGAGCTCTAGAATTGTATCTCTAGTCCTGTTAGAGGACTCTATCTGATGTTCCAGAGCTACCTCAGCTACAACATGCTCCCAAATGACATTATCTCCCTTCCTGGTAAAGATTCTCATCCTCTTTCTGGCCCAGCTAGAGAAGTGCTGATCTCTCCACCCCTACCTGAACCGTCTCCATGGTCCCCACCCCTACCTGAACCGTCTCCATGGTCCCCACCCCTACCTGAACCGTCTCCATGGTCCCCATCCCTACCTGAACCATCTTCATGATCCCCACCTCTACCTGAACCATTACCATGGTGCTTTTCAGCTTGCACTCCATCTCCATAAACTTGCATTTGTAATCTCCTCAGTCTTCTTGCTCTGTATTTTCTTCTCCTTACCCATATTTAGGTCCTGATTGCCTCTCTATCAGTCCCCATAGCAGTGTCAGAAGGGTCCTCCAGCTGCTTGAGACGCTCCTTGGAATCAAGTTCATGGACCAAGGAACTCCTCTTTAAAATCTGGAGATAGTCAACACTGCCTGGGTTACCTTGGTAGCCTTTTGCTATCAACTCCCCTGCCTCTAAGCCCCATGCTCATCCTTCTTTCCAGAATTTCAACTCTGGACCGTGGTGTGGCTCCTGTCCCTGTGTGCTCCTATGACCCCACCCCCCACCCCTTGGTCTTATTTGGCTTACTACCACCTGTACAAAGTATTTGCAAATGGGATAACATTTGGTGGGTTTGCAGGGGAGTGTCTGCTATCTTCTGTGAATGGCTAAATGAATGTTCTTTGATGTTTTGCCTTGAAATTCGATTGGAAAACCCTCCATGGGTGTATTGGGTCACCTGTTTATAAAGGCATTAAATGTTTATCAAGGACTATTATGTGGTGGGCACTTATGATAGGGACTGGGGAAATAAAAATGAGGAGATGCTGTTCTTTCTTCAAAGTGCTTACTCTGCTTACATATCTATTCCAGAAGGCTGTAAGCCAGGTTACACAGCTGAGTGGACAGTTCCTTTCGAGGGGCAACAAGTTTCACATGGGATGTGCAGGGATAGCTGATGGCTGGGGCAGAGCTTGACAAAAACCTCAGGATTGCAATAGATAAGGAAATGGAATATATATTATATATACTTATTCAAAGCACACGTGCACACGCATGCATGGTCACACACACACACACACACACACACACACAGGCCCTTGCTGGTGCCACCCCTTTTTCAGTGCAGAAACCCTCATCTCACTGAGGCTCAGGACTAGGATTTTCACCGTTGTCTCCGAGGCACACGTGGTAAAAGGTTTGACTCCCTTCCCACTCTACTGTGCTCTCTCTCTCTCTCTCTTAGCTCCACTGCACTCCCTCGGAAGTCTGGAACATCCGAAGCACCATCCTACCTCAAGGCTTTGCGTTTGGTCTTCTCTGCACTTTGAATGCTTTTCCCTAGATAACCCACGTGGCTCGCTCCCACACCGCACTCAGGCTCATGGTACCAGAGAGGCTTTCTCTCACTGCCTCTCTACAGACCTTCCTACACCTCTTCACTAGAGGCTGAGGAGCTCCACAGAGCAGGGATTCTGTGTGCTAAAAGCATGGGACACAATGGTGCCATTCTATTAGAATATGGGAGATATTACTCAAGCTCTACAAATTCCTGTTGAATTGATTCTTCGTATCATGATACTTTGAGCACAGAGAACACTCTTAACCCTCCCCAGTTACTGATGTTTATTGTTGGTCATTTCATCGTTGCAGGTCTCATTTTCCTTCCACGGATAAACAAACCAAATTCCGTAGATATTAAATATTTAAATATAAATCAAATGGAAATAGAGGATAAGACCAAGCCCAGAGTCTGTGTATCTTTCCTCTGAACCTCTTTTGTGTTCACAAAACTTTTCTGACAGTGCCATCACTTCTAACAGCGTAAACCCAAGCGCTTTGTTCTCAGCACTGAACGCTGAAGTCTATTCCCAGGGGTGGTACTGGAGGCAAAGTAATTCAGTTGCACTTAACATTTCCTGTAAATAAGCAAAGGCAGAGCATCTATTTTTGAGAACCCAAAAGAGAACTCTGTTTCTAAGGAAGGCTTACATTTGTTTTTATTACAATGAGAGATTTGCATTTTGAAGGAATAAGAATCATAATTGTGTTGTTATGAAGTTGAGAACGAATCTTCAGGAATGACTTTTTCTGCTTTGGTCTAATCTAGCTGGTAGCACGAGTCTCATGTAGGTATTTTGATGCCTATTTTATCTTCTCTTTACTGTAATTTTTTTCTGAAAGAGAATTATAAAAATGGACTGAAGTTTATTAGTCTCATTTATTTTAGAGCAAATGTGTTACTGAAAGCAACAAATGTGAAAGTTTCAGAGGTAATTTTTGGCAACACTGAAAAGTACTCCCAATTGAGTAAAGTACTCCTTTGTTTGGATTAATTCATAATTACTGATAGTTTCTACCTGTGTTTTTACCTTCCTGAAAAGCTTTTCACTGGTTTTAGACTGATTGTTAATTACCCTATATAGTTTTTTACAGTCTATATTTTTTTAAAAAATCAAAATTATGAGAGGCTCAAGGTGTACTCTTGTAGTAAAAGGTACACTTAGCGCACCCAAGATCCTCGTGCTATCAAAAAATAAAACTAAGAATATAGACACATTTACATGGCTTTGCCCCTATAATTCTCCCTTGTGATAGAAATCTTCGGGGAAAAAAAAAAAAAATCCTTCAATGTGGAAAAAAAAAAAAAAAGACAGCACAATCCAACATCCAGTAGAGCTTTAGAATGTCATGGAATTTAATTAAGCTAATAGCTTTACACTGTGTAAGTTTGAGTTTGCAAATGAAATGCTATTTTTTAAAAGAAAAAGTAATACTAGGAAAAACTAAATTGCCACTCCTATTTGTGAGTGTAAAAAAAAAAAAAATTCAACTTATTCCCAGACTCTGCTGTCCAGATGCTAAAGATCACAAGATTCAGCCGTTACAGAGATAGTCCAAGTCTGGCCACAGTAAGGATCCTGTTGAAGGGAAGGGGCCTTCTACCCTAAGAATGCAAAACCGTGAAGCTTCCTCACAGGGAAATGGCTTGCCATAGTCATGGCCTCGGCCGCTACTCTTTCCTGTGAGAATCTCCCTGTGACCACAGACTGCTACTGCATCCACATGCACAGGTCACTCGTGATAGCAGTTCTCCGTGGCCACTGTGTGTCTCCACCAGGGCCCCGTGTGAACTGTTAAGATCTACTGAGTAGGTACACAGAAAGACCAAAATGTCCACTGAGGATAAACTCAAGTTTCTAAACTCGAGCTCATCCTGGCTCATCCTGTTACTCTGCGTGCCTGAGTTCATGGTTGTTGTTGTTTTGTCAATCCATTTTTGTTACGCCTCATGGCGATCATCATAGTGACCTGGCAATCGTGCAATTGGTAACATGCACAAGGTTTCCCAATGAGGCGCACGTGTGCGTAGAAACTAAACGACCTGCTTTAAATATTCTGATGAGGAGTGGTCGGGGAGAAGCACTGGGCGTGCTGACAAACAGGCTTCTGTGATGCTGTGTTGAAGCTAAAGAGAGACAGATCTAACACTGGCTTCCTTGTACCAAAGATTAAATGTTCTACAGAGCTGGGCATCTGTGGTAGATTATGGCAAGCTCTGACGATCAGGAAGGAGGAGCAAGTGGAAGAGACAGACACTTCATCTCTTCTTTTGAAGCTCTATGTGTCACACTGCAGGCCTGATGTGTCTTTTTGCTCCTCCCTTTTGCCCTCCTCCCCCCCCAAATCTTGTGATCCCTTTTCAGGTACTTCTGTTAGAGGAACCTCTGTTGAGCTCAGAGATACTGGCACTGTGCACGTGTATTTTTAAGAGCTAGAAAGACTCCCCAGGAGGTCCGCACGTACTTAGTCACATGGTATTTTATAGCTCCTACTCTGTTTGAATCCAATTGTACTATCCAGACAGCGTATATTGGTCACTGTGGTTTACTTAGTGTTCTTCTCATTCCCGTAGACGTAGAGATGAACCGTCCTAGGCTTGAGCAAGCTCAGAGGCTATTAGGGCCATCACACTGGTGCTGCCCCTGGGACACTGGAATGGACACTAAGTAAGGGATATCGGAGAGGTTGTTCTGAAAACTACAAAGGGTCTGGCCACTCGAATCTCAGGCGATAGGATGTAGTTTGGTGATTTTTCCCCAGTGGAAATGACCAATTCCTAGAACGTTCTGTTGTGGTGAAAAAATTGAACTGGTTATATGAGATCAAGTGTGTCTTGATGTCCTGGAATGTACTGTCACGGCGGCAAGAGGTAGTGTCATTTAACCAGAGTTGTTCATTACTGCGAAACGTATTTCTAGGATTTCATGGAGAGATCCAAGGAATTAAAGAGATCTCAAGGAAGCAAGTAATAGACGGTTCTGAGACCCCAGTCATTGAAAAACAAAATCGTGAAGTACTTAAGAGTCTGAAGGGGAGGAAGATGTCCGGGAAGCAGGTGGAAGCAAGGAGGTTTAGGAATGAATGAAAGCTATGATGGAGTATGTAGAAAGCAGGAGCCCTTAGTGTTCGTGAAAGCCTCTTTTGTTGTTGGAGTCTTGCTGAACTCCTTACTCCAGCAATCCTCCTGCCTCAGCTTCCTAAGGCCTTGGGTCTGCGGCATGCACCACTCATGCCTCAAAGCACTTTACCTCTGACGCTCTGTATCCATACCCTTGCCTTTCCTGGCCTGTCTTTTGGAGACGGTGTAAAAGAAGCAGCATGGTAAGGATGAACGCAAAAACTGTGTTTTTAGACATCCGTTCTACTGTCCTAGTTGAGTGCACTGTCAACATTTCAGATAATTCTTGGCATGATTGGGAAAGCAGATCAAGGCAATGGAAGGTTACAACCCAGAGAATGTAAAAGTCCAAATAAATGCCTCCAGTCCCTATTAAATGAGAATCCTGGTCTTCCAGCTTCTCTAGTGTTTTTGATGCTACCGTGCTATACAGTCTTTACCAGAATTCCTTTTCTTTCTTTCTTTCATTTATTTACTTACTTATCTATTTATTTATCTTGGTTTTTTGTGACAGGGTTTCTCAGTTGTAACTCTCTCTGCACTGAAATAAATAAACTCACTCTGTAGACCAGGCTGGCCTCAAACTCATCTGCCTCCGCGTGCTGGGATCAAAGGCGTGCACCACCGCCTCCTGGCTTAGAATTTATTTTTAAAAGTTCAAAATCAGCAATGATTCCTGCTTTGTCGTGCTACACCGTGATGCTCAGCCAGAGGTTAGGAAGAGTGCTAAAGTGGCAGTCAGTCATAGTCTGGCTGCAGAGCTAACCTGACTGTTGCACTGCAGCTGGGACACTTTTCATCTTCCTGCGTTTCATCTTCACTCTCTCCTGGGTCTCTGCTGTGTCTTGGAGCTAACTGGGCGGAATCATCTAGATATGTTGTTCTAACTGCACAAATGCACCAAGTGCTGTTTTCCTAGCCGAGCCTCATGGGTCATCTCCAAGTGCGGAGACTGTGTTTTCATAGGTGCCACGGCTCTCAGGAAATTCATTTAGCCCATTTTTGTTTATTTCTGTGTCAGACTTCATGTAGGAACGTGCAAGTTCACAAGGAATTTACTGGTAGGTTTTATGAATTTTAATTATAGGTTGTATAAGCAATAGCAGTTAACATTTATTTTTAGTAAGTGTTGGATAGTTGTATTTAATTTAAATCTAATAATCGTGTAAAGTAAGGTGCAAGAAAGTATGGACACACTGATCTCACGCAGGTGGTGTGAGAAGGGCCAAGTTTTATACAGAAGTTCTTTCGTGGGATGTCCACACCTTTCCTATCTATGCTATTATCATTTATGCAGAAAGTGGTTTGTAAAAGGTCTCTGTGGTAGGGCACCATTAATGTTTTCAGTTGAAATTCATCATTTCTCCCAAAACAGGGTTGCTTGTTCATTGAAATCCACACAGCTGCCTTCACACCAAGTGAAACTCTTTCTCAAATAGTGAGAACTCCCGGCAGGAGGTCTTCCCCAGAGGCCTGCAAACTCTTCCCTTGGTTTGAAGTCAGGTTTGGAATCCATTGTGACATGTCGTCTCTGAGCTATATTAAATATAAGAAAACCTGACAACTGTAGAAGTTCAATGTTCATCATTAATTTCAGCTGCTAAATTTAGCCGCCGTGACATACAGATGTGAAATCTCACAAGGAAGGCAAATAGTAGAAGAGAAGCGAAGGCCAAGTTCCCATTCTACGTCTGGAGTATTTTCTCATATAGCAAGATCTATAAACAATGTGTTTTTGAAGGTGTAATATCTAGCTGCTTAATATTTAGTCAACGCTAGTCGTGACCAAATTAAGGTAATAGAGTTTGTCATTTAATAAAACCCATCCAAGATTTATAATAGTCTTCCATTTCCGTTCCTGTTCCTGTACATTCATTCATATCTCCATCTATCCATTCAGAAACTTGAGAATACCTTGTATGCCTTGCACTGACTCACACATTTCTTAGCTATCGGTGCATCGCAAAGTTGGCACGTTACCATAAGGAGTAAAATGATAGTTAGACCCAGCTATCTGAAATGCATTGTCTCTGAGCATGTAAGCGGTGTGACGCCAGTCTGGGGAGAGATCTGAACTAATTCATAGATGGACGGTCAAAGCGGGCAAAATAAGCATATGGCTGATGAGAGTGGTAGCATCCATCGTACTTGGTATGTTTGGATCCAAAAGAAAGCAGAAGCATTTTCCTGTTTTTAAGACAAGATCCACAGTGTGTTAGGCCAGCTTTCGGTTTCACAGGAAATGCCCATTTATGCTCCTAGCGCTCTGTAGTTAAGGCGTTTAATCGTAACTGGAAGAGGCCAGTACTGATGTTACAGCTGGGCTGCACAGAAGCACCTTCCTACTCTTGGCTAATGACTGCCGATGTTTTTAAGAGGACCATTCTTTGGAAGAGAAAAAAATGAGAAAATGAAGAGGATATTAGACTTGGAACTGCGCATTAGGTGGCACAGGAATTGAAGCTGGAGCGTTCACATATGTGAAATAGAGTTTTCCCGATAAATCTCTTGTTTGGTTCGCTGCTGGGGTCTTCCCTGAGTTATTCCAGGGCTGGAAGCTGCCTTGAGAGGGAGGAGACCTTGGCTGTGCAGAGATTTGGAAACAGCCTGTACTTAAAAGTCTGTGTCTCTGGTAGTTCTTGGTTTTCCTGCAGTCACACCGGTTCTAAGCAGGAATCGCTCCCGAAGTACCATTGCTGATGTTTCCTCATTGTTCTTTCAAACAGGGAAATGCACATAAAATCATGGAGAAGTGCACACTACCACTGACAGGAAAGCAGTGTGTCAACCGCATTATTACAGAAAAGGTAAAGTCTTCCTTCTTTCTGATTCCGCTAACATCTACTACCACCTTTTTAATTTTATTTACAGACACATTTGAGTCTTCTTTAAAATTACCCTCTGAATTATGTTACATCAATAGCCATAAGATTAATTTAGTCTGTGGGTGGAGGGAGTGGGCAAATTAATGTTTCTAACTGTAGGCTTGCTCGTGTGCAGCTCTGGAATCACGCACACACAATGGAATTACTGTCCTGGGTAGCTTTCACAAAAGCTGTGATCAGAGAAGAGTGTTTTATTGATCTTTAAATGTTGACTCTTAAGATGGGTGACATATGTAAAGTTCGGAGTATACTTACCTATCTTCCTTTTCTTTCTTGTCTGACCAAATCACAAGAACAAACTGTTGGGTTTGTAGTTTATGAAATTCACCCACAATGAGTTTAAGTCACTTGGGTATGGGTTGCAGTGTAGTCCCACAGTGGGGCAAGACGTACACTCTGCTTCTTGCATGACCTTTTATGAAGTGAACTTCAGAGCACACTGCCACCCATGCCTCTCCCTTTTGCTTCAAAAATGAAAACTTTGGCCAATTAATACAACTAAAAGCTACTCATATCAGAGAAGTATTTGGGGTAGCTGTCCCCAGCCAGATTCCTCTCCCAGATTAGAACTTAGGAAGTGAGTCATGGTTCCAGTAAGTCTTCTGGGAAGGTGTTTTTCTTGATGAAGCCACAGAAAATAATTTCTTGTTTGGACCGCCCCTTCTCGGTGATGCCTCTCTTCTTCCGACTAGAGCTGTATAGGTATAGCGTATGTGTGGCACTAGCCTTCTTCACAAGATGGCAAGAAACATCCTTAAGCACGATCTAAAGTAGGTTAAGTCCATAACACTTCCCAGAAGCTGCATTTTCAAGGAAGCTTCCATCCGGTCATGTGTTCCTGAGACTGTTCGTGTGGAATCCCGTGATCGTGCTGCGTAGGGTAGAACGAGTGTACCAAAGCTACCTCTTGAGTCTCTTCTAAACTGTGGACCGGGCCTGTTGAGAAGACCCATTGCTTTGCAGTTAAGACAGAGCTGCCCTCCATCCTGACTTCTTTAATACAGGGATGTCCCTAACCGGAAGTCTTCTAGCGCTGTTCTTCCCCCAATCTGAGCTTCCCAGTTTCCCCTGCTGGAGCCCTGTACCTGCTGCCCCGCCCTGTAGGAGTACCTCACATTCTGCTCTCTTGTATCGGGCCCATCCTTGAAACCTAGCTACAGTTTCCCCCTGTGTCACATAGGAGCTCCTCCCCCTCTTAGTGCTCAGTGACCTCGTCCTCATCAGGCCCACTGCCCCACCATTCACTCGAGTGCAGTGGTTCTCATCCGTCCTAGCGCTGCGCCCCTTTAATAACAGTTCCTAACGCTGTGGTGACAACCAACCTAAAATTATTTTTGTTGCTACTTCATAACTGTGATTTTGTTACTGTTATGAATCATTATGTAAATATCTGATGTGCAGAGGGTCTCAGGCAACCCCTGTGAAAGGGTCCTTCAACCTGCAAAGGGGTCGCGACCCACAGGTTGAGAACCACTGGCCTAGACCATTGATGAGCCCTTACAATTACTTTTGTCTCTTCTTTGTTTATGAGGGGGAAAAACGTTATAGTGTTCTCACTAATGGAAAATGGTTTCCTAACTAGTAAAAGGATTTCTGGGGGGCTCCCCGTTTCCCTTCTGATAAGTGTTAATGTTTTGATTCAGCTTGGACAGAGATGGAGAAATTGCCCTGGCAGTTGAGAGCACAGGGACCATACAGTTGAGGTGGAGAAGGTGTCCCTGATATTCGGGAAGCCAGGAACCACACAGCTCTGAGGTAGAGAAGGCATCCCCAGTGGAAGTGTTCACAGTTCTGAGAGGAATGTGCCCTGGCACCACAGGGACCACACAGCTCTGACAGCTCTTGAGGCAAAGAAGGCTTCCCCAGCTGAGCTGGAGTGTTAAAATGTAATAGCTCTTGTGGCCTCAGCTCCACTCCAGCTAGGCTCTGCTCTGCTGAGGGGAGACGCTTCCCCAGTGTTGCAGCTTGGAAGGGAAATATCCCTGGCTGAGCTGAAGTGTTCTTTGTGCTTCTTCTCTCTGTGGCTGCCTCCACTTGGGAGGAAGGCAGCAGCAGAAGCTGAGTCCCCTACTTCTGAGAAGAGTCCAGAAGGCTGCTCTTTATATAGTGTCCCTGAGGGGGCAGAGCCCTCCAGGGTGGCCTAGGATTGGTAGGATTTTTTTTTTTTTTTTGCTTTATTTGGCTAGTCTAGAGTGGGTTGAGGGTCCCAACTTAGGGCCATGTGTGTTAGCTGAGGCCACCTCTGTATGCTCTGCCAGGTTGGGGGATCCTGCAGCTGGCTGGGGTGGGATCCCTGATAGTCCCAACTGGTAGCTTCCCTATGAGGGTTCTCAAGTCCCAGAGTTCCCCAGCCTTGCAGAGCCAGACTCACACAAAGGGGAAATATGATGGCTCCCCAGTGGTCCTGGGCACCTTTTGGGGCTCACGCTACCAGCAGGGTAGCAAGGGAGCCAAGCAGCAGCCAGAATAGCAGCTGGCAGCAGGAGGAGCTAGGCTGCTGGGGAAAGTCGTATTTGCTCCTGGACAGAAACACAGAAGGCAGTGAGGTCCCATTTTGGGTGATAGCAGGCAGTCGGCTGCCCAGTCTCATCTCCCTCTGCCTGCTGCCGTAAACACCTGCAGGGCCTACTATGAAGCAGTCCATGGCTGGCTGAGGCAGCGTGGCTGCTGGACACCTAGAGGAGGCGGGGCCAGGAGGGTGGGCTTTGCAAGGGGGAGGGGTGAGGCGGAGCTGCCTGCCCAGCCTGTAGACTACTGGGGGATGTGGGGGCCCAGGCCCTGCTCAGTAAGTATAGAGGGGTGTGGGAGGGGCAGAGCCCTCTGCAGAGATAGGAGCTCCAGGCTGCATGCAGTCTCTGCACCTGGTGGAGCCCCTACAATAAGAAACACATTTTTAGCATCCACATCCCTCCTGAATCTGATCCCTCACTTCATTTTCTGCTTTAGTTCAGAATACAGCTGCACTCCTGCTCCAAACTGTCCCATTTGCAGGTTCTTCAACAGGCTGGGCTTTCTTCACCCCTCTGAGACTTTCTAGGTTTTCCTCCTTTTGCCTGTGATGGCTTCTTTGATTTTCCTTTGAATCATAAAACTCCAATTTGTCTTTCAAAACTAACAGTTCAACCTATCAGCTTTCTCAGCAGGATAAGTGTGGCACCTTTATTTAATGAGATGACTGAGTCAGGTACCACATTAAATGTGAAGAGCACTGGGAGGGAGACAGGTTGTCGTGGTTCTCAGCCTGTGGGTCACGACCCCTTTGGAATTGAGCAAGCCTTGCACAGGAGTCACCCAAGACCATCTGCATGTCAGATATGAGGTTTAGGAGATGGGACTCAGCCTAATTCGATGAGTAGAACACAGCTGGTAAGACAGGTGATCCCTCCATTGTTCTCTGGAGACAGAAGGTCTGACCTGCTGTGTCCTGGCAAAGCTCTGGATAGCAGGAGGGGGAAGAGCAGCGGAAGGCAGGGAAAGAAGAGGTTTAGTTTGACACCTTCAATTTTATATTCCTGAGATTTTGAATAAAAAGACTATGGGAGATTTGGACCTAGGGTTCAAAAGAGAAATCAGTACTGGAATAAGCTAGAGCGAATCCTTAGCGTCTGGCAGAGCATGAACTGTAACACCAGTGGAAAGGGAAAGTCCAGACAGCAGATCCAAATCTTAGGCATCTCAGGGAGGGAAGCTGCGTGTTTGTCTCTGTGAGCCGTGCAGAGTAGGTGCCCGCTAATGCTGTGGAAGCGCGGACCGGATGCAGCACCCTTAAGGGCAATGGTGGTTAAGGAACCAGAATTCCATAATCATAACCCGCTCCAGGAAGAATTCCATTAGGCTGCCCTTTGAAAGCGGTTGTAATTGCTTCCTGCTAGGAGGGTCAGGTTATAAGAGACAGCTTCCCCATCAGCACCTGGCTGCAGTTAACTGCCTGGTCCATAATGGAGCCTTTATGGTAGTAATAAAGCAATTAACTCACGTACCTGTAAGATGGCGTAGTTTCAACATCATTTTTGATTAGCAGCTAACAACTTAGCTTTTAGGTTTTACTCTCTGTTTTTATCAAAATTTTGTTTGCCCCTACTAAATGGAAGTCTTCCTAAAAAATTTCAAAAGTAAGTTTCCATCTTTCTAAAATACGTAGGTATTTGGCCTTCTGTGCAATTTGGGAGTTAGCTAGAGCCTGATAATGGTGTTAATAAAAGGATTGCTTTTTAATTCAGTCAACTGGCAATTTACCTCCAGATTCCCGAAGCCCCATATTGACACCACGATTATATTTTTTCTAAAATCACATCTGCATCTGCTCTTAGTAACAAAATCCAGAAGGGTTTTTTTTTGTCTTATTTTTCTCCATTTTTATAAATTTATAGTTGTTCATAATGCATGAAAAAGCAGATCAGTTTGAATGGTGCTTTAGACAGGACTTCCTGCAAAAGAAAAATACCCATTAAAAAAGTTTCATATCAGAATAAAGGCAGCTAATCAAATATCTAGACAGTCCCCAGTTAACATTTCCCCCTTGTGGCACACACATTCCTGCTGGGAGAAAAAAAAATGAAGGCTCTGTTTTGTTTTTAGGAACATAAAAATGTGCAAATAAGAGGACATTTTGCTGTAGTATTTCCTCTTAAATTTCAGTCATTGTTTCAGTAACATCAATGAGGTCATCAAACAAACAAGGAACGTAAGCATCCCTCATCCTGTCATGTTTCTTCTAGAAGAAAAATATAAACCAACTGCAGATATTAATTGTTTCAGGCCTTTGATTGGGTTCGTCAATCTAGCTAAAGAATAAGAACTCACCTCTACTGTGGCCCAGGTGTGGTTCAGAGAGTGTGTTGTCTATTGTGAATTGGCAGAGCTGCCTGGGCACAGTTTCCTAGGGCTCGCCCGGCCCCACGCTCTGGCGACTCTTCCACCCTCCGTCACCAGGTATCAGAATGGTATCTCCCAGCAGACACCTGTCCAGAGTTATCAGCAGGGAGCTAATGCCTATTCCCATATAACCCCAGTGGGCTTCGGGCTCTTTCTCTTTGTCTCTTTCTCTCTGGGCCCCCCACTCTGCTTCTCACCAAGCTCTCCCCTCCTCTCCCCCTTTCTCTCTGTCTACAGGGTCCTGTTCTACCCGACTCAGCATCCCTCCTCCTCTCCCATAAGTAATAAACCTTTGTCACCGGTGTCCATCTGTAAACAACATCCACTGCCTCCACGCATATAACAGTCTCCCTATATTTACCGTATCCTGTGGCCTCGGGGAGGGGTTTCTGTGCTCCCTGACTACCGTTGCCAAGACAGGCTCCCTCAGGTTGCTTAGCTGTTGTGCAGTGGAGTTGTATGACAGGCCAGGTCAAAAGCCAGTGCTCTTTGCTCTGCATGCTGCCTGCTTTCCAGCAGTGTATGCAGACATGACAATGTAGAGTTTGACTTCAAAGGAAGTTGAAAATAAAGACTGAAGTAAGGTAAATTTAAGTTAAATCCACAGGAGAAAACCTGGGAAACATAACCTTTAAGTCTGAGGAAGGAGACTCCCTGAGAGAGCGAACAGAGAGAGCCATGTTACAGCAGGAGGACTGTAGAACAAGAGTCTGAAGCCCAAGAGAAGCAGCTGGGTGTTACAGATGTAGCTTTTTACCAGCAAATAGTCTTCCCCAAGACAAGTGACCCCTTACCCCAGAACTAAGCAGGGCCCTGTCAGCCATCTCAGAAGACTCCTGAAGAATTCTCAAGTAGAGAGCTATATTGAATGCTTGCGTAGGACCTTTCCGCTAAAGTCAAGCAATGCGAGCTGGTGCTTACCATCAGTAGTTGGTACCGCCACCACCGTGATGTTGGGGTGGACTGTTGAGGCTGAGGTCAGCGTTCCTGTGTGCCGTAAACACCAGCCAGCACTGCCATTTGATTTGCTTACCAACAGTGTGTGGATTCTCATGCCCTCGGGACCCATGTGTTTTCAGGGGAATTTAGAGGTTGGAGAGCTTGAGCAGCAAACACTTAGCAGCTAACTTAGATGAGTTGGCCGGCCTTTCAGGGCCAGGGCAGCTCTTACTTCATCTTTACTCTCGGTACCACAGTGTCTTCTTTTGTTTCCTACCATCATTTACAAAGCAGCATTTCCCTGCGATACCAATCCCTTCTCTTTCCAGCTACTCCTGCCTTGTTCCCGCTCGGCTCATTCCTTTCCCTCCTCGGATCTTAGTCACCTCTGAGCCATCGCACCCAATGTGTCAGACTTAAAAACAACAAAACTGGTCACAGTACCACAAATACCACCTGTAGTCAAAACCTAATGGCTGGCTAAAGAGTTGGCGTGTATAATAGCTTTAGAGGACTTTTTTTTCATTGCTGGTCTTCGGTCTTTGGTCCAGCATCTTGTCTCTCTTCTAGGAACTTGAAAACCCATCTATTTTGTGTTGTGGTTTTCATAATGGAAATGGTTGTCGTCACTTTCTTGACCTTCCCGCAGGGTGTATTTGACGTGGACAAGAAAAACGGGCTGACGCTGATTGAGCTCTGGGAAGGCCTGACCGTAGATGACATAAAGAAGAGCACCGGCTGTGACTTCGCAGTAAGTGTTCCTGTGAGCAGAGGCAGCTGCTGCACCAGACCACAGGCGGGGTGAACGAAGCATTCCCTCCTCAGCATTTGAGGAGCTGAGCTGAGCTGAGCGAGAAGGGCACCTCCATACGAGCAGGAAGAACAGGAAGCTGTGTGACTCAGACCAGCACTGTCAGGACTGAGACAGGAGCCGGGGGGCATACCAGGAGCTGTGGAGGTAGAGGACAAACTCCTGTGCTCATCTGCTTTGCACGAACTCCCGGGAGTCCTCTGCTCTTTGTCAAGGGCTCTTAATCTTGGTGTGACTCACATGTGGAGAGTGATACTTCCATATTCTCACTCATGTGACGTGACCTTCTCCTTGAGTCACTCCTGTGTCTTTTAATCCCATCAATTAGAGATGTCTGAATGTAACAGTTGCAAACTAGTTACATCCTACTACAGGTAAATAATAGTACACAAAAAACTCAGACTCCTAAAGCCCAGTAAATATATAGGGAGGGTTTCTATTAACATTTCTGTAGCTACATTTATTTATTTATACCTTAAAAAGTCCAACCTTGAAGTAGGGAATTGTGCCTGGCCCTGTTCCATCTTCTTGTGCCATGTTTGAACATAACCCTGGGAAGATGGCTTTTTCTTGGGGGGAGGTACGGGTAGGAGTAGGAAGATTGGGGTTAGATCTGGGGATGGGGAGCTGGGAAGAGCTGGGAGCGGTGGAGAGAGAGGAAGAAGGGAGTTGGGAGAATAAATTTTTTTTTAAATTACATTTGCCTATCTCTCTATCTCGCTATGTGCCTGTTTATTTATTTATTGTGTGTACAAAAGTGCTTGTTCTAAACCACTATTCGCCTCCGTGTTAGGGTTGACAGATGGATGCAATTAATTTAAAGTTAACCAAAGATAAAAAGGAGTATCTATGCCTCTGAAAGAGTGAAGGACAGAACCCATTTACTAATTACAGTGAAATATAATTTGAAGAAATTAGAGAAACTAATTTACCAAAAATTATTTGGTAGGTCATCCATAGATTTCATACTTAACTTCCTGTGCACACATGCCAGGCTTGTACCTACAAGCACATAACAAATTTCTTGGAAACAGCTTTGTTTTATAATTCATTATGTACACAATAACCACTCCCGGTACTGTACCAAGGCCTTTGTTCATTAACCTTTTCTGAATTTCCCTTTGGAAAAAAGGCAGTCTCCCAGCAATGTCTTGCTTGAAAAGCGCATTTTTAATTAGCTTCCTCTTAACCTTGGGAGGAAGAAAGAAGATTTATTTATACTTGAACTATTTAGGATTTCTTACTCTAGTGAAACAAGCAAATACTTTTTAAACAGCTGTTTTGTTTTTTGTTTTCTTCTGTGTGGAATAGGAAACCTCTGTCGGTTAACACTTTCAGAGATCTGCAGAAATTTCAGTTTCTGCTGTGAAAGAATATACAGCATAAGACCCTAATTATCTAACTATTTGTTATTCATGTGGGTAAATCAGGAATTTTTGCTGGTTCTGTTTCACACACACAGGGAATGGGGGGTGCTAAGTGTGCAAACTCTGCTAGTTGTCCTATCTTTATAGACTTGCAGATGTTTTTGTGGCCCTTTGTGTATCCCAGTATTATGCCCTCCATTTATTGTTATTAAACTGATAGGAAGATTGGCTTATTTAAGGGGTATATTTTGATGTTTCAATATATGTATGCGTTTTATACAAGTCAGAGTAAACATCCCTATGTCCTTAGCATTGTTTCATGGTAGAACATTTAAAGTCTTTTCTACCAATGTTAGAAATTATGTAGCACATTGTCATTATATGTATGTGTATATATATAGGCAGTCACACCACTGTACAGTGGAACAACATACATTCTCACTCCTAACAATAACTCAGCACTCAGCACCCACTTATTGATCTAGCTCATCCCTCTCTCCTTTCTCCTCCCAACCTCTGAGAGCCACCATTCTACTAACACCTCCTACGACTTCATACTTTTTCTATATTCTACATGCCAGTGAGATCATGCAATACTCATCATTTTAATGTGCCTGCCTTGCTTATTTCATTTAAACCAGTGACTTCCAGTTTCATGTACATTGCTACAAAATCCAAGTATTCATTTTTTTTATTAGTAGATAGTATCCCATTGTGCATGAATACCATTTTCTATATTCATTCATTATGTGATAGGCATGCAGGTTGTTTCTACTTCTTGGTTCTGATGAACGGGGAATGAAGTTGTACCATTGGCACAATGTTCTTATCTCCTTTGTAGTGAGATTGCTGGATCCTCTAGTGATTCTGTTTTTACTTTTTAAGGAAGTCTTATACTGATGTTCACAATAGCTTTACCATTCTGTGCCTACCTAGTGTCCCTGGTATACCTCGCCAGCACTTGCTCCTTTGTGGTTTTACGCTTGGTCTTAGCAGGAAGACCAAGAGCAGCATCTCTGTCTCTCTGGTAATGCTGTTCTAACTGGGTTGAGTTGTCATCTCATCGTGGCTTTGATTTTCATTTCGTTAATGATTAGCAAAGTTAAGGATTTTCATATAACTTGTTGGCCTTTTGTACATCTCCTTTTCGTGACTATTTAGATCTGTTTAGATCTGTTCCTCTCTCCCCATTTTGAGACAGGGTTTCTCTGTGTAGCCCTGGCTGTCCTGGAACTTGCTCTGTGGTAGCCCAGACTGGCTTCAAAATCAGTGATTCTTCTCCCCCACCTCCCGAGTACTGGGATTGAGTATGCAGCCACCACACCTGGCCATGCCGCCCACTTTTAATCGGATTATCTGAGGAACGTTTTTGTTATTGAGTTGTCTGAATTCCACATACACATTCTGGATGTTAACTTTCAGTTATACATGTGCTCATTGTTAATCCTCTGTGCGAACATACTGCACAGGCCTTGTCCTTTTTACGTTGTCTTTTTACTCTGTGGCGCGTTCTCTCTGCTCTGCAGCAGCGTTTTGGTTGATACGGTATCACTGGTTTACCGTTGACCGTTTTGTCCTGTGCCTTCAGTGCCTTCTCTTAAAAAAAAAAATCCTTGCCAATTTCAAAGTCTTGAAACATTTGCTATGTTTTCTTCTGGTAGTTATACAGTTTAAGAGTCCTGTATTTATGTCTTAATCCAAGTTGAATGTAGTTTTGCAATTGGTGAGTGACGGACGAGGGTCTAACTTGGTTTTGCACACGGATATCCGGGTCTCACAGCACAGCGTATTGAGAACCCTGGCCTTTCCGCAGAGCTCTCAGTGTGCCAGTGTCCTTAGTGCCTTTGTCAAAAGTAGGTGATTTTAGACTATTGTATTTAGTTGTAGAACAGTGGTTCTCGATCTTCCTAATACTGTGACCCTTTAATACAGTTCCTCGTGTTGTGATCCCCAACCATTAAATTATTATAATTGCTACTTAATAACTATAATTTTGCTGCTGTTATGAATTGTAATGTAAATATCTGATATGCAGGTAGTCCTAGGTAACCCCTGTGAAATGGTTAGTTTGAACCCCAAAGAAGTCACGACTACTGTTCTAGAGCCTTTGTTCTTTTTCACTGGTTTCTTTACCTTGTATCTGTGGATCATTTTTGAAACTTAATATTTCTTTTAATTTTATTTTTAATTCAGAAAATCAAAATTAAAAATAAATTGAAGACACATTTGAACATCGTGTGGTTAACTTTAATTGTTTTTCTCTGTCTCACCAGGTCTCACCAAAACTCATGCCAATGCAGCAGATCTCAGCCTGAAATGTGGAGCAGACACTTGTTCCAGGCTGCCAAGTTTTCGTTTTGAACACATAGGATTTAATTGAAAGGATGGCAGTAATCAAAATTATATATTTAAAAAGAAGTGTGACTAGTTTTCTTCTGGTATTTCTGGATTTGTTCGGCCATAAATGTTGTTCTCTTAAGTGTGTTATGGCATTTCCATGGAAAGCAAAAGGAAAAAATTTCATCATGGTCTTGTTTCATAAGTGCTAAGAAGGGCCTCTTCGCCATTGGTGCTCATATTGAATGTATGTTCATCTTTTATGCTGTTTATACTACACCATGACTTAGCAGTCCTGAGAGAAAATTTCTATGTGAATTTGTGATTAGAAAGAATACGTTTTTGATGACTATGTATCTTTTATCCTCCTCTTTTCTGAGAGAGGGCTCTGATTTGGTGATTATGCTTGCCTCTTTAGAACATGTTCCTTCCCTCCATACTTCTTAGAGATAAGTAGGTACCCAAGAAGGCAGGCAGGGATATCTCTGGGAGGAGTAAGCAGAAGAGAGAACAAGGCATAGGATCTACCAGTGCTGGCATTCCACCAGATGTTGCCTTATAGACAGCCAACCATGTACCTACATGTGAGTACAGCTGTGGTTAACTATAGGAAGAGGACTAGAAACCTACTGATAGAGCTACCTATTTCTCCCATTTTAAAGCAGCATGCTATCCCTTTGTATTCAGAAGTAGACTTCTGTTATTGAGACCCAGTGTTTACTTATACAACAGCACTTCCTAAGCCAAAAAGAACTGTGGGCAATTTATCTTGAGTCCTAAATCATAATGGCAGCACTGTTTGGGAAAAAAAAAAAAAAGTATTTTTCTTTCATACTCTCTGTTCTGCTCAGCAAAGATTCTAAACATTGAATGGCATTTTCTGCAGAGCAGTAGTATTTCTTCTGCTTAGGCTAGTTCTCTTAGCAAAGTCTTTAGTCTTATCTGCATAGGGGAAATGATGGGAAAGTCTCTTAAGTAGTTAGCAAACTCTTCGTGTTGGGAATGAACACAGTGGCTTGGGTTTATAAAGATGCTTCCTCAGACAGTTGTCAGGAAGTGTCACTTCACAAGGACACTTGGTATCAGATGTATGAAAGTCTAGGTACCCCGAAGCCAGGCTGGACAGCTGGTGTCTGCACAGTGAAATACATCATTCTTCTGGTCCTATTTCTAGGAATTTATGTGTGTTTTGGGTGATGCTGGTCATTGAAACTCACTTCTCCTCCCAGAACAGCTGACTTGTACAGTATGTGAAGGAGAAGACAGGCTTTTCCTCCATAGTATACTGTGTGTAGAACTGCTTTTCTGGCTGGCCGCATGGTTGAAAGCGTCCTCTGCCTATTGGAGATAAACCCTTCTTAGAAGACACAAGGTCCATGAGAGTAAATATGTCTATGTTTGAGTAAACATTTGAAAATGTTGTTATTGTTGATACTGATATGTCCTCAGATGCACTTGCTTATCATTCCAGTCTGTTACTTTAAGGCAAGGGGATTCTAAGAGTGTTTTAAACACAGGCAAAGCCTGAATAGATGACTTAAGATTCTTGCTCAAAGAGTGCCATGATATTTTAAAAAATGTGTTAAGCAATACAATAAAAAATTGTCACTTGACAGAGATAAACGTGTCTGCCCTCTGTTCTCACTTGGGAATTGTGTGGCTCCACATGGGGAAACACAGCAAAGGTTATCAGATGGCCAAACATTCGGTCGGCATGCTTTTACTTCTAATCAAGCTGTTAGTTTTCTCTTTGTTTTTTGAGGGAAGAGGGGAGTGTTCTATGTAGTCCTGGCTCTCCTGGAGCTCGCTATGTAGACAGACTGGCCTCAAACTCCCAGAAGTCCATGTGCCTCGGCTTTCCGAGTGCTGTGATTAAAGGTGTGTGGCACCATGCCTGGCCTTAAGTTTTCTTTTTACCTTTCCAAATAATTATATTTCTAGTCGAGAAAGAGCAAAAGAGACATTACCTAAATGGACTCTGCTTCACCCTGCTCCCCATCACAGCTAATCATGCCTGTGAAAATAAATGGATGATCAAGCCTCCATATGTAAAATCTTTTTGCTTTAGCTGACATTTTCCTTTATGATACATTTCCATTAATGAAATTCCAGTGGTATGTTGAGTTTTATTGCAGTTTTAAATGTCTCCTTGTTGTCTGTCCAGTAGCCATTGCCTCTCTACTAACAGTCTCTTCCTGGCCAAAATCCTGGGAGAGAAGACAAGTTTCTAAAATATGTCATTCTTGATAGTGCCCCTCTGTCCACTTGTACAGACACTAGTTATGTCCAGGAGTTGTCACATGATACAGGATATATCAATCAGGTTATTTCTCCCATGTTCAAACATAGAGAAAAGAGTTTTCTTATTCTTCTCTATCCATGAAGTTGGAAGAATATGAGCTGGCATTGACACTCAGTCTTCTCCTAAACACACACACGCACACACGCACACGTGCACACGCGCATGCTGCTATGCTGTAGTTGTAAAGGCAGAAGTTGACACATGAGGAGCTATGGAGGGACCGCTCTGACTATTCCCAAGCCAACTTCTCTCAGCTTACCTATAAACCAGCTTCCAAGTCTTTATTTTGTTTGTCACCTGCAACCACGATATACATTAATTCAGCTTCTGCAGTTCCTGAGTCCGAGAGAGGCCTGGCCTCTTTCAGAAGATTTGTATAATGAGGAAAAAGCAGCCTGTACACTGAGTCCAGAAAACATATGTCTGCACATGTGTGGGTGCTGCCAGCGGGAAGGGAGAAGGTGAAAGGTTTTCCTCTTCTAATTGTACTCTGTGAACACATGCTGTACCAATGGAAATTAAGCAGAGGTTTAATTAGTGGATAGGTTCTTTGGCAGTCACGTTTCTTTTTTATAAGCTATGATCTTGCATTTCTTAAACTTACTTTTGGCTAATCCATCTTTAAAATGAGATGACACTGTTTTCCACAGTGGTTCCATAAGATGAAATTACTATATTTGACCTAAAAGTGTCTTAACAGATCTTTCAAGAATATTATGTCATAGTATGAGCTTAGTGTGGAATTGATTGGCTTTGTTCTTATTTTCAGTGTCTACCCTCCTTGCCTATTGGTGGCCATATTAATATCAAATGTCAAGTTAAACATAAATACCAATAACGGTAATAGCTGCATATATATCTGTGTGACATACTTGAAGTCTCTTCCGTGTAAAACGTTAGACATGTCTATCTATGGAATCTTCCAGAGATACTTTATGAAAGACACAGCATCTCTGAGATCTCTAGATAACTAGCTGAACAGATGTTGACCCCTTTTGGCAATCATGTTTCATTGTGGAGGCCTAATAGGCGTGATCGTGGTCTCTGTGATCTTTAATAGAGTGCCCTCTTGGAAGGGACTTCAGGCAACTGTACCCTGGCTCTTCTGTAGCATGACTCAGTCATGTCAATATCTTAGCTGACAAGCTGAGATCCTGATTCCAACATAGCCATTTGTGTCGCTGGATCACTAATGTGCCGCAGTGCACGCTATCAGTTATGCTTTAGTTCAGGAGGAAAGCGACTCCAGAAGCTCTCATATAAACCCTGCTTCTCTTAGAGCCCCGCTTTCGATTTAGGAAGAGGAAATAGCATCTCCTATTTTGTTAAACCTGGAATTTGGAACGCCTTTTTACCCTGTCTAAATATTTTCTCCAGCTCCCAGCTTTGTACACACCCACTATGGGCAAGAGTTAAAGAGTTGTTATGCTGGTTCTCAACCATGTATGTCAAAATCTGTGTGTGTGTATGTGTGTGTGTGTGTGTGTGTGTGTGTGTGTGTGCGCGTGCACGCGCACACATGCCATGTTCTCAACGTGTGTGTGTGTGTATGCACACATGTCTTGTTCTCAATGTATGTACCTGTTTAATAACTCAATGGCTGGCCTTCACTGGCCTGTGATTGTTTTGTAAATATACTTACTGAAAACATGGTTAATATTAAATCAGGCTTAGAGGGTTCCCCTTGGTTAAATATTGATGGAAGATTTCTTAGGAATATGTAGGGGGAAACCAAATGGAACCTGGAGGCTACTGCAAAAGAATAAACAGTCTTGAAATACCTATATTCGTTTAAACACTTTATAACTTACAAATTACCCAGAATATGTGAGGTAGCTTATTTAATTTTCACAGTAACTTGCCAGGGAGACATTATTACTGCCATTAAAATTAACTTGATTCGTCTGTGAGAAGTAATGTCCACTAGTTCTTTAATCAAATGAGCCTTTGCAGGCGAATGCTGGATTTTGCGGAGGTAGTTAATGAGATGCGAGTTAAATTCCCTGAATAGAACTAGATTTTTTGCTCTCTGGTTAAGCCATCAAATAAAGTCCACACCTTTAAACCTAATGGGACAAACATTCTAATTTTGTCCCCTCTGTTCACGTCACTCTTGCGGATAACCTAGTTTATGGTAAAATGGATAGTTTTTAAGACAAAATTGATAATGTCCTCATCAGGAAAATGCTTTTGTAGAAAACGCCTGATTACCTGGGCTTTGTTCACTTGAAAGGCTTTGAGTAGGCAACCAGGATAAGAAAAGTTCCATGACACCAGCAGGAAGGACTGCTGGACTGAATCCATTCTGATCCTGTGTGCTACCCATTCCTCATGCTCAAAATCAGAGTTGTACCTCAGACTGATTCAGATGAATCCCCTGAGGGAAGGCTGGTACTGTCATGCAGAGAGGTTGACCTAAGGAGGGCTGGAGCCATTCCCTCCACCAAGAGAAAAAAGATCCATAGAGAGAAGACGGCTAGGAGCAAAGGAAGCTGGGTGGTGGATGGACGAGAAGGCCACTCAGCAAGGTGCGTGCAAATGAGAACATTTAAGTGTGACTTTCATTTGGAATGCAAGGCTCAGCCGCCTATAAAATATACCATGCTTTTGTTTGCTCTTATCAGTGAGAGTTCTATTGTGTACATAGTAAGAATTTTTAATTTTTCCTGCCAATCCCAGATGGATTTGCCAAATATTTCCTCCCCACTGACAAAATGGCCATTGATGGATATTTTGTGTAGCTGATAAGAAGCCCAGGCAGTTGATGGCCCAAGGAAATCACCTATCTTAAAGGCTGTCCATTTGAAATACAGGGGCTTCCTCCTGACCAGAGATAATTAGTTAAAAGGGAAAGGTCAGATTGGTTGGAATGGATGCCTGTCTCAGCTTCTCCTCTGAAGCAACGAAGCTGTAAGAAGTTGAGGATGCTCCACCAGTTGTGTGATCCATCTTATTTTCATATATGCTAAATGTAGGGAATTAATGAATTAGAGTTAGGCCTCTAAGGTCTTTCTAAATGACACTGGCTTAAAAAAATAATTTCAAGAAAAAATGCTGTTTTCATGTACTAACTACCTAGAAAAAAATATGCTTAGGATCCACTTCAAGGGAAAGAAAGAGTTGACGGTTTTATTCGTATGTATGGGAGTAAGTGCTTGGAGATACTGCTGATCAGTTCACCAGTCCAGTGGTTTATTACATCATCTTCCCTTCATAGTTCTCCCACGAGGTATGACGCTGTCCTGTCTTTAACCCTTCATCTTTTCTACACATCCTACCTATCTTAGGCATAGATAAATTGAAAAATTGTAGGTATTGTCATTAAATACGTTTGCTCTATTCCAGGGACTCAAGTACATAAACCAAGTAAGAGAAGGCAAAGTACTGGAAGGAACATTCTTGGGCTGGGAGATCTCTCAACAGATCAAAGCACATGTGGTGCGACCCCGCCCACTTGCATTGGCCTCCTGGAATTGACTACCAAAAGCTGTCCTCTGACAGCTACACGAGTGCCATTACCTATGCGTCACTGCAATCACACACAACACACACACACACACACACACACACACACACAATAACAACAACAATATTTAAAAGAGGGCTAACACGATCCCTTAGAGGGTAAAGGCATTTGCCTGATTTTGATCCATGGAAGCCACATAAAGATGGAAGGGGTGTTGCCTTCCCTCAGTTGTGGTGCTGTAGGTTCACAATTAAATGGAGGTGGTCTCCTTTCCTCAGTTTCATTTTGAGGTGGCTCTGTCATAGGTTCACAATTAAACACCTCTCCTCAAAGAGGACTGTCCATCTTCATTATTTTCCTGTATATCTTATAAACATTCTTTCTTTTCCTGTTTCTTGTTTTAAATTCTTTTAAAATTTATTTTTCTTCTTTCGTATAATACATATCAACACCCCTCCTACCCTCCCTCCATTCCTCCCATACCCCTACATCCTCCCTCTCCTCCTATTATATACCCCCCTCCCCACCCACTCACCCTCCCCTTCTCCCCATACAAGAGATCAGTCCTCCCAGGTTCAAACAGGGTCAAAGCCAGGTACCGGTCCCCACATCAAGGGTGGACCAGGCAGAAGGAAATCGGTCTTAAGTGAAGGCAAAAGCATCAGAAAACTCCTACATACACTCTAGCCTGCAGGCTTTTTGCAAGAACCCCAAGCCAGACAATCACATAACACGCCTAGGAGACCCTTCAGGTTCCCTGTCTTCTGCTTCAGGCTTCGAAGGAACCCGTGAGTGCTAGTCTGTTGACTCTATGGAGCCTGCAATCCTGATGTTCCCCACACCGCGGGTTCCTAAAATGCCTCCTCCCCCTCTTCTGGGAGTTTTCTGGAGCTTTGCATGATGTTTGCTCTGGGGCTCTGCATCCGTTCCCATCAGCTGCTGGCAGAGTCCTCTCTGATGGAGACTGGACTAGGCTATGATCTATGAGTAGAACAGGATATCATTAGGAAGTATCTCCTGGCTATCCAGTCTCTAGTTCCTGGCCTACCCTACAAAGTTCTGTCCTCTGGCATGGAGTTCTGTCCTTCCATTGTCCAAGTGGTCCTGTAGGGAGGATAGGTTATAGGTTGAAGGCTTTGTGTCTTGGGTGGTATCCCAGTCCCTCCACTGGGAGCCTTGCCTGCTCTAGGAGATGACCTGTTCAGGTTCCCCATCTACTCTCTCTTCCTGTTTCTCAAGGACTTTCATTTCCATCTTTAATTCTTTCAGTTCTACAACTAATATTTTAAGCTTTTTCAAGAAAAAAAAATACCTGAACAACAATGATATCTATTGGCATGCCAACATTGATGGGGGAAATCTCAAAGGGCCCCATTCCTATATGATGAGCTACAGGCAATTAACAATTGCTGAGAGAAGGGGAATTATCCTTCCCTGGGATGGTCTCTCTAATTGGCTATCTAGTACCAAGGGGCCAGCCCTAAACTAAAAACATACATAAAAAAGGCTGCGAATTTGAGAGGGAGCAGGGGAGGATGTATGGAAGGGGTTGGAGTAAGAAAAGGGAGGAAGATATAATAAGATTAAAAATAAAACAAATTCTAAAAAAAAAGAATTTTAAATGTCTCGAAAAAAATAGAACTTAAGAAATTCTAGGAATAATTCATGACATATGCCCTACATGGAAGAGGGTGAGAAATTTTAGAGATTAAGTAAAATTCCCAGACAAGTAGATTTTAATAGAACAGAAATGTCTATCATTTTCCTTCAGTAAATTGGTTCTTTGGTGAATTTCATCCATGTACATATGCGTTCTGATTGTTCTCACCCCCACTCTCTCCCATCCTCCTTCTTCTCCTGTCCATTCCCCTCTGCCCTGCCAATCTTTTCTTCTCAGTCATATTTCTGTCCCTCTAGGTTTGACCAGGGTCATCTGTGAAGCCTTGGAATTGAAACCATCCACTAGTGGGAGCTGATGGAGATGCATATCCATTATTGACTGTGCAATGGAAGATGGTGGCTTTGCTTTCACCCAGAGCCCATCAATAATCAACTCCCGGAGTTCAGTGATAATGGGTATGTCCACATGATCCGTGAGAGCCTGTCCACGTGCATAGGTCCAGTGCACGTAATAAGCTGCTGTGAGTTTGTGTTTACAATGGCTGCCCTTCTCCCTGTCTTCAAACTCCTGATATGTATCCTCTTGTTCTTTGACAAGTTCATATGTATATACAGTAATTCTGAGCACCTTCACCTTCTCCTATCTCTCTCTCACTAATGTCAACTCTTTTGCTCTTTCCAAGTCCCTCTCTCACACTCATGTCTTTGTATTTTCTATGGTGATCCAATGAGTTTAACCAGGGGTGTCAGTGTGACCAAAGGTTTCCAACTACTGGAGTCTGGTGAGCTCACCTGGGGTGTACAAGTGAAGACAGTGACCTCCTTTATCAAAGAGTCCATCAGTAGTCAGTACTTCAGCAGAGTAGGGTGTGTTCCTGTGGGTCTCCCAACTGAAATCCATACAACCACAGTCCATACTTGACTGGTGACAAGCCCAGTCTTGTGAAGGCCCAGTGCAGGTAATCCAAACTATGTCTGAACATGTTGGCAACCGCTGTGTCATGTCCTGAAGTTAGAATTTTGCAGCCCTTCTCCCTATTTTCAAGCCTTTAACATTCTTTTGTTCCCTCTTCTGCAATGTTCCCTGAGACTTAGGGCAGGTGGTTTAAATGACTTGTTTAGGGCTGAACCTCATCTTTTACTTTTTCTCAGCATCTTAGGGAGCCATGAGTCTCTGCATTCTCTACTGTTCATTACAAATAAAGGCTTCTTCGATTAGAGCTGAGAGTAACTTTTGCTTAGCGTATAAACCTAGATATTTAGAAGGCAGTTTGACATTATGTCTACCTCGCTGCACATCAGTAGAAACTTTCTTATAGAACCTAAGATCTCCAGAGGTGTGGGCTTTTCTTTGTACTATTGTCAATTCTCTCATTTCCCCACAAAGCCTAGTACCATATGCTTTGTAAACAAGATGCTCAATAAACCGTAGCAAATAAGAGAACTAAATCGGGAAAATTGATGGAATAAAGCATAAATTAATAATGGATCATGTTCATAAAAATATTCAATTTGTCTTTTAATAATTTATAATTTTAGCTAAAAATCATAAATGTGTACTTGATTGGCACTGTATCAGTAAAAATCTCTCTCTTGACCCCCCTTTATGTCTTTCTTCTTCCTTCCCCCGTCACCCCTCTGCCTCCCTCCTATCTCTCCTTCTCTTCACACCTTCTTCTCTCTTTCCCCTTCCTTTTTTATTCCTTTGAACAGAAATTTGTTGAGTGCCTTGTCAGTCAAAGTCTACTTTGCAGACAAATTACACCGCAGGTAGGACAGGGAAAGTTGGGTATAAAGAATTATTAGCTAATACAATTGAAATGAGGTATTTGGTAATAAGAAGCAAAGAGAATTTTTAGCAGCATAGAATAGAGCTGAGCAAGAGCCACATGGGATTAAAATAGTCCTTCCAGAGAGTAGAATACCAATACTCAGAGCTCGAGGAATGCACATGGCTGCAACCCACAGGGCAACAGAGAAGTCACTGTACTGCAATGCTAGCAAAACCTGGAAATTTGTCTGTGAGGTGGAGGCAGAAGCCGTTTTTCATGAGAGGGAGGAACAATCACACATCAAGAATTGCCACAGAGCACCCGAAGAGGTGCCAGGCACACTGTTCACAGGGAAGTGTCTCGACGGGCCATTCTACTGCGCTGGTGCCGAGGGATTTATACGGGAGACTTCTGGGTACTGAGCCCACTTGTCTACCACACACTGCCTGCGGGAGCCAGAAATTACAAAGCCAATCGTGCTGTAGCTGCTGGGTGCTGGCATGAACAGGAACTGGATGGTGGAGAAACTGAGCTGCAGGGCACTGTCAAGAGAATCAAGAGAAGAGGAAAATACGACTATTCCTTTCCAGTGTCCTCCAGCACCTCACACCAGCAAGGATGAACAAAATACCACACGCTAAGAAAAATGTTTGCTGTTCTAATCTTGGTTTTCTTAGAACAGGCAAGCAAGGATGGATTTGCATCTGAAAGGTAACCAATGGCTAAAGACACAAGAACTTTCTATTAACCAGCATTGTGCCATATGCTAGGGATACATGTAATAAATATACGGTTTCACCTATAAGAGCTTAAAATTCTAGTGGAGAGGAATAACTCAAACAATGGCATGTGAGAATTGAGTTTTCCTATTCTGTGAAGGAAGAGTATGAACACTATAAGATATTATTCCGGCAGCCTTGAAATGTATGTTTTGTACGCATGCCATCACATCCTTAAATACATCACATTTTTTTCAACAAAATCGTAAGCATTTATAAAAATCAAAAGCTAAAGTGGTTCAATGGACAAGAACCCTACAAACAAGGAGATGGAGTAATTTGTGGCTTACAATTTATTCAAAATTACAAATGGAATTCTGCCTCAGTGGCAATCCACGAGGAAGAAGTGGTTGGAGAGCAAAAATCAAATATCCGTACCCTTGATTTTAGAAAATTTAAACCTCAGGGTTTCAGAGAACTAAGAGGGCTATTGGAAGGATATGAAACCAAATGATCTTGGCCCAGAATAGGGGAGCACGGCGTTCAGCAGCTATTGTAGTCATTTGATTATGGATGTTTTATTGTTGAAGGAGATAGCATAGATACAATCTGTTCTGAAGGGGTCAATTGAAATATTCTGGTGACTCAGGAAATGCAATGAAGAGAATGCGACTAGCCAAACAGAGCCAGCTGCGCTTTGCAGAAAAGAGGCAATTGTGAAATGACCTCATTGTCATCTGTAATGTTGAGGAGAAGCAGAAATGTTCCAAGGACATTTTAGCCGGTGGTAGAGCTGCACATATTTACAAAAGCAAACTAAGTCATAAACTGAAAAGAAATTCTGTTGGTAGAAAGAGAAAAATCAGATAGCAAAGTAATTAAGAGTAGGCCCATGTATATTTCATATGACCATAAATTAATAAGGAAATAATTTTCTATTACATCAAAAACATATTGCAAAGGATTAAATTACCCATGTATATAAAACTCCTTTGCCTAGTCTAAATGGAGAATATTATGTCAATATGTATCCACTAAAGTATTCTAAGAAGTTACAGTCAAATGCATTATATTTTGCAAGGACTTGTTTCATATTTATATTTATGTTTATTTTATATATATGAGTGTTTGACCTGCACCACCTGCATGCAGTGACCCTTGAGAGCAGAAGAGGGTGTTAGATTCCCTGGAACAGGAGCTTAGAAAGTTGTTAGCGACCATGCTGGTGCTGGGAACCCATCTCAGGTTCTTTGCAAGAGCAACAAGTACACTGCAAAAATAAATATACAAACAGACAAACAAATAAATAATATAAAAACCAATAAGATATCATGACACCAACAGAATGTCTGAAATGAAGCTGAAACACAGCTGGTGAGGGTGTGGAGACACGAACCCACCCGTACATTGCTCTAGAAAATGAAAAATGCATAGCAACCCAAAAACACGCTGACAGTTTCTTATAAAACCTAACATGTAATTTAGTTTATGGCCCTGAAAATACAATATTTCATTTCAAAAACAAAAACTCATATTCATGTAAAATCCACTAAGCAAATGTCAACATTAAACCCAAACCGGAAGAATCCCAGATGTGCTTCAGTGTGTGAATGTTTAACCAAATAAGTAAATTCATATATGGGATGTTATTTCACAGTTAAAAAAAATACCATGCTGCTAATATATGCATCAACCAGGATGAGTCCTCCAGAAACTGCAGACTGAAACAAGGCCAGTGGCAATGGTATATGCATATTATTTCATTCATAGCATTTTTAGAATAATAGCATTTTAGGACCAGAGAAACTAGTGATTTTTAGGGGTTAGGGATCTAGGCAAGTGAGGAAAGAGGTAGGTATGATTGTGACATAGTCACATAAGAAGTCTGTTGTTGTAAATTGGATGGTAATTATGTAAACTTGTGTGTGATAAAGTATGCACTACTACACACACGCACACAAAAATACACACCTAGAGAAATACACACACACTCACAGACATACACTGACAAAGACACACACAATAGACACACACAGAGGCATACACAGACATACACACAGCCACAGACAGACATACACACACACACACACACACACACAGAGATACACAGACACACACACACAGACAGACATACACAGACATACACAGACACCACCCAGATGCACACAGGCACACACCCAGACACACACAAACACACACACACAGACACACATCCAGACGCACACAGACACACACACAGACATACACAGACACACACACAGACACACACAGACACACATCCAGACGCACACAGACACATACCCAGATGCACACAGACAAATACACAGATGCACACAGACACATACCCATGTTTATGTACAATAAGATCCCTAGTTAAGGAAAAACATTTAGAATAAAATGTGTGCGTGTGTGTGTGTGTGTAAATCATCATAGTAGTCTCCTATTGGTCTTTATTTATCACCACACAGACACACACCCAGACTCGCACAGACACACACACCCAGAGAAATACACAGACACACTCACAGACATACACAGACAAAGATATGAACAGACACACACAATAGACACACAGAGAGACATACACAGACACACACACACACAGACGCACACAAACACACACACACAAAGTCATACACAGAGACATACACAAACACACACACACAGACATGGTGAAGATGGTGAAGATGGTAGAACTGGAGAAGTAGGAATCAGAGTAGTGAGCAGCCTTTAGTATATTTGTAAGATTGGAATATGGCTTCTCAAAATGGTAACCTTGGAGGAAAATAGAGGGGTCCAAGGTGTCACTTCTGATGTATCTTACAACTGTATGTGAATAAAGCACATTCTCAACAACGCTTCAAGCAAATGTAAAGTTCAACAAAAACTTAGTTGCAATGACTAGCTTCCTGTCCTTTCCTAGTACTGAGGCTGGAGCCCCAGGCCTTCAGCATGCTGGGCTAACACTAACACGGACCACAACCACAGGCTAAAACTTGCCTTTTGAATTTATTCAAAACCTTGGTGGATATTCTTTGTTCTTTATTTTATTTTGTTTTACTTTTTTAAAAAAATAAAAGGGAATTATTTCCATATTTTTAAATGAATGATAAATAGTTGTCCTACCTAGGATGCCACCCACTAACTGGATATTTCCTATTTCTGAATACAGTTCTTCAACCCATGGGTAGACTTTCTGATACATAAATGGATATGAGATCTTACTCAGAGGGTGCTGTAAGAACTAAAAATATATTTTACATTGATGACACATAGTAACCACTTAAAGATTTCCCTGTACACTGGCAGGTTTTTTTTTTCTTTTGGTGTGTGTGTGTGTGTGTGTGTGTGTGTGTGTGTGCGCTTACTGTTTGTGATGTTTTTAGGGTTTCTGCATTTTCACATTTGTTCCCCCTTTGTCTGTGGAATTTCACCATGTGGTTGTGAATGTTTATGTACAATAAGATGCCTAGTTAAGGGAAAACATTTGGAATAAAATGTGTGCGTGTGTGTGCGTGTGTGTGTGTGTAAACCATCATAGTCATCTCCCATTGGTCTTTATCACCAAGAACATCTGTGGATTTAAAAATGTAAAAGTACTCAGGAAAAGTACTTTTAATGAGATGTTATTTTTAAAACTGCATTGTGTCATCAGTAATTATGTTCATATTCAGGCCCATCTACTTTAATAAAGCAGGCTGTAGCTCTTTCAAAGGTAAAATGGGAAAATGTACTCTTTTGAAAAGCAAACAAGGGGTTTGCTACCTCTAGTGATGGTGGTCTAGATAAAAATAGATGAAACTGCGCACAGGAAGCTTCCAGAAAACCCGGTTAAAAGCTCCTTCCTGGTCCTACCAAATGAGAAAATCACAAAGCATACAATTCAGCTTAAATATTTGGAGCAGAAAAGTAGCACGAGTTTACTCCTGAGTTGGCACCCAATGGCATCTCTTCAGTGGTGTGAGTTCGATACCATGAGGCACTGGCATTTAGAAAATTTCTGAGAGCAAAACTCTAAGGAAGTAAACATAAAGTGGCAAGAGTTCTCACAACTTTAGAAAACCTTAAACTGCTTTTTCATTTGTTTTGCTTTTTTGTTTTGTTTTGTTTTGTTTTTTTGTTTTTTTGAGACAGGGTTTCTCTGTTGAACTCTGGCTGTCCTGGAACTCACTCTGTAGACCAGGCTGGTCTCAAACTCACAGAGATCCACCTGCTTCTGTCTCTTGAGTGCTGGGATCAAAGGCATGCACCACCAACACCCAGCTCTTTTGAGGTGGGAAGACAAGCAATGGAAATTAGAGTCAATGGAGAAAGAAGAGTCCTGTCTAAATACCTTGCCAGTTCTATTTAGTCCCTGGCAGGCATCTCTTGGAAAAAGAAGAGGGGGGAGAATGACCACAGCTAAAGCCCCATAAAGCCAGAAACCCGTCTTCAAAATGCCTCAGTCCCCGAGTGAAACAAGGTGTCCGTGATAAGCTCAGTGATTAGCACAGAGAAACATAAAACTCTTCTCAAGAGGACTTCAGCTGGAACCTCCAATTACTGTCACAGTACACATACAGGCGTTGAGATGCTAGAATCCTTAGAGACAGAATTCAAAAATATACCCTTTACTCAGGAAAATAGGAAGTCGGGTGTAGAATGTAACCATAGAAATTCTAACACGGTGACTTGAAGTTAAGAGCCCAATAAATGTTTGTAAGAGTAAACGAGTCAGTGAAAGAAAGTATCTGTAAACTGGGAGGTGAAACAATACAATATATACAGAATAAAATGAAAAAGAGTAAAGGGATTAAAAAAAAACCTATGAAATATACTAAAAAGCCTAACACCTGTGTAAAAATGTCCTAAGAAACGGAGAAAGATATGAGGGAGGCTATAAGTTTAATGCGTAAAACAATTTTGAAGGTTGCAGAAGATCTTAGATATTGCAAGAAGAACCATGAAACTTAAGCAGAAACCAGTAAGTAAGTAAATAAATAAATAAACAAATAGTCAAAAGCAAAATAAAATAAGCTAAGGCATATTAGGTATCAACAGCTACCATTCAGTGGCAAGGAGAAATATTAAAAGTGTTCTCTCCCTGTGAAATCATCCTTTTAAAGTAGCTGTTGCCTGCTGTGGGCGTAGACCCTTATTTTCTCAGAACTAGGAAGCAGAGGTCGGAGGCAGAGGTAAGGGAATTTTGAGTTTCCACAAGTAGCTCTAGACCAGCCTGGGATAGCTGAAGGATCCTGTCTCAAAGAAAACAAACCATCACCACCACTAACAGCAAAGACAAACCCTAAGAAACACTTTCTCAGACAAAAAAAAAATTGAAGACACTTGTTGCAAATAGGTCTGATTTTCCACAAATACTAAAATGAGTTCTCATTTTTTCTTTTTCTTCCTTGTGGGGTGTGTGTGTGTGTGTGTGTGTAGGGCGTCGTGCACACTAGGGAAACACTCTGTTGCCACTGAACTATGGCTCAAGCTCTCCTTAACATTTCTTTTGTGACAGAGTCTCAGAAGTTCACCCAGGCTGAGTGTGAACTCACTTTGAAGTCCACACAGGTCTTGAACTTCTGATCTTCCTGCTCAAGCTCTGAAACAGCTGAGATTACTGCTTTGCACCATCGAGCCTGCCTGAAGATAGTTTCAGAAGGAGAATAATATAAGTCATCCTCTCTCTCTCTCTCTCTCTCTCTCTCTCCCCTTGTGTGTGTGTGTGTGTGTGTGTGTGTGTGTGTGTGTGTGTGTGTGTGTGTGTGTGTGTGTGCTTACAGAGGCCAGAAGAGGGTTTTGGAACCCTGGAGCTAGAAGTACAGCTAATGTAGGATCTGGGAACCAAACGCAAGCCCTCTGAGAGAACAGAATGCTCTCAAGAGCTGAGCCATCTCCCCACCACGCCATTTTGGGGTTCTCAGTTTCATTTAATAAAATAATTTAAAAACTCAGAGAGAAACTTGAGGACCAATTTATTAGAGTTTGACAGAAAAGAGCAAGCCGTGGCTCCAGCAGCTGTCGGTCATCCTTTTGAGTTAGGGTCCAAAAAAGCCATGTTCAGCAGTGGAGGGTGGCAGGCAGCTATAGAGTAGAAGGGAGAGGAGCTTCAGAAGAAGAATGACAAATTCTAGACTGTCAGGGAAATCTATTCAGGCTTTTGGCCAGAATCCAAAAATAAGACTGAAAGAAGGAAAAGGAAAAGATAAGTGTTTTAGTTAGAACTCAAAAAAGGCGGGCTGGCTTAGCCACGGCGTATGTTGGAAACACTGCTGTAAGTAGATGCAGTGGGGGTGGACATTCAGGGATGTGCACTGCATTGTTTCTTTAATGGGATAATTATTCCTCCCATCTCCTTAGCATGTCTACAGGTGAATTAGCTTTCATGTGTGGTTGTCTCTTCTAGGTGATTGGCAGGCCCAAATGAATTCATACTTAAAGAATGAGACAATAGCATATACTACTATAATCTCTAGGGTATAGAAGAATGCCATGTTTCCATCCAGGGCAAAAGCTAACATTTGAATTCTATCCTTTTGACAAGGAAGAGGTATCTTTCCTTTAATGGGACTTGACAAGGCCCTGAAAGCCTCCATCTTTTAACATGATATTTTAAATGCCAAGGAAGGCACTTGTGATGTAGGGTCCAAAGCAGATAATGAGGGAGGGTCTACCCTCAATGGCCTTCAGGCTGCTAACCATCTTAACAGCAGTTGGAACCACTGTGTCCTGAACAATCAGTGCAGCGTCTTTCTGGATGCATGAATAGTTTCTAAGTACAGTAGATGCTGTGCTTGGCTAGAGCTGGAATTCTCAATCACTGAAATGCTCAGATAATCAGAAATACCTGGTACACAAATTGGGGCTGTGTTTCACTATTTCATCCAGAAAGATATGAATAAAAGGTAATAGATGAAATGGGTTGAAATGACAAAACACACACACACACACACACACACACACACACACACACACACAAAAACAACATTCTTTTAGCTCTTTGCAGAAGAAAAGAGATTTGTTATTTTCATCAATGCAATTTCCAAGGGTACTGACTTGGGCATCTTAAGAGAATCTTCCAGAAGAATGCATTATGTTACTGCAAAGTGAGGAGATACTGACATAGCAGGGAGGTTAACTCCCCACTGGTGTGATCATTGCCTTTCCCACTTAAGGGCTCTTGCTCATGTTCTTTCTATCTGGAAATGTTCATTTATATTTTGCCTGTCCTTTAAGATACAGCAGAGAGGTGACACTGCAATGGGGTAGAATTTTATACCTTTCTTCGAAGGTGTCCTCACAGGTGTCTATCCCTTATTCTAGCAACAATTTAAAGTTTCTTGAGATTCCACAAATTTATGTAATAGTTTCCCTTTAAATTACTGAGCACATACTCCAATCCTAAACTAATCTGTGTTCATACAGAAGTCTGACATAGTAGACTCCAGGGAAATGACATCAATATGAAAAAGAAGTTAAGATAAGGTTTTGATGAGACTGTGAAAGAAACGCATCAAAACACTTATCACTATTATTAAAAAAGTACTAGTTTTATATAGGAGAATGGATAGGATTTGGGGGGGAAACATCACTCCTTGAAATCTGTACAGGGGCTTCTTATGTATGAAATTGAACTGGGGCTGTGTTCAAATTCAAAATTGATCATGTCAATTTAGATCATTCTAGAAATAAGTCAGGAGAAGCATTGTTATAGTGATAGTCCAACTGAAAACCAAACCATCAACAATTATGAGGTCTTTCCTGGCAATGAAAGTAAAATACAGTGTCTCCTGGGAAACACTTTGTGAGTTCATGCGATCAGTTCTGCTGACGACTTGACATGACAACCGGACACTAGCTACTGCCTCTTTCCTCAGCCAGTCAACTATGCAACTCAACACCGGTAACAGTGGCTTTAAGAAAAAAAAATCACATTTGGTTTTTTATCTTTATTTCTTTTATACTTACGAGTGTTTTGTTTGTGTCAATATATATGTGCTATGTGTCGGCAGGTTGCCCTTGGAAGTCAGAAGAGGGCTTAAGTGAAATACCATGTGGGTGCTGGGAATCAAGCCTGGGTTCTCTGCAAGAGCAACAAGTACTCTTAACTGATGGGCCATCTCTCCAGCCCTAACAGTTTTTCATGGACTTTATTTTTTTTATTGTCTTTTAAAATTTTTATTTAAGTTTTATTATATGCACATTAGTGTTTCGGCTGCATGTATGTCTGTGTGAGGGTGTAGGATATCCTGGAACTGGAGTTACAGACAGTTGTGGCCTGTCGTGTGGATACTGGGAATTGAATCTGAGTCCTCTGGAAAGAACAACCAGTGCATTTAACCACCGAGTCATCTCTCCAGCCCCGTAGTTTATTTTTTGAAGTATTTTTCTTTTCACAGTGTAACTGAGAAGAAAGGACTGTGAGTTCTTACAAACTTTCTGTTTCAGCAGCATATGTTCTGGCCCTGAGTATGCCTTTGTTATAATCAATGAGACTCTAATGAGAACTTAGAAGCCCATAGCTTATACCAGGGTTCACTCTTGGTGTTGGGAATATTCTGTGGTTCTTGGCAGCTGTAGAATGTCATGTGCTTACAATTATAGTGTCACACAGAATAGTCTCTCTACCCTAAAGCATCTCTGTTCTACATATTCATCCCCCTCTCTGCTTACCCTTGGCAACCCTGTTCCTTCTACCGTCACCCTAGTTATGCAACAGTTACTGTTAATGGAGCTATTGCTATTGCTTAATACCGTCAAGACAGCACAGTAAACGATTTGCATGAATTATTTAACCGAGTCTACTAAAGTAGGACCAACCCCTTTGTAGGAACGAAGAAAAAAGTTGAACAGATTTAGCCACCTGTGTGAAACCATACAGCCTGGTGTGGGCAGAGCCAAACTTCAGGTCCATAATAGTCTTTCTTTTCTTAGAGTCTATCCTATTGTTCCCACAATACTCTGAAATATATGAGTTGCAATTCATCATGTATTCGTATCTGACATTAAGGTTACCAAAGCCAGAGCCATTTCTTTTATCAAATTTGTCTTCTATTGCTTCCTTACAAGTCAGCAAAATTGGTGCTCTCCTTGTCCATTTAACAGACAGGGCTCTTCTGCATCTTCCCGTTTTCTTGTCATTTGAAAACTGTAAATAGATAAATAAACTTAATTTTCTTACACAGAAGAAGTATAGTGACTGAAATATCTTTGTTTCCTTTTTTAATTGAAATATAATTGCATCATTTTCCTACTTCCTTGCCTTCCTTCAACTCCTCTCACATCCATCCTGCTCCCCACAAGCTCCCTTCCAAATTCCTGGTCTTGCCTGCTTTCTTTAACTGTTATTCTCCTCCTGTCTCTCCTTCCCTCTCCTTTCCTCCCTCCTCCCTCTCTCCCTCACTCACACAGGAGCACATAAATATGTGAATACTGCCTACTGAGTCTATTTAGTGTTATTTGTATGTATATGATTTCAGCACTGACATCCTTAACATTTTTAGTGCCTATAGGTCCTATCCAATCCCCTCAATCTGAGTTCTGGCTTCTATATCAGTTAATGTTCTATCTCTATTCACTAAGCCTGCAATCATTTTCTCTCTGTAGCTCTCATTAAGCAGTCAGATGATTCTCTGAGTTGCCATTTGTATTTAGATGAATCTAACCCCCTTTTCTTCTCCTTCTCCTTCTCCTTCTCCTCTTCCTCCTCCTCCTCCTCCTCCTCCTCCTCCTTCTTCTTCTTCTTCTTCTTTCTCCTCCTTCTCCTTCTCCTTCCCCTTCCCCTCCTCCTTCTCTTCCTCCTCCTCCATATCTGAGCTCATATTTGCTGTCCCTCTATAATCTACGGTATAAGTGATGAATGAAGTTTCTGACTCAGAGAAGGCTCTGCAGGTGTGTATAGATTCCCCCATGAACATAATGAAGTGGGAGAGCTGCAGAAATAGAACAAACTATGCCCAGGAAAGTCCTTCATTTAACTATGCCAAACAATACAAGGCCCATCTGGGATCAGGCAGGCCCCAGGCCTCGTAAGATTCTGAGGGAATGATTATGACAAAGAAACAGAGAGCCTCACCAGGTCACCAAATGTTTTGGTCTCAATGACAACTTCACACTTGAGAACAATGAATGACAGGGAAAATATTGGAAAAAGGAGCCATTTCCTGAGAGCACCAGTCTAGTCTTGGTGACAGCATCTGGGTGGGGTGGAATTAGTAATGCCGGAACACAGATTTCTTAGGCTCCCATTCCTCCTTTCTGGAAAGGGGGCTTTCATTGCGAACGTGTTGCTTTGCTTTCATTCTTTCCCTCAGAATGGGTAGAAGTAGATAACTTGAAAACTTTTGGATCCTAGACCATGCTCCTTCAAAGAATTATGTGCAAATTTTTGTGGGAAGGACTGTATACCATCCAGGAATAACTTTGTGCTGCTGCTCACAGCAAGACCTGAACTCTGTTGTGCTAAACTATTTGCATATTTTGGCTACGAAATCAGTTAGCCTCTAAGAATGTCTGTCGGGGATTATCTTGATTGTATTTATTAATACGGGAAAACCCATCTTAAAACTACGGGCAGAGCTATTCTCCATGCAGGGGATACTGGACGGTATGATAGGAAGAAAGTCAGCTGAGCACTAGCATGGATGCCTGCATCCTTTCTGTTTCTTGATAGTGGCTGCTGTATGATCTGCTGCTTCCAGCTCCTGCTACCTCCACTTCTCTGCTGTGGTAGACTGTTCCCGGTAGTGTGGCACAGTAAAGCTTCTGTCCCTTAAGTGACTTTCGTCAGAGTGTTTTTTCACAGTAATAGGCAAAGAAGGCAAAATAGTTTTATTTTACATTTTTCCCTTCAGCTCTACAGGTGAAGCTGAGGTTTGGAGCGGTGACTAGGCTTGCTGGAGGTTGTATAACTGGTAAGATGACAAGTAGAATTCGACCACAGTCCTGTTTATCCCGTAGCCTGTTTATAAACCAGAAAGAAGAATAGGCATTAATTGCAGGCTTAATAATTAAAACTAACACCTCAATTAGCTAATCCTCAGCTGCACCCACACCACGCACACACAATGGGCAGGCAGCTTCCAGCAACTGCGCAGGCAGATATTTCAAGTGAAATATGGTTGCTATGTAGATACCGAGGCTTGGCAACAAAAGGAAAACAAAATCCGTAGCTTCCGAGGAGACTTTGAAGATACGTTCTTCAAAGGAACAAATGATTATCCAAAAGGTATTTGGATGCATTTCCAGGAATTGCTATTGTGTTATAAATGACAATTTTTACTTTCTTTGAAGAAACACAGGTCTCTGAGAAATCTGGAGATAGCGGGACACATAGTTCAAATAACTTCCTAAAATGTAAGCAGCAGTGAGACCTCAGTGAAAAGACCGCTACCAGCAGCAACCATTAATTCTTTCTTCTTTTATTCCTTTCTTCCTTCCGTTTTCATCATTCCGAAATCCACAAAGCAGTGCATAAAGTGCACATAGTGATTTTATTATACTCTATTTGATTTTTGAGATGGGGTCTTGCTATGTAGCACAGGCTGACCTCACGTTTGCTGCAATTCTTCTGCCTTAGCTTCCCGAGTGCTAGGGTTATAGGCATGTGCCATCAAACAGAGACTTTTGAAAGTGACTGTAAAGCAAACACCCCAAAATACGAGCAACAATATAACAACTATTAGCTCATTAAATGATGAGTTTCGAGTGTCCTTTCCCATCAAGTCCTTTCCTCCTTAGAGATCATCAAGTCACTTTCTTACCATTTCTTCCTTGTTTATCATGAAAAAGAGAAAAATTCTGAAGGGTTTTGGATTTAATAACAGGGACTGGATGATGGAGAAGAGAGATGGAGGAGGTTAATTAGTTAGCAGTCACACCGAAAACAATGAAAGTATAAACAACAAAATTTAATCATCACCTGTAGATGTTTTGCATCCTTCCTAAGCCCAACAACCAGAACCAAGAATTGCATGTCCCTAGAAGATGCTAATTCTCCTTCTCCCAGCAGTCCTTGGTTTTTGCCTAGAGTTGGGACACCATGAAAATTCCCCCTGCCTCATTGACATGACCATTGATATTGCTATGGGAACTTGACAACTTGACCCGGGACCATTTTCTGCCAAGCATCTCATCACATCCTTTTAGTTTAGATTTCCCACCGTCTCTGTATTTACAAATACTCTTCTCTAAAAATTAGTACCAGGTGGTGGTGGTACACATCTTTAATCCCAGCACTCAGGAGGTAGAGGCAGGCAGATCTCTGTGAGTTCAAGGCCAGCCTGGTCTGCAGAGTGAGTTCCTAGACAGCCAGAGTTACAACAGAAAAGCCCTGTCTAGAAAAATTTTTTTTTAAAATTAGTATATTTTTAATTGAAATAAAACTGTATCATTTTTCCTTCTCCTTTTCCAAGTTCCATTCTCTCCCAGCCACCCTCCTTAGGGTCTATCCCATGTTCCTTCCACTCTCAAGTTGATAGCCTCTTTTCTTTATCATTGTTGCGTGTGTGCGTATGTGTGTGTGTGTGCGCGTGTGCAAATATATATATATACATATATACACACACACACACACACACACACACACACACTCAACAATAAATATATATACTCAACAACTTGTTAAGTCCCATTTTTGTTGTTTGCGTGTATATGATTTCAGGGCTGATGACCCTGCATAGAACACCAATTAACAGGGCTTATTCCTAGGAGACGGTAATTCTCCTTCTCCCAACAGTCATTGGTTGCCTGTAGTTCTTTGTCTAGGGGTGGGACCCCATGAGATTTTCCCTCTTCTAAGTTAACGTGTCCATTGGTATTCCCATTGTTTCAGTCTTGTTAATGCAGTCATTTCTAGGAGAGACTCTTTCACAGCAGACTCCCTGGTCTTCTGGCTCTTACACTCTTTCTGTCCCCTCTTCCACAATGCTCCTTGAGCTGCAGATGCAAGAACTGTAATGTAGATGTATTTGTTGTTGCTGAGGTCCCCATGTTCTGTTTATTTCTGAACTATGTCCATTTGTGTGCTGGTGGCAAAGGGATCCTGATAGTGGGAGAGAAGGAAGAGCATCAGCTCCTGCCTCAGGGCAAGTATCCAGTCCATGGCATATCGTGTGGCCTTTAAAACTGCAGATCCTAGAACACTGATTGAGTCCCAAAATGGGAAAGCCCCCCCCCAGAGCAGTGACTACTTCCCCCTCTTTAGGAAACCTTGTTCACCAACATCAACAAGACAGATAGTCCAAGGGCTTAAACAAAGACGTGAAAAGATGATCGGATCTTTTCCAACCTTGCCCATCCCCTCACCCCCACTCCCATTTTGATAGGCTGATTGAAGTGTCTAGTAAGCATAAACCAAAGCAATTGGACCTCTCCCTTATACAACACCCTGCTTCCTCTATAAAAGCCCTGCTTTTTTTGCAATAAAGTAGATCTGCACCGGGAGGCTGGTCTCTGGAGTCTGAGTTTCTTGGGCTAGTGACTCTGTCGTCCTCAGCCCCTTGGGGACCACCCTGCTTCCACAAAAGACTACAGTTGTGGTATTTCTGCGATGGTCTCTATTTGCTCTAAAGAGAGGCTTCTTTGATGAGCAGTGATAACTACAGTTGTCTGTGGGTATAAGAATAATATTTAGAATATGGTAAGGAGTTATGTTGGTCTAGCTCACCTTTCTGAGGCTGCACTTGACACGGTTGTCAAGGAGATATTGTAGGTATCATTTCTGCTGTTCTTAGCACCAATAACAGTAGACGTGAGTAGGAATGTAGGTTAGTGGTAGAACACGTGTCAGCATTCACGAGGCTGAGGGCTCCATCACAGTAATGTAACAAGACAAAACCAATCAACCAACCAAAAAAAGAGGTTGTGATTTTCTTCTATCGGTAACTTCATAGCTTCACATGACTATATAGTAAATCCATGGATGTTGAAAACTCTAATAGAGCCTTTATATTTTATAAGAATTAAGACTTACTTGGCCATCTTCTGGTATGTCTATTTGCTCACAGAAACTGTGTAATACTTTTCTCATAATTAAGACATTCACTTTTATTTACATGGCATAAAAGGAAAAAAATCTAATAGGTCAACTTTAAACAGTAAGATATTTGATACCGTATTTGTATTTACATGTCGTTCTGGGAAGAGCAGATTTGAAAGACGACCAAGGTTAATGTTCTAGTAATCAGCTAAAGTTAATTGATGAGGACACTTAAGAGGAAAATAAGATTATCTTGACAGCTTTTCATTAGGATAACAACTTGACAAAGGACTATCTAATTTTTTCTTTAATCACAACAAATTATTATTAATAACAGCTGTCTGAGTTTCTTTTCTCGTTGCCGTGGTAAAATTTCCTAACGAAAGCAACATAGGGGAAAAAGTTTATTTGACTCACAATTCCAGGTTACAGTTCTACGCCGTGGGAAAAAATCAAGGCAGCAGTAAATTGAAGAAGCTGCATCCACAGCTCTTGCAGAGATAAGTGCTCTAATGCATGCATGTTCAGCTAACTTCTTCCTTTTTACTTAGTATAGAACTCCAAGCTTAGGAAATGGTGATGCCATAGTGAGTAAATCTTTTTACATTAATTAAGGGAATTAGACTAATCCCTCCGCAGGCATTCTCAGAGGCCCTTCTCTCAGATTCTAGATTGTGTCAAGTGGAGAATGTTTACTACACAGAAGCTCTCTCTCTCTCTCTCTCTCTCTCTCACACACACACACACACACACACACACATCACATATATTAAGATCTTTGCAGACGTAGAATATGATTGATAAGTCTTCTTCTCCATTAACTGGGACTTGAGAGTCCTAAAACAGTGATATAAAACAGTGTTTATTCCAAACAATGCTTAAAGTTCTCTCTAGCTTTGTAAATTTAGTCCAGAAAGCAAAGATCTAAACACGTTAGTATTAAAAGGTCAAAGTAAAGCAAGTCAAGATTCTAGCACGCAATGGGAAGGGGTTCAAAAGTCCCCACCCATAATTGAGGAGTTGTGGACAGTTGTTGGCTTCTGATAGAGGGAAAGTTGGTTTTATTAAATGGTGTGATACTTAGTAGGCAGGCCATGCTCCAGTGGACGGCCCCATATTCAGAAGTTTATGGGCAACACAAGATGGAGTGTTAAGTTAAAAACAAAAGACATGAAGTTGAGGGCAGTGTGGAGGTGAGGATAGACGTGGGAGGAGTTAAGGGGAGGAACTGGGGTGAACGTAATCAAAATACATTTTGTAAAATGCTCAAAGAATTAATACTTTAAAAAGCAATGTTCCAATATTCCAGAAACTTCTGACAAATTATTTTTTCCCACGTGAGCAATTTTTAATTCTCTTTTCTTTCTTATTTTTTCCCATTGAGGGAAATGACTTACTGAGACATAAGCCTTTCACAGCTTATGGAATATGTCTTACATATTACACTGTGAATGAATATCTGTCACAATTTTCAACTGGGTCAGAAAATATTAACAGAAAAGCAAAAACGGATTTTTTTGTTGTTATTTGGACACATACTCTCGTGTTGATTTTAATAAGGTTTTAGGACCATACTGGTGAGCATCACAGCTCTTATGTCCTTCTGCCTCTGGTTGTATGTGAGCTTAGACAAATAGAAGAGACTATTCTATCAATGTCTCTGTGTTTGAATTCAAGGACACAATAAGGTAGTAATATGGAGAGCAGAGGGAGTGAGATTTCTCACGCTGGAGAATTGGGCAATACTGGGAGGTCTTGACTAAAGATAAAGAACGGGCTTGCTCCTGACATGCATGCTGGGCATGTACAAACCGTGTCAATTTACGAATTCTTTTCTCTCCCTGCCTTTCGTTTTTTACGTTAATCACAGCAAATTAAAAATTTGTGGAAGACTATTGTTTTTATATGATAGATTTATATAATCATGGCTATACTTGTTAATCTTAAAAGAATAATAAAAATAACAACTCATAAATAACATACAAACAAATCCATTTAAGTTAAGCTGAAGTTTACCATATTTTAAACATAATTCAGTTTTATTCAGTCGTCTTATTGTTTACAATTGTGGCTTTTCCAGCTGGTTAGCAATGTACAGAAGAGATCTTATACCTAGATGTATACACTTAAGGATGAATTGTTTAACATTGAAAACGTTTTTCCAAGCAGGTACAATTTTATGAAAATTGGACTAATTCATGAAGATCTACAGAATTTATTAATTTCCATAACAAAAGACAATAAAAATATTTAAAACTAGTAGGCGACAGTGGTTTATTATACAAGAATGTTGAATGTGTGAAGTTTGAGGGGAAGGCTTTGATAAAGTAGTTCCTTCCTTCTCCACTCCCTTTTTCTTTTTTTGTATGTGTATCGCCTACATCTTTTTGCTGACTAAATGTGTGTCCATCTTCAGTGTCAACAGGGACATGCACTAAAAGCTTCACAATATTTAGCTAGTGTTCTTTTGTCTGTAGGCATAGGAGGAGATGAAAGGAAACCTTAGACCCTGAATTGTCTTGGTTTCAGGCATGGCTATTGAAGCCTATGTGCTTTTACTTTAGCTGAGCATGGGATCTGAAAGTAAACAGATGTGTTTTTAACTTGTATCTCTATGCACATTTGTCATATTTATAAATACAACATCCTCATCGTTGGAAATGTGATTTTCTTAATTTTTTTATTTGCATATGCTTGTGGCTTTGGCTCTCACCAAGCCACATGTAAGAAATCTTTTTGTTCAAGCACAGGAGTTCTGATTTTTTAAAGGGGGTTATGAATTCCAGCCACTGCACTGCTCCTGTAGAAGTCCATGGGAACTTACACAGATAAGCTCTGAAGACAGGAACAAGTGTGTACAAGAGCACTGGGAGAATGTGCTTCCTGATGGCTTGGGTGCAGGTTGGTACGGAGGATACAGGCAGGAGGCATATGTGGTGAGGAGGCTGGGGGAAATGCTTTGAAGGCACCATTTTCTTGAGAGCGTTTCCACATAAGCAAACCTTGGAATAGAAATTGTAACTTACTGAGGGTTCAGCCCTGGTGAGAGTTCAGTGACTCAGGAGGGAGAGGGAGAGTCGGCAAATAATATGAATAAAACCACACCTCTTATAAATGGTACCTGACTTTTCTCTTTATTCAGGCCTTTTTTCTCTCCTTCTCTAGTCTCCTTCTCCTCTTTCCTCTCCCTACTGTCTGTCTCTTTTTTAGACAAAGCCCCTCATGGGAAAAGATCACATTACAAACACATCTTAATCATAAGCTTAAACTTCACATAATGATTACAGGTTTTACGTTTCAGTGATTACAGTTCCATATTTTTTTTTAAAAACAATTTATCTTAAAACCCACACCCAAACACGTAGTTTCCCATATATTTCCTCCCCATAATACGTCTATATACTAGAAGCAATAATATTTTTTAAAATTATAGATTGACAGAGTTTAAGCAAGCCAGCTTCTATTGTAGCTGGCAGGTAGCAGTCTTGCGGTGCTAGGAAATGAGTACATGTCATAGTATCCTAACCTAACACAATTCTTAGTTAACACAGTGAAACAAGTTTATTATAAGTAGAAAAATTTAAGTCAAGGGGCTTTTGGTTTTCTTAGGTAAAAGGAGAATTTGCTGCACAGCTTTATATCCTCAAGGTGTACACAAAAACCATCAGCAAAATTTAATTTTAGAAACCAGGAAAGAATCAATTTTATTTGTAGTCAAGGAAGTTCAAACTTAACAATGGACACTGAAACTCATTTGTTATTACTTGATCATGGGTCTGTTTTTCACAGGCAAAACTCTTGGGCCCTAGTACTTAAGCTTTCTTTATTTTAGCTTTTCTAACCCTGACTAAACAAGTCCCTAGCAAAAATATGTTTTCTTACTTTTATGTTATTCCTTAGGTTACTAATGTTTCTTAAGTTGCTGATTCCAAGGAAGCTGGAAAACATTCTAATCTGATCCTGTAACTATACATGAAAAACATCTACTGTTCCTAACTACATTTGATTTGTAGTTATTCTTTCTGGAGTTTCAATTGAATCACTAGTTTAATAGAGTTGCCTGGCCCAAGTGGCATTGCTGGAGGGAAAATCATCATCATTGTTATGTGTGCTAGTAACACTGCCCAGTGAGGGATTAGAGACCCCATAGAACTTTCATACCACAAAGAGAGACAGGGAGACCTTGGTAGCAACAAGCACAATAAGGATCAGCAGTGGCAAAGAGCATTCAAGGGACAATCTCCCAAGACTTTGTCAAACTGAGGTAGATTCATTGTAGTTTTTGCTAACCAGTGAACTACACTTTTGAAGCTCCAATGAAGGCTGCCCTTCCTCTGCGTTGCTCCCAGCAATAATTGTTATGTGGATGTCTAGATTTAAAATCTTATAAGAGGTATCATGGAGTCTTTTCTTCTTCATAAAAATCTGTCAAAGATTCTTCAAATAACCTTGTGACTCTCCCAAACCTGTTAAGAAGTAGCTTCGGGTGTGTAAAGCTCCTGAGAGCACCATTTCAGATGCTATAACAAAGAAAGATAAAAAGAGATGGAATCTAAGAGCTTTGGCGTTTGGCTCAGCTTTCAGAACATTTGTCCTGTGTTCTCTTCTCTCCTAGTTCCCATTTTTCGTGCATGTCAAGAGTGCAGAGGTTAAAACTGAAGAAGAATAGAACGAAGCTGCTTGATAATGAAGTACCAGCGGTTCATTAAGCATTCCTTTAGGCCATATCACAGTGTAATACACATTTTAAATGAGTTTTATTTTCGTGTCATTTATATAAACAAGACATTTAAAAAAAGATAGCACTAAAATTAAAGTTGCCTTAGAGATTGTCCTGTCTACATGTGATTGGTGAGCGTTTCATCTTGAAATATAAAGTAGTCTCAAAAAATACAAATTTAGATTGCTGCAATAATAATTACAATCTTAAGTAAGGTGGATACTATTTTTGGTTAAAGACTTTTTTATGTTCTCTTACTTATTTTATAAAACAAATATACAACTCTCTGTTTTAATAGTATAGTCATAAACTAAATTGAAAAAAAATCTCTCAATTGTTCATCTGATATATAGGTATCAAGTCTGGGGGAAAGTTAAAGCGCATTCTTATTCTGGATAGGTATAGGGCTGGCTCCCCGACAGTTATTCAAACAGGACAGTGATTTTCATAGCCCAAAGTGTCACAATTTTAAAATATTAAGACAATGATCCAATAGACTTCAAAGGGGTTACTAGGCATATTGGAATGCCATCATCTATGTTTAAGAGGCTGGGCACAATGAAAAACATTTGGATACAGTGGGTTCTGTTATGCCATCTAACTTGGGTAGATCTTGTAGATCTGGGGATTTCCATGGCTCTGGGAAATAATCAGGACTGGATAGAAAAGATAAATGGTCCCCATGGAAGGCGGGTATGGTTTCACACTTGTTTGTTGAACATTTGGCTAAGAAAGCATTTTCTATACCTCTAGCAAGACCTTCTTCTGCAGTTTCTCCGTAGGATCTAAATTCCAGTCCTTTTGCTTGGTTTCTTGAAGGTCCAGAAGTCTTTAAAGTGTTTTAGTAGTCAACAGATTAAAAAGAAAAGTGCTCCATGAAGTTCAGGTCTTTTTTTTTTAACTTAATAGAGACAGAGAAGTAAATGCCAAACCAACTTTGTATTCCATCTTGACTAGATGCAGCAAAAGCTTCAAAGTAGAAATCTTAGCTGTGTCTCATGACCGTCAAGGTCATTGCTCAACGTAACTCACTGCATAGATCAGGATTACTTTTGTCACCATTTAAAGTAGCCTCATCATTATTAGGCTCTGTTGCTGTCTAGTCTGAACTCATGGTTTTGTGCCAGACACTTAAAGAGGTAGATTAATTTTCTCCTGGCACCAGGACCCACTTAGTGTGTTATTATTGCTGAATCCTTAATGATACCCTAAAGACATGAAAGAGTTCATGTTCTCCCTTTAGCTTTAGGAGTTAAGACTATAGAAAAATCTGGATTCTTGTTATTATAACCAGAGATAAAGGAGATAATATGCAGAGATAATTGGTGCACAGCGACTATAAAAGCATGACAAGCTTGGACAATTCTATTTGGTCAGACCACATATTAGTGCATGAGGATAGTTGATAGATTTCTGCATGCTTTAATCCTTACAGCTGTTTGATTTTAGATTTACACAGTGTCTGTCACCCAGGTCTTCTTTTTGACTACATGCTGAACGTTGGACGAGTTAAAATTGTTTTGTTATGACCTATTCGCATTACCCAAGGGGAGATGGCTTGCGATGTGAGACTCAATTTTCCTATATACCACTGAGCACTAAATATGCATCTCAGGATAAATGGGTTGCTGTGAACATGATGTATGACCATGAAAACTCAAGTTGTTCACTCTTGCCTAAGCATAGTGCTGGAAAGCACTACAGCTAGAAAGCTTCCATCCTAAGGGAAGAACAACTGCCCTCGTTTCAGTGGTTGTGAGAGGTTGGGTTATAAGCATGAGCGCTGGCCAGGGCTTGCTTTGAAAAAGAACTCATTTAGGAAGTTTGTTATGAAGGAGAAAAAGAAATGACTCCATGAACTGGTGCTAGACAATACCTAGACATTCCATAGTGTAATGTGCCTGTAACTGTCCCGTCATCACTAAGGTTAACTGTGGAAACCACAGTCTTCTCTAGCCAAATGGCATCCTCTCTCTCACCTTCCTAAGATTTCCTTTTAATACTATGGATGTTTATGTTAAGCTGATTTCACTATGCTAAATGTGTGGGAGGATAAGTTAGAAAAACACATATATGCCTTTGGCTTGTATATCTTTGTTATTGTGCTTGACCACTGATGCTACTATTCTTAAAGAGTATTTTTCAACAAACACTTTTAAGTTTTCAAAAAAAAAAAAAAAATCAGTGCCCAATTTCATATAGTTTGTTTCCTTTCTTCATTAAAACTCTCATATTCCATAATTCAGACCAAACATCTAAACTGACCGCCCTGAACAGTTTTAGCAACCAGTGTATCTCTTTTGTATCCGCAGTGCAGGGGATAAACATCCCACAATGCACAGAACAGCTTCCCCTTCCCGGAAGTATCAGGAACAAGATGTCAATAGAGTCAAGGTTCCGCAAATCTACTTTTGAGCTAAACAGCTGGCAGGATGAATGGGGAATAAACCAGAGCCTGGGTTAGATCTACCACACACAGACTGTTTTAAAAAGTCAGATTTAATGATGATGAAGTATGATTCATAGAGCTTCTGTTCCAAGAATACCCAAACCTCCTTTCTCTTCCTGAGCTTCGTTAATATGCTCATATTCACTACTGGTTCTCTAAAATAAAGCACTTCGTGTTCACTCTCCTACTTTTTTGATAATGTGCTAAGGGGAGACATAGTCTAGAACAATTACTGACGTGTCACATTCTCATCATAGCCCAATCTACTGGCACTCCAAACAGCCAGAGAGGGCTACAGATTATATGTGTGACAACACTCATGTCAACTTTTAATGAGGGGCTTGTTGGAGCTGCACATTGACTGTGTCCGAAACACGCAGATGCTGTGGCAGAGCAACTGCTCAGTAACTGATTGGGTTTCCAGATTCTGGGGATCATGTCAAGACTCATTCACATTAAGGCAACCTGGGAGTTGCAACTGACAGTAAACTAAACTAATTTAGGAAGGGCATCTGTTGCATTCTCCCTCCCATGGCCTTTAACAGTCCTCCAGGTTTTATACGGGAGGTTATTGTTTCTGTGTCTCATTAGACCATTCCTCCCTCCTCGAAAAGCTGAATCTCTTCCAAGTTTCCAGGTACCTTCTGAACGCTCCAGCAAGTTTCAGAGAGGGCGCTTTGAGTTTCCTTGTGCTGGATGGTTTGACATACCTAATTGAAATAATATATTTTTTAGATATTCTTGGTATGCTATAAAGAAATGTACAGCATGTCACATGATGACAAATATCTACCAGCTTAAGTAGGAAATGTGGAATAAATGTGTCTCACTCTGCAGAGAAATAGTGTTGTTTGAGAGGAAAAAAAAAGAAACCCTACCTCCAGAAATTCTACTTTACGAAGGCAGACAGCTATGCCTAAGAAGGGCATCAATTTGAAGCTAATGTTATAATAAACTGAATAAAGAAGGATACTTGTACAAAATTAGCTATAATTCAGGGAAAGAATAGCTTTCAAAAAGCCAACATAAAAGTGTATAATTTAGAAAATCAAACTCCCTTCCTGGGCTTCAGAGTCCACAAAATAAGAATAAATTTTCTTGTAATAGAATGTCACTGGGGCCTGATGGAAAGAAACAACTAACTCAGTAGCCGGAGCTCCTCCGTGGGCTCTCCAGGTGTGCTCAAAACTAACAGCCAAGAAATTCATTTCTTGGAGGAAATTTCCAAATTAATTTTTAGGTCTGGTCCCTTGGGTGGAGAAACATTTGTAACGGAATCGATAGATGTAAAAGATTGACTACCTGATAGAAAGCAGGGCCATGCCTTTCTTCAGTCTGGGTAGTTTTTTTTTTTTTTTTTTGGAAACCCAAGGGTGCGATAAGGAAGTCCTGGCTGAGAGAGTGACTGTCACAGGGCTGTAGCCAGGCTGCAGCTCTGAAGGCTTACCAGGAGAAAGCTGTGTAATAATGAGTCAGAGGGAAGGAGGGAAAAGGTTTATATGAGAGTAGGAGCAAGCTGGCGCCTGCAGCATCTCTGCATTGGGTAACTCGGCACTGTCTAGACTGGGCTGATTGATAGCCCAGACAGACCCTTTATCCTGCCTGGGTCTCACAGCCATTCAGAGAAAGACGGAGCTTGAAGCTGCTTCCCTGGAGGGCTCCATTTCCTAGGGGCCTGGTCCTTAGCTATTTATTACAGATAATTATCAACTTGGAAGAGAGCTTGGTGAATGAGCAAAGCCGGTGTTTCTGAAACCATCTATATAAGGCTTGCTATATTATAATCTATATAAAGTGTTTATCTGCAAAGGCAAATACTTTAAAATAAATGTAGTTTCTGTTGTATCCTAATCTTCCCTTCATTCAGACTTTGGCTCAAATGTCGGCACCCTGGGGAGGTAGCCATCACATACTGTTCCATCCAAAATACCAGAATCATTCTTCTCAGCCAGGTCTAGTATGATCTGTGGGTATCAGTTATCACTTGATATCATTTATCAAATCAAGTTGTTTATTTTCTATTCTCCTCCCCCGGATGTCTCCCAGTCCTTCCCACCTGAATGTAATATACTAAAGGAAGGAACCACAAGAAGTCTCTCTTGCTCACTTTTTTATTGTCTGCATCTAGGTCATTGCCTAAAAGGTAGTGTGTAGATATGTAAATCCTCTTGATCCTTTCCAAACTGGTTTTGACTTTGTGATCAACCTCCACTTTCACCTGAATTAGTGGCATTGTCATGAGCTAAGGGAAATGGAGGCAGTGGTAGATGGTGGTGCATAAACATCTGTTAGGTGTCTAAGGTGCTCAGGGATCTCTATGGGCGAGGCCTCCTGACCTAGTGAGCTCGTTTCCCTCTTTGCTCTTTAGACCTCCCTTCTTTTTTATCTTAGCACATTAACCTAATTCAAGCTCCCGGAACACCTGATTTTAGTCATCAGAGATCTATTCTTATTTGTTCAAGATTGCAATCAAATGCCTGGTTTCAACACCACTCCTACACCCTTTCTAGGTGGTAAAGTACTTCTAGAACTTCTGGGTATTTGGCAATGTAGAAGCTTTCTGCACCCTGCAGTGATTTTGGGAAGGCATCATTATCTATGGATAATGGAAGGATAGCATCATTGGCAATTGAAGCATACTAGAACTTCAACTCTTCTTCCTTTTTTTTCTCCTTGGTGGTTTTACAAGGCGCACAGACTGCAGCCTGATGGAGCTCACATCCAGTGCTGCCAGTTTACTGCCTTGTTTGCTCACGTGCAACTTGAGGGCAGTAGAATATCTCAACCACTTCACAGAGTGGCTGCAAGAATTATAAAAGTAAATATCTACACGGTGCTGAGACAGAATACGAAATGTGTGCACTATAAGAGTAGTAAGAACAATGGCATTCAACTAGGAACCCAAAGGAGTGTCCCTGAAGTCTTGATTTGGCAGCAAGTATTGGAGGAGTAGGGGTGCAAAGAAGGTAGACTGATGAAGTTTGCTGCAGATTGAGAAATAAATAGATTCTAACAGGAATGGAACATTGTGACTTCTCAGTTGAATCAATAATTGTTGTATTTATATATTTTCTGAGGTAAGGTCTTGCTATGCTGTCTAGGCCACGCTTAAGCAATTCTCCCGCTCCAGTCTCCCTAGTAGCTGAGACTAGAAGTGTGTACCACCATTTTCATATTTCAAACACCAGATAAAATTGAGCACCAAACAGGCATCAGGTACTCCTTCAGCACAGGCAAGACTGTAGCTGGCAAATTCAGCAACAGAGCACATGGACGATATCCTGCAACAAAGTAAGAGCAGCAAAATCACATAGGTATTATGTTAGCTGTGCTCAATTAAGGCATTGGTCCAGTCAATAGAATTGAGACAATAAGCTTTTAATATAAGGCATTTTAATCTCTTTGAAAACTCTGGACATTATGTACCAAGACTACACTTGCTGAAAGCCAAGCCCGAGTCCTTACGATGAGTACATGGAAACTCTTGGGCACCTCTCCTTACCTTGTCCCATCTGTCCTTTGGTCTGCTAGACGTCTGTGACATTTATAATATATTTTATAATAAACTTGCAAATATGTTTCCCCAAGTTATTTAGCCTATCCTAGGATATTAATTGAGATGAAGATTAAGTAGTAGGAACCAATTAATACATGGTCAGCCAGAAATACAGCTGACAGCCTACTATTGTTAATCTGTGTCTGAAGGTATGGAGGAATCTCGGGGAATAGAGCCCTTCCTCTGTGGGGTCTCACTATGGCTTCAGGTGGACAGCTTAGAAATGAAACGAAATTCAGTCAGTGACCACTGAAAACTATTGCTGGTGAGGAGAAGACTTCACACATTTTGGTTATCAGAAATATATTACTGAATGCATGAGAGAGAGAAACACTGCCCCCAACCTCCTATTTTCCTTAGAATTGGAGCCAGAGAGTGGAATTTGTTAGAATGGTTCCAAGTCACAAAAGATATATGATCTAGGAAGAAGAATGACCCAAAATCAGCATGGTGTGAAGAAGCTGCTGTACTTCTAATTGATACCAATTTAGCGATGGACCCAACTCCTGGCATATGGGTTCATTGGCTGTATAAAGAAATGCAAACTATTTTTAAAAAGGAAAGTATATGGGCTATTGTTATTGCTTTTGATTGCTTCCCAGAAGTTGAAGGTAAGTCCCTATTGTTGAAGAAACCATGTGCTTTGAACATAAGATGGAGGATTTGAGCTGGACCTGACCATAAAACTTTCTTACCAACGACTAGCTTTAGTAGTTTTAGAAGGTGATATACAAGCTCCTAAGATCAGAAAGCAATCAATACTCTAACCTGGCTGCAATGCCTCTGAACCACAACAATGACCACTGTGGAAAGATATCCCTAAAGATACAATAGTAGCACTTATATGTTGGCAGCAACCAACAGCTGATGAATTGACTTCAAGTCATGCTTAACAGGAGAAAAATAATGACTGATATCGTAAGTCTAGTCAACTACACATGGCTAGTGAGGTCATGGATCTTAGAGGAGAACTTACTGCTGCCATTTTCCTAAACCAGTATTATTCCTAACTGCCTTGCAAATGCTTTTCCTTATCTTTTCCACAGATAAGAGTAGATCTCAGCCCTCATCAAAGAATCTTCCTTCCTTCCTTCCTTTTTTCCTCCCTCCCTCCTTTCTTTCTTCCTTCCTTTCTTTCCTTCCTTCCTTCCTTCCTTCCTTCCTTCCTTCCTTCCTTCCTTCCTTCCTTCCTTCCAGTAAAAGGAGTAGACCATTACAGAAAGCCAGAACTAGTCAAACTGCAGAGAACAAATGATTGGAGTGCTCAGCCTCAAGTGATATTTGATAGATCAAGTGGCATTTGATATATATCATATATATAAATATACATACATATACAGCATAATTCCTGCACCTAAGGCCCAGGGAACATGGAAGAGAGGGTGCTATGACTGTAAGAACCAGAGGACCAGGAAGCCTGCTGTGAGACTGTGCTTTCCAGCTATGACAGGGAAGCTACACCCATGAAGCCATAACAACATCACTGCCTAAAGAAGACCCAAACAGTTCCTGCAACAGTTGACATCCCAACACTGATAGAAAAATGTCTCATGGGCCCGTCCCTAGATGAAGAGCTATAAAAAATTAATAGCTGCTGAGACAAGGAGAATAAGACTTTTTCAGGGATAAGGCCCTGAGTAGTTATCCAGTACCAAGTGGCCAGCCCTGTTGTAGCTCACAAATATCACAGTAAGGTGTGACTATATAGCCAGTGAACCAATAAAAGAGGAGGCCTTATAAGTTTAGGAGTGACCAGATTTTCAGAAGGGTAGAAAGATAGGAGAGGAGAAGGAGAAAAGAGAGGGAAGGGAGAAATGATATAATTATATTTTTATTAAATAAAACAAAGGTAACATAAGACCCCTTTATTACTCTCTATGTTATTAGTTAAAATAAAATTGAGAGTGTTGGCTTGGCAAGATGGCTCAGTGCATGAAGCTCCTTGCAAGCCAGGTGACCCTAGTTTGAGTCCCAGAATACACAACAAAATAAAAAACCAGAAAGGTCATATGTGTTAATTGGCGTCTGTAATCTCAGTCCTTCTACAGCAAGGTGGTTGGTAGAGACAGGAGAATTTCCTGGAAGTTCATGGGCCAAATACACTGGAGTATACAGTTTATAGGCCAGATAGCTGAAGTACCCCTCTACAAGGAAGAAACAATAAAAGAGACCCTGCCTCAGCATGGTTGAAGGGACTTCTGCTAGTTGCCCTCTGACCCCCACTCACATGCCAAGGCACTCACGTGTTGTCACACACACACACACACACACACACACACACACACATACACACACATACACACACTGTAATAAATAAATAATAATTTTGTTGGGTCACATCTTAATGCTTGTCTAAGCTCAGATTTCATTTAGTCACAGCTACAACATCCCTTTCCTTTTGTAAGGGAATATACACACAGACAAGAGGAAGGGCTCAAGAACTTCGGGTATCAAGAGGGTTGAGAGTATTGGGCAAGTGGAAACCAAAAGGGCCATTCCCTGGCACACAGTAAGCCCTGTGTATGCTATATCACACATTATTTTCTTTGAAACCAGGCATCAGGCTCTGAGAAGAAGAAAGAGATTTCACCCCTGTGAGATCACTGGACTCCAGTTCTGGGGGCCAGCTTCTGCAGCTGCATTCTTGCCTGTAGGAGATGCCTACCTTGCACTGACTGAGAAGTTACCCTGCATCATAAGATGTCAGTCTTATGTCATGCAATCTCTGGCAGGATACAGACAGCCAACTCATCTAGGATAATTCCTAAGACATTGTAAGAAAATAATATCCCCAGTGTGCCAGACCTCAGGGACGCCATATGGAACTTGATGGTACCACCAAAGGGAGGTGAGGAGGAACTACCATGCAAATCTGTAGACTTCAGTTCTGAGGAGGATTTATTTTGGTCCGACTTTGGTTAGCATATAGCCGCACTCTGGGGAAATCTTGAAAACGAGGGCCCAGAAGAAGTCATGACCAGCCTCATTCTCTTTCCCCATGAGCTCATGCTGGGCTCTGCTGTGGTCAAATACAGCTAAAGGCAGAGGAAGATAGAGCCTGTAGTGTGGATCACACATACTCTCATAACATTCCTGGAAGGTAATTATTCTACTCTTTCAGAAGAGGAGCTTGACTTTGAAGGCATTTAAACAAGTTAATACATGCGTTTGTGTACAGACACACACACACACACACATTTATATAATATTTATAGTCTGGTTTTTGCTTCAAAATTTGACATAAAGATTGCCTCTCTCCCGAAGACACTATTTTGACAAATGATTTTATCACCGGACATCACTTCCAGGAGCATTTTTGAGTAGCTGCTTGTGGTCTTTTATAATGTACAACTTTTGGATTCAATTGTATTTTGTTACATTTGCACTCACTTTATTTTTTGTGTGAAGGGATACATGATGGTTTCCATGTGTTGTGCTCTGTCCTATGTATTTGTGAAATGCCAGTTCAATTAATCACTCTAATAGCAATGCGAGACAGCTACTATTATTAAGCCAGCCACAGATATTAGAAAAGTGAAGTATTGTGCCCAGAGTCCTATGTCTAGTGAATGGTGGAGTTCGTACTGAAACACAGATGATTAGGTTTGGTTTCTTAACCATTCTGCTTTACTGGCTCTCATATATGCATATATTGTAAAATTGGTATCATCCTGTTCCCTACTTCTTTTTTATTACTTAACTATATGCCTTTTTACATGAATTTATAAAGTAGTTCCTTTTCTTGCATTCTCATTCTAACTAGGAATACAAATAAATATTTTAGTAAGGAATGGAACATGTCAGTAACAAGCTGCTAAGATTCAAGTAGAAAAACTACTCTCTAACAAGCACATATTGAGAGAGAGAGGGAGGGAGAGAGAGAGGGGGGGAAGGAAACCAGGAAACCAAAGTGGAAAACTTCCTATTTCTAGTCAAATATCAAATCATTTCACTTGCATAGTTATTCTCATATGAGTCACTTAAATAAGACTCAATGTATTCATTTGGTTCTACATATTTAATTAATTACATAGGACGAGAAATAATTTATTAGAGATCAGTTAATGCTAAATATGCACTTTGATTTGGGTGCCTGATATGGACAGGAACTCTGGAGATCTGGGAGCATGGTGGAATAATTTTACCAGATTGTTTTTCTAACTTGCTAATGGTATAGTAAGTAGAGGTGAGATAAAAACACACAAGCTTAGAAGTGTGTTTTAAACTTGTATTTATATTCCCCATAATTAATGCACTGAAGTTCTACCCCCAACATGTATAATGGCATTTGAAGCCAAGAACATTCGAAGGTAATCAGGGATAACTTGAGTTTAACAGGGTCACAAGGATGGGGCTTTCATAGATGTATGCTATGATAGGAAGAGACTCCAGAGAGCTACTCCTTGACTCAAGGAAATGCTCACTTAAGCTCACAGTCAGTGATTAAATATCCAGTTTGATTTGGCTATTTTATGTTTGTTTAGAAAAAATTTGGGGGGTTTGGGGATATGGCATACTTGAGAGCCAAAAGACATGACCTCAGAATTAAACTTCCCTCACTGGCACCTGCATGAACTTCCCTACATTAGAAACCGTGAGAAATAAACTTCTTGTGGGAACCACACCATCTAGAGCTGTTTGGTATCAGCCCAAACACATAGTATAAAGAAGATAACCATTTTAAAAACCGGTTCAAGGCAGACATGTTTAGCACTAGGTAAAGAGTGTGACAGGGGCTTCAGAGATTGGAGGGGGGCCTGAACAGTGATGGGCGGGGAAGTCTCACAGCGCTTAGTGGGATTGAGGGTTACAGGGTTCCACACATGGCTACTCATGGGGCCTATGACCGGCTCGAGCAAACAATTCCTCTCAGGGCTTTCAGATTTGCCTTTTCTCTGACTAGTGTGTTCTTCTCTCTTCAACTTCAGTGCTCAGTGTAAATGTGTCATCCTGAGGAAAACATTCGCTGACCTGCAGGTTGGGCTGGGACCCCTAGTTACAGAATTTCTTAATATTTTCTTTCAAAGGATTTTTTTTTTTGCAATGACATTTAAATTATTAATTTGCATACTTTTTTGTTAATCCTTATTAGTACCTTGGGAATGCAGGAACCAAAATTACTCAGTGTGTGCTTTATTTGTTTCCCATCATGGGTAGAAATTCTTCTATGTTCTCAGCAGACAGTAGGTGGTCCATAATGTTTTCATGATTGACTGATTGGTTAAATGGAGAAGTCATTGTTATTCCACACAAGAGTACTTCTCCTTGCTGTGGAATTTTTAATCTTACAAACACTATGTGATGGTTCATCTTGTCATTTTGATCCAGTTATCACCAAGGAGACAGAATGTTGGGAAGATCTGTATCTTGATTAGGTTAACTGAGGTGGGAAGACCCCCCTGGTGTGAATGGCACCATTGTGTGGGCTGGATCCCAGACTGCATAAAAGGAGAATGCTGAGCACAAACATCTCTCACTCCCTGTTTCCTGATTGTAAATACTTCCCTACCATGATGGGAAACTCAAACTTTCAACCAAAAACAAACAAACAAACAAACACCCAAAATTGCTTTTGTCTATATCATAGCAATAGGAAAAAAATACCTAATACGCACTGCCTGTATTTTCTTTCTTTTAAATTTATTTATTTATCCATTTTTCTATCTACTTATTTATTTATTTTGAGGTCTGAGGTGGGGATGGACCACAGATAGAATCAAAGGAATAATTCTTGCTCTTGCTGGGCATAACTATAAAATAAACTAGTTGGCTCTGCCCTGTCACAGCCCTCTTCAGAACATCAATCTGCTTCTTAACTATAGAAACATAAGACGGAAGCAGATCAGGGTCCCGTGGCAATCTAACGGCCAAATGAGAACTTGAGTGTGATTTAGGTATTCCTTCAAACCCTTGAAAACTAGGCTAAAGATCTTATTGCTATTTTAGTGTTTTGCTTAAATTTATGAAGAGAATGGACTAAATTTCAAATTGACTAGAGGCCGTTCCAGTATTGAAAATTAAACTATTAAATGTATATATTTGTATACATGGGCACCGCAGCTATTTAGGAAGGCGAGTGAAGAAGCTGAGTCCAGATGCCTCTTCCCTGGGTGTCAAGTTCTCTAGAGTCCTCTAACTGCACTCAGCTGTCCCAGTTTCCAGTTTCCTGTGCTGTCAGATGTTCGGCAGAAAATGTGAGATCCGTTTTTAGCGACATCCATTTAGCAGGAAGTTAGAAAACTCCATTGTGATGTCTTTGAGACAATCTCCTTCTGATCTATTTCTAGGCAACAGTGGTGACAGTTCTGCTCAGGTACTGGGGGCTCCAGCACCTCTTTCTGCTTCCCAGATTATGATAGCCCACCCAGGTCATGAAGACCGGAGAGTTTGATGTGGCTAAAACGACTTTCTCTTTCGGATATTTATGGCATCCATTAGGTCCATGATATTAATAAGGCATTCTTAACCAGTGTCTTTGGGTACAGGAACTAAAAGTGGTCAAATTAATGCGATGGTTAAGCATTCAAAGCTAAGAACCTCCAAATTGACAAGCTGATGATATCAAGGGGCCTTTACTAATACAGAATCCCCTTCCCAGATCTGCCTCACTCTCAAAATCATAATCTGGTTCAAGAACTCTGATGTTATAAGAATTATGATGTGCTGGCTAGTCATATGGCAACTTAACATAAGCTAGAGTTATCTGAAAGTTGAGACCCTCAATTGAGAAAATGCCTCTGTAAGATCCAACTGTAAGATTTTCTTAATTAGTGATTGATGGAGAAGGGCCCAACCCATTGTGGGTGGTGCCATCCCTGGGGAGGTTGTCATGGGTTTGATAAAGAAGAAGACAGAGAAAGTCATGGGGAACCAGCCAGTAAGCAGCACCTCTCCATGGCCTCTGCATCAGCGCCTGCCTCCAGGTTCCTGCCATATTTGAGTTCCTGTCCTGACTTCCTTCAATGATGACCAGCAATATGGAAGTACAAGCTGAAATAACCCTTTCCTCCTCAACCTGCTTTTTGGTCATGGTGCTTTGTCACAGCAATAGAAATCCTAAGACATATGAAAAAGCATGATTCCACATACTACTCCACATATCTACTACTACATACTACTACATACATACTACATATCTACTACATACTACTCCGCATAGCTACTCCACATATCTCAGCAATGGGACATTATCTCTGTCCCCTGTGTCTGAAATTCTGTTGGAAACAGCAAGAAGGAAATACTCTTCAAAGCCCAGAGGCAACAGAATGGATTTAAAGCCCAGAGGCACAGGAATGGATTTGTCAGTTCATGAACTTTCCTTTATTGTCCTTTGATCTTTACTTTGGATATTCTTTCCCAGTAAAAATTTTTATGAATTTCAGACCATGATCTTCCAGCTTATATTGAGGAGAGATCCTCCCTCATGATCTGCTTTGGACACTACCTCCTGTTTCCCTGACAACATTCTAATTAAAATTTGAAATACTGTCTGAAAGGAGAAAGGACCTATCACAGTTGTCCTTCCTTTGGAGAACAAAGGAAGTCCTTCATTTAAATTCCATATGGGAAGGAGGAAGGAACAGGTAACAGGGATTTGCTCAAACCCTTCAAGGAAGGAACTTTCCTATTGGTAAAGGATATTTAATGGATTTATTTTTATTTTAAAAATTTACTCTGTTAAAAATTTTTGGTTAAGGCATTAGGACCTGACTCATATCTCTGGCCATGGGTAGAGGCATGGCATTCAGAACTGCCCCAAAGAATATAAAATCCTGAAGAAATACTATTGTCTCTTCCTATAAGAGTTAATGTAAATGGGCCCTGTAATACATCTGGAAAGAAATCGTCCCCTCAGAAAGCTGTCTGTTCTAAAATTTTCAGCTATACTGGAAGTAACATTAAGAAAATAGAAGTGACTATCCCCTTACTGAGATCTGTACTCCCAGAGCCTTTGAGTTGATACAGTTGCTTACAGTCTCTCACTGCCATGTCTGCCCGCTTTCTGAGTTCTTATTCAGAAAGTAACTCCTTCTTTATATTTTTTTTCTGTTGATGCTGATCAAAATCCTAAGCATGCTTGCCTTAACACTTTGTGTCCTGCCTGTCTCTCTTTCTGTCTGTCTGTCTCTCATTCTTTCTCCCCCATACATACAAAGTAGCTTCTCAAAGTCCTCAAATACTGAACCTTTCCTTGTTGCCTATAACTTAAAAAGCAGAATGTACTTTCTTGTTTATCCACCGTTTTGGCAGCTATTGCCGTCTCTGCTTGCTGACTTCTTTCAGATCCTTTTCTTTAGATAGTGTCATCCTTCACTCTATTCTTCAAAAATTTTATATTATTTTAAATTACTTCTTTACCTTTTTGAGATTATAATACAATTATGTCATTTTCCCATTCACTTTCTGATTTTTACATTCTTTTTATCTACAAGGCTAAGAAACCATTAAAGGGATCCTATATTTTCTGCTAACAAGAGCACATTAGAAAAGAGTGCAAACCCATTATGCTCAGTAAGAAAGCACAAATGATGGTCATCTTGTGTTATAGGATGAGGACTCAAGAGCAGCAAGTACACATTGTGGCAGTAGCCCACGCTCCTTTTATGTATGGGCAAGAGGCCCTCTTCAGTTAGAAAGCATTTCTGTATAGTAACTCTGCAAGGTAATAAATAAGATGTCCAAAGCATTGACCATGAATTTCAAATAACACAAATAGATGAAGGTGTGACCAGTAACCTCTGTTTAAGAGGCAGAAAATTACTCGTTGTACTTTGAAACACTTTCAAAAGAAATAGTTTAAATAAAACGCATGGCAAGACTCAGTCTAATAGATAAATCACAGTTTCTCATTTATTTGAAACATTTTATTTTGCAATGATGTCAAATAAATGAAGTGTGTTATGTGATGGTGGCTGTAGAATATAGATAATACAATCTTGATTTCAATGACGTGCTGAAATATTCAAGAGATACTTCTCAAAAGTAATAAGATTGTATTGCACCTGTTTTTTTTAATGGATCTGGAGTTAGGGATAGAGAATGGAAATATACACCATAAGTATGAGTTCTGGCTTGTCTATAAAATGTCTGCACCTGAGTAGTTACCTCTAACTGGGAAACCACTGGGAAGATGAGCTCTCCAATCCGTGGAAGCTGCAGAGTCTGGTCAACAACAGATTGGAACAATTCAGTTAGCAAATGTTTTCAGTAGGATGGAGAAACATCATTTAAATGACCTAAAGGAAGGCAAGAAGCTCTTACTCAGTGTCCTGAGAAGACTGCCTCTCCATCTCTCAGTGCTGTGTTTGGTGGACAGAATGGGAGTCAGATGCATGTCTTTGCTCAGGTTTACCTGCTGTCTTTGTGGAGATGCTCAGGATACTTCCTCCTCCTATTAGTGGGTCTGTCTGTGTCTGCCTTTTGGGACATTGGGAGATAAGTGCTTTGAAATTTCCCAAAGAGAAGCAGATTAATGGTTTTGTTTTCCAGATATCTTAGTAAAAAGATGTGAAAGTTGTCATTTGTAAAGGTTAAGTAGATATCCTATGAACCTTAGCAAATTAAATATTCCCTTAGATACAAGGGATTTAATTAGTCCATGGCTTAAAGATCCTGAAAGTAAACTATTCTTAGCTAAAGTCAGAAATTCTCAGAAGACACACATCTTTTCATACACTGTTTTTGAGCTTCCTTTCTCTCTTGCAGCCCATGATGGAGGCTATGAGGTACTGGAGGAGATATGCAGTGTCTCATCAGTCATGATTTGAGGAAGTTTACTGAAAGCTGTAAAGAATCATGGGATCTCGGTCATTAGCAGCTTTTTCCTGAGTCTATGCAGTACATACCTATAAGAAATGGTCAGTAATGACTGTCAGCACCTCTCTAAGAAACCCTCAGGAGTGCTGTGGCAAAGCTTGCTATTGGAAGAGACATAGTTTCCCTCAGAGATGTCTCAGCCCATGAATTTCTGTTCTAGTTCTGAATTTTCTGTAAGTCTTCCTGCCACACATTCAGTTATTCTGAGGGTCGGGTGTCACCTGGAAAAATAGTTTCTCCTTATCTCAGATTCCTTTCTAAGTCTGACTTTATCTATGAAGACCTTTTTCTCTTTTATTTTTAAACATTCTATTAGTTTAATTTTTATATTTTAAATTAAAATATAATTTCATCACTTCCTCCCATCCCTTTTGTGCTGGTTATTTTTTGTTAACTTTGACATAGGCATGTATGGGAAGAGGGAAGCTTAACTGAGAACATGCCTTTGCAAGACTGACCTGTAGACAAGTCTATGGGGTATTTTTTCATTAATTATTGAAGTAGGAGGACCCAGCTCATTATATGCAGTGTCACCACTGGGCAAATGGTCCTGGGTGATATAAGGAAGCAAGCCTGTAAGCAGTATTGCTCCAGGGCTTCTGTTTCAGTTCCTGCCTGCAGGTTCATGCCTTGCTTGAGTTCTTCACCTGACTTTCTTTAGCAATGGGCTGTTACTTGAAGGGTTCAATGAAACAAACTCTTTCCTACTCAAGTTGAAGTTGTTCATGGTGTTTTATTATAGCACTAAAAACCCTAACTAAGATACTTCCCCGCTTCTTCACTTCCTTCTGTTATTTCCCTTAGGCCACCCCCATGTCCTCCTTCCCTCTCAAATTCATAGCTTTTCCCCTTTGATTATTATTGTTGCACAAACACACACAGACACACACACAGAGACCACACAGACACACAAAGACACACACACACACACACACACACACACACACACACACACACACACGGCTGGCTGAATATATAAATATAACATGGTGAGCCCATTTCTGCTGCTTGTGCTCACGTGGTTTCAGGACCTGTCCACTTGCTATTGGACAACCAGTGTGAGGGCTCATCCCCGGGCGAGGCTAGTCCCCACTCTCTCGACATTCGTTAGCTTCCTTTAGTTCTGCATCTAAGGGTGGGATGCCGTGACATTCCGTGTCAGCGTGTCTATTGATATTGCCACTGTTCAGGTTTTGTTTATGCATCTCCTTCTAAGACCAGCAGTCACACAGCAGATTTCTAGAACCAGGTATTCTGGTTCTTAGAATCTTTCCACTCCCCTACTTTTCTACCATGTTCTCTGATGCAGGACCTGTGTTGTGGATGTATCCAGTGTGACCGGGCACCCCACAATATATTGAGCTTTGTGTCCAGTTGTAATTTACTGTAATAGTCTCCACTTTCCGTAGAGGGACACGTCTCTTTACAGATGAAGGGTATTAGCTGTACTTATCTGTGAGTCTAAGTATAAGATTTGTCTAACAAAGTGTTGGTAGTAGATTGTTTCTAAGATCCACAACTTCACTAGTCCTGATAGCTGTCTAGGTTTCTGTACCATGATTTCCTTTCTGTTGAGTGGACTTTAAGTCTATTTAGACATATGCTGGTTATTCCAAATTGTAAATACCACTATTATATCTTTAGAGATACTTGCCATGCCAGTCATTGTTGTGGTTCATAGGTGTCACAATTGGTTAGGACTATTAACTTCCCTCCCTTGGCAGCTTGCAGAGCACTTTCCTGTGTATGGAAATTAGACTGTAGGAAGGAGGTTTTCAGTTTATTTCCAGCTTGAACAGTACAAGTCCTATGTCCTAAGTGTGAATGTCTTCAACAATGGGAGCTAACTTTTAACATACGAGAGACATTCAAAGGCTATAGCAATTTCCTGTATTGTTTGAGGAGTCACTTGGACTAACCTGACCAACCACTGAAAGGGAGGTTTATTGTGACTGGCTTTGTTAGTCTATGGTTCTTGTGGGGTGCTTTGTCAGTCCAAATGGCATAATTTTGTTTAAGTCGTGTGTGTGTGTATGCACACACTTATATGTATTGTGCATAATTATAAGTAAGTGTAAAATAATATGATTTCCTGAGACTTTATCAAACAGCACTGACATGCGTTCCTCTTCTGCTCTTCTTCTGTAATGACTTTCCCCTCTCCTTCCATATTTCTCATTTTCCTTTCGTATCACCTATATCCTGTTATTTTTGTATTTTAACTATCTTGAGAGGAAGTGAGTTCTTGCCTTCCAGCCTTCCTGTGACTCTCGATATTGTGAGGGGGCTACTTTTTGCTCTCTCCAAGCCAATGAGCGTGTGACCTTCATGTTAACTCAAAGGACTGTGTACTAACTCAAATTTTCCCAGATGGCTCATTTTTTACATTTTACTTCTAATTATTGTCATTGCCATGACGACGAGGACTACTACTACTACTACTATTATTTTGAGTACATGGTACATGTATGTTTGCGTTTCTCTCTCTCTCTCTTCTCTCTCTTCTCTCTCTCTCTCTGTGAGTGTGTGTGTGTGTGTGTGTGTGTGTGTGTGTGTGTGTGTGTGTGTGAGTGGTCACATATGTGCCATGATGTACAGGTGGAATTCAGAGGACAACTTGTAGGGGTTTTTCTTTTCCCCTTTATTGTGTGAATCCTGGGCCTCAAACTCAGGTCATCAGACCTGATAAGGCAAGCTCCTTTATCCACTGAGCCACGTTACCAGCCCACAAAGAATGTTTTCTATCCATTACTGATATGAGATTATAATTCAGCCTGCAGAATAGCAAAGACAACAGAAAGGACATTGAACACTTTTACGCTCAGGATCTCTTATAAACATCAAAACAACCTTGAGTAGAAAGTAGGATGCGTGCAGTTTGATCGTTTTTACTTTACAGACAAGGTAGGAGGAGAGCGACCTACTCTAAGTCACAGATGTGGAAATTGGCAGAAGAACAATGGCTTGAGGGTTCAAGTATTCTGCTTCTGGCTATTTCATCTCTTGTCTGTGTCAGAACGTTGCAAGATGCTTATATATAACAACAAATCCATATTGATCCTGGGATGTGAAGGTAATAATACAGGTACTATGAGAGTTTGGTGCATCTTGTTCCTCGTGTAAGTGCCAGGCTTTTGAAACTGTTTGGGATTCATGAGAAATGACACTTTAGAATTTGATAAACTGAATGGTCCTTCTGGCGATAGCATCTTTGATCTGATTTGCATCAGGTTCCATCTAATGGAGAGGACACTCGTGTGTAATGAATAGATTAAACTGCTTTCATTAAAGGGCAAAGAAACTCAGAAAACGCCGACAGATGTGTTTTATACTCTGCTGCGAGTAACCCGTGTGCCCTTCTTGATTTTAAATCCAATAAAGCGAATCCTGTCTAGCAGAAAATATACAATGAAACTGGCAAAGGCAAGGTGCGGCTGACTGAATGTTCCCAGGACTCTTACCTCCCTGCTCACACATGTTACAAGCACATTTCAAAGAGATCAGAACTTCCACGCTCCTGTGGTCCTGCTTGCTCAATTAGAGGGGCCAACCTGACCTTTTTCATATTGCCCTGTGGGAATGCCCTTTGATATTGGTGCAAATCCTAGGACTGAATGTGAGAAAAGAACGAGAAGCTGCCTCTGGGGGAATACTTGATCTCTGAGCTGGGTCACAGAGGGAGCAGATTACTGTGAGGACAGTCTCATGCTAACTGAGACAGCAGTCTCTGCCAGGTTAACTGCAGCCAGGTGCAAGAATGTCCTCTGCTAAACCCAGAATGAGTGGCTGTATATCAGCTTGAGATTCCAGGCAGCCATTATGCCAGCTCTGCTACCAGAGGCAGAATGTTTACTTAGTCTCTGCACTTAGGCTTCCTGACGAAGGTGTTATAGAAAATAAAAGAACTTGCCTAACAGGGCCCAGAATCTGAATCACTAGACAAAGCTACAGGAAGGCCTCAGGTTCTGTCACCTTATCCTGACATCTTCTACTTAGGTTCTAAGGTGACTGACCGGCTTTTGTTCCCTTGTTTATTTTAACTGGGAGGAGACATAAAGATGGAGAATGATGGAGTAAAATGGCACTGAAAGGTTAGACATTGTGGCAGGTGTCTGAGTGGCTTGTACATCTACGGGGGAAAGGGAGAAACTAGAATGAAGCTAGCCAATCAATCAACCCAACAACAACTCCCTATTAAAAACTGGTGTTTTATGTTCCCAGCCTTGGACAACCAAGCTCCCTTCAGTCCGGACTTTATGGTAGCACAGTATGTCCACACGGTCTCATCGATGTGAGAAGCGATGCCAGACTTTAGTATATGTGAGGGTTCTTCCCATGGTTTTCTTGTGCAGTCTGTGGCGTTTCCCTCTGGTTGAATTTGTGTGAAGAAACATTTGCGTTTTTTAAGGCTGGCAGTGAGCAACGTATATACACTGACACTAGCGTATGATTGTTTTCAAGTCTCTATTTAGAATTTGGAATAAGAATAAAGCAAGGCCTCACAGACCCTTACCCTCAAAAACGTCCAGACAGCAGCATTTCTGCTTCAATAAAAGACTCCTAAAAAATAAAACTGGTAAAAGAAATAAAGGTAAGCTTTCGACAACCAGAAGTACCCTTGGCAGCTAAGGTTGTAGACGGGGCATTTGGAAAGAGTACTCTTTTCCTTCATGTTAATTCTAGGCTGTACTAATCTGTTTCATTTTCCATGGTGAAATGACAATTGATGGCTTTTAGTTTATTATGGGAACTTTGTCAGAAATAATATATAGGCTAACGTATCTGATTGGCCAACTTTGGTACTGTGTTTTACTACACTCCTATTGTTATTTGTATAGATTTGGAGATACTCTTAGGATATATCACTCCTATACTTAAAAACACAAGCTCTCAACTCTGACGACATATTAGAATGATTCAAGATGTTGAATTGTTGTGTTCACCCTAAAGCTTGCTGTGTACCTAAGGATGATCTTGAACTTCTGATCTTTCTGCCTCTACCTCTCAAGTGCTGGGATTACAGATGTGCAACACCATGTTCTGTTTAAAGCAAGGTATATGTTAGCTCTTTATCCTATTTGGTTTCCCCTAGCTGATCTTCCCTTTGCTTCTCTAAATGACTTTCTATCTTTGTTGGCAGGATTCTAATCCTTCAGAAACCTAGTAACACCTCTATAAAATTCACCGTTCTCCCTTAGACAACGAGAAAGTGACTGGTTTTTCTTAGGAAAACCTATTGTTTCCATTGTTACTTATGTTAAATAATAAAAAAAGATTGTCTTTTGGCCAAAAGGCCAAGAAGCAATAAAATGACGAGTCTTAAAACAAAAGGCATTGTGAAACTCATTATATAGTGATACAAAATGATTTCCAGGTTATATCAGGTTATATTAAGGTACATTTTCAAAATCATCCTTGACTTGTGCATCTTCCTCACATAAGTTCTATCCACAAGTCACAGAGGATGCCAGAAATCTAAAGTTTGGACAAGTACTTCTCCACATGTTCAGTGTTCCAATTCATATGGATTTTAAATGACTTTGACAAACAGTCTCAAGTTGCTTTCCTAACCAGCCAGTGCATGGTGTATATACTATATACAGAACCAGCCTTTCTCTGGGGCAGGACAATCAGAATGATAATAATCCATATCATTTGGAAAAAGGGATGGGATAAATCATATGAAATTTCTTATTTTATGAGAGAAGTTGATAAACATTATATCGGTGACATAAATGGTAAGGGATTAGTAGCATTGGAACTATTTCTTTCTATGAATAAACTTCTCAAAATCCCCATACATATGATAGTGATTGACTTAGAATAAAACCCTCCATAGAGTGATGCTGGAGGAAAACAGCAAATGAAAGATCCTCTCAGACTCAGTTTATAAATAAATATTTAGACCCCAAAGAATGGCAGCTTGAGAAATCTCTTTGGATTTGCAGATGTAGAGCTTTGCCCAAATGATAGTAGTTCAAACTATGAAACTTAGAGCAACAGTGGGAGATCCCAAGGGCTATTCCTACATGTGCTCTGCATGATTTGGAAAAATGTACTTCTGTAACAGCACATGCTGCTTTGTGTGTTTCTTTTTTCTCCCATTTAAAAAAGGTAATGCTCTGCTGGGACAGAATTGAAAAAATAAAGGTAGTTTTCTAGTTAATGCCTGAGGTCAGACACCTCCCTAAATCCAGCATTGTTGCTGACAGGATTACCTAAAAGCGTAATGTATGACTCATGAGCACAGATGGTTGTGTGTTTAAAACAGGCCTGCATGTAGAGTTCCATTTTTACCTCTCGTGTCATTTGCACTAATGAGAGCTTTACAAAGAACACTAATTCAGCCTGCGTGACTCTAGCCACACCTAGGGAAAAACAGGACATCTATTAGCAGGGAGCATTGGCTTATTTTTGGGAAAGATGAAAACTGTGAAAAACTGTGATCTTTGCTGTTTGAAGTAGCTAGCCACTGTGTGGGCTCACCAAGGACATCATGGAGGCATTTTCATAGGGGCAAACTCTGCCAGACCTCAGCAGAGGCAACTACTACCATGGTAAGCCCCATACTGAACAATGGAACCCTGAGTGTCTCATTTCAGGGGTTTTATTGTTACCTCAGCTCCTAAGGTGTCCTATTGATAGCATGTGCAAATCAGGAATCAAGAATCATCTACATAAAGCCAACACCTGCACACAATATAAAATGCCAAGGCCTAAGCAGTCCTCTACCCAACAATTCATAAAACAACCATTTTAAACATAACTAAAAATAAACTTCTACGTTTCCCCCTTTATGTATAAGACAATCAAAAATTGCTTTAGCTCTATAATACAATTTAACATTATACCAGCAAAACTATTTAAAAGAAGAACAATTATGAGGCCTGGTAGGATGCTTGGATCAAATGAAACTAAACATTTATCAAGCTTTTCATAACATTTGGACAGAGGGAAAACATTATTAATGTCCAATTATCTGGAATTCACAATCTTCTGGGCTTCTCCAAAAGGCTTGTGTCACTTCTCTGGCTCTGCTTTCTGCAGCACACACAGTTTGTCCTCCAGGTTCTGGCTGGCTCCAGTTCACTGCTGCTGCTGTCCTTGGTGGTCATCCTATGATATTGGCATTTCCAAAACTGGTGGGGTCGTTTGCTACAACTGGGCTGTACTATCACCAATAGCCTCTCCTGGGCTCTCTTCATGGTAACAAGCCTCAACTTCTTGGCATGACATCTTCAATCTGGGCCTTCAATTGTACTTTTACCAATGGCATCACCTGGCCTTTCTTCATGGTGTCAAACCTCAGTTGCTCTCCATGACCCTTTCAAACATTTAAAACCAGTATCATCTAGGTGACTCTTTTAGTACCAAGTTTGGCTGCCAGCACAAAATACAACCTGAGCCAGTTCTGGAAGACAGCTTCTGTATGCTGACACTGAGCAAACACTTTCTAGATTTTAAGATAGAGTCTGGTTAGCAGGAAAAATAATGGATTAGTTTATATCAGTGGCTTCTTGGCAGGATTTCCACAGCAGGGATTGGGAGTTCTGACCAGAAGAAGAAACTCCAGTCAAAACATTCTGGTGGTTTACCTTTGTATTCTACTACCGCTATGGGGAAAAATGCAAGCTTCTTCATAGTTCTCAAACATAAGACCCGCTTGGGACACACGCACACACACACACACACTCCATCAGGAAACTCAGTTTGTAGAATAGTACACTGTTTCTGGTGCTCTGGCTGCCACCAGCAGTGGGAAGGAGGGTTGACTCCATGATCAGGAAAAGCTTTCTAATGCTTTGACAGACCCTGCCAAGGTTCTCATACTTTACCAGAAAGACTTCTCAATGTCTTTCAGAATCCTTTATATGTAAATAGCTCTCTTTTTCTATAGAGGCCTCTTTCTATGGCTCTCACTTTTGAGCTCTCTTTCTCACTTAATTTTCACAGCTTTCTCTCTTTACAGAGGCTTATTCCTTCCTCATTCTCTTCTTCCTTCAGGAGACTTTAATTTCTTAATCTCTGTCCTCTGGGAACAGATCTGAGCATACTTTACTAGACTCTGTGAGATCTGGAGTTTCTTTCTTGTTCTTCCTTATCTCTGCATTGAACGTCAGTTTCCCACATCAGTACACCATTTGTAGCTGTATACTGATGTGGTGGCTCACCAAGGTAACCCTTCACCCAACAATGCACAAAACAACCATTTTAAACATAACTAAAAATAAACTTCTACAACAGCTGTATTTCAAATGCAGGAAAAAAATCATTTCACTGCGTCCTACGGACTCAAATATATTTTTAGTTTATTAGAACTACAAGAAGATCGAGATAACCAATGGTAGAACCTAGACAAAGGCTGGGTTCTGAGGGGTCCACTGTCATTCAGGTCTAACACTGTATATTATACAAAGGAGGGAGATCTCATTTGAAATGGAGGCCAATCAGTGCAGAAATTACCCTACGTTGTACATAAAACACCCAGAAGACAAGTGGGTGTCAACATGGCTCTGGAGGTGGGATTATAATAAGAGAAGACATTAGAGAATCCCTGGTGGGGGGCCTTAGAAACCCCAGGCAGTTAATACCATTCGCAAGGTTTCTTGTCAATGACTGTTGCCTTTTCTGTCTGTGGTTTTATTTTGCAAACACTCACCCCACAAAACTAGGACAAGATTAAAACTGATAAAGTGAGTTCTTCCAATCTCCATTAGCAACACAGCTGGGATGGAAGATGAGCGAGGTGAATCTCTCAGATGGGAGTAGATTGTGTGTTTACTAAATTTTTTTTTTTTTTGCGTTTTTTTTCATCTTGGACTTGGGGAATTGTTCTTTCAAAGATATCCTATGAAACAACGATTTTTTTAATTACTGAGTTTTTAGAGTCGACTTTAAATTTTGTGCCTGCATTGAGTATCCCACCCTCTTGTGCCATTTTAGATGGTTTCGGCAATAGCAGTCTAGTCAGATGATGCTTCATTGCTTGTTGAATTCAGAAAAATTTACCTGCAGATGGTGAGGAGCAAACATGTGTTCCCTAGCTTCTAGGAGACACGTTAAGAAACCAGCGTACTTCCATGGATTCCTACTGAGCACTGGACATCTCTTTGTGGTATTATTATGCAGGATGTTTAGTTAAAATTGATATAATTTTTTTTTAGAATTAGAAGCCAAGTCTAGTCACGTTCCAATTTAGAACTGAAAACAACTGATAACCCCTTGCTTCAGGGTTCAGATGAATCTAGCCACTTTCTTCATCCTCCATTTGCTTGGCAACAGAAAAGTTCCTTTGAAACACAAACATGATAAGTGGCTTGAAATTAATTTAAAGGGTTATGGAGGCAGTTTGTACCTGATAAAGTAGAAAAACAGCAACAAGAAGCACTCCTCAGTAGAAAACAGGAAATCTCTCCTACAGATAAGAGAGCAGTGGAGAGCTGTTCTGTGCTGTGCACAGACACATGACCTGGATCTGGGGACACAATTGAACATAGCCCCCAAGCTCCGCTTGAATAACTCTTTGTCCTCTTCCTTTTATAAGTCCCCCATTTTAGAACTGTGTGTTCAGCACCCAACTTAATCGAGACAGAAACCTATCTTCCAGGTGCTTGGCATTGTTCCCCCCTTCTCTCTTATCTGCCAGGATCCCATCTGGTTCTAGGCACTGGAACCCCAGTGGTGCTGGTTGGAACACATACAGGTTTATTTTTTCATTACCAGAAGTAGTTAGTCTATGTGTGCTGAGAATTACTATCCTGAACAAAAAGGTGTAAGGAAGCAACAAATAAATGTTTATTTAAATGTATATGCACTGGGGCTGGAGAGATTGCTAAGTGGTTGAGAGAGCTTGCTGCTCTTCCAGTGGACCTGAAATTCCCAGCATCCATGTGGTGGCTCTTAACCAACTGTAACTCCAGTTTCACATGATTTGATGCCCTCCTCTGTTCTCCATGGTCACTACACACACACACACACACACACACACACACACACACACACACACATACACGCACACACTGCATATACATACATGCAAAAAAACACCCATACACATAAAATACATTTTTTAATTAATAAAAAATATACACTTTAGACTAGGTGTGATGGTATACCCCCTTAATATCATCACTTAAGACACAAGGGACATTTCGCTGTGCATTCAAAGCCAGCATGGTCTACATAGAAACTTCCATGCAAGCCAAGGCTACATAATGAGACCTTGTCTCAAAAAAAAAAACCTGATAATTTATACGACATTTTCAATACTACATATAATAGACAAAACATGCTGAGTATTGACAAATCAAATAAAATAAGCTAAAACATTAAAAAGAGAAAACTTAGTAGAAAATCGGAGGCTGAGAATAGATTAAAGCATTGAAGAAATATACTTGATACAATTTTTCACTTTTTTCACTTTATTTTTCTTTTCTCCTATAATACATCCTGGCACCCCTCCTCCCCTCTCTCCACTCATCCTAGATCCCCCTATCTCCCCTCTCCCACAGATCTACCCACACCTGCACCCTAACCCACACCCAGCCTCCTCTCTCCCCAGAAGAGAGCAATACTCCCAGGGTTACTGCTCAAACAGAGCACAAAAAACGGAACAAGGCCAGGCACTAATCCCTACATCAAGAGTGGACTAAGCAACCTAGTAGGAGAAAAAGGGTCCCACGGGCAAGCAAAAGGATCAGAGACCCCCCCCCACCATACACACACTCCAGCCTGTAGCTGTTCTGCAAAAACACCAAGCCATACAACTACAAGATATATTTGGGGGACCCTGCAGGTTCCATGCCTGTTGCTTTAGGCTCTGTGAGCCCTTAAGAACTGTTGGTCAGTTGATTCCGTGGGGCTTGGTATCCTGGTATCCTTGGCCCCTCTGGTTCCTCAAATCCCTCCTCAATTGCCCTTCAATTGTCCCAGAGGATCCTATAGGGAAGATAGGTTATAGGCCAAAGGTTTTGTGGCTGGAATGGTATCCCAGTCCCAATACTAGAAGCCTTGCCTGGTCACAGGAGATGGTCTATTCAGGCTCCTTATCCCCCATTACTAGAGGTTCTTGCTAGGGTCTCCTGCATACTTTCCAGTGAGTTTCCACTGTACTAGGTCTCCCAATTCCCCCCTAAGTGTCCTCCAATTCTGGTTTTCTCTCCATATTTTCTCTCCCTCAATTCCTCCTCCCCTACCTTGTCCCTTCTCTTTCCATTCCTATCCACCCCCAGCCCACCTGCACCATCTGTTCTATTTCACTTTACCAGGGAGATCCCTGTGTCCCCATTGGGGCCTTCCTTGTTGCATAGTCTCTCTGGGTCTGGATTGCAGTACCTTTTTCCTTTGCTTAACAGGTAATATCCACATATATGTGAGTACATACAATGTCGTTCTGGGACTGGGTTATCACTCAGGGTGATTTTTTTTCTAGTTCCATACATATGCCTACAAAATTCATGAAGTAATTTTTTTAATAGCTCAGTAATACTCCATTGCGTAAAGGTACCACAATTTCTTTACCCATTCTTCAGTATAAAATGGGAAAAAGAAAGCATCTTTAACAAATGATGCTGGTTTAATTGGATGTCCACATGTAGAAAATGCAAATACATTCATATATATCACTTCATAAATCTCAAGTTCAAGTGGATCAAAGATCACAACATAAAACCAGATGCACTGAACCTGATAGAAGAGAAAGTGAGAAATAGCCTTGATCACGTTGGCACAGTAGACAACTTTCTGAATAGAACAATCATAGCCCAGGCACTAAGATCAATGATTAATAAGTGGGACCTCATGAAACTGAAAAGTTTATGTAAGGCAAAGGACAGTGCCAATAAGATAAAACAGTAGTCTATAGAATGGGAAAAGATTTTCACCAACTCCACTTCTGATAGTGAAATAATAACCAAAATATACAAAGAACTCAAGAAACTAGACACCAACAAAACAAATACCCAATTAAAAATTGTGTACAGATCTAAACAAAGAATTTTCAAAAGAGTAATCTCTAATGGCTCAGAAACACTAAGAAATGTTCAACATCCTTAGTCAACTGGGAAATGCAAATCAAAACTACTCTGAGATTCCATCTTATACTTGTCAGAATGGCTAAGATCAATAACACAAATGACAGCTCATGCTGGTGAGGATGTGAAGCAGGAGGGAGGAACACTCCTTCATCGCTGTTGAAAATATAAACTTGTACAGCCACTATGGACATCAATATGGCAATTCCTTAGGAAATTGGAAATTGACCCTGCTCAAGACCAAGCCATTCTACTCCTGGGCATATACCCTAAGGGTGCTCCGTCCTACCTGAAGGATACTTGCTCAATTATGTTCATAGTAGCTTTGTTCATAATAGGCAGAAATTAGAAACAACCTAGATATCCCTCAACTGAAGAATGGTTAATAAACTTTCCTGACATCAGACCCAAGAATCATAACCTATGTGTAGAAATTTTACTCTAGAATTCATGCCTCCAGTGTGGGTCCACATAGAACCAAGTGTGAAACTGTAGGTTCAGCCTCTCAGTATAAAATAGTCAGAAATATTGATATTCAATGAGAAACAAAATTGTGATTATAGAAATTCCCATCAGAAAGCTCCATATAGTAATTTAACTTGTATCTTTATAATATGAATAGATAATTTTTTTTTCTTTTACAAAAATCTGAGGGAATAGGAAAAAAAATTCAGACTAATTTGCTATTGGAGTCTTTTCATGTCTTTTTTTTGAGACTTAAGGAATACATAGACATCTTTATGGATTTCAAGCACTACAGTCTCATGGAGACATATATCATGTAGCTGGGCCTCCTGCAGCTCCAGGAAGGGATGACAATGTTGGTGAGTCATACAGGACATCCAAATGAAGAACAGTCATTAAAGTACCTCCATCATCTTCTTTTGCTCACTATGGTAATAAGGAGCTCATAAAGGTTTTGGAGGCATATAGACACATAGATTGAAATCCTGATAGACATTTACTAACTATGTAACTATGGCCATCTTATTCAATCACGGTGAGCTTCATTGTATTCATTCATGAGCATTTACTAAGTGCTTATTTGAGCCAGTTGCTTATACTAAAATATATGACATTCCCTGCCCTTAAGATATTATAGTACATGTTTTCCAATTTAACTTTAGAATGGACTATATACAATTTAACTTAAAAAAGAAACCCTAGGACTAATCATTTGTCCCTCACACTCCTCTGTGTGTGTGTGTGTGTGTGTTTGAGACAGAGTATTATGTTGTCCAGGGTGATCTTAACCTTGTAGCCAAGTGTCACTGCTCTAGAGGTGGTAGACCTGGGGGAATGGAACCCATAAATGAGGTGGGCTAGTCTCAAACAGTAGCCAACTTTATTCAGAGCGTCAGATGTCTTGGCCATCTTCACAGAATGGTTACAAACTTTTGGGATGGTCCTATGAATCAATCTTAGGACCATCTCTAGGCCTTTTATTGGACAATATCATATCTTAGTTTCTCTCTTTGCCAAATCCTGATTATTTTCTCTCTATTTTGTGGTTGATCTCAATATTTCTCCCTACATACTAGTCACCTGTTCAGATTCTGTCATTGGGATGTCCAAGCCACAACAGTGATATTAATACTCTGGGAAAGCCTACCATTTGATAGGCTTTTGGAACTGGATACTACAACCACCTAGCAATGAGAACTCTCTGGTGTTAGTAAATACTGGTTGCTCCTGTTGTAAGGTGAAGATATAGGTATCAAAATTTACATCAATGTTGAGCCAAGAGAGAAAGCAGGTAAAAATAAAGTACTTTTCTGAATTCAGTGAGTCAAGAATTGAGAAACGAGGAAGAACTAATTATAAACACTATGGGTTTGAAGGCTATTGCTGGGGAGACTGATGTTTTGGAAAAATGAGAAAAGAGGAATGATTAATTAGCATCAAAGTTTGAGTGTGAAAATCAGAAGGTCTCCTTGGTAGCAAATAAAAGGACTTCTATTTCTTCTATAGAAGATAAAGCAAAAGTAACAAAGAAATAAATAAAGCAGATCCTCCAAAATAGAAACTGAATCTCAAACCCAGTGTTAAAGCATAAAGACCAGCTAGCTAAAAAAAAAAAAAAAAAAAAAAGCCACAGTCTTAATATTGGACATTTGCTCAGCTAAGGACACCAAGGTTGATAATCTCCAAAATAATGAATTTGAGGCATCAACTTTTGGTTCTTCTGAACATTTTGAACTGGCAGAAACACTTTCTAAACTCCTGTGGCTATAGAACACACAGCGAGGGTTAGAACACACTATAACCTTTCTAGTGTTATGCCGAAGTTTTTTAGGTGGGGCAAAGAAAGAAACCCAGAAAGAGCTGTAGCACATAGCTAGAATGTACTCCTAGAGAGCAGAAGGATATGCACAGGGTGATGCTTAACAAGTGACAGGACACATTAGAGAAAGGAGAATAGGTTGCTATGGAAATACTATTCAGAGATTCGAGAGTTAGTACATTTGTAAGGACCCGAGAGATGGTGTTACGATACAACCATGATAAATCTTAGAAGTTCAAGGAAAATTATAGTTTACATCATGTGGATTGCTAAAATTGCTATGGTGGATGATGGGAAAAGGGATCCATAGACTCAGAGAAATGGGCACTTTTAATTGACTGTTTAATGGATACTTGTACCAAATCTAGATATAGCTGCAATGGCAGTTTCAATGAAATTAACACTTGAGTAGATTTCTAACCATAATGGGTTGAGGGGTGGCCATCCAATCAATTGAAGTGACTGGTATCTCCTTAGGCAGGGAGAATTTTACCAGCAAACTGTGAACTTGAACTGCAAATCTGAGCTGTTTGCTTGCTGATTTTATCTTTCAAGTTTGGGGCTTGCTAGCTTCCTTGAAAAAGGCTCAGCCTCTCTCTCTCTCTCTCTATCTCTGTCTCCTTCCATATTCTATTGATTCAGTTTCTCTGAAGAACACTGACTAGCCTACCACTGATTACATATGTATTTAACAAAGCAAAGTCTGTTAAATTCTCCGTTTACTAAAATAATGAGAAATATGTTGTTAGGAACAGGCTTTCTCTTTTCTGTCACGTTGACACTAAGAGATGGTTACGCAAAACTGGATGGATGATACAGGTAAGAATGCTAAGATTCCAAGACACAAGGTTGTAGAATCAGTTGAGCCCAAGAGTTCAAGATGAGCCTGGGCAACTTATTCCACCTAGACACAAACAAAATAAGTAAAGAAAGGTAGCAGGAAGGAAAAGCATTAACTAATGGGGAATCGGGCTTTTTAGGTGACTAGACCTATGAGGCTGTGCTATACTCACACCCAGATCCAGCCCAGAGAGAAAGAGAGAGAGAGAGAGAGAGAGAGAGAGAGAGAGAGAGAGAGAGAGAGAGAGAGAGAGAGAAAGGGAGGGAGAGATATGAGTTTTTTAGTTTTTTTTTTTTAGTTCTTGCCCAAAGGGACCTATAGTCACTTAATAAAGATTCTAAGGAAAATGAAGAACTGAAACATTTAGAAGGCTTTTGGATTTAAGTTCACATTGTTAAAGTTAACATTGCCAAGTGTGAAACTGAAGTGGCATTGTGCTATTCCTATTACAGGAGAGCCGTATGAGAGCAGGTAACTCGTTACAGAAATCGGCACCAAGGTCTGGAGCCGATGTCTGGCTCAAAGTATGCCAACTGAGTTGAGGGACTGACTGGTGTATATTTTGTTTACATAGTTCTGGTAGATGGCACAATTATCCATTAATTCCTTGGCTTATACAGCAAGGACTATTATATTGAGAAAGTCTAAGTAGACTTCCACTTTAACCCTTTGAAAAATATTTCAAAAATCTATTACCTTCCAAGAGGAAGGGTAGAAATAAGTAACAGCCCTAAAATCTAGGGCATTCAATTATGTTAATTCCAGTCTTCTTTAAAAAAAAAAACTATTTCTTTGTTATGAGATTATTTATATCATTTCCCCCTTCCCTCCCCCAAGGTATTTTACGTACCCCTTCTATCTCTTTTTCAAATTCAGCCTCTCTTTTTTCATTAATTGCTGTTACATGCATATATATGTACATATATATAAATGTATACACACACATATATAAATGTACACACACACACACACACAGATACATACATATGTACACATACATGCTCCTAAATATAAATACGCCCTGCTTGGTATGTATGCATATGTAACTTATATGTATGGTTTTCAGGGCTATACATTTGGTAATGGATAGTCAATTGGTGTGTCTTTCCATTAAGAAGACTATTTCTCCCACTCCTAGCGTTCCTTAGTTCCCTATCGCTCTTTTTGCTGGGTTGAGGCCTCTTGGGCTTTCCGTTGTCCACCTTAGCACACCTATTGTTAGTTCATATCTCTCACCAAAAGTGATGCCCATTAAAAAAAAGTGAATAAGCGAAGACACAAAGACAAGGCCTGGATTGTAGATGAGTGAGTTCATTTGTGGACAGAAACTGAAAATTGTGGACTACAGGGACTGCCTTAAGCTTTGTCAAGACAAATTATCCTAATGAGTAGAACTTCAGGTTCCTTATGTTATATGAAAAGGGAAGTGTCGATGGGTTGTCCAGTTCAACAGGCCAAAAACACAATGGCATGAAGATTGAGAACAAGGCATTCAGACAGGGTGATATGGCTGGACGCAAGAGGCTGAGTATGATAGGTCTTCCTATCGGATGCCCAAGAGAGAACATCAGCCACACAGGAGACACTAAACACCTTCATTCGGAAGCTCTGTACGGCTTTATCATGGTAGAAGGTAATGATGTTATCACTGGGATCAGGACATGGATATTTTCTCGACAGGTCAGACCTAGGTACTATGACTTCTGTTTGCCCAACAGTAAAACCAAGGCGGTCTTCAACACGACAGCAAGACCAGAATAACCAAAGACACGTTGAGTAAAACTTAACTTTCTCTCAAAAAGGCCAATGACTCGTTGTGAGAAGGACACATCCCAGATGGCTATTTTCTTTTCCGGCTCTCAAAGCTTCATCCAACATCATCTTGGGGAGATTGTGTTGACTGATATGAAATACTACTGAATATTGAGTCATATTCTAAATTACATCTGAACTTGGCCATTCAAAATGGGATTTTAAGAAAACATTATTTTGAGAGACCATATATGGGAAATTTGCTTTTAGCATTTTAATGTTTTTACTGCTATTTTAATTTTGACAGTTTTCTTTTGTATTATCTAAATTTGTGGGACAATGTAATCAGTTCTCCAAAATATAGAGTCTTCAATTTAGGTATGTGGCCACCAGGTGTCATTGCATATCAGAGCCACGCATATATCAGAAGTATCGTCTCTACTGTAGAGCTCTTTTTCAAAACACCTATGTTGAAATTACATACTATTTAACTATATAAAATTTTAGACTTAGAGTTGGCAATAGTTTTTAGACAGTCATCCACGTATTGCCGGAGAATACTGATTGCCTTAGGAAATCAGAGAGCATCATTTCATCTTTCACATTTTTAGTGCACAAGAATCCTTCTTGCTGAGAAAATGTTTCTCTCCTCTGAAAGATGTGTCCATTGAAATGATTGATTTGTAAAAAAAAATCCCAGTCATATTTAGATTTTATTTTTTAAGCATGTTTAATAAGCAGAACATAAATTCTTAGAAGGATGTTAAGTTGCTAAGAGGTTTTCAACCCAAAACTCTTGTCTGCTTTCACTCTCACTGCAAAGTTCAGCTGGCTCTGTTGTGGTTAATCTTCACCATCAGCTTGACTAGACTTGAAATTCAGCTGAGCCCCAGAATTCACATCTGTAAGTGCATTTCTAGTGAGGTTTAAATGAGGAGGGAAGGCCCATTCTGTTTATGTACAGCACCATCAGGTAAAGAAGAAAGGATTAAGAGGAAGGGAGGAAGAGCACCAGCATCCATGCCTCTGCTTCCTGACTGCAGACACGATGTGAGTTGTTTCTTCCCAATGCGCTGCCTTCACCATGATAAACTGTGTCCTCTCAGTGAGTCAAAGCGAACCCTTCCTCAAGTTCATTTTGTCAGATAGGAGAAAGTCACTAACCCAGGCTTTGGTTGATAATTTTTTATTGGACCAATTTCTTAATGAAGGATAGAATCTTTTAGAACAACATTGATTTCTATTAAGAAGCTGGAGGAAGCTTCATATTTTTGTTGAATTGAAAAAATTAATAGAGTTCGTTTATTCAACTTCTTGAGTAAAATCTTTGACAGAAGAATTTAGGAACTAATCTTTCCTGTTGACTCACAATTTTGTCTGCTTTGTGCCACTGAGCTCACACAGCTGTTGTCCTTAGTATGCTTAGTTAGTTAGTTTGTTTGTTTATTTATTATGTGTTCCAGTTTATTTCCTTTTCTCTTTTTCTCCTAAAACCCTGTGCTATCTCTGCTAGTCCTTACTACGCACCCACAGACTTGTTACAAACAGTCGGTCATCTGCCGGTGGTCTCCTTTGCTACATTCCAACTCTTTTAACCCACCCATACTTCATATGCATCCACAAGCCACTCTCTGCATCGTTCTGCAGAGTGCTTCGCTCTCTTTTTATATTGGTGCCTTAAATAATGCAATGGCATTAAAAAGAATCTTGACTTTTAATTTTCACATTGGATAAATAAACACAAATTTAAGTGCATAATGTATATGCGTGAACATATCCTGAGTAGGTTGTTGATTTTCACTTGAGAGAGTTAAAAGGAAAGGGAAAAACAGAATTCAAGAACAGCTCTCTAGTTAAGCAACGAGCCCTTGCTCTATAAATATCTAGGACTTGAATAAAAAAAAAAAAAAGAGCAGCTCTTTCTGGATGCTGATGATTCTCAGAGTGGAATCTTATCGACTGATTGTTTGGAAGAAAGGCTTCTCATACTGTCCAAAAGTAGTTTAAATATATGTGGGGCAGAGTCTGTGTGCACATGATTAGATTAGAGAGCGGATGGCATGGTTTTACTGATGATATAGAGAAACCACAACATGTCCCTCTGAAGGGAATTTATTGCTATTCTCCAGGTTAATGTTTTTAATATCTGAATATTTGTTACTGCCAGAGAGGAAATGTTTACATTAGTCCATTATAGTACATTACATTGTGCCATTTTATTATGCACTTTTAATAAAGTCTAGGCTTTCACATGCTCCTTGAGTTTAAGTTAAGCTGTCAGAGTTGACTTAAAAATGTTACCATCTTTTCCTATTCCTAACCTGACTGAAACAAAAATTGATGCGGTCTTTTGTAAGTATGTCTGCTCAGGAAGTTTCATGCTTATCTGGAATTCTTCTCCTCCTCACTCGAGGACTCCTTTATGCTCAGCTAAGAATTTTCAAGTATTTAAAAATCTTTTCAACCCAGAAGAGGTGAGAGATGCATTTGGTTGGCTTCTTTTGTTCCTTCCTACCAACTTTGTGATCCAGGTATGTGTTTCAGGGATAGAAAATGAGTACCATTTGCCTCGAAGTTTTAACCAAGGTGAAAAGGAAAAAAAAGTGTTTTCAGGCTTGGCCACCAATTTTGCATGTATCAGGATACAAGTAGTGTTCCTATAAAGATCCTCATCAAAGGAACATTAACAGGACAGTTCCTAGAAGTTCTACAATGACTATGCTTCCAGAACTCTCTAGGTTAGTTATATTTGGTCAGAGGATACAAAGAACCAAGACAAAGAAGGAAGAACTCTTTGAGATCTAGTCTTTCCACGGTGGTAGGTGGTACTTTAAGTCAGAATGTCACCCATAAGCTCATATATTTGAATATTTAGTTACCAGGGAGTTAAACTCTTTGAAAGAATTAAGAGGTGTGGCCTTGTTGGAGGAAGTGTGTCATTGAGACTTTGAGGTTTTGATAACCCAAGATAATCCCTGTGGCTCTGTCTCTCTGTCTCTCTTTCTCTCTCTGTCTCTCTGTCTCTCTGTCTCTGTGCCTGCCACCTGTGGATCAGGATGTAGCTCTCACCTATTTCTCTGGTACCATGTCCATCTGCTGCCAGGTTTCCTCCCATGGTGATATTGGGCTCACTTCTGATATTGTAATCAAAAGTCTCTGCTTAAATGCTTTTTTTAAAAATAAGAGTTGCTTTGGTCATGGTGTCTCTTCACAGCAATAGAACAGTGACTAAGATACCGTTTTCAATCTGTGATCCAGTTCCCAGAGAAGACCTTCATTTTCAGACTTTGATCTTCTCAAATAATCAGGCATTATTTGGGTTGCCTTTTCCACTCCCATCATCACAATGGTAGCAATTCCAGAACAAGTAACCAGTCACCAGTACTGCCTACACAGAGGAAGCATCAACTATGGAATCGGGCTTTTTGTTAAAATGTGCCTGCTTTATGTCTTTACTCTCTCAGAAAGTAGAGAAACAGAAGAGAAATGAGTTATAAGGGAATTTATATTTATCTGTCTCTGGATACCACTGTCTGTGGGGGCTGTCTTTCCAATCTTGCCTAATGGTTCATCAACTAAGCAGAAGGCTGGTATCCAGGAAGAGATGCTCAAGCTTATACTAGCCTGGGCACTGGATGCAGTGGGGAGGGCACCAAGAGACCAGCAGGATAGCTCATTTAAATTTTGGATATTTGAGCAAACATTTGTTAGTTGGCAACAATGGGGTGTGCAGTAGGGAGGACCTTCTGCTCTTAGTGTCTATGTGTCCTTCTTTCACTCAAGTGTCTTACAGCAGCATTCGTTGATGGAAACAAAAGGGTAATCATGAATAAATAAGGAAAACAGCTGTCGAGGGCACAGGAACCTGGCTACATTGTCATTATAGTGTTTTCCAGTAATTGTGCATCTAGAAGGACTCTTGGATGTCTGTTAGTTTATAGTATTGGTTTTCCTGCTCTAATCATGACCATTCCATGTAGAAGGTCTGAATACAAAGATCCTCTGGAATTACCCTACAAAGCTGCCCATCTATCCAGTATTCTCACTGCTCATATGAAAATCTCACTTCTTCAGGACTCTAAACACCAACTCTTATGTATAGGCATTATCTAACAACAGATATTTGAAACTTTTTTTCCAACAGACTCTGGAGCATCTTAAATAACAGGAGCATTGAGTGGGAGGGGGAGGGAATATAGGGAGAAACAGCTAAAATTAAGGGCCATTTGAAGGTAGCTGGGAAACCTAATACAGTAGAAGGTTTCTAAAATGTAAAAATATATGAAGGTGATCTAAATGAAATTGCCAAATAACAGGGAAGACAGAGCCCTTACTGGACATCTCTTGTTACCAAGTGAAGCTTCCAGTACCAGGAATGGGTTACATTAACTGTGTTGTTGACCAAAAAGGTGCCTTAGGAACTTCCAAACAAGCCATGATGTTGCAAAGACTAAAGGCTGTTTTCCACAAATTGACTATGAGGCCCCTTTGCTAAATACATCACTTACGTAACTCACTGAACATGGGAAATAGAGTTGATGCCTATGTAGTGCCTTCACCCATAAATTCTATTGCTTTTGGTGTAGGAAGGTACTCTATGTGCTACCAAAGGAGATGCTAACCCATCTGCAAACCCTTTGATCTACAACAGGTCCTGTCTGCAAGATAAGTTAGTGTAATGATGGCACAAAGATTGTGGAAGCAGCCAACCAATATCTGATTTGACTTAAGGCACACTCCATGAGAAGGAACTTATACCTGACACTGCTTGGCTGACCAAGAACCTGAGACAAGATAGCCCAAGGACCTAGGGTAAAACCAAATTCTACTGTTCTACTGAAAAGAATGTTGCTATAAAATGACTCACAGTGGCATCCTGCTATGCTCATATGTCAGTACCTTGACCAGCCATCATCAGAGAAGTTTCTCCTGCAGCAGATGGGAACAAGTAGAGACCCACAGTCAGACATTCTACAGAGAGTGAGAGACCTTGGAACACTCGGCCCTAAATGGAATGTCTCCATCAAATCCTTCTCAGGGATCAGGGATCCATGTGGAAGAGAAGGCAGAAAGAATGTAAGAGCCGGAGGAGATGGAGGACATCAAGAAACAATGGCCTCTGAGTCAGCAGGATTGTCACACGTATTTACTCACAGAGGCCGAGGCATCATTCAGCGGCCGGATGGGTCTGCACCAGATGGTACCCTAGAGGGGAAAAGAGAAGTAGATACACGCCCCATCCCTAACCCAGGAGCTGTCTCAAACTGATAACCACTTTCAAATGAGCATTTAGTTTTCTCCAAGAGAACCTCACGGGAGAAGCAAACTGCTCTAAAGCATGGGTTGCACGCCCAGTGGTAGACGACCAACAGAAAACAAACTCAATGACATCATTGTTCTTTGCCTCATGATGTTGTGTCAGGGCTTTTTAAAAGGTTGTCTTTTAAAATTTTGTATTTTTTTATATATTTTTTTCTTTTTTTTTAACCTTATACGTCCTTTGCTTATATATTTTGACTTGCAGTTTAGTGTTTCTATGGGATTCCTGAGTAAGCCAACGATGTTTCTCTGCATCTATATCTGTTGTTTGGGATCTTTTCCTGTAACTTGTTTGTTCTGTCCTATTCCAATGTGTTAGCTTTGTTTTATCAAATTATATTATATCAACCCCATTAAATCACATTATATTATCTACTCTTAGAAGTCTCTTAGCTTTCTAGTGAGAGAATAGGGGTGGATTGGGAAGGAAGAAGTAAGGAAGACCTAGGAGGAGTAGAGGGAGGGGAAACCATATTCAGGAAATATTATGAGAGGAAAAAATATGACTTTCAATGAAAGGAAAAAGTAAAAGCGACTTTAACTCATTAAATGTTTTTCTTATATTTTTGAGATTATAATTATATCATTTCCCCTTCCATTTAGTTCCTTCAAGGCCTCCTATATATCTTTCACTCTCTTTTTCAAAGTCATGACCTCTGTTTTCATTAACTGGCAACTAAGGATTGCTGAGAATGGGAGAAAGAGTCTTCCCCAAAGAGAAGAATGCAGGGAATGGTTATCCAATACCAAACAGTCAGCCCTGAAAGCATACATACAAGTAACGATGTACAGAGTTGCACAGGTTGTACTTTTGGAGACTTTTATAAAGGCAGTTTTATAGTCTCATTTTAATGGTCTCAGTATGACATTTTTCCAGGTCATAATAACAGGGTCCTTCATATAGTTACATCTTTAAATTTCATTTTGACTAGAAATAGGAACATACCTTCAAATTCTTTACTATTCTTTATTTAGCCATCTCAAAGCCCATCAATTTTCTTAAATTTCCAGCATGAATTTCCAGCACAGAATATTTGGTAAAAATTCTCAAATCTCAGGACTCTGTTCAATCCTGAAACTGACGTATGTAAATGAATTTAGAGAATTTTCCTACAGGGGCCATAGCTATAGTCTGGGAGCATCGTTCTACCCTTTGCTGTTTAAGTGCAGTGAGCAAGTAATGACTGTGTGTCTGCATGAATTTTCAGCCTCATTGTTTTCTACTTTAGAATTAAAAACAAAAATAAGCTAAATATAAAATGACAGAGAATCATGGCACTGTTGAATTGTTATTGTATTTGAGTGCCTGCCTTTGTCTCTCTACATTTTCCCTCTTATTGTATTTTACTAATGGAGAAAATGATTTCTTACCATTGGGCAAATTTTTAGCTTTGATAAATGAGTCTCACCAATGAGTTGATTTTCAAGGACACTTTGAATCTAAAGTTATTAGTTGCTTCCAATATATGAGGTAAACTTGTTTTTGAAAAATATTTTTGTTGAGAAATTGAGAGACTGTTAGAAACTAGATGATGAGTTGACATCATGATTTCACATATAAATGAAAGTTTACTTTCAAGTGCATTTCAAGTGCTCTGAGGATTTTAGATACCCTGAAAAAACTGGGAACTGGTTTTTTGGTAAAGCGAACACTAATTTGATAACAAGCAATTATCTAACATATAAGTTTAGCTATCTGTAGTATTCTCTACTAAACAAAGTACATGCCTGTCATCATAGTCATGAGGGAAAAAAGCAGAACAAGCATGCGTTATCTGAGTACAGAGATTGAGGTAGATCTTACTGGAGTGTGGAGGAAGGCAGAAGGGTCACCATGTGTTAAATGTCAAATGTCTGCTGTCTTGAATGATCATCAAAATCCTACCAAGCAAGTGTTGTTATTATCCATACTTTATGGTGTAAAAAAAATGGAGTTCATTGAATTTGTTTAAAGCCACGGAGATGGCAAGCAGCCAACCTGAGATTTGATGCCTTCTCCGTTCAGATGCCTAGAGTTTTCCCATTACTCAGTGCTTATTCCCACATTTTGGAGGCTAACTGACATGATTTGGAACAAGAAGACCAAGAGTCTTCATCTTATTATATATTAGGCTCAGTTATTTTATAATTTGAATGATATATAAGTCTATCCTAACACCATCCACCAGCAAATCTTACTATGCCTAGAAATCAACCACTTCTGTTCATGAGATTACTTGGAGAACTGGGTCACGAGGCAGAGATAGGATTAATACTTTGTGGGGAGTTTAGAGCCCACTTATTGCTGTGTCTTAACATAGCTGTTCCATAGCTATCAAGCACAGCTGCACGCAGCATACAGTCTGCATTTAGTTGTAATGACTTTAAAGGTATAATTTGCATGCATTAAGCCTCATATGTTTAAATTGTGTGATATGATAAGTTCTGAGATACACTTGTTAACCATCATCAAAATTAAGATAAATACCTCCAGCCATCTGTGCCAACCGTGGAGCTAGTATAAAATCATTTTTTCCCCTGGCATTCCTATAAGGGAATCACAAAGCTTGTACTACTTTATAATCAGGATAATACCTTAGATTCATCTACATTGCATCAACCATTCACTTACAACAACTGTTTTGTTTCCCCTTTGCTGCTGAATAGCATCCAAAACATGGATATGCCACAATTCGCTTACCCGTTTACCTACCGATGGATACTTTCAATTTTCTGACTATTATGTTTAAAGCTACCATAAACTTTTATAAACAAATCTTCGCATATGCATATTATTTCATTCTACGTCTGCTGTCTTACTGCGGTAGTAAAATGGGTGGGTCACGCGATTGTCGTATTAAACGTTTTCTTAATCTTTCAGATGTTTTTACAACAATCATGCCATGTTAGATCCCTACTGGCAGCACATGGAATATTCCTAATTACTTGATGTCATCTTCAAATCATCAGTCCTTTAGTATTTTAGATATTTTTTGGAGATGTTATAGCAAGGTGCTGTTTGAAATTTACCTTTCCAAACAACCAATGGATGCAAATATATTTTTTGTGCACTATTCGACTTTCAGGTATTCTCCTTTGTGACATGCCTGCTCAGACCCTCTCTAAAATCAGGGCGTTTGCTTTCTTATTGTTGTACTTTGAGAATGCTTCATTCAGTGTGTATATGAGTTCTGTCTATGCAAACAGCATTATATTCTATAACTTGGGGTCTATTTTCTTATTCTTTTAATAGTATCTGGCACGAGTTCTTGAAATTTGACTTACCATTCCCCCCCTATGAAATGTATGCTTAGCATATGTCTTAGAGTTTCCATTGCTGTCAAGAGACACTACAACCATGGCAACTCTTATAAAGGAAAATCATTTAATTGGGGCTGGCTTACTGTTCAGAGGTTGACTCCATTATCATCATGACCAGAAGCATGGTAGCGCAGAGGCAGACATGGTGCTGGAGAAGGAGCTGAGAGTTCTACAACCAGATCCACCGGCAGCAGGAAGAGAGAGAGAGAGAGAGAGAGAGAGAGAGAGAGAGAGAGAGAGAGAGAGAGAGAGAGCGCCAGCCACTGGATCTGGCTTGAGCTTCTCCCAGTGACACACCTCCTCCAACAGGCCACAGCTCCTAGCAGTGCCAGTTTGTATGAGCCTATGGCGGGTTGTATTCACTCAAACCACCACAGCATCGTATTAAAGGACTTGTTGTTTAGCTCAGAAACACAATAATTTCCTCCTGTCTTCTAGTGTATTTGATCCGCTGTGTAAAAATATATATTCAGATGAATAATTTATAAGCAGTAGAAATCTAGTTTTACATCTCTGAAGTATATAGAGTCTCATAGATGGAGATTTCAACATGTCCTCTTCAGCAGAGGGGCAAAGGGCCTAAGCGGCCATTCCAGTGCTTCTTTATGGGAATTTATTCTATTTGTGGAGATGGAGACCTAATGATATAATCACACCCTAGATGCCATTCCTCTTAGTACTGTGGAGGATAATTTCAATTAGGTAGACTTTAACAAGGATTCAAATGTCCAGACGAGAACACTAGTATTGTTATTAGTAGTAGGGGCTTCGGATCAAGATGATCTCAAGAAAATCATCAATCACTTTTTAAACAGAAGAAATACACTTACCTGGCTCTGTATGTGGTTGCATGCACTGTGCGTTACATAAACTCCAGGTCATGTCTATCATGGACATATACTCTATATGTATTTGAAAAATTTTCTGCAGATATTGAGGGAGAGGAATCTTTTTTCTTTCATTCAAAGACCACATTTTGCAAATACAACATAGATTCTGATACTCTGGGACCTCTTACAATTATATATCTTTCATGGTCTTCCCTCAGTCTTACTATGCATAGGAAAATATTACTGTGGATAGCTTTAGTTCAGGAAGAGGAGCATGGTCTACCACAGATATTCATTGGTACTAGTTTTGGCAAATTTTAATAGTATCATTTTATAATTTTCCAAGGTAATCTATTCCTCTTTTCTCTCAAAACCCAAAAGAATATAAATTAAGTCTGGAACTGATTCAAATTCCCTTGTTACTAAGACAAAATAGACAAAAAAGCACTTTAAAATTACTTATTTTATTTATATGAGTGCTCTATCTGAATGTAATCTGCATGCCTGAATTGAACTTAGGACTGGAAGAGCATTCATCTCTCCAGCCCAACAAAAAAAGAACTTAAGGGAGGTTTATTTTGGTTTACCACTCAAGGAGACACATTCCATCATGGCAGAGAAGGTCTAGCAGAAGCAGGATTGGAAGGCCAGCTGGTCACATTGCATCTGCAGTCAGAAAGCCAAAGTTGAACAGAAACTGGTACTCCTTAAGCCAGAGGTCCACTTCTAACAAGGCTCTATCTCCTTAGGTTCCACAATCTTCCCAAACTGAACGACCAGCTGGGGGCCAAGTGTGGTACATGAGCCTATGGGGTCATCTCCATTCAAGCCACAGCAACCATTTGGTGTACTTTTACCTCATCATCTACATTTACAAAATGAGGAAATCAGACATGTTGATTTTCAAAATAATTTCTAATTATAAGACTTCAGGATTCCATGTAAACCTATGTAAGGTTTACATGTAATAAGGTTACCTGATTATCAAAATAAGACTATTTAAATTTTTCCTCTGAACTATAGCGAAAACTGAAAATAACTTAAATAAAATTTCAAGCAATTTTGATTTAGAGTAGCACCATTTGAAACCTGAAAATATTGTTCTAGGTGAACATATGTATTTGAGGTTTAAGCAATCTATCTTCTTTGCCCTCACTCTTTTATACTAGTAGGAAAATCTGTTGACTTAGAGGCTTAGTCAGAAGTTCTGAGGGCGAACCTAACTTTGCCACTGATTGTCTATGGCCTTGAGCTAGCTAGTCATTACACTTTTTAAAAATACTCTCTCTTCTATATATGCAAGGGAAATGATAATATCTACTTTCAAGATAATTAGATAGACTAATCAAAATGAAAATATCGAGCGTTCTTGTTAGATCCTAACATATAGGCGTGCATACATCTCTTCAGCTGTTGTCTATCTGCCTTTTTATCTATCATTCAATACACGTGTATTCTCCATGTTCAAGAAGGCATTTAGTCTGATGCTTAGAAAGGGTTTCTCACGACACTTAAATGTTAACACATGCAATAGAAAACCAGGGCATTGTTTGACAAGTCCTTTGCCATTAAAGAAATCCTCTGTGTCACTTTTAGACCAGGAAGCAAACACACAGTTAAACACAGATTGATTGTATGTTATAATTTTTGAAGATGTGCCTCATTATTTATAGTACATATTTGAATTGATTTTTCTCCACCATTATATCATTTTAGAAAAGGAAATATTCCGTTAATTTAGTTATATGTTTTTAATTTTCCCTCTTGTATTCCCCAAGGTTTTCAATGCTGCACTTCTACTCCTCCTTTTAAAGAAGTATTCCTGGGAGCCATACCCATGAAGAAGTAGGCAGAGAATGGGAATTGTTTTTGATTCCTGTTTCAGGAGAAGATAATCTCTCTGTTCTGCCTGACCTTGGCAAAGTTGGTGAGGCATCTTTTAAATACTAGCGTGTTTGATCTTTTTACTAATGTTTCCTGTGTCTATATAGAAGCCTTATCCCAGAACCTCAAAAGCAATTCATTGCCATTATCAGTTAATCGATTAGGCATCCTTGAGAGGCAGGCACAGGGCAGGTGGTGCTATCGGCCTTGCTCATGTGAGAGAACAGGAAGTCAGTGTGGTGTCTCGCAGGTGTTCTGCTTCAAGTTCAGATCTTAGGTTTTTTTTTTTCTTTCTTTCTCATAACCAGTACTTTCAACAGGACTGTTTTTGTTTTTGTTTTTGTTTTTTTTAAAGTTGAAAAATATATTTGGGCTCATGAACAGCAAGAGCAGGCTTATAATGATAAAATTCAAATTGATGTTTTCTTCCTGCCTGGAATGAACTCTTTCTAGTTCTCAAGAAAGGGTTTTCATATTTGAACCATTATATAGTCTATGTATCTAATCATCCATCCACCTATATGTACACATATACATACATATATATAGATGTCCATTTTCAACAAAATAGGTATTCTATACCTTAAAGCTACAAAGTAGAAAAATATTTTATGTTTGATCTCTAGGGTCTTAACTTGTATTGCAAACTGATGAATTATTTAATAAGTTATTCAAAATAAACTAGATTGTGTTAAGATGCACATACAAGGAATAGCAAGATAAATATAAAGACAGACATGGTTGATTCTATCTAGTGAAAACTTTATGTAGGAAACAAATTGCCTTCAAAATACAGAAAAGCCAGTTTCAAAACCCATGCAGATACTTTGAATGAATCCATCCATCATGCTTTAATAAAGAAATGACCATTGTATGTGTGTGTGCATGATACATGTGTGTGCGTGGGTGTGACATGGCGTGTACACGAAGGTCAGAGGACAGTGCTGTAGAATCAGTTTTCTCCTTTTGCCTGTATGTGGTTTGGAGATTGAATTCAAGTCACAGTGTTTGCACAGCCGGCCTCTTTTCCCACTGAGCCACCCTGTCAGTCACACCATGCTTTAGAGCTGCGCATTTCAGATTCCAGAGTCTCCAAGGACTTGCTGAAACCCAGATTCCTTGGCTCCCAGGTCTAGCAACTACAGTTCTTGGTTAAGGGCATTTCCACAAACCCTCAGATGGCATGGATACGTGGCCTGTACTGTGAGAAAAAGTAATCCAGAAGCAGAAGGAATACTTGAAATTCCCAAGTCCGTCGGGTGATCCCTTAGATCATTTTCCTAAGAACTCACACGGGAAGTCCTAGGGGTTGGGACTTGTGACATTCCCCCGTTTGTGTTCACACGTTGACTGGTGTCATTATGCTGCTCTTGTGTAGGCGCTGGTATCATTGGGAGACATCCCAACGATGGGATGCATCATTGCTGGGTGCAGCATCACTGTCATGTCTACAGGTCCCCATCTACCATCAGGCACCATTCTCTTCTGAGTCTTTAAAATTTTTGTCCCCTCTGTTGCAATGTTTTCTGACCTTAGAATCAGTCTTCTCCAGGGGAATCCTGGATTTCACATTGTGAAATTGAATTTGTCAGAAAAGTCTGTCTTGCAAATCAGAAATTCTGTACCCATTAGACGAAAGTTCCTCTTTTAGCAGACCCTTGTAACTACCATTGTACTTGTTTCCCTAAATGTTGACAACTCTAAGTAACTCCTATAAGTGGGATCCTGCAGACTTTCTTTTCTGATGGGCTTGTTTCGCTTAGCGTATTACCATCAAGATTCAATCATGTGTACCATGTGACAGAACCTCCCTTTTCTGGAAGACTGTATACATTTTCCCTATCTGTACACAGCACAGTGTTGTTATTGTTTTTAATTCATTCGTCTGGAAATGCATGTTTGTGTTCCTTCTATTTCGTGGTCATTGTGAATTATAATGTTATGAATTCATCATGCAAATATTTCTTTGAGACCCTGCTTAATTTTTAAAGACACGTATTCAGAAATGACTTTCAGGGACCATATAGAAGGTCTACATTTTAATGGCCTGAAGAGTCTTCACACTCATTTCCATAGTAATTATAGTATTTTATGTTTGTGCACAAGGGTTTCAGGTTGTCTACATTCCTAGACTCACATATATTAGTGTTTCTAAAGAGAATGAGTTGATAGTAAATTACAGCTTTAGTTTGTATTTCTCTGATTATTTGTGATGTTAGATATTAGAATATATTTGTTGTCCATTTGTGGATCATCTTTGGAGAAATATGTATTCAAGTATGTATTCAAATTTGGCTTGTTGTTGAGCTTAAATGCTTTATATTACATTAATATTAGCCCTGATCAGGTGTCTGATTAGCACATGTTTCCCCTCATTCTAAAGGGTTTTATTTATAAAGATGTTAATAGTACCATTCGACATACAAAGACAGAAAATTTTTGTGTGGTACCACTTGTGTGATCTTTGTTTTATTGATTTTGCTTTTACTTTCATATCAAGAAATTATTGCCAACATTGTGATGCAGATTTCCAGTTTTTGTCTAGGAATTTTGTAGTTTTAAGTCTTATAGTTGGGTTTTCGATTTGTTTTCAGTTGATTTTGATGTGCGGTTTGAGCATCCAACTTCATTCTGTCTCATGTGTATGTCCAGGCTTTCTAATATTATTTGTGGTAGAGAAGAATCTTCCTTCACATTTAGTATTTCTAATGTTATTTGTGGAAGATATTTCCCTTTTCACATTAAGTGATATTGCCACCTTTGTTGAAGATCATTCCAGTCTACACATGAGAAGTTTCCTACTGCAATCTCTTTTCTAGGTCATCTGTCTGTCTGTCAGTACCACATATTTGATTACTAAAGCTTTGTAATATGCTTGGAAACAATAAAGTACGAATCATCCAGTAAACACTTGGTTGATACAGAAACTCACCCTGAGTGTGATAAAGCTAGTGGGCAGGTCAATGAGTCGAGGAAAATGACACAGCAGGTAGGGCGATATGAGTGACTTACATTAAGAGCTAAGTCCTGAATTAGTTACCCGTCCAGTTTTCTTCAGTTATTCTCTCTCTGTGAATATTGAATTGTGTGATATATGAAAGAAAAAGGGATTTATTCTCTTTCCACACAATTTATTCCCCCAAATGATACTAATATGCCAAGCAGCAAGTTGGTGAAAGATGTATTGATTCTTAGAATTACTCCTGAAAGCTTTATATTATGGGCTATTATTCTGACTTCTGATTGCTCAGGTCAAGAAAGTTCATCTCTTCCATGTAGCTATAATTTTTTTGGAAGCTCCAGTTACAAATACTTATTTTGCGTGTGCGTAAACTCCTTAGCCTGAGACTCTGAGAGGCTGACCATCAGGATCCACTCATCTGAGATGTAGACTGTTCTCAGTTGTTAGGGTTGCCTGGCAGCTGTGCCACGGAAAGATTTTTGAAATTTTCTCTGAGAAGAATAAGTTTTATCCTTTTTTTCAGACACCTTTTTTTCTGGGGTACTCCTAGCCACTGTGTACCCACAGTTGATTCTGCTGATCTATACCCCCATATGAGTTATTCTTTTGGTTTGTGTAACAATACCAACGAAAGACTGTATAGTCTATCTAATCACTCTTTACTCTAGGTATTCATGGTGCCATGTATTTCCTGTAACTCTGAGCAAGCTTGCGTTGCCTGTGTTTTCACAGATCAGAGCTGGCTTCTCTGGCAATGTGGCAGTGCTGCTACACTTCTTTGGGGTACCGCATTTTGCTGGAACAGGCAGGCGCGGACGTCTTCAAACAGGAGATTTCACATCTGAATGGACCCCACCCCAACTCAAACCAAACAATATAATTTTAGTGAAACTGATAGGAGGAAGGTGAGGCTACCACATGCATTGATGTCTGAGAACTTTGTATATGTGTGTGCGCGTGCGTGCGTGCCTGCGCATGTGTGTTTAGCTGTCCATTTAATGTTGGCCATTAAAGGTTGGTGAGTGAGGATCAGACCACAGAAGAGGCATAGTCAGTCACACTGGCTCACAGGAGTTGATTTTATTGTCTGATTCCATTTTGCTCCGTTATTTTTAAATTGCTACTGTTTGGTGTGTACGGCACTGGTGACTTGAAGCCAGGGCCCCACGCATAAGCTTTGTTCTCAACCTCCTTTAAAGACGTTGTTGGCGTATGTGCTCACACGCGGAGGCCAGACGTTGACACCAGTGGCTTCCTCTAACACTTTCCATTTTACTTTTGGTACAGGTTCTCCCAGTGGATCTGTATAATGACTGGTCAGACTGGCTGGTTAGCAAGGTCTCAGCATCCTTCTGTCTCTCCTTCCTGGCACTGGGGTTCACTGGCATGGGCTGCCATGCTGAGCTTTTTATGTGGGCACTGGAGATTCCAACTCAGGTCCTCACGTTTGAGTAGCAAGAAAATTACTGTCTGAGCTATCTTCCCAGCTCTGCCTTATTTTCTTTATACTTTCTTTTTGGTTTTGTTTTATTTATTTCGAACAAGGGTCTCACTAAGTTACCCAGATGGCCTTGAACTTGCGCTGTAGCCTTTAAATTGTGATTCTCCTGCATTTGCCTCTGTAAGAGGCACAGAGTGCTCACAGATAAGCAATGGAGAAACCAGGGATGTTAATCAGGCAGGCTTGTCTCCTCAACAGAGGAAACGATATACCTGTTTTCCACCCAGAAGGCTGGGAGTAGATGCTGCTAATGACTTGATGACTTTTGCTATCTGTAGAACCAGACCTCACTTAAATCCTCCAAAATGTTAATCCCAGATTCTCCCTCCCTAGACCTTTACCTCTCAGTCAATGGAATCCATCCTTAGGGGAGATGTAACATGTACTTTATGGCTTGCTGATCTCTATGATATCTTGGCCAGAGAACACACCAGATCCTAGGCACCTTAAGCTATAGAACCCATCTTCATGGCAGAGGTCACTTGTACTTTGCACAAGCATTTCGATGTAGTCACCCCTTAAGCTTTATTGTGCACATGAGATTGGCATTATTACCAGGAAATTATTTTCCAAAATTGTACTGGATTTAAATATGTCTAAAATAAACTGACCTGGGGGCTCAGACTCCAGAAGTTCTGACCCAGCACGCGCTAAGTTGTGCTGAACCCAGTTTTTCTTCTTGCCTTATGTTGTTTATTTCTCGGCTGTTGTATGGCTTGCAGGTTCCCCACAAGTCTCCAGCGTGGCTAGGGTAATGGCGTGCTCTATCAGACCTCATGGCACAAGCAGAAGAGATAAAAAGCACAAAAAGAGTAAAGCAAGAATTCAAAGTGTCCTTATTTGTGGACGATATGATTCTATACATAAAAGACCCTAAGGACTCCACCTGAGAGCTCTGCAACTGAAAAACACATCCATCAAACAGTAGGAAACAAAATTAACACATCAAACAGTAGGTTTCCTATAAACAAATGCTGAACACACTGAGAAAGAAGCAATACCATTCACAATAGTCTCGGAAGAAACTTGAAATGTATCTAGCCAAGGAGGTGAAAGATTTACAGAGTGGAAATTTTAAGACATTTAAAAGAAAGAAAAAAGGAAATTGAAGAAGATACCAGAACATGGACAGACTTCCTGTGCTTATGGATTGGTAGGATTAATAATGTGAAAATGAACATTCTGCCAAAAGCAATCTACGGATTTAAGGCAATACTGACCAAAATTTCAGTGTGATTATTCACATAAGTTAAAAAAATGCATGCATAAATGCAGGGCAAAAGGTTGTTTATTCTTTGGCTAATTAAATCACTGGTGCTTAGTACCAGAGCCCTGAAGTTTTTCATTCTCTGTACAATCTAGTCTTAAACCTGGAACTAGAAGGTGTCAGTCTTTTTACAATCTAGAACATTTAAACCCCCATACAATCTAATCTGAGCCACTCTGATTAGCTCCTGAACTCTGACTTTTCTAGTTCAACTCACTCTTGTTCTGGTTCAAACTCTTCTCCAAGCTGACTGGTTCAAACTCATCTTCTCAGACAGCTTACTCTTTCTGATTGAATTCTTCTGACTCTTGCATATTCTGGCTGAATCTGACTGCCTCAGACCAAACTGCTCTGCTTAGTTTCAAACTGACTCATTCTTCCTGTCTGATACTGACTTCTTCTGTTGAGCTGCCTTTGTGTTTCTGTGTCTCTTCCTGAGCTCTCGCTGCTCCATTTTCCCTCAGTCAGCCTCTCTACTTCTCTGCCTTATCTTCAGTGAGACTGTTTCATTCTCTGTGTCTTGTCTCCCATCTGCCTGCTTGAGACTGCTGGCCTCATACTACCTGCTGTAACTGACTCTGTAACACACTCTTGTTAACCTACCCTGTTGTGAGCTGAGAGCCCACCTTTTCTGTCATGAGAGTTGGGCATGTCCTCACTCTTGAGTTACTCTTCTAACTCTTTCTCTGATTTGTCACTTTGCCTGTCCTTCACTCTGACTCATCTCAGATGTAACTTCCAGGGTGACACTGACTTCTTAGTTCTGTTTCCTGTGTCTGTTTCTATACTGTTTATGTCTTAGGGATTAAAGGCTTGGATCACCACTGCCTTCTGAATACTGAGATTAAAGATGTTAGCTACCACTGTTTTACTGGGATTAAAGGTGTGTACCAACATTCTTAACATTATTTCTAAACTCTATCTGGACCACACAGATCTCTGAATGTGATTTCTTTATATAGACCCCTGGAATATAGACCCCTCCTAGCTTTTACACAGGCCTATTCCTCCACAAACAGTCTTAACTTTCATATGGAAATATAAACAAGCCAGGATAGCCAAAACTATCCTGAACAATAAAATATAAATTGTTAAAGATATCATCATCTCAAATTTCAGGTTCTACATCAGAGCTACAGTAATGAAAACAACATGATACATCAAAATAGACCCACTGATCAATGGAATAGATTTGAGGACCCACATATAAACTCACATTTCTATAGCCATCTAACATTTTGAAAAAGGTGACGACAACACACATTAATTGAAAGACAGCATCTTCAACAAATAGTGCAGGTCAAACTGGATGGCTACAGGCAAAAGAATTATGCTTGATATGTAATTCTCACCACACAAACTCAATTCCAAGTGGACCGAGGACCTCAACGCAATACATGAGCTGCTTACTCTGATAGAGAAGAATGTAGGGGATACAGTTGAACTTACGGGCATAGAAAAGGACTTTCTGGATATGATCTTGATTAGAGCTGATTTTAATTATTAGCTTAATGTCAGCCACATTCAGTCACGTGTATCCTTTTGGTCTTGTGACAGACCTTTGTTATCTACAAAGTTCACATTTGAAAACCTCACGATCGAGTTACAAAAACCAAATTATACACAGAAGTATATCATGATGCCTTAAGCCTGTTTGCAAACTTGTTTTGAACTACATTCATAACTTTCCAAAGGTGCAGACAGTCCCAGGGTCAGCAGGTTAGGCACATTTGAACTTTGAAAAAATATAACAAACCAGGGCTTTTCATCCTCTGAAGAGATGCTTTACTAGCCCACCCATCAAGTCCCATATATTTGTGTTTTTTTGTGTGCATACCCAAGATTGTATGAGGCACTGGGGGAGAAGTATGGTTGGTTGCAGAGTCTACAATTTGTCACAAAATAACACTTATAAATAAGGCTTTTACAAGTACAGAAAAAAATCAGAAATGTTAACTGAGGATCTTAAGACACAGTTCAAGTGGATTTTTGTAAAACATATACATATATATTGCATGAAAATTTTAAACTTCTATATTTGAGTGCTCTGTCCTTTTCTAATCACTATAGAGAAAAACACCCAGGTCTCTGAACTCAATGTTCCTGGTGAACAGTACAACTATTGCTAGGACTATGTTGTGAAAACTAAATGTTTATAATACAAATGTGCATAGGAGCAGTTGGAAGATATGCCACTCTTTCCTTGCCTCGTTACAGTCCCCCATTGAGGTGTAAGTTTATCACACAAAACAAGGCCTTGCTCCTCAAGGGATTGGAAAGTTTTCCTGACTTCAAAAAATGTTAATACTAATAACTCTCAACTCAGAAATGTGTTCTCAAAGTTTCTTTCCAGGCCTTAGTCCCAGTGGTTTAACTAAGTGTTGGTATTTTAAGCCTATTGCAATTTGAACTTCAGTCTTCCATGGCTTTTCCCTCACAGTAAAGATGCCTTTCAATTATATTTCTCCCTGTGGGTTTTAGTACATCCAGCCTCTCTAGAGATTTGTGCTTATGCTTACAGATGGTGGCATGCAGATTTCCTAAGTAACAGACACTAAGAGATGAACTTATTCATTTAAATTATAACCTGCTGCAAAAACACTGCAATTAATAATTCACTGGATACTTCAGCAACTAGTTCACGAAGCATGAGAAATTAAACCCATCCAGGTCAGAATGCAAACCTCAAACTACCAGTTCAAACTATGCCAAGATACAAAATTTAAAATAATCAAGAGGTAAATGTTAATATAAAGGAACTCCCTCCACGTCTCAAGCTTGTGCTTTTTGCCTCTTATGTACCTACTTTACAGCTTTTAAGGTTAGGGTTATTATTTTTATTTATTTATCATTATTATTTTAAGTTACATTATTATTAATTCTATCATTTTCCACTTACTCCATTGGTAGAAGCTTTGCACCCTACCATTTTTTGGCCTTTTTACTAGCTGCTGTTACTTTGTGTGATGATTAATCTTCATTTTCAACTTAACAGGATGTAGAATCACCTAAAAGACAGAGGCACAGTTCTTGGTGACATTATTACATTCAAGACATTCTTCAATTTTAGTTTTGACTTCCTCTGACTTAAAAATCAGCTTCAAAGGATAGATAGAAAAGTCCCCATCCTTTGATGGAATTTCCAGCTTTCCCTTGAGAAAAAAATTCATAGTAACTGGTGCATGTTCATGCTTACTCTGGACCAAGCAGTATGCTCAGTGTTTATACACATAATTCCATTTGACCTTCTAACTAAGGCTTTGGAATGGTTATGTGTACAAACCTTATTACACATTTATCTTTCCTCCAGAATTAAAACTGGAGACTGGGGCTTCAGAAACTTACAGGACTGATCCAGTTCACAAACCAAGCAAGTGACAGAGACAAGATTAAAACAGCTATTTTGGGTTGAGAACTGGATTCTTGACCTTGTTGCAGGATGAGAGTGTCTGCAGCCCTGATTCGTCAGTGACAGAACTGGCTGAAGCCTTGATTGCAGAGACTCAGTACTGCTGCCTCGGCTGAGCATCTGTGTAATGTCTTTCAGAAGTAAGTCACATTCCCAGTAGGCAGAAAGAATACACTTTGAGTCATTTCAACTAACGGTTTTCTGCTTAGATGCATTCACCACCAAATGCCTGTGATTGCCATGTGCTCTGCCAGATGCCACACAGAGCTGTTCACTGACAGGGACTTTGTTTGGGAAAGGCATGTCACCTGTGTTTATGTCCATTGATACATTCGCTGCAGTAGAACTCAGCTGGTACAAAGTACATACATAGCAAGTTCCATCTCCTGCAATGGTTCTTAAACTTGGTCACACACCAGAATCACCTGAGGAATTCTGAAAGAACACCTTAACCTCCAGATCTATTTCACACTAATTCAATTAGAAATCTTTAGTTTGTCAGGCTAGATGGCTGAAAATTTTTTTTTTCATTTTGTCTTAAGGTGGGGTGGACTTGAACATAGGTGAAGATTAGAAGAAGATAGGTGTTAAAGAAGGAGAAATAAATAGAGTCTAGCAAAATAAGGGGTTGACTTAAAGAAGAGGAAATAAAATTTCCTTTTGTAACATGAGGAATTAGAGGAGTATGGATTGCAGGTTTTCTAATAGGATATATTAAATTTATTTTCAGTAAATGCCTTTTTTGGTAAAATAGTTAGCAAGGTGGTCTACTGTGAAGAGGTAATTGTGGGTTGTAGTGTGTGTGTGTGTGTGTGTGTGTATGGTGTGCCTGTTAATAAGGGACTCAGAGAATAGTTGAGTTTTGCAATAGTTATTAGTGACAGTAAGACATTGAATTTTTCATATAAATCAATGAAATGCCCAGGTTATTCCTAAGGCATAGTTGAATTAAGTGACTCGTAAGTTACAATTCTAAAATACACTATGCCATTTGTTTATTTATCCCACAAATAGTGATTGAATGTCATCATTAATCAGGATTGGAGATACAGAAGCAAATGAAGTAAGTTCTGTATTATCATGGAACTTAGATCTTCTACTGGAAAGTAGGCACAGACTATGTATTAACATAATTGTCTCCTATGTGTTATTTTAGGTGACAATGGGTGCTATTAGAAAATGTATCACCGAGACCTGGATAAATATCTGTTACATAGGATAGTCAAGGGCAGAGAAAGCCGAGCTGAATCAGTAAAAGACTATGTGAAGTGGCAAAGGGAGAGTTGTTGACATCTGGGAGAACATTCCAGCTCAAGGAAGTCATAAATGCAAGGATCCAGAGGCAGGAAGAGGCTTGGCTTTTTGAAGGCTAAGCAATGAGATGAGAGTGGGTAGAGGAATATGTAATGGAGATGAGCCCAGACTGAAAGCCTGAGCCAGTGTTTGAGGACTGAGAATCTTCAGAGAGGAGAAGCTGTTAAACAGTTTTGAGTAGAGGGGTGACACGACAGGTTTTACATGTTGGGATTTTTCTCAAGTAAAAGTTGGCTACTTGAATGCAAACTGGGGAAGAGCTGGAAGAAGAAAAAATTCAGATAAATACTGAGCATATAGTGACTGAACTTGTTGACTCTGCAATGTATTGTGGTTAAAGGACAAAAGTATAGGTTGAAGGAGTGGATGCTGATGAGGTAGAAGAATCAGTCGGCTTCACATGATGATGAGTGGTTCGTGACCGCAGCGAGGGCAGGAGACTGCGCCATGGTGGGTATGTATGCATGGTATATCATTTTAAAGGCAGTGGGATGTTATATAGTGTTAAGTCTGTGGCGAACTTCAGGGAAAATAGAAAGGGAAAGAAAAGAAGAGGAAAAGTGTTTGCTGGATTGAACACACTGTATTTTAACGTATAGCTAAATTGAATCTTCCCATTAATCATCGACTTGAAAAAAATAATTCTAAGGAACACCGGTAACTTGACAGACACGTTGCTGTAAGTAGGGCAGGACTGAGAGTCCTAGTTAGAATATTTTAAAGACAAGATCTCTTGAGTGGCCCCCTATTGAAGCAGCACCAATGGGGGAGGCATGTCTGGTGCAGGTGAAGTGTGAGTGGGAGCAGAACGTGGGCTCTAGGGTTCTTGGTGTTAAGTGGTTCACAGCTGGAAAGACTGACAATTGCTACATTATTTTAGCACACTGCTTTAATAAATGGATTCATTGACACCACTTAGTGATTGAGACCTGAGTGAGTCATTGATTCTAAGAGCTTTTGCAGAGTTCAAACCTCTAGTTCATAGCCTTGGATCTGATCTTTTGAATTTTAAAGGCATGAGGCCCTGGTTTGTTTATATACTTGAATGTTTACATTAAAATTTCTGGGATCATGCATGTCTAGATGAAAGAACCTTTGAAATAGTGCTTAGTAGTTAGTTATTGTGTTTGCCTACCCATAGTCTTTTGGAACTTTTACTTATGTGTGTGTGTGTGTTTGTGTGGTCACAGCATCTGGTAACGTCAGTAGCACTGATGCTACACATGGCCCATAGAATGTGAAGTTATTGAGTGTTTAAAATAATCACGTCACTCTCCCTATGGAAATTAATTTACTGATAACATAGGATATAACATCAAACTTCATATTTATACAGTTTTCATTGCAAATTAATCCTAGGACTTCTGTTTCATGAGATTGAGTCAATCTTGCTTTTTCTGGGTTTTGCTCTGGAAAAGTGAAAGCAAACTGGAAGGAAACAACAGAAGAGTCGGAACAACAGGGCTGGATACCTGTCCTATTCCTGTACTTGTTCAAATGGACTCGCAGACCCCTGATTGCTGATTTTGTGATCCATGTTTCCCATTCGCTGAAGTAATTTGAGCTGGGTTTTCTGTTACTTGCAACTGAAGAGCTGGTGTGAACAGTCTTATCTACAGTGGGGCTGACTCGCTCTATTTTTAATTCTTCTCTCATGCCAGTCCATGTCCCTTCATGCTCTCAGGCAGCTTTGATTTTACCCACAATGACGGGAAATTTACATTATCAGAATCTGGCTTCCTTCGTAGCAAGACAAGGAAATAGAATCAAATAGAGCTGAGATGAGAATTGGTCCTCTATAAGATTATGGTGTCCGGTGATTTCTCAACACCTTTGCAAGGCTTGGAAGGGGGGAGAGCTCACATTCTATTTGTGACTCTCGTTAATGTCTAAGGAATCAGGAGCAAAAGGCTTCTGTCAAAAATAGCTATCTGGGATCCAAGAAGCTGGAAGTGATTAGACTATTATTTCCAAACACAGGTTTAAAATATATCATAAACAGATGCATTCATGTAAACGTTTTTCTGTTGTCCTTCTTAGGTGGCTCATCTTTATGACTTTCCATAGTGCCATGGTTCTCAACCTTCCTAATGCTCCAACCTTTAATACATACAGCTCCTCATGTTGTGGTGACCCCCGACCATAAAATTATTTTTGTTACTACTTCATAACTGTAATTTTGCTACTGTTATAAATCATAATGTAATTTTGCTACTGCTATAAATTATGATCATCAATCCGATATGCGAATGGTCTTAGGTAAACCCCTGTGAAAAGTTAATGTGAACCCCCCCTCAAAGTGTTTGCAACCCAAGTGTTGGGAACTACTACCCTAAAGGTTATCTAATTTCTAAAGATCATCAGTGTTTCTGAAATAAGGTGCTAGGAACTGGACACAGACATGAGATGAGAAATCACTTACTAGAGTAATTTTGAAGAGATCAAGTTTTGCTTTAATCAATATTAAAATCTGTTACAGTATTAGCTGCCATAATGATCACCCTAATAGTGTTTTCTTGAATGTTTAGAACAGTCTGATGAGGAGGCAGGTTTAGTTTTTAGGATAGTTTTCTATGGTGCATGCCAAGGGTAGGGGCAGTTTGGTAGAAAAATGGGATTAGGTGTTCTATTAACTTATTATTTTGCAATTCATCAAGCAAATAGCTTTTCATTTCCTTGGAATGTCAGCTGCTCTCATTTTAGTGTCTGTAGAAGAGTTAGCTCTAATAATATCTATGTAGACACAACACTAACATTTCATAGCACCAAGTCCAACTGTCTCATAAATTGAAATATAGTCAGTGGATATAGTTTGAAAATGTAGCCCAAAGATTTTGATATAATTAATCTTCCTTTATTTCTCTTGAAAATTGTGGAGGCCATGTTTAACTACTTTTCTCAAATGTCACAACCATTTTAGAATACCACATAATACCATTTTTGGCAGTGTTTTCTTCCATGGAAGAATTATCCCTGGTAACCTGAAACTCCCTCTGAGGCAGCATGTCTACCTTTCTCTAATTTCAACATTAAACAAAAATCTAGGAAAGAGAAAGAGCAAGGAGAGTTGGCACTCATATCCAGAAAATATATGCTAAATTGTATGCTTTCTCATTCCCTTCTTTGTTAGTATTTGTGAGTTAAAAATTAAAACAGCAATAACTCTAAAACTTTGCTAAGTGAAACTTGTTCTCTTGTTTAGTATTAAATGTACCCAGTTAGGATAGTCAGATGATGCGGGGGCTCATCCTCAGCAGGCAGGAGGGTCAGGGAAGAACCTGATGAAGAGACACCAGCAGGATGGTCCACTGGGACACAGAGATCTCTTCCATTTTTCACTGTGAACAGATTCGCACAGAACTGGAGGGGGTTCTACATGTTTCTCTCAACATGATTAGAGCTGTTCTGACTTATCCTTTGTGAGCAATGATTTGCTCCCAACCAAAAACCCAAGGTTACTTCTTTCATTTCAGGGAAAGAATGAAGCTAATTCAACATATAGAATAGAAAAATTCTCCTAGCTATGTAATATTTAAAAATTCAGTTCCTCATGGGTTAACCTTTTTTATCACCATGAAAAATATCCGAGAATACTGAAACAAGGGAAGGTATACGTTGGCTTAGAGCTTACAAGGTTTCAGAACATGGTCACCTGAGTCTATTATTTATGGAACTGTGGTGAGACACAGCATCATGGCAGGGGGCTGTGGTGGAACAGCAGTGCTCACCGGATGGTGATGAAGAAGCAGCAATGAGATGGAAGGGTAAGATAACCCACCCAAGGCATGCCCAGGTGACTCACTTCCTTCAACCAAGCCATATCTCCCATTTTCATCAATACACAAATGAAGCCATCAGAGTCTGTATGAATCCAAGAGGTTAATCGTGTATTATATGAGAGCCTTCATGAACTTATCTCCCAGTGATTGGACGTACCACTAGGAACCAAACCTATGAAACTTTTGAAGGACATTTACTTTCAAACTGTAACAACAAAATAAATACAAAAGGAACCTTAAGCACACATGGACATTCCTTCCTATTATTTAAAAAATAAATGAAGACATATTTTTATATAGTTGCTTCTTGAGCCTAATCTGTGTTCTCTCTGGACCTTAGGCATGTATGACCTCATCTGTAGGTCAAAGGCGGAAAAGGCTTGTTGTGTATCTATCTGTGTAAAGCATACCAGGACCTCTTAGGAAATCCCAGTGAAAGGGCTAGAGACTCAAATGACTATATATAAGTAACAACGAGATCTCAGGGTTTGAAGAAGAAATGATTTGAATACACCACATCGTCTCTCATCAAAATTGTCCTCTCACCCCAAAATTCTCATCTTAAAGTGGTTGATCGTCAGTCTTATAATGTAGATTTTGAGTTGAAAAAGCAAAATAGCTACTTTATAATCATTTTATGAGTTATCAAAAGATAATAAAACTATGGCAGTATTATTTGATAACCTACATTAAGGATTTATTCCAAATGGGGAAGGAGATGTTTCTACTGCTGTTGCCTACTGAGAGGTAGTGCAGAGATCACAGTTAGAATTAGAAATTGAGTGGGGAGGTGGTGGCACACACCTTTAATCCCAGTACTCGGGAGGCAGAGGCAGGTAGATCTCTGTAAGTTCGAGGCCAGCCTGATCTACAGAGTGAGTTCCAGGACAGCCAGTGTTACAACAGAGAAACTCTGTCTCAAAAAAACAAAACAAGAATTAGAAATTGAACCAGCACTATGTGAGTGGAAGAAGTAGACCACCAAACTCTTCCTTAAGACATTGATGTTAAAATCTTAGGGAGATGTGAGGAGAAAAATGGTAGGTTCCATATGTATTATATGTGTATGCATAATATAAAGATAATATGTATAACATATGTATTATATGTATAATATACATATCATGTAAATATGTATATTATATATACATATAAGTATATACATATATACTTAGATTTTACAAGACTGCCATGAAATAGTTGAGGGACTTCAATTGATATGCCCACTGGAGTAAGGGTGATTATCTATGACTCCACTGTGTACTCATTTACCTCACAGCCCCCACAACTGAAGACACTTAGGAAATTATCCAGCTTTTCATTTCTAAATGTTGCTTTACTTTAATAAAAGACTAATCTTGTAGTTATTTAGGATAACAAGAACATGGTTTTGTCTTTACCAGTGTGGATGACTTAGAGTCATTTCCCCCTGTCTGCACATCTCTTGAGGAGAGTGAGGATCTCCCTGACTTTAATTTAAATTAATTTAAATTGCTACCACAGTTTCCCGGGATGAAGGGGATTGGAAGCTAGTGAGTTCCCAAGTGAATTTGAAAGCATTTGTTTTTTTTTCTTCTAGAAATAAAAATGGACACTCACACACTCCTTTTCTCTCCCATGTCTAAGACTACGTAGGTAACACCCTCTTGGAAATCAGAGTATAACCGAAACTGCATCCCCAAACTAGTTTAAGGAAGAATAAACTAATAGAAGTTTTTTATGAACATGTCAATAAAAATAATGTATGAAGGAAGTGCTCAATCTTTGTAACAGCAGCAGTATAAAATGATAGAAATTTTATTATGATATCTTTTCACAGAGCTCTCAATTTCTGTTTGATTCAGACTGATAACCTTCTCCCTATAAACTGAAAGGGGTTTAGTGTCTCCTATTAAACTAGAGGCTAAATTCAGATAAGAGTTGTTTAAATTATCAGCACTTTTTTTTTATACTTTGTAATTCTCTTAGTGTTTCCAACTTCATGGAAAAGACAAAAGGGTTTCTAATGGATTAAGAGAACTAGGAACATAAAGAACAGCGAAGACCGTCTAAGGAGCCAGCGGTGAGTACTAAGTCTATCACATACACAAACACACATCATGCTGCTTTCTTTTTCAATTTTAGACCTCTGTCTCGTCTTCAGCTCTTATCTTAGTATTTTAATTGAATTCCTTTGGTTTCTCCTAACAAATCCTCCACATTGTTCATCCTTAGCGTGTAATAGCTTACAGCTGACCAACTCTTCACAAAGCAAAAGCCTTAATCAGCACAATTTCATTCTCTCCCCTACAGCTCTTTGTGCTGCTTTGTCACATATATATTCTGTAAATGCTATAAAATAAAGTCAACGGTTTCCTTTAAATATTTAGTGATGTTTTGTGACATGTATAATTTTATGAGCATTTCTTTAAATATTTAGTGATATTTAGTGATATTCTATGTTTTATATTTTTATAAAATATTTGTAAAATATTTTATATTTTAAATATTTAATGATATTATATATATATATACATATATGTATATATATATAGTCTGTTTTCCAAATATCTAACTTTCCCTCTACTTTGAAGTCAATGTGGGGCTATAATTCCTACTGCTTTACAAAATACATGTGTTTAAAACATCACTTCACTTTAATACAAGTGTCATCTCAGGTATCTGGACAGTAACTATATGAATGTTTACTGAAAGCTCAATTTAGGAACTTATTTTTTACTGTGAGCTTGCTAGCAGTTTCATTATGACATTCATAGATATAATTCCTCTTTGGAATCTTTAATCTGATATCTTACCAACTCTAAAAAACTCACCAGCATACTCCTTCACACATTTTACATAATATACATATATTTATATATAGACATGGCAGGTGTAAGTATACCTAAACATGTTTTGGCGGTTCTTTTTGCAAAATTTCCATTGACTGCTTTCTGCATTTGTTGGTTCTCTACTCTATGCTGCGTCTTGCTGACCGCACCAAATTAACTCATCTTTCTCACTTTTTACCTCTATCTTTTAAAATACTGTTTTTTCACATTTCCGTATCTTGATCCTATGGGAGCTCACTTAACAATTAATATAAGAAGCATATTAACATAAATTAGCATATTAATTTTTATGGTATTTCAAGTCCTATGTATGAAAAGGTTAGAGCTGAAATAATTAATACCTCATTTTAGAAAGTATACACAACTTCCTCTGTTAGGTGTTAAGAGCTGATTTTTTTTTCTAATCGTGAATTATGATTTGGTTTAGGGCTGGAATGTCATTCTGTTTAATTTCAGGTTGGTTACAACTGATTTCAGTGATTTGAGGGAATATTAAAGTTCTTTCCGGTAGGGCTTGGGTCGTAAGCACTTCAGGACTTCCTGAGGCTAGAGAGAGGGCTCAGCAATTTAGAGAACTTTCTCTTGTGCAGGATCCAGGCTCAGTTCCAGCCACCCACATGGTAGCTCCAGTTTCAGGGATCCTTTTTCAGGCCTCCATGGGCACTAGGTCCACATGCTGCAAATACACATACGTGCAGGCAACACTCACACACAGATCTTTAAAAACACAAAGCCTATCCTTTCTTCGGTTATCTGCTCAGCCTGCAGTACCCTGGGCCATGGAATATAGCTGATGGTGCCTTGGTAAGCACTTAACAGATTAAAAAAGAAAAGAATGTCTGATTTTGAGCGTTTCTCACTTTGGGCAACTTTGAGCTTCTGACATGTTGTTGAACTCTGACCTGGGAAGAGCAGTGCTTAACAAGTTCTACACTTATGGCCTGGGCAAACGTCTTCACCACTGCATGCTCCTCTTTGCGTTGCCAATTCCTTCAAGCAACAATCCACTGGGTCAAATTCCTGGGGGCAAAGAATAGGTAGCAAGAGCCCATTGTCTATGGTTTCTGGTAATTCGTATCTTCAACATTAATTATATTCAGCATCTTTTACATCACAGCTTCTTTCTTCAGGTTGCTGCGTATTGTCAAGCCTCCTCTCACTCCTGGGACAAAAGAAGTTTCTAGGCTGTTACCTGGGAAGGAACTCTTCCTCGGTCTGGTTTTTCTTCATTTGCGAATCTCTGCAACCTTTTCACTTTGTTACTTTAAAAATGTAATATATAGTTTATTCAATGTTTCTTCAGCTAATTTTTTATATTTTAAAAATATGATTTATTTTTTAATAATTATAAGCAATATATTTGACAGAAACCTTCAGCAAATTGACCTGATTTTTTGCTGTTATGTTAACTGAGTTTAAAGACGAATTTTATAGTTCCATTTTCATTCATTGATTTATAATTTTTCTATATATTTAACTATGTCCATATATATATGCATATATATATATATATATATATATGAAATACATAGAATTCAAATTCATGAACACTTTGTTCTATACTTGAGTTTAATTACATCCTACAGTGAAACAAAATAAACTGAATGGGAGATAGCATAGACTTGATCAAACCAAGGTTATTTCCTTAAAAACAGCTAACTTAAAACAATTTATACCCATACATAATAAAGCTATAAGAGTGGAAATTTTACCATAAAAGGCTTATATGAAAATCAGTAATTCCTGACTTTCTATCTGTGGTCACAGGACCCCACACTGGCCTGAATCTGTCTGGATGGCGTAACAACCAGTCTCAGAAGTGAAGCAGGGTCAAGTCTCATTAACAACTGACTGGGGATAGCCTGCTGTACTGTTCCTTCAAGACACTTTATGAAATTATTTTTGATTATAATATTCTCAACTATTTCTGTTTATTGGAACAGAACAGAGTAGATCCTTTTCCTTCTCCCAACACCCCATCACCTTCTCAAACTGATGGCCTTTTTTTCTCTGACAATAATTATATATATATATATATATATATATATATATATATATATATATATATATATATATAGTATATGTATATCTACAAATATACATAAATATAGACTTATCTATGTATACATATATAGATATATATGCACAAACCAATATAAATGCAGCCTTCTGAATTTGTTTTTGTGATTTGTGTGTATAAGATTTCAGGGATAATTTCTTGTATTGGATAACCGGTTAGTGGACTTGCCCCTGAAAGAGGCTAATTCTCCTTCTTTCAGCAATCATTATTAGCCATAGGTCTTTGTCTGCAGGTGGGACCCTATGAGATTTTGCCCCTTCCACATTAGCATGTTTCTTGCCAGAGCCATTGTTCAGGTCTTGTTTAGTAGTTGTTTCTAGGAGACACTGCTTGCAGCAGACTCCTGTTCCTCTGGCCTTTACGATCTTTCTGCCTCCTCTTGCATGATATTCCCAGGGCCGAAGGTTCACGAGTTGTCTTGAAGATGTATCACTGAGGCTGAGCTTCCCACAAACCACAGATCTCTGCATTGTGTCCATTTGTGTGTGTGTGTGTGTGTGTGTGTGTGTGTGTGTGTGTTTGTAATAGTGTCCATTTACTATGAAGAGAAGCCTAATTGATGAAGAGTAAGTGACACACCAGTCTCTGTGGATATAAGAATACCTTTCAGATGGAGTTAGGCGTTTGTTTTGGCTCTCCTCTAAGATCCACGCCTTTGCCAGCCCCAGGTAGTTGGCTGTGTTTCCAGTACCAGACATGATTTCCCTCCCAGTACAGGAAATTTTGTATCAACTTTGTGGAGCCATGGGATGTTCAGTCAGTTGTTCAAACACTCTGTCTGCTTCTAAGAAGGTGTTTTTGGATGATATCAATATTTAATTGGTAAAGTGCGTGAAGCAGATTGTCCTTTCTAAAGACGGTAAGTCTATTCCAACCAGCTGAAGATATATTGAGAACAAAAATACTGATGCTGCCCAACCAAGAGAGGTTTCCTCTTGTCGACTTCGGTTGAGTACTCACTGTCTGTGTTCCTGACCTGAAATGTCAGTTCTCCTGAGTCTCAGGCCATCAGGCTTTGGGACTAGAACTGCACATGTTCCTGATCATTCTCAGATACTGAGGTTTTCAGCTTCCATAATCACAGGTCAATTCCATTCTCCCAATCCACACCTATTCTCCTCATCTGGAGTTGGGACACTGTTTTTTTTTTTTTTTTTTTTTTTCTGTCTTCATACATCAGAATTCTCTGGGTTTAGGTGTATGGTCTCAGACTGAGAGTCACACCTTCAGCAACAGCCTCTCTGATTCTGAGACTGTCAGACTTGACTTTAGCCTCACTAATGGAAGTCTCAGGCCTCTTGATCACAGATGGTTTACTGAGGAAATTCTCAGCCTCTCTTAATGTCCTGCATATATATGTGCATGCCTGTATCTATGTATCTATCTATCATCTATCTACTTATCATTTATCATCTATCATCATGCACCTATCTATCATAGATAAGTATGTATCCTTTGCATCTATCTCACAGATTCCTAAACTATAGGTTAAGACCCTCTATATAATGGCAAAAGTAAATTTCCGCAATAATGAGATGAATTGGTTTGCTTGATTTTGTATAAATACTTAAATCTTGCCTGAATATTTCATGATGCAGCACGCAGAGACTTTCACTGTCTTTCACAGTTGATCAGTACTTTGGTTCTAGGCCATGGTAGTAAAAGGTTTCTGAATGAACAATGACAGGAATTAGCTAAAAATCAAGTGCATAACCAATCAGCGGTGTTTCTCGCAGTGCTTGGCTCTGTGGTGTCACGTGACTTCACTGAAGCTGAGATTCTGGAAACATACTCTGAGTACTTTGCATTAGATGCATATGATGCCACACACGTGTGAAGTCAAACACACTGACTGAAAAACCTTGGCTCAGATTCAAGACTGCAGTATGCTGTATGCACACTGAATTGCAGGGTCTTTACTGTACATGGAAGTTTCTGGCTTCAGTAGAAATATAATGGTTAATTATATAAAACAAAGACTTTTACTATTTTCTTATCAGTACTCCTCATTTCTACCAGTTTAGCATATATCTGGCTTATATTATGTTATAAAATTCAACTTTAAAACTGTGTTGCAGATTTGAGTTTAATAAAAAATGTTAAATGAAATCGGCTTAGGTTGAGGACAGAACTTCCAAGTAATTCTGAAATGTCCTTAAACGCATTTGAAACATTCTGTAATATATATTTATGCAAAATGACATTCTCAGCATTGACAGTTATAAAGTCTAAATATTGATTAATTCTAAAAACCATTGAAAATGGTCTGCATGTTGCAACATCAAATATTCAGCAAAGATTTAAATCATCATGCAAAAGTAAACAGACCAATCAATCTCTACCTATGTGAAAATTTGCTTTTGTCTTTAATAAATGGTAAAATTATATGTACACAAATAATTGTTCTAAATAAATTTCTTTATGACCTACTATTAGCAAATGTGTGATTTGTGTACCTGTTCTGCATACCTGCATACCTAGAATAGCAAAAATTTCTTGGATAAAAGTCCTTGTGAGTATGGAAGTGTTAAGTAGCTCTGACTTGTCTACCTATATGAGTTATCTTTCTCATCACTGTGACAGAATGCCTGAGAGAAGCAAGGACGGAGAAGAGAAGCAAGAGAAGAAGAAGAGAGGGCTGCTGGTTCCGACATAGTGTTTGGAGAAGGCATGGGCTCTGAGTGGGCAGTAAGTAGGAGCTGACTTCACTAATTTAGGTTAAAACTACTGGAGTAATGGTTTTGTCCATCGTTTCTTTTTGAAAAGGGGGCCATGATAACTGGTGGATGAGGGGCAGGAAAACTGAGGCTATGGGTAGATGGAAGAAGAGCCATTCTCATTACAGCACAATAGGAAGTCTTAGAAGTTTCAAGTTCAGAGGAGACACTTGGAATGGAAGCTCAGTCCCCTCCTGTGCTGTTAGCAGACATCTCCTGTACTTCTGGATGCCTACTGTCCTTGCCATATCTGTGGTATGGAGAGAAAGGCGGGAGGATAGGTACATTCTAAAATGGTCATCCTCTTTCAGGAAAGGATGGCTCAAGGCTCTTGAGCGACTCTAACTTTGAATACATTCAAGTGTTGGCAGCTGTAAGGTACAATGGTACCTGGGTTTAGCAATTCTATGAACAAGGCCTTTGCATGATGATTTCATGCACAGTTTGAAAAACTCAGTACTTGTGACTGTTAATTACACTGTTCATGAAACACAATGATATGTAATATTTTCCAGAGGAAAAGGAACAAATTACGGCCTTCTTGGTTCAATTTCTGGATCAAAATTCAACATCTTTAATGTTGTACAGAAAAAATATAACCAAAAGCAAAATCACACTGTCAACTGAGATGAGCAGAGGGTGACTACAATTCTCACTGAATATTTTACTTTTAATTCCCCCCTCTCACTTGTCTTTTGTATAGATACCATGTATTTTGAAAGCTGGTATTTAACCTACTACACTCACTCTTTGTTCATGCATCAAAAGTTATTCATTTCCCTCTATTGCCTGTATCCTGATGTAGAGACATACTATAATCAATGGAACAAAATTGGGGTTTTCATTTGTCCTAAGACTTAGGATTTAAGAATACAAGATGTTCCAGAGTTTTCTTCAGTCTAAACACAAATATGCCCATGGGTAAATATCAAGCAAAAGGAGCCAGTACTCAATTTTAAGTGGCATTGTTTTAAGAAGACTAGGTAGTGCATATGTTGTTTCATCATAGTGAATGTGTGGTCAAGGTTAGAATTGGAATCCAGATCTTTTCATTTGATTTCAAAGTCCTTTGTATACCTGCATACCTAGAATAGCAAAACTTTCTTGGATAAAAGTCCTTGTGAGTATGGAAGCGTTAAGCTCTGACTTGTCTACCTATATGAGTTATCTTTCTCATCACTGTGACAGAATGCCTGAGAGAAGCAACAGGAACGTCCCTGTTTTACACGAAGGAAAGAATAAAACCAAGGAGTTTCACGATGAAGCATAAAGAAGGCAGAGTTTCTTTCCCTTTCTGAAGGCCTAAAAGGATTCAGGATTAGAGCAGACGGGTAGAAATAGAAAACCCATTCCCACGACATTGCCCAGGAGAAAGAGATTTTTGTCACGTTCATCATGAACAAGGAAGGCTGTTCAGTCTCTTCCATGCCAGTGTGCCAGGAAGTCAAGACATGACAAGCACTTTCATCTGAGATTATACATGTTTAGCTGAGAAGAGGATTATGGGTCTAGTTAGTATCACAATAAATAGCCTTAGTGTTCTCAGTAGAATCCATTTTTGTCCTGCAGCAACTGAGGATCTGACTGCACTAATTAACTTCCAGTTTTCTGAAGTTTGATTACAATGAAAAGGAAGAACATTATCAAAGTTTTACCATTAATTAATATAGGAAAGTACTCTGGGGACTTGTTTCTCTCTGTTTTTTAAGGTCAAAATTCATCTTGCCTTATTATTGCCCACAGGGTCTATTTTATAAGTGAGAATAGCAAAGCTAACGAAAGGTCACTGGCACAGTAATCGTGATTCTCTAGTAATTCACTAGAAATGAAATATAAGTAAATGGCAAAGTAAAAACTGTGTCTCTCTGCCTGTGTGACTAATACGTTGTATTGTCTGTGTGGACTGTGAATAAAGAGATAGATAATGCATTTTCTGTATTAACGCTTAAGAAATTACCAAGCTGTAAAAGCTCAGGCCAAAAGGTCTATGTTTAAATTTTTATAATGATTAGGAATCATTCATTCAGAACCAGGAGATAGGTAGGCGTTAATATTAGTTTCACTGTCATTTCTCTGGAAATGAAAATTGTTTCTTAAACAAAGAGGCTGATTTCCAGAGACAATGTTGAAGCCATGCACATAAAAGTACGAAATAAATACTTTAATGGATTTTTAAAAATTGGAAATTGTATTATCTTTCTAGGACTGATGTATTATATCACAATAAACTTGGTGGCTTAAAATAAAATTTTTTTTTATAGTTTTGAAGACTGAAGGCCTGAAATCAAGTTGTTGACAGAGTCAGGCTCTCTGTGGAGATTGTAAAGAAGTCCGGTCCTTGTCCATGTCCTCGCTTCTGGTGGTTGCTACAGCCATCCTTGATGTTTCTTGGCTTTTAGGTGTAACATACACATTATTTGCCTTGATTGTCATATGGTTCTTTCTTCTTTATGTGTCTCTGTCTTTATAACAAAAATTTATTTTTCATATAAGGATATTGGTCATTGCATCAGAGACTGCTGTAACCCAACATGAACAGCAAATACTCCATTTTAAAATAATTTTATATTCACAGGTATCAAGAGTTTGGATTAGAACAAATTGGTGTGTGTGTGTGTGTGTGTGTGTGTGTGTGTGTGTGTGCGTGTGTGTGTGTGCACATCCACCATTCAACATTTGTCAGAAATGTTATACAATTAGTGGTGTAAGCAATACTGTGGTCTAGGTCTCAATGTGTTTCTTTCTCGTCAGTTTTCCCTGAGGTACCCCTAACACATCACTCTCTCGTTCAGTTTTTCCAAAGAAAAAGAAGAAAGAATTTTTTAAAAAGCCATACTAGCTTTTAGAGCCCAGCATCTACTTAGGGAAACAGAAATATCATACGGTTATCTTAACAGATAGAATTTAATATGAGGAACTGGAAACTCAAAAGGCAAAAAGAAGTACTGAGGTAACACAGGTCTAGCAATTGCAGGAGGAACAAAGTAAAGTGTTCAGAGGCACTGACTGCTTGGCAAAGGGCTTCTCAGAGTTTGGATCCCGATCCTACTGAGGGTGACACTGAGCAGCCTGTGCTGGCATCGCTATCGGGTCCAATGTTCTGTGAATATGGGAAAAAACTAGAATACAGAACAGCTGTTCCTGAGCACATGAAGAGGAGCTGCTGTTGAGACGACTTTAAGAACAACAGGGCAGAGCATGTCTCTTCTCCTTCTGTCTTCCACCAGCGCCTTGTCAGTATACCTCATAGGAGAAAAAACATATCTAGGAGACACAAAACAAAAAGGCAGTGTGGTTGAAGAGCCCTAACCTCAGATTCATGAAGCATAGTGTGGGTAAGTGGACTTGGCACACAGGGGTGACTTAATAACCTGCAGGCACGGATTGCCAAAGTCAGATTTTCAGTTTTAAAAGATGAATTAATCCTGGAAACAGAAAGAAGGAAGGGTTTGTGGGGAAGGGAGTGTTAGTGAATACTGGAGAGAAAAGTATAGAAGAAATGATAAAAGAAGACCTCTCTCCCAAATTAGGAAGTGGTTGAGAAAATGAAGTTGGCTAATTACCCAGCAACATCAAATATTTTGAACCTCTGAACTGAACGTGTTCACCTCCAGGTGAAGGCATGGGAGCAAACAACACATAATTGAGGACGAACTAAACCTCTCAGGTGGAAATTGCTACATAAACTGGGGCTGCTACTGATCCTGTGTCCCTGTGTAAATGCCAAAATTAGTGTACAACTGCTGTTATATGCAGCCATGCTACGCGGTGAAGGGAACAAACTTTCTTCCTTCAGGTAGACATTTCCTTCTGATTGCTTCTTCCACCCATGAAATGCCAACAACATAGGAATACAGTACATGTTTGTATAACATGTTTGTGACCTTATGAGAGCCATAAACATTATAATATCTAAGATTTCCCCTCTTTCAAAACCATTTTGTTAAGCTTAGTAAACCAATGAGCTTGCTAGAGTTACAGGAAGGTAAGAGCGAGAATGCTTTCAGAAACATGGGTGACTCAAAGGCAGGTGCATAACTGAGGATCCCATTCCAGCATGGGGGATAATTCCCTAAAGCTGTATTATTGAAGTTTCCTAAGAACAAATGTTTGCCCTCATTCACCTTATGTTCTATTGGTGCCTCCTTTGCCACATGATTATTGGTGATACATCTCTAGTTGTTCTGAGAATTTCTCTAAGATAAATCTCTGGAAGACTTCTGCAGGTGAGAAGAATCTACCCATGAAAGAGGTTTTATCTCATGACTTCCAACAAAGCCAGTGGCTGACCAATGATTTACTGACAGCCAAGTACAAGGTTAAACTTCCAACCCTTTCAAGGGACACCAATGATGTAAGGGAATTCATCCTCGCCCTGAGACCTTGGCAAAGTTAATCTCTAATCTAGATTATGTTCTTGTTTGCCTTTCCTTCTTGCTTATCTAACCTTTCTTATTTAGAGATCACATCATCACCAGATATTTTAGAGGACATTGGTGGGTGTAGGGTAGTGGTAGTGTCCAATCAAGACTAATGATATACAAAATTGCATAAAGGAATCAGATCACTGATAAGCTAATAAAAATAACATCAAGTCAAATTAAAAGTTTGAACTAGAGCTGTCCTGCATAGAAGAATAAAACTGATCTCACAAGCCATAGATTATTAAGTAAAAACCCCAGTGCCAGGAGTGGGCAGAGAAAAGAGATTATCAGGAGTAGGAGGGAGATAAGAGGGTAATGGAAAATGAATATGGTTGAAATCCATTATGTATATGCATGAAAAAGTCATAATGAAACCCATTATTATATATAATTAATGTGTGTGAATAGATAAACATTTTAAAAGGGGATCACCATCTTACATCTTGCATTTAGAAACCAGACTACCCTAGACAATCTCATGGTTTGTTGATTAGGTTTATGAAGAAGCTCCATTTTAAAGGAAGGACAGAAACTATGGAGGAACAAAGGAGGTATGTTTGTGTTAGAGGGAAAGTGAAGCTGGACTGGCTACAGCAGGAAGACAAGAAGCGAATTTCAAACAGGTTATAGGACCCCTAGGGATATTTTGGAGAATGGCTATCCTGCCCATTTGTTGGATGGTTGGGTAGTTGGGGAGTTTTCTGAAGAAAATAAAAGAATTTAATTTAACTTTATAGATAACTTACTGTGTGCCTTCTTGCTTACTTCGGGATGGTAAAATTCAGGTAGATAAGTACATGAAAGAGTCCAAGCGTGATTCAGGGTCAAGTAACAAATCTGAAGATTCTATTTCACCCGTGCTGGCTATGGGACTGCAGTGACTAGGATACTAGATGTAGTTGAACTTTATGTAACTCCCACACAATGAAACTGAGCCGAACTAGCAATAAGTCATAGGATTTGGAATTTTATATTTTCATAATTATAAAGGGTTTTACTCCATTAAGGCTGTCACACTGTCGTGGATTACAAGCATCTGAGCAGATAGCTTCGGAGGCTAACCTTTTCAACAGTTCTTTATCTTCAGAGAAATGACATCTCCAGAAAAGCAAGCTCCGAGTTTGTCAGGTGCTCTGCTTGTGAGCAAAGAAGCCTCCTGCTGAGTTTCACTCTTTTTTCTGCAGAAAAAATCCATTCATAGCCTGCAGATTCAGAGAAGGCCAGTGCTTACTTCTCACTGAGGATCCCTATGGTTAATGGCCTTAAGCACTTGGGGAATGCATCTATTAAAGTGGTCATAAGAGTGGCCAAAGAGCTGTGAATAAAAGACAAGGAATGAGAAGGATACACACTGTTAAAGAGGCTGAAATGAAACATGGTCAAGTATTTTAAATTCTCTCTAGATGCATATTTAGCCATTGTTGGTGGCTCCGTCTCTTCTTTCTTCCTTTCTTCCCTTTCTCCCTTCCTTTTCTCCCTTCCTTTCTTTTCTCCCTTCTTTTTCTTTCTTTCTTTCTTTCTTTCTTTCTTTCTTTCTTTCTTTCTTTCTTTCTTTCTTTCTTTCTTTCTTTCTTTCTTTCTTTCTTTCTTTCTTTCTTTCTTTCTTTTTCTGATTCTTGAATCTGATTATTGTAATCTGGAATACTGTGACTCTCTCCACACAACTCTGTGCTTCATGCCTTGCTGTCCTAACTTTGCACCCACTGTCAGGGAACTTTCTAAAATAGTCATCCACTTATACACATATTTACAACACCTCCCTTATGAAGGAGATGGTATGGCCGTTGCTGGGTAAACACTGACACTGTCTCTGTCTTTTGGGATCTCAGAATCTCTAATGGGTGACTACAATGGATATAAGGAGAGTTAGGGAATGGTGATGCTGTTGCCCTGAGGAGGGAGGTGTCAGGGTCTAATGGAATAAAGTAAGGGTACCGCTTTTCCCTTTCCCACGCACTTCCCTGTTCACTCAGCTGTCTCTTTCCAGTGCCTCCCACTGACTCTCTAAGTTCTGGAACACATCATAGCATGAACTTAGTCCAATATCTTGAAGGATGCCTATGTACAACACTCTGAATGTGCCTGTGGAAACAAAAATGAAGAGACCTACCTAGTTGAATCAAGCATAAGTAGATTTTCATAATTACATGATTATTTCTATATACTATACTTGGGAATTTGAAATTCCACAGAACTAAGAGGTCACTGCCATGTGCCCAATTCCTTTGTGGCTCAAATAACTTTGCAATGCTTCAGAAACAGTGTGTGTGGCTAAGAAAAGCAAGGGGAATGAGTTTATTCCAGAGCCATTTTGAGTGACCATGGCTCTGGGAACACAGATTTATGTAATTCCGAATTCCAGATTTCAGTGTGGAAACAGTTTCATTAGGTTGTATAGTTTTACAGCACAAAGTAAGTCTTAAATCATGGCAAGTTTTATTTATTTTTAATTTTTCTATTTATTGAAAATAGACATTTTCTGATATAATGTATCCTGATGATGGTTCGCTTCCTTTTTCTCCCTCCAATTCCTCCTCTCTTCCCCTCCCATCCATGTTTACCCTCATTTTGTCTTTCATTAGAAAAAAAAAAGGGTTCAAAGGGATAATAGATATAATATAATATAAAATAATAGGTGCAACTTAAACTAAAACATCAGAATAGGACAAACAACAAGCTAAAGGAAACAATCCCAAGAAAAGGCACAAGAACCAGGTGTAGACACAGAGATTCACTCATCTGAACACCTGTATTATAAAATATAAAACCTATAAATCCTATAAAAACACTAAACTGGAAGCCATGATATATATACATAAAGGATCTGTAGGGTAAAAAGAGAGAAAACAAATAAATAATATATAATGAAAATAGGATTTAAAAAGCCCTGACACGATATTATGAGACAAGGATCCTTCAGATATGCTTTTGAATTTGTTTCCTGATTGCCATCTACTGCTGGGTATGCAGTCTATCCTTAAGAGGAGTTTATTTTCCCAGTGAGACTCCCTTGGAGAAAACTAAATTTTCATTTGCAGGTGCAATTTGAGATAGCTTTTGGGTTAGGAATAGAGGCATGTGTTCATTTCTCCTTTCAGCTCTAGGATCCCATCCTGTGCAGACCAGTGCAGACCCTGCGCATGCTGCCTCAGTCTCTGCGAGTTCTTACATGCACCAATCCTATTGATTTAGAGGACCTTGTTTTTTGGTATCCTTCATCTCCTCTGGCTTTTTCTGCCTCTTCTTCAGCAGGGTTCCCTGAGCCTTGAGGGAAGGGATTTGATGGAGACATTCCATTTAGGGCTGAGTGTTCTAAGGTCTCTCACTCTCTGTATAATGTCTGGCTGTGGTCTCTGTATTTTTTCCCATCTGCTTCAGGAGGAATCTTCTCTGATAATGGCTGAGCAAGGCACAGAACTATGACTTTAGCAGAATATTATTAGTAGTCAATTATTACTATATTCTTTTAGTAGAACAGTAGTATTTGGTTTTAACACAGGTCCCTGGGCTATCTAGTCCTAGGTTCTTGGTCACCCAGGAAGTGTCAGGTACGGTTTCAATCTCCTGAAATGGGCCTTAAGTCAAATCAAATACTGGTGTGTTATTCCCACAATCTTCGTGCCATCATTACACTAGCCTATTATGTACACCATACACTGTTATAGATCAAAGGGTTTGTAGCTGGGTTGATGTTTATGTTTCTCCTTTGGCAATATGAAGAATACTTTCCTATACCAAAGACTCAGGCATGTAGGGGTGAAGGCTCTATGTAGGAACCAACTCTACTTCTCTCTGTCCAATGAATTGTGTAGGTGTTGTCTTCAGCAGCATAGTCTTGTTGTCAGCTTCTGAAAAGAAATCTACAGTCGTGGCAACAGCCTGTGTTGTTTGAAGGTTCCCATGGGACTCTTTCATCCAACAACTCAACTAGGTATATCCATTCCTGGTACTGAAAGCTTCATTTGGTGATAAGAGATGTCCTAGTTGGGGCTCTGTTTCCCCATTGTTTGGCAATTTCATTTAGCTCACCTTCATATATGTATATATTTTAGGAAGCTTCTACTGTATTAGGTTTCCATAGTATCTCTCAAATGGCTCTTGTATTCCATCCCTAGTTTTCCTCTTCTCTTCCCCTCCCTACTTGATCCTCCCATTCCAATAACCCCCCATCCACCCACAACTATCTACTCTATTTCCCTTCCTTAGGGAAATCTATCTGACTCCAGTCCCAGCACCCAGTCCCTCACTCTCTACCTAACCTCTGTGGTTCCACAGATTGTAGCTTGGTTATCATTGATCTGACATCTAATGTGTGCTTACAAGTGAATACACACAGTATTTGTCTTTGTGGGTCTGGGTTTCCTTACTAAGGATGATTTTTTTTTCTAGTTCTACCCATTTACCTGTGAATTTCATAATTGCATTTTGTTAAACAGCTGAGTAATATCCATTGTGTGAAGGCATCACATTTTCTTTATTCATTTATCTGCTGAGGGACATCTAAGTTGTTTCCAGTAGCTATCTATGTTGACTAGAGCAGCAGTGAACACGGTTGAACAAGCATCTCTGTGGGATGAAGTATCCTTTGGGTATATGCTCAAGAATGGTGTAACTAGATTTTGAGGTAGATTGATCCATTGTTTGTGGGCCTGCAAACTTGAATAGCCACTGTGGAAGTAAGTGTGACAGTTCCTCCAGACGATGGACTCCATCTACCTCAAGGCAAGCTTAAAATACATTGGTGGCTGCATCAGAGACATAGTTACAGCAGAACGAGGGGAGCTTTTCTATAGGACCAAGATGTTAACCGATGACATTTTTAGCTTTGGGGTTAGTGTAAGCAAGTGGTGGGCTAAGTTAATAGATTCCAAAGGTTTTTATCTATTTGTTACAGGATATTAGGTCAGATACACAGATGGGCAAGGAATGGCTCTACCAGAGGGTTGAAATAGCACAAGATAAAGTAATTAGCCTTTGATATGCAACATTCTAATCTCTCCACAGCACTGAAATTCTAGTCAGTCAATCAACAAACTCTGCAGACACTGCTTCTTTTTGGGAGTTTCTGTTCACAACTTATTATTTTAAAACTTACAAAACAAATTCTGGTTTCTTTTATTATGTTCAGTTGGTGATCTTGTATCAGTCAATTGGTAAATAAGGAGAAAAATAACTCATGACATGCATCAGTATTTATGTTCCCCGTGACTTCTGGGGCCCATTCAAGCTGCAGAAGTGGGTCTATGGCACTGCAAAGATGGCTCAGTGGGTAAGGGAACATGCTGTATGAGCATGAAGACTTGAATTCAGACCCTAGCTCAAGGCATAAAGCCATGTATAGTCATTCACTGTAATCCTGGCGATGCGTGGGACAGAAACAAAATTACCATGACTTATTGGTCACCAGCCTGGCTCTGAGTTCAACGACTTAAGCCATTATCTAATAAGACACATAGTGACATCTCAAAGTTCCCCTCAGAAGTGCTATGTTTTTTGTTTCTTACTTTATTTTTTTTTTAACTTTTCAGTATTCATTTGGCTGGTTTGTGAAATAGAAAAGAGTGTCTAGGCCTTCTTGAAGTGCTGAGGGAGAGGTCATTTAGTTGTCGGTTTGATTCCAACTCAGCAGCACCATCAATTTGTACAGGACGGTTGAAGCCATACTAAAAAAAAAAAAAAAGCCCTGATGCCTCCATTTTTAATCCAAATCCTGAGGATTAAAAAATGACTGTGGGCATTTACTGGAAACAAGGCATTTTAGGGGTCCTCATATCTCCCATGGAATCACAAACTTGCTGACAGACTGGACCACTGTTCGTATTCAATACACAGAAAGGGAAAGCAACTGCGAGGACTCAGGAGCTAGCACAAACTAGGAGGCATTAGTGAAGTAGTGACTTAGATTAACTTTGCAATAAAATGACTACATTGAGCTTGTTGAAAAGTAAATTCAAATCAAAAGCACAAACTTCATTGCTTATCTTTTAGGTTTACAAATATTTCTAAGTGTATGCAGCTTTAAGTTTATGTGAGACTTGGAAGCAGCACCTCTATGATGTAGCTCTACTCTATGTAAATATATGATGCATGCTGAATTACCCTTGAATTAGATTACTTTATGTGTTTCTGTATCCAAAGCACAATCAGCGCTTTACAAACTGCATATGATTTTTTTTTATCACCCAGTTTAAAAATCATACCCTGATGTTCTGGCTAGTTTTACGTCAACTTGACCCAGGCTAGAGCCATTTTGGAAGAGAATCTCAATTAAGAAAACGTCTCCACCAGATTGATTTCTGGTGTTTTTTTTTTTTTTTTTAAACTGATGCTCTGCATAGGAGGATACAGCTCACAGTGAGTGGTACCAAATCTATGCAGGTGGCCCTAGGTGCTATAAGGAAGCAGGTTGAGCAAGCCATGAGGAGCAAGCCAGTGAGCAGCATTCCTCCATGGCCTCTGCAGCAGCTCCTGCCTCCAGGCTCCCCCCTTGAGTTCCTGTCCTGACATCTCTGGAAGATGAATTACAATCCGTAACAGGAAATAAAACTCTTTCCTCCTCAAATTGATTTTGGTCGTGGTGTTTTATTACGGCAATAGAAACCCAACTAAGTTACCTGGATTTTGCTCATTGCTTCCTTGTTCTCCATAAAATTTCGGGCAGTGGCTGGGTGTTCATTTAATACTAGTCAAGAAAAAACACAGATTGAAAAAAAATCACATTAAAAAATATGCCTATTGTGATATATTCCCAAATTATCTTGTAAATAGTATATTGGGCACCATGTATACCAAGGTCCATTTCCCTTTTGTATGGAAAATTGAAAATGTACCAGAAACCAAAATTGCAGTGTTTATAAAAGACAACTTTGTGAATCAGAAAGATAATGCCTTCTTTCCTGCTAACCACAGGCAGGAATCTCCCTCCCGAATCATACAGATCCATCTGCCAGATGATACTGCATTACAAGGCACAGGTGGCTCTGCTGTCTGCCCTACTCCATTCTACAGGGGATATAACATCCAAGATGTAACAGGAAGAAAGCTGAGAGCTCAAATTCTGAAAAAGTCCTACCTGTCTGAACACACTGTAAGGCCAATACCCAGCTGATCAGTAAAGGTAAAATGCTCTGCTAGAACTAAAAAAATCTCTAAGCACTTAAAAGGAACACATAAAAATGTTCCCAGAGTTAGAAGGAAAGGAAAAACCAGTGGCTGAAAACTCTGCAGATTCTTCTTAGACTCTGAGCCTGGAGGATGCAGACGCTCCTGCCTTATGGACATCCAACTTAGAGTCAGTGTAAGTACAAGAACAGGAGGCCTGGGAGCTGTGGAAACAAGAGAGTTTTCTTGTTCAGTTAGAAACAAAATGAGCCAGATGATAACAGGGGCTTGAAAAGAAGAGACCCCAGACATACAGAGAAGATTCTAACATGAGAATTGAACACACATCACTGGTGTCAGAAGAAGGGCAGCTGTCTAGCGTAACTGCTTCTGGGCATGATGCCAGGACTCTTGATCTTCCGTATGTGCTTCTCTCATTCTCTTTTGCTATAAACTGGCGAGGAAACACAGTAGCACAGGTCAGGGCTAGCCTGATGTCATGTTCTCTAATGGAAGCAATCACTGTAGCATAAAGGAGGAAGGGTGCCCCAGCCTCAACTGTCAGTCAGGCCTGTAATGAGACATGGCTGTGTCTGTTACCAAGGAGGCTGCCCATGAACAAGGCTTGAGATGGACACAAGAAAAGGACCTGCCTTTTTTCCTCTTGCAGTTTTGCTTGATATCTGTGCCAAATGGTCTGAAGCATCTGAGAGTGCTTTGAGGAAGAAGCAGTGCTAGGAGACAGAACTGAGTGATGGGTAGAGCTCAGTGGATGAGGAGTAAGGCTTGGAGCAGGTGGCTGACCCTAGAGCAACAAGGGTGAAGAGCAGGTGGTCTCTCCTCAAAGAGGCTGAAGTCCTACACACTGTTATCTTTTGGATGTTTGTCTGTTGTAATAAATAAATTAAAGCATCCCGCGGCAGCTTCCTAGTTCCTCCAGGCAGGCTTTCCATCTTCTGGCCTCCAGCAGCAGGAAGTCGTCGGGTAGCGTGGTTCTTACCTTGAACCCATCGGAGAAACTGAGAGCTGACTGAACACACAGAGTCTCTTGGAGATTGTTGTCACTGGAACATCTCCGTTTATTGAAGCAAGGGTGGTTACATTTATAGGATAAGGTAGAGGAGGGTCCTTGGTACCCAGGGATGGGGACCACTGGTTAAGGCAGGGATACGGGAGTAGCCCGATTTGCATTTTGAGGTGCTTTAGACATTTCCCAGGGGATAGAAGGATAGAGTTTCGTTGTAACTCTACATAAACATTCTGCCAGATCTCGTGCCCACCTTTGGAAGAGGACAGTGTTTTGTTGTGGCTTGTGGTCTATGAGCGACTGCAGAGGGGAGGGACTAGATTTCTGCCAGCTCTTCAGAATGAGAGCTTGGAGTCATAGGCGCCATTGACCCACTTAGCTGCCTGACAATTCCACAATGGCGCCACATTTGTCTCCCCCATATTCATATATTGAAATCTTCACCCTGAAGATGAGGGTGTCAGGAGGTAGGGACTTTGGGGAATAATTAGACACTAATCTTAATCCTGATATGGTAGGACCCAAGGAGCACTATGTCTCTTCTGCCATGTGAGGTCACAGCAAGGTGAAACGGTGTATGAATGAAACAGTGGGCCTTCCCCAGACAAGCGATCTCCACGTCCCCAGCTCTGACTCCTTGGCCACCAAAACTATGAGAAGCATTCTTCTATTGTTTATAAGCCAAATAGTCTGTGACATTTTGTAAAACCAACTCAAATGAATGAACCAAAATAACACTATGGTCATGGATAGAGCAGCTTGTTGAAAGAGAAACATAGCAATAAGCATTTAGAACTGGAGCTTGGAGCTGAGTTGTTATGGCTGGCACTATGACTGCTTCCCGTAAGTGGCTCTCTGAATTTTAACCACATTTGTTCACTGATGGTGTACCCTAAGGATAATAGTTATACTTCGTTTGGACTGTCCATGGACTCAGAAAGGAGGGGCCTGTTCTGAAACAAAGGACACGTGGAGCTGAATGGTTTGTTTTGTTTTTCCCCTGCCAGGAATAACTAAAGAAGTGAGAAGGTTTTGTTTTCTTGTTTGTTTGTTTGTTTTTTTTTTTAAATTGTAACCTAAAGAAGAAATACAGGTCAAAATTTCCCCTCTTCCTAGGAAAAAAGAAACAAAGTATTTTGAATAGATGCTCTAATTTAAAAATATTTTAAAATTTATAAACTAAAATTAACATATTTGGTTTAATTAGGAGTTGAAAAGTTGTAAAAACTAGTCATAACAACACAAGGAAAGATATTGTCATTTTCAATAACTTACACAACTATATACTTGACAAGATTATTTGCATATCACACTACTGAATTAATTATCATGCATGTCTGAGCCTCTCCACTGACTAAAACCTAAGAGTCTTCAATGATTAGATAACTGATTTTAGGAATGACCTAATAAATCTCGGAATTTTCTAGTTCACTGCAATTTCAGCAAATTTTTAGAACTGGTTACCTCATCAGTTCTTTATCTTGATTTTGATTCTAAATTGTATAAAATGGTTGAGATTTAAAATTAAAATACTAATTTTTGTGGAAGTATTGTTTTTTGTCTTAATAGATATGAGAAGGACTGTGGTAAGAAGCTGCCCACAAGAACACGGCCTGGTGCTGACCGAGTCTCCCTGTATTTATGACAACTTGCATTTTCGGAGAGGTTTTGTTCCCTTGAGTGCACTTTTCCAGATTAGACCATGTGTCTGAGCTCAATGTTCAGAAACATAGGCATTGCACAGACAGCAAGGGCTGTATAGATTCTACCAATTTTCCAATTTTCACTTGGAAAGCTTAGGGCAAATTGGTTGAGATGAGAAAACCGTCACACAGTGAAAAGTAACTTAAAAAATACGAGGCACACGCTGAGAATGGACAAGGCAGCTAGTTCCTCCGCCACATCTAGAATTCAGCTTATTAGAATGCAGATTGGACTAAAGAAAAATCATTGCAAAAGGCAATTCTCAATGGGTGGGGAGACTCACAAGTCGGTAACTCTTAAGGAGACGCAGATTGGAAGGTAATTGAAGATATCCACGGGTGTGCTAGATATGTATAACTCTTAAGATAGACCCAGAAATGGCTGTTAAAAAGCAACAAGGAGCTGCATCTGAGAGGGCAGCTCTCTCCTGGGCTGACGGAGGAGAGCAGCTGGTGAGATCTACCTCCTGTAGCACACAGCTATCTCAGGAGATTAGTAGACCGGGGAACCAGAAGAACACATCAGCAAGGCAGTGGACGGCATCCATCCTCCTTGGACTTCATCTTCCCTTTGCTTCACTTTTTAAAGGAAATGGGAATTGTGTCTCCCATTACCAGATTTCATGTCCAGCCAGAATCCCAGAATGCTATTTTACTTAGAGATAGCAACTTGACAGATGGAATCCAAAGACTTAAAACAAAAGTATCCCGAATTCCCAGTGAGCTCCAAATGAAATGCCGACTACTCTTTATCAACAAGACAATAGCACATACATATCAGAAGGATGCATATATGAAACCAGAAGCAGACATTGGAGTTGGACTGCCAGACGCCAGTCCTGGGAGGCATGAGGAGCAAGAAGAGGCAAGAAAGGACTCTTCCCTAGTGCCTTCAAAACTGTTACGGTCCTTTGATACCTTGGTTTCAGACTTCTAGCCTCCAGATTAGAAGACAATGAATTTCTGAACTGTTAAGCCATTACGGTTTTTTACTAATTTGCTGTTGCAGATCTAGAGAACTGGAAACAGGTGTGAGCAGCTCTGTAAAATATTCTGTGACAACGGCAAGTTCCTACTAGCCACAGCATCTGACTGTATGTAGAAAGACTCCCTCAGATTCATCGATAGCACCTCATTTGTCAGCAGAGCAAGATTCAGAGCAGATATGTCACTACATGAGAGACATGGACTTAGTCACATGAAAAACTCATTAGACACCCTCTCACTTTTAGAAATTGTATGTATGTGGAGAATAGCATATGAGGAAACATACAAAAACAAACTGACTGTCAATTCTCTAGTAGATTACTGGCTCCCAATAGGATCTGGCATGCATTTAAAAAATGCAAGTTATTGCCAAGTACTAGGTAAGAGGAAAAATGTAATCACGGATGTGCTGCTTTTGCCACCTAATGTAGTATGGCACGAAGAATTCATAGCACCAGAGTCTCCCTAGAGATGGTATTTTGAAAGTAACATACAAAACTCCCAATTGTGTTTTGGAATCAAGAATGTCTGACTAATGGATGAAGTATGCTACACATGATAGATACTTAATGGTGTGAATTCACAAGCTGCTTCTGTTCACATATTGCTAAGGATGAGTTGACTCTGCAGATTTATACGTTTTATGTATGAAATATTTTTGGAGTAGTGACATATCTAAACAAGTCAAGTTCAACACAAATTCTGATCTTTACTCTTCTTTCTCCATATAAAGAAGATTCAAATATGTATATTTCATGGCAATTCTTTGAAAATCTCTCAACTCTGTTTTTTTTTCCCCTCTCCAAATTGAGAGTCTATCATTCACCCACATCAAGGAACTTTGCCATCCGTGCAATCTCGTCACCAGTGCTCAATTCTAAGACCAATTCTGTTGTCACTGCTATCTGGCTTCACGGCACACTTCCAATACTTCTAATTTTCCCAACTGTGGTCAGGCCCCTGGAGACTGTAGCAAGGAACATATGAACGTCATCCTTTTAATGCTTGAGGAAAAGGAATTAAGATAGAAAAGCTTAGCTAAAAAGGATTGGAGAAAGGTACAAATGTCTCCAAATTAAATTTTTTATTACACTGCGTGTCATCTAGTAAATCCATGGAGCATTTAAAGGAAGTGAATCTTCTTGTGTAATCAATTAGCCAAATAGCTTAAGAGCAAGTAGTAGCTGGAATATGCTACGGACAGGGAAGCAAAACAAGACAAAAAATGTTCTGGAAAAGTAACAAAAAAGAGAAAATGGAACTATTGCTCCATTTCCTTATGCCTTGAAATACAGTGTTCTTTAACTTCTCCAAGCCTCCTCTCTCACCATATGCTTTCTTTCTACTTCCTCTGGGGATAACTCTTTGCCATTGTATCACCAGTTCACTTACCGAATCGTTAATGCTGTACTAACACTTTGTAAACTGTTGATGTGTCTGTGTGTTGGTCCTTAGTGGGTGAGGACTTCTATCATTATGAAGACACCTAGAAAGTATTCTCTAAAACTGAATGCAGTTTGTCTACTTGTACATTTTAACTTCGCTGAACTATCTACACTTTTCGATGCATTTCCAGTTATTTATAACAAAACAATTGGGCCCATGTATTTCCAGTAAGGGCACTGACTTAATTCAGTGATCCATAGATTTTGACTTTAGTGAGTTTTGACATAGGTCCTTTGAGTAAATAATGTGATTGAGGAAATGCCCTTTGTGTGATTGTTTGGTATCATGGTCCAAAGCATCTTTATTTACTGGGATGTCCTACAAATTGAGTGGCTCCCTATAAACAAGTGACTGCTTTTTAAAAGATGGACTCCAAGAAGTGTGAATGGGAATAGTTCGTTCAGCAAGACCAGAAGAATAAACCTGAATGCAGCTCTTAGAGGAAAGGTACCCACCCCAGGTCCCTACATAGGGAGGCCTAACCTTGTTGCTATCTTAAGGCCTGTGCTCTTTCAGGCTTAAAGCAGTCAACTGTGGAGCAAGAACTTCTTTTGTTTGGCTTCTAGAGATTTTTTCAAACACATTTTCTTCTTTTATGAAGACCGTGATAAATTGGCTGAGATTTTGCACTAGAAAATGAGGCACAGCAAAGCTCTGAGATAGAGGAGTGATGGGAATTGAGAGGCTCCTATCTGTAAATGTTACAGAATGGAGAGTTAAGATAACCTTGAGACTGGAAAATAATCTCTGGGATGCTTTGAAAACTGAGAATTTAAACACGAGTAGAAGAAGGCTGTCTGATTGCTGGTGGAATGGCTCAGTAACGTTTACACTATGGGTAGGACTAAATGTCTTATTGGAAACTTGTAAGTTTAATTCAAATTGCATTTGTCTTCTTTAGGTAATGCTTCCTAAGTTGTCGGCCACTCTGCTAGCAACTTAAATGGTGGTTACCCATCAATCCAGTAGCCCAAAGTATTGCATCTGAAGCATAAATCCTATCTGTCCCTAGGACAGCTAACCTCCAGTTGCATTCTCTCACCTGAAAAGATACTGATGGGTTGCAAAGATTTTCGTGTTTTCCAGGTGGCAGGATAAGAATACAGCTGCTGCATAGCAGCCAATGTTAATAGCAATTATTGTTTCTGCTAACGGTGACAACGAAGACCTGAGACTGAGGCTTATTTTATTTTTAAAAAATTAGTAAGAGCTAAAATCTCTGGAAGAAAAATTAAGCGCACTATTTGTTTCTCTTTTAGAAGCAAAGAAGTAAAAACTTCAGGGATTTTTTTTTTTTTTTAAATCAGGACCAGTGAAATAACTTCCCTACTTTTTCTATGAGCCAAAAATCAGGGTGAAGCTTTTCTGGATATTTTATCCTTTCAAAGAAGCAGGCACTCTATTGCCTACTAAGAGCCTTCAGAATCCACAGCTTTGCAGAAAGGATTAGCTTAAAAGAAAACACTATTATCTGGTTTTGCAGAGACTTTCTGCTTTGCTTCAAGTCATGTGGGTTTATTTCTGCCCCCAAAGTAAGCACAAAAGGCCTAAAGTCAGATAGTTAGAAGGTCAAATGCATTATTAAAATAGGGTAGATCAAGTTTTGCAATTAGTTTGTAGTACAGTTAGGTGATTAAATATTGAATGGGAGCTCTGGCTGAGGTGAGTATCAGCAATACGGGACGCAATGGGACGCATTACAGAGGAAGCTGCTCTGGTTCAGACAGAACTTCCCTGATGAGAGAGAAAGAAAGAAAAGGAATACGTGCTGAGAATGCGCAAGGAGAGAGGAGAGAAATGGGTCACTTATGTAGGCAGACAAATTAAATGAAGAAAGCCTACTTAACAGTGGTGAGAGAAATGAGAAAACCGTTGAGAGATAAGTTGACCTTGAAAGCATTCCAAGCATCTTAAACCTTGTCTCATTATAATGGAAAATGGCTGAAGGATTTTGCATTTGAAAATTTTGATCAAATTTACCTATTGGGAAGATCATTCCAACTTAATAATTGGTCCGTGATCAATTATTGATAGTTTTATTTTTCAACACAGCTGAATTATAACGATGCGGTCAAATATGAGTCCAGAAATTGGAAAAAAAAAAGCTATAACTCTTGAAACAGTACTTTTTACAAGTCCAGGTTGCTTTTTGTGTTTGTTAGCGCTTTGTTGACTTGACACAAGCCAGGGTTATCTGGGAAGAAGAAACCTCAGCTGAAAAAATGCCTCCACTGTACAGACTGGCATATAGGCAAGTCTATGGGACATTCTCTTGAATGACAACTGATATAGAAAGACTCAGCCCACTGCGAGAGGTACCCACTCTGGGCAAGTATTTCTGAATTTTATAAGAAAGTAGGCTAAGCAAGCCATGAAGAGCAACAGTGTACCTCTTTAGTCTCTGTTCCAGTTCCTGCCTCCAGGTTCCTGGCCTGATTAAGTTCCTGCCTCGTCTTTCTTCCTGATAGAATAAGATGTGCGATGAAATAAACTCTTTCTCCCCTTCCAATAAATGTACAGTCGAGGTAAATTATCTTCCTCAAGATTGATGGGTCTCTAAAACATAGTAAAGGATTTGGGAACAAAGATCTATGTTTCTCAAGGAGGGAATTTTCAAGATTGTAACAAAAAAAAATGTTTCCTCTCTCAGCATACTGTCTTTCAGAAACTGGAGCTAACAGTACAACATTACTAAATTTCAGGCTGCTGAGTAGTCATATAGCTTTCAAACTTGCCATCTTCCACGGACATGTCAATTATTTCCTTAAAAATACCTGCCTCCACCTTGTCATTCCTTTCAGATATCCAAATCTGCAGAAGCTCAAGTCCCTTATACAAAATAGGGTTTTTTGCATAATACCACACAATTCTTACCTATTTTAAGTTGCATCTATACAATTGCTCATGTATGTACTTGTTATGTAAGTAGTTGCTATGTTGTTTGACAAAGAAGAAAAATCTACACATGCTCAGTGCAGATTCAACTTTTCTAAACACTTCTTACCTGAGATTCATTGAATGCATAGCTTTAGAATCCACAGATAGAGAAGATTGACTGTACACATGCAATTTACTTTAAAACAGAACAAATAGAAATATGAGAATTCAGTATACATATACACACACATATGATTTAATAAAGAAAATGTCATAATTGCCAGATCTGAGCGGGAGGTAAATGCATATACTTCATAAACACTTTTGAAGATTTTCATAATTAAAAGTAACAGGGAGAATGAGTACTATGGGATAAAGAAGGATCAGGAAAGCAAGAGTGAAAGTGGCTAAGTCAAGGGTTTATTATTATATTTGATCAGATAAGACCCAATGATGTACAAACTCTGGGAGTATAGTTAGTTGGTTAGACATTAAACAGGAGTTCTGGAGGTACTCCTTTGTCTGGAAAATAAAAGTGTGAATGAAACCCAAGATTAAGGAAGAGCAAAGATGGCTTAACGATTATTACTTTAGCAGTTAGAATTGTAGTATGACCATTAATTAAAGCAAAGCAGAATGACACTATCACATTTTAGAAGAAAACTTGGATGAGTAGGCTGAGGTAGAAGCATGTTATAGATCACCAAGTTAGAAGCATCAGTCCGGCAGTTAGCTAGAGAACTCAGGAGGAAGTGATTTCAAAGTTCGCTTTTGGCGCGTAAAAATGTCAAGAATGAGTTTATTAAAGTGAGATCTAAAGGAAATGGTTCAGAAGAAAGCCCTGCAACATATGACTTTTAGTGCTTGGCTAGAACAAGGGAGTTATGTAAGAAAACTTAGGAGTAAGTTGGAAAAGAATGGAGAAAATAGCCATAAGGAAGTCTAAGGGAGAACATTTTAGAAAAGAGGCAATGTTGAAGTTTCACATGCAATCGAAAGACCAAGCATGGAAGAAATGAAAAAGGAAATAAAGACCCACAGCAACACCCTTTGGGTGTATTGTGAGAACATCCACATACAGTGGGTTGATGAGGTTCTGGTGTAATGAGTGGAATCTGTATTGTGGCAGTATTAGGAGGTGGGCTGAATTGGAGGAAGTGGGTTACTGGGAATTAGTCTCTAGGGATTATATTTTCCTCTGACCCCTTCCTATATCCTTGCTATCAGCTTTGTGTCCACTAAGAAGCAAACATGCATCTCTGCCACATGTTTCTCCCTCCACGGTGCTGTATTGGAACTCATGAGAACAAGTGAGTATGGAATGAACCCTCTGAAATAACGAGTCAAAATAAACCTTTCCTTCCTAAACTGTCTGTGTCAGGAATGTGGCTACAGCAATGTAAAATCGACTGTGTACGTGTCAGAGCCCAAGAGTCTAAGTGTAGACACTGGAAGCTAAGAGAAAGTGAGGAAATGGGAAAAATGAATCTAACTCCTTCGAGGAATAACACTGTGGAAAAAGGAACGCAGACTGGAATTGGGAAGAAATTATAGACAGAGGAAGAGATTCATCCTTCAGTGCGGCAGACATTTGATTTTATATACATGTACATTATAAAGAGGCAGAATTTCAGAGGAGGGCAGTGCAAGATCTGTGGGTACACTGGAGATCTTGAGATGTAGAGCAGAGGCATGGAAAAGGTACCTTCTCTGTAGCCACAAGAGATGTGGAAAGCAGTTACGGAGACATGCTTGTTATGTGAGTTCTGAACCAGAGAAGCCCGTGGCTTCTGTCTGATGATGTGTTATGCGCTTTTCTTCTTACTGTGACCAAATACCTGTCAGTGCAATGTAAGGAAGAAAAAATTAGTTTTGGCTCACACTTTGAGGGTACAGCTCATAAGAAAGATGAAGCACGGTGAAACGCGACTCCAGCTCCTGATGGAGGCAGCCGGCCATGTTGCATCTGCCGTCAGGAAAAAAGGAACAGGGGAGGTTGAGGGAGATTGGTGGTCATCTCACTTTCTTCCTTTTATTCAATCTAGGACCTCAGCTCCTGGGACTGTGCCACCCTACAGCCATGGTGGGTCTTCCCTCTCTGGAAATGCGTTCAAGGGCACACTCAGGCGTATGTCTCCTAGGTGATTCCAAGTCTTGGCAATCAAGACCAACCAGCACTGATGGCTTTATTGTCTCCAATCCACTGTAGGAGGCAAGGACGTTTCCGAAGAAGAGACAGGAAGTCCAAAAAGCCAGGGTTTATGCTGAGTAGCAAAGGTTGTAGATAATCAGTGAGTGCAGAAGGGAGAATGAGCTGGTAAGAAGAATGGAAGGATTTTCGAGCCGTGGTTAAAAATCTAATGAGGTGGGAGACCACAAGTCCCATCACCATGTTGCTCTCGAATGGCTTTATTCTACTTGTGTGGGTGCCGTGCAGAGACAGCAGATGGTTGGATTCATTGTAGCTTGAGGTTTTCACAGCAGGATGCATGGTATAGGAGTTGGGGGCCTTGAAAAAGGTGGGGAGGTCTGGTTAGCTTGAAAGGGAAGATTAGATGACAGTAGGAGGCTGTCGAATAGTGAGGAAACAGAAGCAGATGGTAAAGTGAGACACTGAATAATTGTAAAAACAGGAGAGTGAGCATGGATGGTTGACTCTGCTACTCTTCGTGCTTTTATTGGTGAAATGGGTTTGTGGACCAAAGGTTCTTTCTAGTTCTAGACATTTATATTTCTGAGTGCCCAAAGGGAGAGAATAAGGCTGTAAGAAGGATCCCATGAAGTATCCAGAATGTACAAAAACCACAGATTACAGTACAGTAAAGGCCAGGAATGACGTCTTGGGCTGACAGTGCTCCTAGGTCATCACCTACACAGGAGGGAGATGAATGACAGGACCCTAATAACAGCTAGCCTAAGGCCTGATGTGCTGATTGGTATTAATTCCATCTAAGCAAGACAGGAAAACATAGAAATCACACTTTTTTTAATATTTTACCTATGGCTGGTCTTTTCAGTTCTCAAAGACTTAGTCACCTTGCAGTCTTTTTTCTCTTGTTTGTTAAATTTAAAATATTTTTCTTTTATAATTATACTTATATGAAACTTTAGGAAAAGATTTTGACACTCTTTGGCTTTTGTTTTATATTTCTGTGATGGCTTTGTCTAATACAAAGATTCTAGAAAGAATGCACACATAGAAAAACAGTGAATAGAGAAACTGGGGACTAAGACACTAAACTGAGCCACTGCAGGGCAAAGGATGAAGAGGCTGGGAGAAGATAATCAATACTGGTACTGACTGTGACTCCTATAGGCTCAGGGGTCAATTTTCATCAACACTAATTTTCATTAACACTAATATAAATCTCATTACTAATGATGATTTACTGAAGGATTTTTTTATATTCTGAGCACCATGCAAACTGTTCATTGTTGATGAAAGTCTCAAAACAATCCTATAAGATATGACTGTTATTAATACTTTGTTGTAGAATATGTATTATTATATATATATATATATACATATATATAAATTTATATAATACAATTTGGATTTTTAATCATTTTATGTGCCATAAAGTACATTCTTATGGTTAGCTTTGTAAATTTGATATGATCTAGAATTACGTGATAGTCTCATGGAGGGATTGTATAGATCAGGTTGGTCTGTGAATATATTTGTGTGAGTTGTCTTGATTGTTAATTGATGTAAAGATATGCATTCCACTGTGGGCAGCGCTATTCCTTAGGCAGGGGGCACTGAACAGTTTAAGAGAGGAGAAAGTTTGTTGAGAGCAATCAAACAAGTAACCAATGATGCATTTATTATGGATTTGTTGTAACTACCTGCTTGAGTTATTGCCATTACTTCCCACAAATGAAGGACTATAACTGAATTGTAGCCCTAATAAATCCTTTCATCTTCTGTTACTTTATGTCAGGGTATTTTTTATCAAAGTAATGGTAATGAATATATTAATAACACCATGATGCATACATCACCACAGTCTTTGTAGAACATTTTTATCTTTTTTAACTGAAACTGTACCTATTAAACAGTAACCCTTTTTGCCTCTAATTTAAAGATAAAGCTGCTAAGGCTTAAAGAGAGGAAAAACATGTTTTCTAAGAACCAAGGAAATGTATAGAAGTGTTCAGCTTGAACTCAATATGGACCTTCTGGCAGTAATTCCTCTTTATGTCTTAAGTTACTGGACCCACTGAAGAAGAATTTTACTGGGAATATAAGAGTGAGATCTGAGATACTAGGTTCTTTTCTAGAAAGTTAATCTATTACTCTTACAGGTCTGCCTAGTGAATTCTCTGTTCTACAGTCTTCCTCACACAGAATTGGTGCTTTGGACATTTGTGATTTCTCTTTCATATATCAAAGAGTAATCAGAGCCATTTGAAAACCACCAGGAAACTTTTCTATATTACCTTTGACTTAGAACTTCTGGCCTAGAACTTCTATAGGATAATCTAATAAAGTATATCAATTCACCATAACTATAAATGCTCAATTAGCTATCATTACATGACTTCATTTTCTTCTTCCTTCCTTCCTTCTCCTTCTCCTTCTCCTTCTCCTTCTCCTTCTCCTTCTCCTTCTCCTCCTTCCTTCTCCTTCTCCTTCTCCTCCTTCCTTCTCCTTCTCCTTCTCCTTCTCCTTCTCCTTCTCCTTCTCCTTCTCCTTCTCCTTCTCCTTCTCCTTCTCCTTCTCCTTCTCCTTCTTCTTCTTCTTCTTCTTCTTCTTCTTCAGCTTAACTATCTTTTTATTTCAGATTGAGCAGAGAAAATTTAATGTGGAAAATCTTATTTTTCTCCTTTGTGATTTTATTTTGCTTTTACTTTTTCAGCCTTTCCATTTCCCTTCTCTTAACTTCTTTCTGTAAAATCAAGCTTACCTGCAGACTAAACATACATCACTTGACAGCGCACTTTGATATGTTGCTTAGATACGGATGTGAGGAAATATAGGAGCACAATTTATACCTCATTCTGTTGCTAAGGAAACTGGGGAAGCATTAGGATTTTTCCTTTGGGAATCATAATGAAAAACTGGAAAAATATATTAAGAGTTTTAGAAGAAAAATCATGTAAGATGTGAACTCATTGTGTTTTTACAGTGAAAAATTAATATTTATAAGCATCTGTAGTCCTCTGCTTGCTTTATGCATCTTTTCTCAGTAAGTTGATCACAGTACACAGCATGTGTGCTGGTCAGCATATTGAAATGTAAACACAAGCTACACTTGTAAAACATTTCTTATAGCAAGCTATAAATAAGTTCTCTAGTGGTTTAAGAGACAACACTTAAAAGGATTTAATTCTATGAACCTTCCTTTCATAATCAGAGCTCGGGACTTGCATGGAAAAAAATCTTTGTTCATGTGAACTCCACTGGAAAATCATCTCCAGAAACACTCAAGAAGTTAATTTTTAGAATCTATTTTGTTTCTCCAGCTACAAGAAAACATGATACCTGTCTGAGATTTCCTTAAAGCTAAACCCTGGCAGACATGCTTAACATTATGGGAGGCTGACAGAGTGAGTGGTAAGTTTAGTTCAGCAAGAAAAACTCAGCCTGCCCAGCCTAGCTGATTAAACTTTGCAACAGGAGTGTATCATTGTGTGCTGAAACATAACCACTCATGAGGGTGCGAATGTTCTCTTCAGACAGTGCCTTGAGCAAAGCTGTGTTCTTGTTATAGCTCATCGTCTCCTAAAATCTGCTGCAGCCTAGCTGTAGGAAGTACCCTGTCTCTTGCCTCTGTACACAGAGCCCAAACAGTGCTAAAAAGGGAAATGAAACATATGGTAATAGATTCTCTAAAGCTTTGATGCCGGGTTGTAATCAGCAAGCAGAGTGAGAAAGCAATGGCAACCATGAACTCTCCCCCAAGGGCCTCATTAACTTGGCCAATTGTTCTGCTAGAGAGGAAAACAGTACCACCCACTTGAGAGAGGAAATCAGGGTGAACCTTAAGTTTTCCTTGGCTGGAAGAAGTTTGAATTGGAAGGAAAAAAGTTTTGAAATAAAAATCTGGAATGAAAAGAACTGCGTAAAGGTACTTTTTCCCAAAAACATCTTTAAAAAAATATTTATTTTTGTTTTATTTGTGGATGTTTTACCTGCACATGGACTGTCCTCGGAAGCCTAAGAAGGTGTCAGATCCTCTGGAACTGGAGTTACAGAGTTACAGTTAGATACAATGTGGGTGCTAGGATCCAAACCTTGTTCTTCTGCAAGAGCCATGCCTCTAGGACACACAAAGCATCTTTGTTCATTTGGAAATAACACTGTAGAGCTTTTGAATGTCCACTTAGGTTGAATATTACAAGTAGAGCATTGGTTATACGGGATCAGAAGATTCTGTCTACTCCTCACTGACAGTGTGGTGGTAGGAGCTCGTTCTTCACTTAGCTTTTCTGTAGTGAGAATTAGGATCATATTGTTGAATTTGGGGAGTTTGTCTTACTTCCATGCTCTGAAGGACCCCCTACAATCTTCCTTCTTTTCTTTATGAAACCACCTTGGTATACAGATAGGTGTGTGTGTGTGTGTGTGTGTGTGTGTGTGTGTGTGTGTATTTGTTTTTTTTCGAGATAGGGTTTCTCTGTTGTACCTCTCTGGCTGTGCTGGAACTCAATCCGTAAACCAGGCTGGCCTCGAACTCACAGAGATCCTCCTGACTCTGCCTCCCAAGTGCAGGGATTAAAGGCATGTGCCGCCACTACCCAGAGGTGTGCAGATATTTTAAAAATTTTATTTACTTTATTTTTTGAGATTATAATATAATTACATCTCCCCCCGTTTCCTTTCCTCATTCCTAATTCTCCCCCTTGCTCTCTTTCAAATTCATGGCTTTTTTATTCATTAATTGTTGTACACACACACACACACACACACACACACACACACACAAGTATAATCTGCTCAGGCTATGTAATGTTACTTGTATGTATGTTTTCAGGGCTGACCATTTGGTGTTGGATAACCAATTGGTGTACTCTTCCCTGAGGAAAACTGTTTCTCCCACTCTCAGCTTTCCTTAGTTGCCAGTGCTTCTTTGTGTTACAGGTTTTTCTTTGTGTTATAGCCTTTCAGGCTCCTCCCCCTCCCGCTTACATCAACATGTCTATTCTCTCTCAGCTCAAGCCTAGGTAGCAATGTAGGTGAAACGCTATGGGTGTAGCTTCTGACACTACTAGGAGACACAGTCTTATAGCAAACACCTTGTTCCTTTGGCTCCTAAAACCTTTCTGCCCCTCTCCCTCAACCATCTCCTGCCAGGAAGGGCGTGGCTGTGCAGATGGCATTTGACACAGTTCCAGCCTCTGGAGTGCAGAAGACATCTGGTTGTGGTAATGAAGACCCTTTTTTTAAAAAAAAAAACCAAAAAACGCAAGAGTGATTTTCTGAGTACTACACAGACAATGTTTCTGTGTGATACTCCAACTGAAATAAGTTATGAAAATATTTAATACTGAATAATATTCTTAATTTACCCTATTATTTTATACACAATAACCTCTATCTCCTCATTCATTCGTTATTTAGTTGCTTATTTGTGTTTTAAGTTAAAAATCCCTTTTATTACTACATCCAACCTCTCTATAAGCTCGATGGCTTCATTTTTACATCTTTCCTTTGATAATAATATCAATGATTGTTATTAATAGACAGTTACTATTTATTCAGAACTTACTATAGTCTTTAAATATTTCATTGCAATTACTTACCCAAAGTAAATGACTTGTTCTGACCTTTCTGCCCCGTTCCTTTGCTCAGCGTGTGTGTCATAATGTCACTAATTTGTTGTTTTCAATAAAATGTCTTTATGGTATTCCACGTCATTGTTTTTGGTAAATAAACTTGGGGTGTTCTGTAGTTCTATGTCCATTAAGGGTTGTGCTTTGCTATTTTCATGAAAGATGACGTTGATTATACTGAATCTGTAGACTGCTTTGGGAATTTTCACAAATTTCTAATCCACTAACATCAAATATCTATTTGTATTTTAATCTTTCTATTTATGAATTTTTAAACGTTGTTTTCAGAATATAGCTCTTTCAGTTCTTTGTATATTTTGATTTGGCTTTTATTGTAACTTGGATGGCTTTCTTAATTTTCTTTGTGGATAGTTCATTATTAGTAGAAATAAAAGCTATTGGTCTTTCCATGTTAATATTGTGTCTAGCAGATTTACTGAATCAACTTACTAGTCTTGTTTGCAGTGGCATGTTTAAGGTTTTTTTGTTTTTTTTTTATATGTAAGATACCTAATTGTCAATTAATTTTGACTAAGATGTTAAGAGCACAAGGCAGGAAAAAGAAAGTCCCTTCCACAAATGATGTAGGGAAAACAGGATACCAACATGCAGCAGAATAAAACTGTACCCTCATTTCATACTATAGATAAAAATGAGCTAAAACTAAATTGAAAATTTACATGTAAACCCTGAAACTGTAACACAACTCAAAAAAGGAAATTATATACTGTCGTTTTATACAATGATTAAAAAAAATATAATCCCCCAAAGCAAACAAAAGAAGCAAAAAAAAAAAAAAAGACATAAAGAACTTCATCAAATGAAGAAGCAAAAAAAATTCCAAATAAAAGAAGAAATAATTGACAGAATGAAAGATAATCCACAGAATACAGGGAAACTTTTGCATACTAAGGTATTCTGAATATGAAATGTCCCTCATCAACCTCTGTGTTTCAGCACTCGGTCTCCAGCTGCTGCAGGATGTAAGCCTTCAGGAGGTGGAGCTGTGCTGGGGGAAGTACATCCCACCACTGGGGACGGACCTTGGGGCTGTGTGGTCCAGCCCATGACCTGTTCTTGTGCTGCTCGTATTGCTGTGTCTTCACTACCGCAGAGACTGTATTCTTCCTAGGAACTGTAACCCAAATAAACGTTTTCTTCCTTAAGTCACTTTTGTTGGGCTATCTTATCATAGCAACAGAAAAGTAACTAAGACGCATACTACACATTTCACAAGGTGTTAATGTCCCAAATATGTAAAGAGAACAACTCAATGACAAAAACAAATTAAAAAGCAACTAACTTAAAGGCGAGAAAAGGACCTGAACAGAAAGTTGTCAAATGAAGACATACAGTCAACAATTACTTGAAAATGCTATGCGAAAAAAAAAAAAATTGCTAAGCTTTCTTAGTCTTTGGGGAAATAAAGATTAAAGTCCTAATTAGATATCATGTCACACCTATTAGAGCAGCTTTCATCAGAAAGGCAAAAGATAAAAAATATTTACTGACAAGCATTCAGAAGAAAAGAAACACTTGTCTCTTGTTGGTGATATTATAAATCAGTACAATTACTATGAAAACAGTATAGATGGTCATCAAAAATTATATAGAAGTATTATATGTCCTAAAAATTGAACTTCTAATATATATCTAAGATATATATATATATATATATATATATATATATATATAGTCAATATGTTAAGGGTTTATCTGTGACGTCTATGTTCATTCCAATATCTTTATAATAGTCAATCATAATAAGTGTCCATCACTGTAAAAATGTATAAACAGAATATAACACATATGAACAATATTTTGAGCTTACTCAGAAAAGGAAATCCTGATAAATCTACTTGAGCTGGAAGATACTATACTAAGTAAAATAAGCCAGGCACAGAAATACAAATATCATATGTTCTTATCTCTTTGTGGAATCTAAGAACATTTGAATTCATAGAACTGGATAGTTACATTTGTGGTTAACAGAAGTTTGGAGCAGGTATGGCGGTAGTCAGCTCTAATTGTAGTATTGGGGAGGTTGAAGTAGGAAGATGGGAGGTCCAGGGCACCTTGTTACTCAGTGATACATTCTCTAAAAGATGAAGATAAGAAAAACACAAAAAGGAAGGAGGAGGAGGAGGAGAAGGAGAAGGAAAAGGAAGGAGGAGGAGGAGGAGAAGGAGAAGGAGAAAGGAGGAGGAGAAAAAGGAGAAAAAGAGGAGGAGGAGGAGGAGGAGGAGGAGGAGGAGGAGGAGGAGGAGGAGGAAGAGCCATAGCAACAGGGTCACGTCTCTGTCAGCACCACCTCCTGGGAGGGGAAAGTTGGGAAAGTGTAAAGTTTTAGATTATATTCTGTGACTCTTGGCAGCTGTGCCTGCCACTGAAGCTAGCCACCCAATTATAACACTCTGTGGCCTAGCACTGTGACCTTTGACTTGTGATTGGCCATGTCTGGTTGAAAGAGTTCTGGGCTGGGTGACAATCTCCACCCTCAGTATACTTTTATTCAGAATAAAATGGTACAAATTCTAGAATCCAACTGCCTGAGGACACACTTAGGGTTTTGTTTTTTTGTTTTGTTTTGTTTTGTTTCATCATTTATGTCTTCTGTAAACTATGACTCAAGCTTCAAAGCCTTCCAGAAGCTCAATAGCACAATGTTTAGATTTTTATTATCCTCCCCCAGTCACACCCCAGGAACTTCACTTTAGCATGAACCTTGTGCCATTTGCCTTTGAATGAGCCCAGATGGACTCCTTTGCCTTGTCCTACTTTCATTGCCTCCTAATTACCTTTGTACTTCATGACTTACATCCTAGGTCCAGTTATTTAGATCAGCCAGCACCCCTTCTACTTCATAAACATCTCATCTCTACTCCAGGCTCAGCAAAGTCACTAAAGGTCCCACGCCAGTCCAGAGGTCTCTGCTGAATCTTCCTATTCTAAACTTCCCTGTAGACACATCTCTGTCTGGACAAGTGAAGTAGGCATCAAGCATCACCTCTAATACCCAATCCTTGCTTACACAGTGGAGCACCTTCTGTGTCTTGCAGTTTCTGCTGCTTGAGAGAACCTCAAGAAGTGATAACCAAGGGTCACCAGTGGCTCTCATACGAACCAGTCCATCACAGATGAATTTCCCTTATATTGCCTATGTAGCCTTTGTTTCAAGGAGTTAAAGGTAACTATTAACTTTGCTTCTCTGCTTCTAGAACAATCAGACTGATCCCATTGGACCCTGTGTTCCATGGTCTCTTGAGCCAAGTGCTCCATTTCTTATATGAAAGATAAGATTGAGATATTTCTTATATATATTTTATTATTATTATGGTTTCCTTTATCTGGACCATTATTATGGACCCTGCCAGCACGTTGAGATGTGAATTGTCCCTTCTATATCAAAGGACTTGCAGGGTATCTTTTTTTCCCCCACTCCTATCATGCTTTCTTCCTTTTCACTACCTCAGTCTTCCTGTATGAGGTTTGTAGATCTTAACAAGAAATCTTTGCAGAGATCTAACTTGCTTGTCTTACTTCTTACAGCAAAAGCCACACCACAGCTTCCGAGCCTGTGGATGATCCCACCCATATAAGCGACCACCAATAGTCTCTTCTCCATCATCTCTTTGAAGTAGGTATAAACAATCACTTGCTGGACTCCATTCACAAAAGAGGAATGCCACCCCACAACATATAAAGAAGAATGGCCATCTCTAAATTCTGCTATGTGTGTTCCATTCTCAGATAGCTTGGTCTTGGTTGCATTTCTTGTCACCACTTGGATGGGGAATGCAACTCCACTATCTCACATCAAATGAAGAAATGGAGCCATGTTGGAATTTCCTGCTTGGATGTTCCACTCTCAGACATATCGGACTTGGTTACATGTTTCATCACTCACTGAAGAGGAATTCACACAACTCTTCCTCAGTTAATTTCTGGCTCTTTTGGTCCCTGTGTAGATGCAAATTGTGCTGTGTGTCTTCTTCTTGGAATCAGGAACAAATATCTATTTATCACCAATAGGTTACTGGTAACAGATCAAAGAAACCATTCAACCCAAGTCTCAGTGAACCAATAAGTTCATTAGAGTTACTTACAAGAGTGTAAGTGAAAGGTTACTTACATGAGCCTGGATCACTCAAATGTAGCTGCACCACTAAAAAGCCTACCCCAGAATAAGGGACTACTCATGAAATGTGCAATACCATGCAAGAATCTCAGCTGATGGGAAAGGTCCTTCTCCTAGGAGTTGTTTTTTTCCTATGTAGCTTACTAGAGGGACCCTGTGACTACTGTAAGATTCAGGAGCTTCCTAAGCCTTGTAAGATTTATTTACTTTCTGAGACTTATGAACATTCCCCCTGCCTCCAGGGGAAAATGTGGATGCTTCAATTTGAAGCATACAGCTCCAAAACAGATAATCAGGGATAACTTGTTTTTAAATCTTTTACACAGCAGAGTAACTATAGTTAATAATAATGCATTGTATATACCCAAACGCACAATAGTGTAACTTTAAAATGTTACACTACAAAAAACGGTAGATAAGCAAGGTATATTAGCTAGTTCAATCCAATCATTCCATATTCACATGGCATTGTTTCCTATAATTGAATTATTTGCCAATTTAAAATAACATGAATTCAAATCTAAGTCTTTGATGCATTACCATTCTCATTTTATTAATGAGGAAACTGGAGATACTAGAAGCTCCAAGACACAGAATGCCCCAGAAGATTCTTAGGAATCGTCCTGACTTTGGAACTTGTGGTACTTATATCATATCAGGATTTTCCGTCTTTGCCTGGCTACAAGGACTTCAGGATCTTAGAGAACTGTATTGTAAATCATCCAATGATACTCCTTCCATAGCTATAAAACGACACCAAAATTAAGGCAAATGTTGAAAATACTGGCATCTAATTGGTTAAGACATTAAAAAGTGGCTGAGAAGCCAGGACATGTGCATTCTACCTTTATTTCAATGACTGACAAAGTATAGCATTGTGAGAGAATCATAAACCAGTTTGCTCTCCTAACCCCAGCAAAAGTCCATTGAACTTTTTGCAAGCAAATTCCCTGACATCGTTTGGAGTTACATAATATTTTTGATTCTTTCAAAATCACTTGATGCTTTACACAATCCACTAATAATCGAGATGTGTGTAGTCCAGAAGTATATCCACACGAAATGGCTTTACTAAATGACACTCAGTGTGTCTCTGGTATGGCTGGAGGTTGAATAGAGGAAGGAAGAGGATCCCAAAGACTTTTTATGGCAGTGTCAAAGAATTAACAGATTGGACGACTCCATAAAACCAAATATAGATAAACCTGTAAAATAACTAAGTCTTCTTTTTCCTGGAGTTAATACTTGAATTCAGCTCCACAAAGAACTCAAACACATAATCTGTTACCTTTATTTTTTTCACCATGAGAATGTGATGGTTGCTGTTGGGTATAGGGACAGCCACTCCTGCTATAAAGCACTAGCAAGCACAGAATCTCCTGCTGAGGGCTGCTGCTCCTTGAGCCCTGGTCAAACCCCACATAATATACTTTGTCCCAAACTGGTTTCTTATCCTATATCAGGCTATTGTGTTCTATAAAATGATAAACCATGCAATAAATACCTACTTACTGAATAAGTAGATGAATTCTGAAATTGCAAGCGTTGTAATGCTGATCCTTTTTCTCTGGGATATTTTCCTAAGCCAATCACTTAGCCTTTTATTCAAGTTTCTGGTGACAGTGGAACGCAACCCAGTTTTACAGCAGGACCTGCAGAGGTGAGATGCAGAGCAGGGCTATTTTGTTTTGTTCAGACATCTTAAGCAGATGTCGCTATAAAAAACCACCTAGAGCTTAACACCTAATGATGTCTACACTTTCTGTCTGGCACACCCATTTTCATATTCTGTACATCAAGGATACTGGATATTTTTTTCATTTGCTCTTGTCAAAACCTTCTGTCACCTCTGATACTTCTTGCTGCTTTCACATCTCACAACCAATCTGTCAACAAATCATGAATCTTTACCTTCAAAAACGAACTTCTAAAATGGCATGTTGCCCTCATTGTCTCTCACCTGGATGACTCCAGTAGTCTTTTGAGCTGGATCTCTACTTCTCTGATACACTATAGTCTGTTTACTGCAGAATGCAAAAAGGTCTTGAGAAAATACAAGTCATGTTATGACATCCTCTGGGCAGAACGTCCAAGACCATTCCATTTTATATGGAATAAATGGCAAAGTCTTCACAAATTGCCTCTCCTTTTACCTGTTGGAATTCATCTCTTGCTGTGTCACAACCTTGTTTGCTCTGCCGCCATCATGGGAATGTCCTCAGAGTTCTCTGGATATATACGATATGTTCCACAGAGCCATTGCACCTGCTCCCACAAGTGATTCCCTTGTCTTCAAATTGTAACATGCCTGTCTCCTTTTCAGTCAGGATTACATGGCCACTCTACTTTACACCAAATATGACCTCTCCACTTCCCACCCGCACCCACCCTCTGCTCCATTTTCTCATCTGTTACGGGTTGATTTGTTTTCTCATAAAAGGTGTATTGACATCTTATGCCTGTAGTGCCTACAGATGTGATATTATTTTAAAATAGGGGAAATTTTTTTAGATCTAATCAAGTTGAGTTGAAGGTATTATGATGGGTTTTAATCCAATATGTCTTGCAGTTTGAAATAAGAGAACAATAACAGGTAGAGACAAAACATTTAAAAAGAACATTATAGGGTATCAGAAATCAAGAATGGAATAATCTAGGTGCTAAATTTAGACAACTGGGGATGCACAAACCACTAGAAATTCTGTGAGCAGGAGGGCGATTCCCATCAAGAGTTTGAGAGGAAGCATGATTCTGCTGAAGCTTTATTTTGGACTTCCAGCCTACATATAAAGAAAGAATAATTCTTTGTGATTTCAACCTCCTGAGCATGTAGTGATTTGTTATGAAGACTTACAAGACTAATACAGTTGATATATTGCTAGCTGCTATAGTACATCTTTCTCTTATTAATTGTATCCTTGTTTGTGTCCCCAACATCATAATGAAAACTCAAGAGGGTTCTCAATAGTTCTGGCTCTTCATGCCACACTGCTTTGAACTCTGCTGCATTCTATGTACTCTGTCTGACTTCTGTCTACAGATTAATTGGTCTTAAGTCTTGCAAATTAGACTCTAGAATTTCAGAACTGAATAAAGCAAGATGTGTCAGCGTTTGTTCTTTTACAAAGACAGTTGAAGAGTACACTGGGATTAGGTCAATCCCTGGGGACTATGTGGACTATTGTGCTATTGAACAAGAAGCCGTGCCTAGAGCTTCATGTAATTCTGATGAGACATCAAGACCATGTGGTAAAACTATTAGGGAAGTGTATAAATATTATATGAAGAAAATACAGATGGACTAGTCTTACATAGAAAGAATATACTCAGTATGGAGAAATCAGGATGACATGAACATATTTTTGTCAAAATTTATTCACTTTTATTTATTTCCCATACTGTCAGTTTAGATAGCTTTTAATTATTTCACAGAACTGAAAATGTCTCAATAACACCATGCCCCAAAGATAAAAATTATTATCTTTGAAACATAATACTCTATGTATTATTGAATTCTGAAGCTAAACCATACTGGAAAAAGCAGTGCACGTGTTGTACAAAATGTCCCCTGGAATGCTTTAGAGCATTGAAAATGACAGAGAAAAAAATTTCCACCACACAGAAGATGGTTTCCATCTTGTTTCTGGTCTATAAATGCGAATGCAAAAAATGTGGGGGAAAATGTTAGGGGAAAACAAAACCACAAGAAAATGAGGATTCCTCAGAGTAATAGCTGGGGAAATGGACCTGATTCCAAGACTCTGAAGTTGTGAATGGTCACTGACCAGCAATACAAAAACTTCTGATAACAATGAAAACCTCCAAGTGTTGTTATAGATGTGAGATACAGATGGTAAATAACACAATGATCAACAAATGTTTAGTATTATTGATATGTATACAGAAGCAATTGTTACCTGTAAGAGAGATTTACTTTGAAATATTCACTATGACCTAGCGTCAAAGAACATCCAGTGAGAGAAAGACTAAGCCCACCGCTGCTAAGCTGCTCAATCTCTTGCAGAAAAACACGTGAGTGTGCTTGTTGACAGTAACTACTACTGTGGGAAAGGATTTGTTCACAGCCTTCCTGATTAACAACTGTATCACTCCTCATCATTATCCTATTCATCTTATACAACTATAAATATATAATCTAATGATCTTTTACTGAAATAGCATCTTTGATGATGGAATTTTCAAAGTGCTTCTTAGTCATTCAATAATTAGGCAGATTCACCCATTTTTCTGGAGCCCATCCCTGAGAATCTTGAAGAGTTTGGGGAAATAAAAAAAAATCTTTGGAAACAGTAATTCTTTTAGAGGATACAGAGAGGTAGCCTCAAGATTTTGATGGGTCTTATAGAGGACGGAAAATGATTTTCTTGGAGTCAAACTGATTGCTGTTTCTTTACTTATTCTATTTCTTTGAAAGTTCCCTTTAGAAAACTTTCAGGGAATGTTTGAATGGCTAAGGCTAAGGCATGGCAATTGGACCCTCTTGGAAGGTTAATTATCTTTCTCTCTAAAGTATCATGAATTGTTATTCTCAAGAACTACTTTCATCTTTATGCATCATACCATGGCGAAGTTATCCAACTGACCATTCAGTTTTCTTTTTAAGTAGGAGGGCTGGCTTTTGCAGTACTCAATTTAATACTACCCATTTAAGGACAACACCAACTAGTAAGTGAAACAGGAACTTGAGGACCTGCGATCTAGTCTACAATCTGAACGGGACGATTGGCCATTAGCAAATATTGAAGAACTTCTGTTAAATCACGACAAGAGTATTTGGTAACATAGCTCTGGAGATTGTGTGCTAGGTGATGTTGGTGTGAGACTCATCAGGGGCTCCCTTTGCCTTTCTTGAAGATGATAAGAAAGGAAATGTGCTGCTGTGGCATACACATTAGTTAAGAAAATGGATTCTTTGAAACTGTGAAAAGGTATTTTATTGCTTTTTGTTCCCCACCCCCACCCCCGCAGAATGTCCGTTTCCTTCTGCAGGGACTCTGTTCTCTAGCGCAGGGTACCATGCAACAGATGCTACTTCAGATGCCCCTCTTTTGTGGCACACACCATAGCCTTCTTATTGAATTTCTTATAATTTTAGAGTATTTGTTGTCTGTATATCCCACCAGAACACAAATTCTATGAGAGGAGACACTTGAAACGGTGACTGCACTTTCCCTAGGCCATGATTATCAAATGGAAGTTGAATGTCTTACAAGGAAATGGTAGGAAGGCAGAGTGAAAAATAGATGGTAAAACTAATGACAAAGTTATGTCTGATTAGTCTTGGAGTGACTGAGCCTACTTTAAAAGAATTTCAGAAAAACCTGAGTCTGAGTCAAAAGAATCCAGTTTCTCCCACTGTGGGAATGCAAAGCAGGAATAATTACAATCTATCAATGTTCCTGAGATCTTGAAGCTAGCCAATAATTTAATGTCTACCCTCAGAAAGAACTACATCCAATACTCTGTGGTGTCTCTCCCCTCAGGCAGGCATGATAGAGATCTGAGACAGGTGAGCATGCGCGAGGAAAGGAAGGACAGAGACTGAGTCTGTGGGGCTGGCAGGGGCTTGTGATGAATGGCAGGCATGTAGACTTTCTTTACTTCGGGCCTGATATGCTGTCAAGTGACATTTTTTTCTCTTGTATTCTACAATGTCTATTCTTCTTTCTCATTCCTAAAACTTAATGGAACTTCTTTCACTGTCCTTATTTCTATACTGCATTCATGGATAAGACGGCACAGAACTCACATTCCTCCTGGCAGAGGTAATAGTATAAGGTTAGGATCCAGGGTATGGGGAAGTTATTCTAGTTATGGATTGAGATGCCCAGAATCATTCCCTAAGGGTTTGGCTTTTCTGTTTTGTTATTCCAATAATAGTTAAAGACAGAAGGAGATTTAAAGGTATGTTCTGATGTCTTTTTCTGGATTCAACAATAGTTATTTACTATTGGTTCCAGCCTAAACATATCACACTATTCTGACATTGATGGTAGCTGCCACTTTTGATCTAGAACGCTCAAGAAGTGCTATATATTTAGTTTATTTAATATTATCAAGAGTGAGGATAAATATTGGTATTAGATCCATTTTACAGGTAAGAAAACTGAAATTAAATGTATGGAAATTGTCTAACATAAAAATTACCGTCGCAATATATACTTTTAACAGAATAAAGAATAAAGGTATATGATTATCTCAACTGATGCATAAAAAGCACTTGAAAAGTTCAATAATGTCATATGGTTAAAATAAAATTCAAAAGCCTGGAAATAGGAGGAAAGTGCCTCAAAGTAATAAATGCTATTTATGAAAACCCTCAATTATTGCATACTCAATAGGAAAGTGCTGAAAGCTCTTTGTCCTTAAAGATAAAGAATAAAGCAATGGTTGTAGTTAGAGCAACTAGACAATTAAATACCTCAACCAAAAGTAAAACAACAGCCCAGCCAACTTGTGAGAGAATACATAAAACAATAGATTGTATATTCTTCTGTGTCAAAACCCTAGAACACACAGAGAGACATGCATGTTCGCATGCCTGCACACACGCACATGTGTGCACACATAGACACATTCACACACACACACACATACACACTCACAGACACATGCCATGTTATAACTAATGTAGTAGTACTTCATTAAAGTTGCAGGATAAAAAAAACCAATTGCATTACCTATAAAACTAATAATGACCAATTACGTATAAATTAAGAAAACTTTATATATAATTTCAAGAAGAAAAAAATATTTAGGGATAGATTTTACCAAAGAGACAAAGACTTACACACTGAAAATTATAAAACATTTCTGAAATATAATTACATTGAGTATAATAAAGAAAACTCTATATTTTCTTATTAGGTTTAATATTGTTAAAATGTAGACACAACGCAAAGTGGTATAGAAATTCATATCCGTTCAATCCATATCAAGATCACAATGATGTTGTGGTAGAACTAGAAAAATCAATGTAAAATTTGTATGGAATCTTGAGACTCTAAATAAACTGAAAAATCCTTTTAAAAGGAATGAGGCGCTTCCCATACTCTTTATGCCCAGGGATTGACCTAACAGGAACAGCAAGAGAATGAGAAAGAACAAATATATGGACACATAGAAAAGGTGGGGTAGGGTGGACTGGACTCTCTCATGGAGATATTAGTGTGTAAAAGAATGAAGTTGGACCTTTACTTCAGACTACATACAAAAAACTAATGTCAGATCTAAGATCTGAGCTTAAGAAGTAAATGACAAATCTCTTAGAGGAAGCAGTACTGGGTTTGACTATGGTTTCTTGGGTTCTTAGTATCTCATTGCTTTGAAGAGATGCCATGATTGCTTAGGGTTTCTGTTGCTGGGATGAAACACCATGGCCAACAGCAAGTTGGGAGGAAAGGTTTATTCGGTTTACTCCTTCATGTCACTGTTCATTATTGAAGGCAGTTAAGACATCATGGCTAGCTCACCCTGCTTTCTTATAGAACTCAGGACCACCAAGCTCAGGAATGGCACTACCCAAAATGGTCACTTCCTGGCCTTTCCCCATCAATCGCTAATTAAGAAAATGCCTAGGGCTGGATCTTATGGAGACATTTTTCTCAGTGAGTCTCTCTTCTTTCAGATAACTATAGCTTGTGCCAAGCTGACATAAAACCATCTAGGACACTTGGATATGATCTAAAAAGCAAAAGGATGGCTCTCCATTTATCTGAAAACAAAAGCCAAAGTCCACAAAGCAACCCCTGTGATCTGCCTGCTCCTCTTCAGCAGTCTCTCTTAGTATTCGCACTTCCTTCTGCCCTACATGCAGCACTGCTTTCCGTTCTCAGTGTGCCAGGAATCCTCTCCCTGCGACAGTCTTTAGCACAGATCTTCATAGCTCATCTTTACCACCTTCAAAACTTTGTCTCAAATGCTGCCTGGTGAGGCTTACTGTAAGTAGTCTAAGTGAAACAGAGCATGACTTTCTCAGCACTTAGCATGGCTATTAGTAAGTAGAAAAACATTTAAAGTTAATAGCAATCCATACTTAAAGATAGTTATATAACTATAGTAATAAAAAATGGTAATATACTAGCACAAAAGCACACAGGTAGGCACAAAAACAAACATGAGTGAGTATGTGTAGCTGCACTCATCTCACACTGGAAAAAGATGCCAAAAACATATACTAGAGAAAAGACAGCATCTGTAACAAGTAGTCTAGGAAAATTGGATATCCTCATGTAGAAGGATGAACGCAGGCCCATATCTGTCACACTGCACAAAGGTTAACTCCAAATGGACCAAGGAACTCACTGTGAAACCTGAAACATCGAAGCTTCCAGAAGAAAACGCAGGCAGTGTTCTACAAGAGATGGCTGTAGGAAAAGATATTCTGAACAGGACGTCATTTTCTCAGGATTTAGGACCAATTATTGACAAGTGGGACATCATACAACTAAAAAGCTTCTGTACAGCTACGGCAGTTCAAAGAAAAGGAGGGAATCTGCCAGCTATACATATGGCAGAGGATTAATATCCAGAATATATAAAGAACCCAAAACATAAAATGTCAATAAACAAATGGCCTAGTGTAAAAATGGTCTACATGTTAAGCAGCTGTAGGATGCTAACTGGGCTACTTTCTAGACTATTGTCAAGGAGTGGGGTGTGGACATGAGCAGACAGTTCTCAAATTAAAAAATAAAAGTGAGTAAAAAATAAAGGGCCTATCTATTACTCTTATCAATTATAGAAATGCAAATTAAAACAACTTTGAGATTTCATATTTCCCCAGTCAGATTGCTTATTAACCAATTTAGGGATCATGGAATAGTTTGAATTTTGAATCCTTTTTTGTGCTTAAGTTTTTGCTGTAATACATACAGGGAACGACTGCTGCTCAGGACAACTATAGGAAGAATCCCGTTTGCACAGATGAGGACTAAAGATAGTTTTTAAATGCTATTTAAAACAAAGGTCATCATGTAGTCAGATTCTTGGAAGGGAAAACATGTGTTTTCAGACTAATCTCTTAAAAGCAGTTCTTTGTTAACTCCGCTGTCAGGAAAGTTATTAAGGTCAGTGGACATCAGTTTGCATATGGGTAACAAGAAGCCGTACAAAGCAATTTGGGATTAAGTTACCACCCAAGGCATAATTCTGGGTGTAGTCTCTCCAGGACTGGAAGATGTAACATCTGACATTTTTATGGGGTAAGAACATGGAATGCTGTAATGTAGAACCATTCAAATAGTTCTAGAACTGAGAAACCAAGGAGGACAAAGGACCGGGGGACCTGTGTTTGCCAAGTCAGCATTTGTTTTAGCAAATATTTGTTGGCATTCTGTAAAGTTACTACATACCCCTCATGGTCTGCTTTTTGTTAGCCTTCTCTTCCTCTGCTGATCCTTTTCCTTTGCTTTGGCAAATACCTAGGAAAAGAACTAAAGTTCTTTTGACTTAAGTCAAAAAATGTTTTGCCAGACAGTGGTGGCAAATGCCTTTAATCCCAGCACTTGGGAGGCAGAGGCAGGCAGATCTCTGAGGGTTCAAGGCCAGCCTAGTCTACAGAGTGACTTCCAGGACAGCCGGAGTTACAACAGGGAAACCCTGTCTTGAAAAAAATAAAGAAAGAAATGTTTTGATTCAGTTTTCAGTCCGTGTTTCCTTGGATCCATTGCTTTTGTGTTTACGCACCTTGAGGCAGAAGGGGAAGAGACTGGGAACCAGATATACCCTTCCAAGACAGCCCTCCTGTCATTTCCCTCGACAAGAGAACTATTTCCTCCAGCTCAGTCCTGCCTCTGAGCTTCCACTACTTCAAAAATGCATAAAATTATGAAGCCACCACTGAAATTTGAAATTTTATGGTCCAATCATCTCCTCTGGAGACAAAGCTTTCAACATACAAGCACTGTATAAATAAAAACATCTGACCTTCCTCCCACAGTTTCCTTTTTTATGGTGCTTCACTTCGTGTACAACTGGTCTTTTGTGGAGCATAACCCCATAGAAAGAAAAAAATACTATGACTGAAGCAAGCCAAATGAATTAAAATTTAGACATTTCATAAGTGTACTCAAATAACCAATAAGTACGTAAAAGATAAACAGCATTATTAGCCATCAATAAAAATATAAATTAGCACCATAATAAGAGAACACTTGCGCTCACTAAATTGGCAACAAATGAAGGGTTTACTGTCCCAGGGTTTATTTAGATACACTGCAGGTGAGAGCCTAAACTGTTACAAGCACTTTGGAAAATCCAAAGTTTCTGAAATCCCTACATTCTCCATCACTCAGAATTCCTGTTCATGGCAAAAAAAAAAAAAAAAAAAAGGAGAAAATAGAAAAGTACAAAGAGATACCCTCACAGAAATGCTGGTAGAATTATGGTTAATAGCTGAAACCACAAACATTCAATGTCTATCAACGGGTGAATAGATTTTTGAAAAAGGGGGACATTCATACAATGAGATACAACTTACAATAAAAGGAGCGAATTAGTGATACAACAGTCCAAGGAAAGGTCAACGTAGTTTACTTCTGAGAAGCCAAACAAAAGTAGCACAGAGCTTTGATTTCATTCACACGATGTGAAAACAGGCAGAATACGTGTATGGGTGACAGGAGTTCCAACACAGTTGACACTGGAGAGAGCGGAGCTACTAAGGACGCACGCCCTCGGTCGGATGTTATCTGTAAAGGGACATGCACATTTCAACGCACGTTCAGCTACACAGTGAGACTCACACATTCTGTGGAGTTTAGTGGATGTGTATTCTTTATTTCAACTAAGGGAGCAAATGCACTTAATTTTTAAAAAGAATTATTTTGTTATTTGTGTGTGTGCGCGAATGTATTACGCACATGTGCAGGTGCCCACAGGGGCTAGAAGAGACAGTCAGGACTGCTGGTTCTGGAATTACAGGCCATGGTAAGCCACCCAGTGTGGATGCTGGGAACCGAACTTGGATCTTCTGGAAGAATAGCAAGGGCTCTTGACTGCTGAGCTATCTCTTCATCCCTTGAGCAAGCAAAATTGAAAAAAAAAAATTCAGTGGAAGCGAATAGTGTCAGTTAAAAAAAAATCATGCAGTAAGTCAGGATGAAAGAAGATGACTAAAGGATCCAGATTCTCAGTTTTCACACCCATGCGTTAACCGGGTTGCAGACGTGTGCTGAAATGCGTGAACATGATGGTGCGTCTGGGATTTAGGTTCAGCCAAACAACTTGAGCAGCTGGCATTAGAAACAACAGCCCTTCTGCTCCCATGGAAGGATCAGCTGATACCAAAGGGACACTAACACTTCAAAGAAAAGAGAGCTCCAAGCAGCCTCGGGCAAGTCCATCTGAACCCTCTGAAGTCCAGTAGCCTTCAGCCGACAGAAAAGAGCTTTTGGCTTTCCTTTTTCTCTGCCAGCAGACATCTGGAGGATGCCTTCGGCGCAGACTGACGCAGACGCTAGCATTTTGTCTCTTATCCACAGAAAAACATTTCCAATCAGCACAGGCCCACAAACTACCACTAGGTTAAATTCTTTAAGGACATTAGAAAAACTACTTGCAATTTTTTTGTTTCTGTAGGAACAGTTCATTCAAGAAAGTGAATGAGGAGTTTTTAAAATCTTTAAAAAAAATTATATCCTCAAACACTGCTATCTAAAATAGATGAAATCAACAATCAAAGAGCTGAATCAAGAATATTGTCATAAACATCTAGTGCTTGGTGTGTTAAGCTATCATGATGGAGGAAGCCCTAGGCTGCTGTCATAGATGGGGGGTCATTAGTATTTGTGGTCACACGCAGAGTCGTTAAAATCTCATGGACTGTTCTCAATTGCAAGGCAAAAGGTGATTTTTGAGAAACGCAACAGAGAGCTCTAACTGCATTTTTTTTTTTTTTTGCACACATCCGTACTTCAGTTACAACATCCTTCTAATAACTTGGTCTCATTTGATCTCCGGAGAGTTCCAGCATATGTGGTAGAAACCCATTCAAGGTCATCCAGTAAATGAAAGAACAGCGACTGAAATTCAGACGTTACAGTCAGTACACTTGAGCTGCTGTAGTTGTTAGGGCTGGACCTTTTTGAGCTTGGCAATCTGAGACACTAGAACAAGCAAGCGTCCCACCCCTCTTCTGTCTCATTGTGGGTGGCACTCTTCACATTTACACAAGAGTGTTTACACATGGCTCCACGAGGCGTGTCATTCAAGGACTGTGGATCACTTGGAGCTCTTGTTCTATGTGAGCAAAATTGGGAGCCTGGAGAAAGCAAGGAAAGATGGTTCACATTTTGGTTGAAGCTGAGAAAGCATGAGAAAACTTTATTAAACCATAGCATTCTCTCAAATGCCCGAAACGCTGCAGTAATTTTTCATATATAATGTAAAACATAGGAGCTAATTTTAAGAAGGAAATGAATTAAAACAAATCCTTCTCAAACTATTCAAGATCTAAATGATTAATAATAGATGCAATTAATAAACTTCACTGTTTTGTATCCTCATTACTTTTCTCCATCGCCTTACGAACACATGATTTACATTCAGGGATATTCCTCTGTTTTACATTCCGTCATGTAGCTTTTAGCCAATATAAACAATTAAATAACCACCAAAGTAATCAGAATACAGAATAGTCTCGCCGCTGCTCCCACTTCTATATCGTGTTTATGACTTTCTACAAGTGCGTACGTATGTTTACAAATGGCAGCAGCAACAAATACAAGAGTCCAGTAACATAGGTTCTTTATATTTATTAAATATTTTCTCTAAAATTGCCGGTTGGAAATTGGTAATACAAGCAGAGAGAGAGGCTGCTGTAATCGGAAAGTTGGTGTGTTCTCTAAGCACACTTCTCTAATTCTATGTTAATTATTAGCAAGTGGGCTCTGGGAAATTAAGACAAAATAAAAAAAAACCAAAACAACAACAACAACAACAAAAACAAAAAAAAACCCTGAGCCATTATGAAGAGGATTACCGGCCTAATGAAAGAAGCCTCAAAAGAGTTTTTCCTTCTCTTTTGTCTTATAGGACATCAAAAAAAAGCACCATTTACAAGTCAGAAATGGATCCCACTTAATGCCAGTTTGCTAGTACCATGACTTTGGAATCCTTTGCCTTTAAACTGAGAAAAGCAAAATATTGTTGTTTCTAAACACCTCGGTCTATGGTGTTTCATTATTGTAGCTGAACAAGACTAAGGCATAAATAAGTTGCCTACATTTTAGATCTAGGATTAGATCCATGTCTGTCCATTGCCTGCTTTATCTAGGACATACAATGTTGAGATCTGCATATGAAACATGACCCCTTCATATATGTACATGGAGACAAGAAAGTTTTGCCACCCAGTGAAAAGAACATCCTGAAGATGGACTCCAGCTTTCGGATTATCAAATGAAAGTGTCACTCTTCCTTTTCTTTAGCAAGAAAGTCTTTAATTATCAATCATGGCATTTAGTTCAGTGAGATGTCTTTCTCTCCTATATTAATAATACTATTCCTATTTGATAGAAGAAATTTGTTAGGAAACAAATTTACAGAACTGATCTGTGTTATACTTATTGAAATGATTAATTCTACTATTGTATGGTTCAAAGCCCGATTTGGTCATAAAGCAAAGGATGCTTGATTTTACCGATGGGCAAGATATCCTAAATTGACACCCCACAGAGGAAGAAGGGTGATTAATCAGATAAAAGGAAATTCACTTCTTATAGCATCATCCAGCTGTGTATACAGCAAATATTATTATATTTTAGCATGCTGGGCAGAGTTGTCTTGATTGAATGATAGTCAATAAAAATTCTCTTTGAAAAGATTGCTACTGTGGGGTCTGGCCTTATTTCCAGAAGCTGTGGAGACATGCTGAGAAGTCGTAGAAAAATATATTGTAAAATAGAGTACTCTGAAGTATCAAAACGGTAAGTCCTGCATTAAAAATGCAGAGTTCTTCTTTGAAAGTTACATTTAATGTCATGTGTTTTCCCCACTTGATATCACATTTTTTTAATCAATTCTGCAATAAATTGGCATAGAAACATAATTCAGTGAAAAATTATAGTTACACACTCTTTATCAAGAGAACGAGGAGATAGATTCACAATAAAAATAAAACTTGAAAAAATTAAAACTCATTCCATCTGCAATTAAAGTGCATATTTAGGTTAGAAGGTTACTCATCCTGGGCAGACCAGTTGCGTTAATTTATAGGTATTTAATTAACTCCACAGGGTGAGATCCATCGTTGTTATCCTGTGAATATAATATTTATGTTGCTAATTATAAAACTGAGCTAAACAATTGAAGGTGATGTAAGTGAATGTTGTAAAGCCCATTCTTTCTTAGATCCCAAATAGCCCACATCAGGTTGCAAAACTGAAACGGCATTCAGTGAAAACTTACTGGGGAGCTTACTGTTGGGGACCATGGGTGCAGACGGAGAAGAGAGGAATGAAGCATCTGTCTCCCCCTGGTTTTGTTGTGTTGTTGGTGATGGAGGTGACACCCGATTGAAGGTAATCTAAAGAGTGCACTGCTCTCGGTTTTCAATCTTAGCTGAAAACAGCATAGAATTCACAACAGGAAATGCCTTGCTCCTTGAAAGAAGCAGACCGCTGACAGACAAGCCTTCAATTATATTTACTTAATATAGTTTTAAAATTCATCTCATTTCTCCCACTTATACTTTATACTTATACTTTTTTGAGTTTTAAAGTTGCATTTAGCTTGTGTGTGTCTAATATATATATATATGTGTGTATATATATATATACATACATATATATATACACACATATATATACATACATGTATATGGAGAGAGAGAGAGTATGTGTGAGTATCCACGTGTGTAAGCACATGTGTGTTCATGGACAAGTGCCAGAGCACTGATGTGGTAGTCAGGAAAGCGCGCTGGGCTCAGTTCTCTTCTTCCACTATGAACATCCTAGGGCTCAAGCTCAGGTCATTAGCTTCGCACAAGGCGCCTTTACTCCCAGCACCATCTCAATATTCCAATTATTGTTTTTATTGCTAGTTTGAAAATTTAAAAGCCATCTCATGCTTTTATCCTCACTTATATGGAAGGACTCACTCCATTCATGAGTGAGCATGAATATTCATGTATGCAGCCTACATACACTGTTTAACTTGGGTTATTCTTGGAAAGCCCATGTTCTCTGAACAGCAAAGAAATGTGGTTGAGTTTAAAGAGCAAAATACTCTTCACAAAGAATCTAACACAACTGTCTGCCAAATGATGAACGGCTCAGAAAAATTGCTTCATACAAAAAGCAGAACACTATTTAGCCAAAACAATGAAGTTCTATCATTTGAAATACCATAGATGGAACAGTTGAGTTAATATTAAAGGAACTAAGCCAGCCAAAGAAGGATAATTACAACAGAGTTCCACTAATATAAGGAATCTAAAATATTAACCTTATAGATGCAGAAAGTAGAATAAAGTTTACTAGAGGTTAGGATTAAGAATGAGGAAAAGCATGACCAGTGAATTAAAGATACTAAATAGAGGCAGAAAGTTTTGATGTGCTATTGCTTAGCAGGGTGATTAGAGATGAGATCAGCATGATGCCTGCTTTAAAAAGCCAGAACAAGTGATTATGAATCTTTTCTCCATTAATAAATGTCAAATATCTGAGAATACATGTATGTTTAACCTGATTTAAACATTATACAATGTATATGGGATGGAAAAACATCCCACCCCCATTAATATATACAATTTTTCTTTGCTTATATACCACTTAAATGGTTTTTAAAGTTGAACATTAAACTCTACCTTCTAACTAGGAATAGAGGAGGAAGTATTTGCTAGGACTGATATTTATTGAGCACTTAATGGCCAGAGCCTAGTGTCTGTACAATTTGCTCTAAGCGTCACTCAACCTGTCTCCAAAGAACAAAGCGAAAAAGCATGTTCATCTTGTAAATTGTCTTGTTTTAAGGGTGCAATGAATTACAAAAGCATTAGAAAAAAATGTCAATAGAGTATAAATGTCTTTAAGAGAATAAAACATTCCTACCCAGAAGTGTGTACTTGAAGTCTAACACTATTGCTACCTAGTATCGTACTTAATTCTTTGGATAATGTGTAAGGAGACTCTTCTACTGATATTTAATAAAATCTCAGAGAACTTTCTCAATGTCATGATTTTTTTTTGTAAAAATAGTTAAATACAATCCTGTTCCTTAAGAAAAAAATTATAAAAATTGAAAGAGATTCAATTCAAGTTAATGGAGAATTCTTAACAATCACTTCAAATTTTGTTTATTCAGGTGCAGAAAAGTGAGTTCCAAAGTATTTATAATAAATGATGGAGGTTGGCCTCAGTGGCTGCATTAGCAGGCCAATGTCTGTTGTGCTGAAGTGGATCACATTTTTCTATGTTTTGTTATTCATAATATGTCATTTAATTAACACTGTTTTCTGATACTGGAAGTCCACGAGTAAGCTGTTATAAATAATACTTATATGGCAAGCTCCTCCAGAATGATGGGTACCTGATGCATTGTCTCCTTACACTAATTATTTGTAATAAGAAATAAGTCAAGGGTAGAGTATTAAACTAAATACAAACTATTTTCCAGCTGAAATTTGATTTAAGCTTGTCATGTATACAATTAGAATATTTTTTCTAACAAAGAATCAAACAACAAACAAACAAAAAAACCCATTTAAAAATTGGGTCTAGGACCTAAACAGAAAGTTCTATAAGAAAAAAAAAACTTGGCTAATAAATACCTTCAAAACCATTTGTTGTCCCTAGCAACTAAGGAAAGGCAAATGAAAACGGCATCAAGATACCGTCTGACCCCAGTCAGAACGTCAAAGACCAACAATACAAACAGCGACAAATGCAGGAGGGAGTGTGGGAGAAAGGGAGACCTTACCCACTGTTTCAAACTGGTGTATCCACTGTGGAAATCAGTGCAGATAACTCTCAAGAAACTAAAAATTAATCTACCGTAAGACCCAGCTTTACCGTTTTTGGCATATGGTCAAAGGACCTCACATCCTACTCCACAGATTCTTGAAAATGGAAACAGCCTAAACGACAAAAAAAGATAATAAAAGTATCTCACATACACTCTATGGGATACTAATCAGCTGTAATTGTGAGCTCGGCAGGTAAGGGGTGGCGCCAGAAAAGATCATCCCGAGTGGGGTACCTCAGACCCAGGAAGACAAACATTTCACATTCTCTCTCATCTGAGGCTCCTAGCTCCAGATCTTCAAGTGAGTGGATATTCTGGAGTAACTGAAGAAACCAGAAAAGTAAAAAGGGCAAATTGCCAGAGTAGGGAGTAGGAGGGTAGCAATAGAGAGAAGAAAAGCAGGGTACCAGTGATCTGATAGGAGAAATGATAAAAAATGAGGGGATTTGAATAGTGAGGGAGAGGTCAATACAGAAGGAGAAAGGAGAGTAAATTAAAGGTAAGAGTGACAGAAAAAGTCGTAAGGAATCATGCCATTAGCTATCTACCTGAAGGTACCTGTAATACGTCTGCATGTGTGTACACACACACACGTATATACATACATACATACACAGATATAGTTTATATAAAAATTTCCCTCCAAGCCATAAGCTAGCTAACAAAACTCCCAATGCCAAGCATGGGGAGCTCCCTTTTGAGTTGTTCATTAGGGTCACCCAAGAAGCTCCCCAAACATTATAAGCTTTTGCTATTGTCCTTAGTGACACCGAAGAGGCAGGAAGTAAGCCCTCATTGCTGAAGACACCATGCATTTTGAGCACTGAACCCAGAAGACCATAGTTGTATCTGAAATGAAGCCTCCTCCTTGAAGACTACCTTTTATGGTATCAGAAGATGCCATGTAAGCTTCCAAAGGAGGATGGTAACCAATAGGTTTATCCAGCTATGACACCCATGACAACAATGACCAGCAAAACCTAAGGATGCAGTAGTGGCACTCTTAATCAACAGCTCTTCAACTGAACTCAAGGCTTGCACAGCAAGAGGGAAATTAAGCCTGGTAACTAGAGCTAGTGAAGTCATGGATTTTGGAGTGAAACTTAAAACCACTATTTTTTCTAAACCAGTAAAATCACTAATAGTATTCTTAGTATTTATTCTTATAGCCTCGGATAAGTGTAGGGCTCATCTCTAATCAAAGAAACCTCTCTTTGCAACAGATGGCTACCATTACAGAAAGTATCACTTGATCAAAAGGCAGAGCTGGGGGGCCCAGCCCCAACTGATACATGTACAACATGCCTCCTATACCGGAGACCCAGAGATCAATGCAGAAGAGAGGGCAGAAAGGTTGCAAGATCCAGAGGAACAGGGAGTTTGCTGTGAGACTGTGTCCCCCAGAAATGTCAGAGAAGTTCCATCCATGAAGTCTCACCAGCATGGCTGGAGAATAAGGACACCAATCGATACTGAAACAAATGGAGGAAAGCTCACAAGGCCTCAGACTTACACCAAAAAACTACAGGAAACTAAAGAATGTCAAGAGCATGAGCAATGGTCTTCTCTAGAAAAGAAGGCAATGATTGGTTGATGCCAAATGGTCACTCCTGAAAACTTATACAAGCAGGTACATTATATGGACTGAACAGTTTGTTTTCATTTAGAAATATGCATATATTGTATACATATATAAAATAGACACACAGGTATATGTAACAATTAAAGAAAAGGAATTTGAAGTCAAGCAAGGAGAGGTACATGGGAGGGTTGCAGGGAAGAAAAGGAAGAGTAGAAGTGATGTAATTATAACCCCCAAAATTATAATTTAAAATCGTCAATAAACCTAAAAAATACTCTTCGTTGAAAAACCTAGAGCACTTTATTTTCTGAGACATTTGGGCTATAATTAGTTATTCAACTCCCTTAATATGTATGTACAAAGTTAAAAAGACAATAGCTCAAGGAGAGATAGTTGTGAATAAGTTGAAGGAAGAGAAATTATCTCAAACTTGATTGATAATGGCTTTTTCAGCAGACATCATGACCATTATAGTCAGTATTGGTTGCCAATTTGACAGGACTTGGAATCACCTAGGAGACAAGCCAGCCTCCAGATACACCTGTCAGCATCTGGGAATAGTTGTGAGGAATTACCTCGATAAGATTAATTGAATGGTAATATTCAATAAAATTATGTGGTACCATTCCCAGAGCATGGATTCTGGAGTGAATAAAAAGAAGACATCTTGCTGAGTAGAAGCAGCCATTGCTCTCTGCTTCCTGGCTGTGGATGCAGCATGACCAGGTGCTTCAGGCTCCTGCTGCCTTTAGTTCTCCTCCGTGGTGGACTTTGAGCGGCCATAAATCCTTCTTCCCTCTGAGTGAATTTTGTCAGGATATTTTATCACAGCAACAGGAAAAGAAATTAAAACAATGATATAGAAAGACCTATTTTTACAACAGAACCATTTGAAAATACGAGATCACTTTTTCTTAATATAGAACAATTAAAATCTGAAAGTCACTCGTATTGGTTTTGCTACTCTTTTGAAACAGAAAAATCATTTAAAGGAATTACTATATTGATTTTAGAAAATTCAGATCACCTAAAATCTATACTGAAAACTGATTTTGACTGGCCAAATTTAATGTTTGTTCTCTTTTAAGTATTATTAGTCCATTTCAATGAAGAACTTAATAAAACTTCATACACGGTTTTTACGTAGAAAGAGAGGGGATGTGAGAAAGAAATATAGTCTTGCTGTCAAGTCTTTAAATCTCCCGCCAAAAGAAACTATTCCTTTGAATGTTCTTGATGCTTGCTATAGTGAAACAACAGTCAACATTATCACCTGTTTTGAAAGCTCTTGCCAGGGACCAACGCACTTGACATAAAACGGTCATGCTTCAAACATGGAAAGATAATCTTAATTATATTTAACTCTGCTGTCTATACCTTTGCATTAATTTGAAGGCCAGAGTCTTAAAAGAGGTATTCATCAGATAGGAATGATGCTTGTCTAAAACTGTGCTCCTTCTCTTAACAGACTTAATGATACTATTTTAAAGGTGGTCTTCATTCTTTACTTCCCAGTTGGTAAAACTTTAGGTCATTGGATTCTGGAAATGAAAGGCTAAAGCATTAAAGATATAATATCTTAAAGACTGAGTAAGAGGAAGTGAAGGCAGAGCCAAGCTGAATTTTACCATGTGTCGAAGGATGAGACAATGAAAGACAGCAGTTTAAAGAGAAATAGAATTCTTAACAGGAAAAGAGAAGTATTGAACTACTTTTTATATGTGCACATGTGTGCACTTGTATGAAAGATAAGGATGGTATTGTGTTTCAATCTGAAGTTGTTGTGATAAGGAGCTCAACATAATACAAGTTTGGATATATTGAAAGAATTGAAACACAACCACACCTTCTCCTACCTGCTCTTCAATGTGCCATGAACTGCCTCTCTCAAAGAGCAGAGACCCAGGCTTTTCACAGAGCTTTCCGTACCCGAGGAGAGGCTTCTTTATAGAGAAAACAATGGGGCTTATGATGAAGTTAATTATGCTTTTGTGTAATATGCTGACCCATCAAAGCAATGGCCTTACAAGTTTCATTATTATGTAGTTCAAGGGATTCATAATGCATTTCAGTTAAAACAGAAAGGGCAGATTCTGGAGGTGGGGAACAAGGCTTATTTGAAAATATGATGGTGAAGTTTGTATCTCTAAGCTATATACTGGGAATTTAATTTCTATAGGACAATTATTATCTGAAAAGATATCAAAATTGAAAGGAAGAATCAAATTTGATGAAGAATACATCTTACTATAAGTGAATTTTAGATATTTTTCACTATTGGGGATTGATCCTAGAGTATCCTGCAGTAAATCCATGCTGTAAAACGGTGGACAAATGTCTAACTGGCAGCTCGATGCTGTTTCCAGACTCCTACATATTCTTCCCCTAACATGAAGAGTAAAAATTATAGCAAAAGTGAAATAATTAGAAAAACATGTGTCAGTGATGTTAAAGGACTCTAATTGTATAAGGAAAGTCTGGGGAGATTTAGTGAGACAGAAGAAACACTAATAACACAACTACAGTAAACCAAGTGACAAGTGAATTCGTGTGACTCTATATTTAATAACCTTAACCTTTATATTTCTCTTTTAAAAATATATTTATTATAAATATACATATATATTTATAATATATTTATTATAAAACGAGAGAATTTCCTTCTCTCATATATTGCATTCCAACACTCTTCTGCAACTCCCTTCACTCCCCCCAGCTCACCCCTATGTCCCCTCTACCCCAGATCTATCCCCGAATCCTCCCACTCCTACTCTGCCTCTTCCCAAGAAAGAGCAGTCTTCCCAGGGTTACTGCCCAAACACGGCACAACAAGATGGAGCAGTGTCAGGCACAATTCTCTACCTCAGTGATGGACTAGGCAACCCAATAGGGGGCAAGGAAAGCAAGGGCAGGCAAGAGGTCCAGGGACACACACCCCTATTGCTGTCTGTATGAGTCCTGTAAGAGCACCAGGTCAGTTAACTCAAGACATATTTGGGGGACCCAGCAGGTTTCATGTCCGCCACTCCAGGCTCTGTGAGCTCCTAAGAGTGCTGGTCAGTTGACTCCATGGGGTCTGTTCTGTGTCGGCAATTCTTCTGATCCCAGCAATCCCTCCTCCACTTCTTCTGTGGGGTTTCCCGAACTCTTCATTTTGTTTGGCCCCGGGCCCCCTGCATTTGCTCCCTTCAGCTGCGGTGGGGATCCTCCCTGTTGAGGACCCGGCTAGGCATTAATCTATGAGGAAAGCAAAGTAACAATAGAAGTCCTCTCTTGTCTGTCCAGACTCTAGATCCTGGCTATATTTCTCTCTTAATTAAACTATACGTTTAAGCTTGGCATGAGCTCACTTCTCAGTTGGTAAGTATGTCTTCATTCCCATGTGAGACTATAAAACAATCAATTACATAATGTGTTGCGTATGCTAGTGTACGCAGTGTATATTATGTACAATACAGTAGCTGTTACACAATCATATTTGTAGGCCGGCAGTTTTTGCCCCCAAGAGAAATGTGGCTGATAATTTCTACCTTAATTATTATGTCAGTGAAGGTGGATTTTCTCATGCTATTTTTGAAGTATTTAATTTTTTTCAAGAAGAGATATTTTAATTTTCTACTAAGCATTCTTCCGGGGCCATTATTTTCCCTATATCTTAGTATTACACAAAATGACATTAGACACAGAAAATGAGGAGGATAAAGAAATAAAATAAATGTATGAAAAGATATATTATTACAAAAGAACTTTATAAATTTAGTTAAATTCACAAGATTATAATTTGAAAACTACCTATCTCAAAGCACATCTGTTTTGTCCAACTGTTTTTAACACAAAGATTTTATGACTAGTCCTTTGAATTTTGAGGGAGCCATATTTAAAAACCAGTTTGGTTGTAATACTGGAGCTGAGTTCTGTTTTAGATCCCTCTACCACCAAGCAATGATCACATATATTTCTATCACCTTTTTTTTTTTTTTTTTGGAAGGAATTTTTCTGAGAACATGAAATGTTTTGTGTGTTCTTTCTTTTGTAAACCCTGGTAGACGTAGAACTGTAAGGATAGATCAATGCCATGAAATATGTGACATTAATACCTTACTGTTCCTTTGTTAATTCTCCCAGGCAAATCTCTTAGGTTGAATCTTTAGGAAAATGGTCCTAAAATACACTTTTTCTCATTCTAAGCAGAACGAGAGCATTATCTCATGCGGGTCTTAGATTTCACTGTTCTGAATTTCATTCTGAGACCCAAAGTGCTTCCAAACCACAACCACCATCCCAACTTTGTAATGCACAGTGGTGTGCAATTTGGAAGGCAGTAGTGCTTCATTGGGCTCTGTTCACCCGGAGTTTACAGGAAGCAGGGCTGGGTCTCACCATCTAAGACAAATGTAACATCATTTGTCAGTGTATAGGTTCAATCTAGGTTCTGAGAGTGAAATAATGTAAATGTGTACCCACATACTTCGTCATTTTTAAAGAAAAATGTGGTGTTTATTGTTTGGTCGGGTTTTTGTTCTTGTTTTGTTTTGTTGAGACAAGATCTTGCTATATAGCCCAGTCTGGCTTCAAACTTGAGTTCTACTACCTCCGCTTCCTGAGTGCTGAGGGGACAGGCTCGCGCAGCCACCTGAGTCTTTTAATGTGTTTCATTTCTATTTTCAAACGTCACCGTTGCCAAAACTGAAGATTTGACAACTGGTTTCTGTTTTGTTGTTGTTGTTTTTTTTTTTTTTTTTTTTTTTGCCAGATCCATGTCACGAGTGATTTCAATTTACTTTGAAAGTTGCCCGATGGAAGATTAATTTTTCTCAGTCATTGCGGAGGGTGTGCCCACGCCAGCCACCATGACTACTCTGCCACCCTTCACCCCTCTTTTCCTGTTCACCCCCAAGGGAGCTTCTTTTCCCTCGAGCTCATCTGTAACCTTGAAGGAAAAAAGATATTCCTGATTTTACTTCAGACTGTTCCTCTCACTTTTGAAGCAGTCACTGGCAGACCTGATTGGAGGAGCCTCACCTGGGAGTGTTCTAAAAAAAAAACAGACATCTTCAAGGGAATCCATCATGCATCTAGTATTACAACCAACACTCCCCCTAGAGGTCCAAGTTTGCATCTGGAATCTGCCTCTTCTGGCTTCCCTCCAGCTGCAAACAAAAATTATTTTAAAATGTTATTTTCCACCATCTTGTGGCCTGCCATATGTACCAGGTTAAAAAAAAATTACAATTTGAATTTAATTTAAAATGTAACATATACTCAAAGTATCTGAATAAAGGAAGACCCAGGCCTTGCTAATGTGGGCAGAAACGTCTGTATAACTGAACGAATCAGGCTGTTTCACTTGGGTGCTTTATCTGTTTAGCTTTGGGTAGTTTTCAAACAACAGAACATGAAATGAAGAGGAATAGTCTAATAAACTGTACCCAATAAAAGTCTGGAAATTCAAAACTTAGTATCTCGCTTCAAACTAATCAATTTTAAATAATATTGAGTTAACTGACTAATCTCCAGATTTCTAATTTTTGCTGATGTGTTCATTAGTCAAAAGGAAACTGGTGATTTATTTCATAGCCATTGTGTCTCACACATTGCCATATTTCTTTCCAGCTTTTTTTGATTTTTAAAAATGATGCAATGTCATAATCTCAAAAAATTAAAGTTAAAAAATGTTTGAGAATTTCATACATGCATATAATACCTTTTGATTAAGCTCATTCCATCTGCTTTACTTCCTCCCCTTGGAGCCCCACCAGCACTTTCCTCTCCCAACTTCATGCATTCTCCCTCCTATTTTTAAACCCAATGAATGCACATAATACTGACTGTATGTGTAGAATTAACAACCCTTCAGCAGTTATCAGTATAGAATAGCCCCTCAAATAGGGGTGGGGCTTCATGAGATTCTCCCTCATCCTGGCTGGTATTTTGGCCGGGTTGATTTTGGGCAGACCTCATGTATGCAGGCACAGCTGGTGTGAATTGTGAGTGCAATGGTCCAGATGTGTCTGACAACTACTGTTTTGTTGCTGAAGTCTGCTACTTCTCACTCTTCCACAATGATGCCTGAGCCTTTGTTGGAAGGGGTAAGATATAAATGTTCCACATAGAGCTTAACACTCTACAGTCTCTTTACACATGCTAACAGATTTGGCTCTTTGTATTAATCACCATCTATTACAAGCTAATGTAGCTTCTCTGATGAGAATTGAGAGATGAACTGACCTATGAGTATGCAGATAAGGATATAATGGTCAGTTGATTACCATGCCCATTTAACAGAACAGCAGCATTTGGTTGTCTCCTAGGATCCATGACCTAAGCAATCGTGGTGTTTGGACCCAGTTAATGGTACCAGGCATGAACTATGACTTTTGTAGTGGGATTTAAATCCAGTAAGAAAGTGTTTAGTTACTTTCATGACATCTGTGTCGCTATTGTACCAGTTGGATAGGTTGCCTGGTCAGTCATTAGAGTAGCTTGCAGCCTTCAGAGCTGGATAAGATTGTTAGTACATTTCTACACGGGTAGTGTGTGTAGCGAGTCTAAGCACTATGAATAGCCAGTTCAGATAAGTTTCCAGTTTAGTACCAGCTTGATTTCTCCAAGTCCTGTGACTCAAGTAAGTAATGTCTTTAACAATAGGGTTTTACCATAAGTTCTGGAGAAAAATCAAGAGCAATGGTGATGGTCTGTGATTTTCAAGGAAAGATTTCTATGGGACCTTATTGACCAACAACTTGAGAAGAGGTAACCTATATTTCTTCCCAGGCCTTTTATTTGATAATCTACACAGTCTGAAAGAAGCACTTCCAACCCATTAACTTCTTCCCAGAGAGACAGCTTACATTTTTTTAATGCTTGTGAATACCAGGTAGAGCAGTATGTATAAGTACAATATCAGATGTATCTTTTGTCAGTTACACTAATCAGAGTTGCTAATCAGGTAAAATGAGTAGTATCTCTGTGGAAAACGATACCTTCAGTGATCATGTTTGAAGAATTAAGTTTTATAATATGATAATGGTAAGGTGTAAGTTTGGATAGAAAAATTGTATGTACATATGCATGTATGTATTTCAGAGCTAAGGGCCAAATCCAGGCTTTGGAGATTCTAGAAAAGCACTTTTCCTTTGAACTTTGTGTGCCATCATGTTTAGCTGCTATAAATTATTTACAATTTCCTTCTTTGTAGCCAGCTATATACTGGGATATGCTGTTCCATAACAGATTATTACTTTATTTAAATGTAAATTTGAGTATTGTATGGTTACATTTCTGTGAAAAATCATGATTAGTTTGTGACTCCTGTTTTTGCAAATCACCATTATTCCCTCTGAGTAGTGTTCTTTTTCCCATTTCCCTTACCGTGCATGTTTTTGCCTGACTAACTTGGAAGCTACATGCTTACTAATTTTGTATTTTAGGAAAAGAACTCCATAGCATACTCGCTTCATGAGAATATGTACGAGAGGAAAGCTTCGGTTGTGCTTTCTCATTTGTCCTATTGCCTTCCACTGTGTTTGAAGGATTATAACCTCCCAGCCAGGGAAATGAAGTGCTGAGGCGCTTGCCGCCTCTGTTTGGGTTTCTCTGTCAGTGGCTATGTGATTTATGATAGATTTTGGCATTTATCTCCTCTAGAGCTACAATTATCTTTGCTTGGGCCAAAAAAAGCATCTCCTAAGTCATCATATATCCATAATAGTTTCTTCTTTGATATGGTATAAATGTTGGAATAATTTCTGCAGTGTGTCTAAAAGCACCTTTGTGTACAGCTCTGTTTTTAAAAGCTTCCAAAGACACTTTGATTCCAAATATAGTCATTTAACACCCAGTAAAAACATTGAGATTATTATTCTAACACATACCTGTTTCTTAGAAACATGCCATTTGTCTTTAGATATATTTATAGAGACATCTGTGAGTGTACGCTTAGTGTTTTATCAGACATTGTTTTCAGTCTGACTTCAATAATTAAATGAAATTATATTAATTCTTACATGGAATATAAAATAAAATATTGTGTCATATGGATTTGCTGTGTAATAAAATGAGGTCATGTTTACTTTTGGTGTATCATAAAAAATAAATGAGTTTTTTGTCTTTGTTAGTAACATGCTTTATATTTTTTAAAAAAGGATTAAATGTGTTAAGTGTACAGCTATTTCAATCATTTAAAAAGAGAATGGTGTTGGTGATTCATAATACATATGATTATAATGATTTATGGATACGCAGAAGCTAGTGTATGTTTTAATAAGTCTCACCAAAGTGTAATCAAAAGGCTCTAAATGTAGGATGGTCTATGTTTGTGAACTTTAATTTACTAGTAATAATTTCATTATAATATAAGTTGCGTGTATTTATTCTATTTAGCCTGAGTTAAGTAAAAATATTTTAAACTTCACATTGATATTGTATTTAGGTTATCAGTTTGCCATGCCAGAGAAAAAATTGTCAGTTAATTTAATAAATTACTGATCTATTCATTTTGAAAATCTGAATTGACTGATTACTAAATTAAATAATTACGAACTTATTACAGGAACTTTATGCATTAAAGGCTGTAATATATGGAATGCGCTTGAAAATAATCTAGTTTGGAGGGCAAGTATGTGAAAATAAAATGTTGCTGTGAGCTGGCATTATTGAAAGTGAGTGGAACATGTGGTGACATATTAGCTGTTATTTTCACCATTATGTTTTAAATTTCTATGATAAAATGTTTTAAAATACACAATACTAATACCAACTGTGGTTATGAACAAAGAAATGCACTTGGTATTTACCGTCAAAATGGCTTAGTTACAGACACGTTATAGCAGGCTGTGATAACATGTCCAGAGCATATTGTGTGAGATCATTTGTGAGCAGCACTAGAGTTGTGGACACTTACTCTGAGCTCCTGTAGTTTATAAGTAACGCAGGATCTTAATATTTTCCTATGTTATTTTATTCTTAATTTTTGAAAATATAAATAACTTTGTAAAATAGAATGCAGCATATTTTTATGCTTTATTCTCATTCTTAAAATCTGTTTGCCGGGTATACTGTAATCACCTATTGTAGATGTTATCAATAACATGCATTGATTTTCTTCAAGAGTGCACAGTAAGATTTCTGTAAAGCATAGTTATATTTATATTTGAGCCGAATGCAAAAAGTAATAGCTTTAATATTTACATTTTTGTTTATATAATGAAAGAAATAGGACCCAAATCATACTTGAAGAGTAAGGGCTCTGATGGTGAATCTTCACCGTCAACTTGACTGGGTTTATAATCAACTATGAGACATGTCTCTGGGAAAGTCTGAGAGGGCAATTCCCAAGAGGTTAAAAATTGAATAGGGAAGATTTATCCTGAAAGTAAGTATCATCATCCACTATCTAGGCTTATGAATCAAATAAAAAATGAAGAAAGTGAGCTGTACACCAGCATATATGTCTACGGTTCCTGACTGTAGCTATGACATCACCACACTTTTAACAGTGTGCCTCCCGTACCACGTTGGGTCGTACTTTCAATTCATGAGCCAGCATCACCCCTTTCTCTCTTAAGTATCTTTTTGTCAAACATCTTTTCACAGCAACAAGAAAAGCAACTAACCCAAGGGCCACACAAAGTTTTAAACAAAAGAGGATTTCTAAATCAAGATGAAAATCTAATATTTAAACCAAATCTTTATTAGTCAAATATATAGCTATAGCCAAGTGTGGTGGGGCATACCTATGCTATCAACACTTAGGAGGCTGAAGGAGGAGGATTGGGCATTCAAATTTCAGCCACAAAGCAAAGTTGGGACCAGTCCAAGCTACGTGAGATGTTGGCTCCACAAAACTATAACGAAACCAAAACTTTTTAAAAGGCTGTAATTCTAAGTGATCCCAGAGCAGTAGTTAGAAAAGGCAAAAAAAAATTGAAGTGTCTAATTCAGCATTGCTTTCGGAGTTCCCTGAAGAGCCAGATGCCTGCTCCTCTCTTATCACACTGAAATTTCTGACATAATCGTTCTTGGGCTGGCATGTAGTTTTAGGACCAGGATTGAACTGAAATCTCATCATCAGATTCTTCTCAGAATCCTTTCTAAGGCATGAGCAAGCACCCCACTGCATAGCCTGTGCATGCCTGGCAGCTCTCAACATAGGTGCCTGCCTTGTGGGGAGGGCATCAGAAGAAGAGACTGGACATGGAAATTGAGTGAATTACCTTGCATCAGGGATTGTCTTCACGTCTTTGTAGTCGTGAGACTGTCTGAAAATGTCAATATACAAAAGATTTTGCAGGGCATATCTGGGCAAGAACATCCATGACCTTGAACATACAATAAAAAAATTGTTGAACCAAAGTCTTTCCATAAAGTATAAGTGAAAATGTCAGCATTAGAAAAGCACAGGTCAGCATTAACAATGGCATTCAGCATTGTCAGTGTTGAGGAACCCTAGGTAAAGTATTCCAATCTGTGTCCTACTTATCGGTAAGAAGAGCAAAATATTCCTTGGCATCAGGAATTGCGCTAGGACCATTCACAAGGCCTTGGAATTCATCTGCAGAACATAAACATGTTATGGAACATATCCATCATGCAGCTTCCCTCTGTAGCTTCGTTCTAGGTTATTCTGATGGGTGTACTGCCTCCCTGCAGCAGATAGTAAATGGGATTCTCTCAACTTCAAGTGTGCTCTTTCAAGCTATTGTCTGGAAGATGAACTATCAATCAGAGTCAACGGCTCTCTGTAATCAATTAAACGAGCATAATCCTTCCATCCAACAGCCTACTCTTTTGAAGTGTACGATTGAGTGGTTCAAGTACATTTATCACGTTGTGATATATAGTCATATATCCATCTCCAGAATATTCTAAGACCTGAAGCGAGGCTCTACCCACCAAACAATAAATCATCATTCCTCCTTGCCCCTTCCTTTGAAAGCCAGTATTCCTATTTCTGTCTGTACACATTTGACTGACTAGAGACCTCACATATATGGAATCATACAGTATTTATCTTTTGGCATATTTTCTTCAAATTTCCTCTGTTTTATAGAAGGTATTAGAATTTTCATTACATTTTAAAGCTGCACAATATCCCACTCCTCCACATTTGTTGATCTATTTATTCCTAAGTAGTCATTTGAGCTGCTCTTGGCTGTGGCAGTCACAAACATCATTGACATAGCTGTTGTAAATATTTATTAATGGGGAGTGTAGTTTCATACTTCTTCTGATTCAGGGCATTGACTTGAAGAAGCAATTTTTCTCTTTCTTTCTAGGCTATCCCCATCTCTTCCAATCTTTTCTCTTTGAGAAACCATGAATTTGTAGTAATAAACCATTAGAGACAAAGCATTTCCCTAAGCCAATATTTCCTTCAAGATGTCTTTCAACAGTAAGGTCTAAACCTTTGGTGATTTTTTTCTATTTGGTGAAGGGATAAAAATAATGATATTAAAGGAAGTTTTTTTCTTGTAGTGTGAGAAACATCTACATTACTTATTTATTCATCCACTGAGGTATGATTTGCCACCTTTCCCCTAGCATATGTACTGAAAAAAAACTTCAAAGAGTTAAGGGACTTCATGCTCCATCTTCTCTCTCTAGGACGGAGCACATAAGAGATAGTTAATACATATTTATGAAAGAAGTGAGTAAAACTAATTATTAGAATGCACTCATATCTTAGTCATTGCAACAAGCATTTCAGAATACTGAATAGCACCATGTCTGCCCTAATTGTGCTTTAAGACCACCTGGGGAGTCAGAGTCACAGTACATCACAACTATACACATACCTCAATGGCTGTGTAGAGGAAGGAGAGATTACTTCCTATTATGCATGGAAAGGGCATTTGCAAAGAAGAGTTGGTTAATACAGGAAGAATCTTGATAGGCAAAAGTCTGAAGGGCATGAACACCGAGAGCAGGAAGATAAACACAGAGGGCGGGAAGCATAAGGAGGAACTCAAGTGTTCTGAGCTCTCATTCCTTCCATTAACTTTAAATTCCTTTCTTAATTCCAACTTCAACTTCGCAGGATTAGCACTCTCCATCCCCAGGCACAAATTATCTTTTTTTTTTTTTTTTAATAAAGCTTCAGATAACACACAGCAACTAAGTGAGAAAGCCTAGCCTAGCTATAAATCTAGGCTTCCAGATTTTATTGGTCATTATTCCAGTCACTGAATTACATCCATGAGCATTAGGTAGCTTTTTCTGGATAACATATGCACTGTAGATACAGAAAGAAAGTGGTTAAGACAGAAATCTGTGTAGTACTAAAATAGTGGTGCAAAGAGGAGAATTGGATTCTTTTCTTTTTAGCTTAAAATACAAACAGAGGTTGTTGTTTTTTGTACTTCAAATACTGTAAATTTATTTAAATGGAATATCTAGTTAGATATTATAAATAATAGTAAGAAAGTTGTGCTTATCCATATTAACTTTACAAAAGTGATCATGTTTTCTGTACATATTCCTTAAGCTTGATCCTAAAAAGTATGGATTTGCAGACACTGTTTTAAAAACCACTTGATTGAATTGCTTTAAGCAGATGTTCTCTTCTAAAGCATTATCTGACCGGAATGTATTACAGTGTTCCCTGACCTGTAAGAATTTTTGGTTTTCATAACTCAATTCAAAATCAGTTTAGCTGAAAAAAATAAAACATATTTTAGCAATTAAAGGAGATCACGAACTGAATGAACAGACAAGGCCACTGTATTTTATGGGTAAAAGCGAGCAGGAAGTAAGGAGACGGTTGAGAAGAGCAGAAATTTTCAGGTCCTCTGCATAGTGTGAACTGGATGGAGAGCAGATTGCAGGGAAAAGTTTCACTTTGCTCTTCTCACGCATGCTTAGTAGAGGTTGACGTTTGAAGTTAGATGCCCTAGATAGTTTTAACTGTGAGCTTCATACAGCCTAGAATCATCTAAGAGGAAAGCCTTAGGCCAGAGAGGCCTGTAGGCATACCTATAGTGAATTTTCTTGATTATTAATTGATTCAGGAGAGCCTAGCCCACTGTGAGAGGGATGATCCAAAGACGGTCCAAGTTGGATAAGAAAGCTGCATAAGCATGAGTCTAAAAGGGAGCAGGCCCGCTCACAGGCATCCTCCTCCGTGGTTGCTGCCGTACTCTCTTGGCTGTGTGTGCCCTGGACTGAGGGAATGTTGCAGGGAATAGCAGTCAGAGTGACCTTCAGGTTTCTGCCATGAGTTCCTGCCTTGACTTCCCTCAAAGATTAACGTGACCTGAAAGTGTAGGATGAAATATACTCTCTCCATCCCAAGTTGCATTTGGTCAGAGTGCTTTTATTTTTTAATCACTGCACCAGAATGAAACTAGAACAGTAAATTACTATGAAACTCCACGACGGCATCCCTCAATTTGTGGGTATAAGAATACAGATCGTTTCTCTGACTTATTCGCACGGACTAACAACCCAAGACAAATATCCACGTTCTTCCTTTTGTTAGTTCTAGCTACCCTGCCTGTGAGACTCTTAAAGACAACAGAATTAGGGAGTGGTAGAGTTACAAGGAGACCTGGATGTTGATAGCAAACTTTGCATTAGTCTTCCAGTGAGCGGGATGGATTGTTTACACATCACAACTTGGCTGAGATAGGATGACTAGTTCTTTGTTCAAATACTGCAGTAGATGATACTATGCAGATGTCTGTAGACGAGGTAACATTTATAATGATTTTGAATGGAACAGATTGCCCGCCATCATAGGTATTGATCTCATCCAATCAGTTGAAGGCCTTAAGAGCAAACACTGAAGTTTCTCAAGAAACAGGAGATTCTACTTTAGGACAGTGATAGAGATCATTTTTAAAGTACATCTTAAAACCAGTATTTCCCAGGTTGAATCATTAATCTATCACCCTGGAAAGAATATTTTAAAAGACTAGGGCAGCCTCAAAAAGACAAAGAAAACGTAAATATACAGATCCTACTGTTTCAGTAAACATCTACACTCTCCCCTGTAAGTGTCACCACAAATTTCTCTTTTAGCATACCTGTATAATGGAGAAAACTGGGGCCTACAGGGACTGAAGGAGACTTTCCTCAGAGACAGGGCAGCTAACTCTGAGACCTGAGTCTGACTTGGTGCCCCAAAGTGCTGCCTTGAGAACTCTGGCCTTAGTCAGAAAAAGTAGTGCTTCTAGATAGATCTCTTGGCCAACAAGCTCAAAATGAGACAAATCTCATTCTAACTAAGGATATGAGGATCTGTTATGTTATCGGGAACATTAATAGTTCCTTGAGCAGAAGTTCCAGTACATCTCATTCGCATCCCTAAAGATAGACCTACCATGTCCTCATGACACTGTGAACTGTTTCCATGGGGAGTAGAAGAAAATTTGATCAAAACGATTAGGCATCATCTCCTCTCTCTCTTTATCTTCCTCGCAGTGATTTCGAATAGGTAGGGAATTTTCTTTGGTCTCAGCATCCTTGCACAAAATAAGAAGGTTCTCTGGCTTTTAAAATGCTAAATGGGTTTACTGAACTGAGATGATTATTCTCATGTTTCACAGTGCTGTCTCTCCTACCTTCATTTTATTTCTTCAACCTAATAGCATTTCCTCTGGGGGAAAGAATTTACACACCCCTCCACAGGGAAAAAACAAGCCCCTTTCGCCCATCCTTAGTCTGAGTAGGAAAGGCCCAGCACAGGTTCAGTCAGACTCCTGCAGTCTTATTCTAGCCAGTGCCAGTCTCATCAGGTTTGTAAGGCTTGGTCTCCCTTCTCTGTCTCCCTTGAGAGCAGGTGGGTCCAGACACTTCTTTGGAGCCACATGAGTGATTTCCCTCTGGAGAGACATATCTCTCTAGTCTGCCAAGGCATGAAAACCCAAACAATCACATAGATCACTTCAAATGGTGCTAAATACGTTCCACCAAATACTACTGGCAGTATTGGGAGATGCGATTTTCTCCCAGCGTCAGACTTTCATCTTATCCCTAGTGCCATGAAACCAAGAAAGGAGGGACATCACTTTCTCCACAAAAATAGCGGGTCCTCGCAACCTACAGCTGCGCTCCTTTACCATGAAACCTCTGTACCAGGACGTGCAGATGACACAGCCCTCCCTGCTCACCACATGTACTAGAGCCTCAAAAAAGTGGGCAAAGTGATACATAAAGTCCACCATTTTGTACAAATAGGGGTGAGGAGAGGCATAACCTGTTGTGGCTTAGGGCAAAGAATACTCTTTGTGAAGAATCGAAAGTCCTGAGAGCCAAAGATGAGTCTGCTCTTCGGGAGGCAATAACGTCTTAAAGTCTACCAGGATTTTTAGATTCAACAGCAAGATTGTCTTTCATGCAAACAGGACTAGGAAATCGTACCAAGGGACGGAGGAGAAAGACCGGGGACAAAGCGGCGTGGAAAACCAAGTTTTTTCAAAGACAGAAGACTAATAATAAGAAGCGGTGAGGAGCTGCAGAATGGCGAGGGAAGGCAGAGTCACCTAGGAGGGGTGAGACGGGAGGAGGGAGTCTGCAGGGAGGGGAGAGAGAGAGAGAGAGAAGAGAGCAGAGAGCGGACGTCAGGAACAAAAGCCCCGGCAGCGGCAGCGGAGTCTGGAGAAGGGAAGGGGAGAGCATGGGGCGCTTTTGAATAATTATTAAAATGAGCGTGTGTCTGCGCCATCGTGTGGGTGTGGCGCAGAGCGGAGTGTAAACTCTAGCGGGGCCGGAGCAAACATTGGCTTAGCGGCAGCAGCTGCCAGCCTGTGCCCGGGAGTGTGGGGACCAGCGGCGGCAAGCAGACCAGCACCATGGCCTCGTCTCAGGGGAAAAACGAGCTGAAATTCGCCGACTGGATGGCAACTCTGCCTGAGAGCATCCACAGCATCCCCCTCTCCAATTTAGCCATCCCAGGTAGGTGCCCGCTGCATCTGCCCCGCCCTGCTGCATCTTCCACTCAGGGCTAACTTGCCCCATGCTGGCGGGAGGGATGCTCATCCATGGGGTGGGTTCCCAGGTTTTTCCAAACCTCGGAGGACCCTGTCACACGGAGTCAAGGTGACTGCTTCCCCTGGGCTTCAGAAGCAAGCCATGTTCGCAGGGCTGGGGCAGGGGAGAAGAAGATAGTCACAGGATCCTGTCCCGGCCCCCTCTTGTGGGTTTTCTGTAGATTGGGGGCGCGGAGGGGGGTGGAGGGGAGCTGGGTCGGGTTTCTGAGTCTGTGGCTGGATGGTGCGCTGTAAGAGGGAGCTGGTTGTCTTAGGAGTTAGGCTCCCCCGGAATGTCACTGAGCCCGTCTGTGGCGGGGACTTAGGCTAATCTGCTAGCTTCACTGTTAGAATCTACTCTGATCATTAGTATTCGTCCCCAGTCTCCTTTAAAGAGACAAAGCGCTTTCTTGAAGAGTGATGAAAGTTCAGGAACCGGTGGCAGCAGCATGATCGCTGTCCTTGACCCTGAGCTGAAGGGAGCAAGAAGCAGAAAGCAAGCATTTCCTAATTGGCTCAGACCGGGAGGGAGTCTGGTCAAAGAGAAGCTCAAGGTAGAGCCCCTGGGTCAGGAGAGCAAACCCTTGCAGAAGGCACATTTGCTGCTCCAGACAGAATCCAGGCAGTGAAACCCGTGTGAGCAGCAGCGAAGAGATGGGAATAATGAGCAGATGGCCCCGGAAAAGGTGACTGAAGTGGTGGCCTAGGGGAAAGGAAGCCTGGGAACAGCCAGGTATAGACGTGCAGCGTCAAGAGGCTTCAGCATGGTGAGCTTGGTTTGGCCAGGTTTCTGGGTCAGAGCACACAGTAGTCCCTAACTCAGGTGTCTAAGAGGGAAAGTCGTTTTTTTTGTACAGTTTACAAGCACAGCAGCTGGGGAAATGCCTGTATTTCTTTAGCAATTCAGTTATGTCCATAGGCTGAGGGTATGTATACTGGATCCTTACAATAGGAGGCTGGAGGGCAAATCACTCACGGATAACCAACTCCCTGCCTAGAGTAGAGCTCAGTTATTAAATTCAACCTTGTGGTCTACTTCCTCAGATTTACCCTATCTACACCCCCATCCATCCAACTCTCAACCCCGGAAAAACATGATAGAATTTGGGGGAAGACAGGGAGTGGAAGCGAAACCTAAGAAATAAGGAGAGAAGGAAGAAATAAAACTGGTTTCTGGAAAAACCTCAGTGTCCGGTCAACAAGCGCTCAAAATCACCAGTAACTTATCTCAGTTGTAGAGGATGTTTGGTAGCAATGACAGGCAGGAGCCCATCAGAACACTGTCCTTAGGAAAGATTGTCTCTCCCTTTGCCCTTCCTCAACAGATGGCTTCCCAGGGCCCTAGGTGTCTCTCTAGAAAAGCCCAGCCCAGCTTCTCCTCTGTTATCAATCCCATTCTCCTGGGGAGTCTGGGGAGTGCTCTTTTGAAAAGTAGAAAGGACACAACTTTGTTAGTGAAATTCCACTCTCATTTCCACCAGCATCCTCATATTCCTCTTTTTCTTCCTTTGCTTCTTGTTTTCTTAATCATTTTCATGTGGTCCCACCTCTCTGCTGCCTTGAGCTGGTTGTAAGGGCAAGAACTGAGGTGCTAGCTGTCTGCAGAGAGATCCAAGCTAGCACAGCAATTCAGAGGGATGGTAAGATGCCACATTTGAGCCTTACCACAAATGTCTGTAGCACATTACTTTCAAAATCAGTTTACTCATGCTAGCTCACATCCTTCCTTCCCTAAACTCCGTAAAGTAAGCAGTGCTGGTATTATCATTTCCAGTTCATAGATTAAAAACATACAGCATCCTCCCCACTCTAGAACAAAACAAAACAAGACCCAGAAACTCAGGACAGCCAAATGACCTAAAATCAGTTTAGTGATCCGATCTCTATTAAGAGATTTTATGGAACATTTGAATATTTGCTGGGGACATGGAAATAAGGACTGAGATTTGTGTGAGCATAGCTCAGAAGCAACAAGTTCTCTCTGAGGTGAGAAGTGGTGCATCTGTAGAAACAGGGTAATTTTCTCTTTCTCATTCATGGGACTAAGTGGAATTTTTAAGTTAGAGATTTTGATCTTCTTCTGGTCTTCTGGTAGAGATATAAAGATGGTGGTATTCGGATGATAAGGACTTTCCATTGTATCCCCTAGCCCTTTCAGTGTAAGATTCAAAGGAGATGGCCCACAGAACCTTGCAGTTCCACCCCAGTACTTCTGAGAAACACATACACACACACGATATTTCATCGTGTATGTCTTCCTGAATACTCATATAGTTGTACAAAATAGGTTCAGCAAAAGTCTTATCTATAAAACTCGAGTGAAAACTAGTCTGTTACCTTTCTGTGTTATTCAACACAGAATTTTTGGAGAAAAAAGAAGACATTCAAATTTTGATAGAGCAGACTAATTGGAGACTATTAAACACTAATGGAATAATTGCCTTAAAATCATGCTAATAGCTTCCTGGCTGCTACATGTTTACTTGGCCAGTTGCTCTAGCTTGAATTAAGCAATTATCTCCACCATTTAAAACCACGTCTGGTGCACAACACAAGTGTTTCTCTGGAGGGAACTGCTGCTCAGTCGTCCTCAAAGCTTCAGGTTTTCTTAGGTGAAACAGATAGAGGGTGAGGAGCCAACTAATTATGAGGCCACCTACTTGGGGCAGCTGCCTCGCATTACCCAAGACTACAGCAAAGGACAGCGTGTGTGTGCACTCCAGTCCCGACCATGTGTGCAGTCCTGGTGTCCTTGAACGTTGCTCAAATGGCTGTGCCTTGAATGTTTTCAGAACTGATTCTCTCAGTGCTGTTGTATTTAAATGCTTTATGATTTGCTATGGACTGGGCTAAACAACTAAGTTAAGTAACTGGTATTAGTAATTTTTTCTATTTATTTTCTCAAAGGCAAAATACTTACAGAACACACAGTTGTTCAAATTTCCATCTTACGATCATTTTTCATTCTCTCTGATGGAACCAAACTTATGGCATTTGGAATATGGATGATACTGGCTACCGCCGTGTGCAGATCAGAGAGGGAAAGAAAATAAGGAAGGAGGAAGACAAAGCACAAAATTCAGGAAAAGGTGAATCTGATGGATATTTGCCGTCTTTGACTCAGAGACCGAATTCTAATCACGATGCCTCTAGGACCATTAAAAATAGATTTGGCATGGTCATATGTAGTGTGTTGGTAATCAGGGTCTGTGATAAGTGTCTTTTGGCTCAAAGCATAAAATACCGAGAAGACGGCTTTTGGCTTATGGGAAAGATCTGCTATACTTTGTCTGATACATCATGAAAATCATTTATCCATAGTCGAACTGACCACCCAATAATAGAAAATTAATCAAAATGCTGTAAGATTGGAGAATTGTAAAGAATGTGTCTGTTCTTGAACAGGGAGCCCTTAATTACATTTAGATAAAGAGAAGACTGCTTTATAAATCAGTGTTTATGTGGGTAGTTTTATTTCCTTTAGAAAATGCCAATACAAAAGCTCAGTTTTGTGGAAGCAGAATCTGTCCAACTCTGATATCTCGCCTGCTTTAACTTGCATTAATGTTGTTGCTTGCTTTGTTGGTGTGATGTGTGTGTGATGCTGTGTACCAAACCTGGTGCCTCACATGTGATGGCAAGTGTTCTACCTTTTAGGGCTCTTCTTCAGTTTTAACTTTTTACCTCATGGTAATCCTTGCATGTTGTCTGAGTTAACTTCCTCTTCTTTCTCTTTAGACTTTAGGTTTTTATTTATTTTTCACCACATGCGTGTGTTTTTCTGTGGGTGTGTGCATGTGAGTACAGATGCCCTTGGAAGTTAGAAGTGATCAATTCCTCCAGGGCTGGAGTTACAGTCAATTGTGAGTCTACTGACATAGATGCTCGAAACTGAACTTGGGCCCTATGAAAAAGGAGTACATATTCTTAACATCAGAGCCCTCTCTCCAGCCCCCTGTGTCCTCCTTGTAATTTTCTAAGTCTACTTTAATTGCAATGAAACAACCTTTGGGTTGATCAGGCACAAAATCTACTTGAACACATTTCTAAATAAAATGCGTTCTAAAAATATCTTTGATCAGAATAGCCACATAAAGTAAGTATTTCATCAATCAAAACACAAGCAGGTTGTTCAGAATGATTATCCCTCTGTCTTTTTTGCCAGTTCCCCATTTGACTTGATTTTGCTTAGAAAGAAAAACTGGAGAATATCTGGAAGATTGGACATTTGAAAAGTTATTTTTGAAATTGACACATAAAAGTTATACTGATTTGTTCTGCTAAAACCTTTCCGCAATGGTTTGAATTGAATTCTCAACTATTGTTAACCAACATAAAGTATGTGTGTGTGTGTGTGTGTGTGTGTGTGTGTGTGTGTGTGTGTGTATATATATATATATATATATATATATATATATAGAGAGAGAGAGAGAGAGAGAGAGTTTTCTCACACATTCATGCAATTTTAATGTGTTTTATCAATAATCTCTCAGGACCTTGTCACTCCAGACTGTCCAGGTAAGACCACCAGCATCACCACACACAGATTCCTGGTAGAAATATAGCATCTATTTCCCACTCTTCCAATTTATTTAATCGTACTGTACAATATGACAAGATAGCCAGCTGATTCACATTCACGTTTGCAGTCTAAGAAACATTTTAGTGCACTGCTAAAGGTGAACTTTATTATGTAAGTAGCAGAGCCAAACTTAAGTATGCATCTTTCTAGTAGGCTTTTTGTTGTACTATACAGGAGCGTTCAAGTTTATAATCAAACTTAAAGTCAGAACTCTATATTTGATTCAAGGCTAATTGCCCAGGCTGGAAACATTTCTGTTAACTTACATTATAGTTCATCATGAACCTTGAGCAATAAATGTTACTTAATTGCTATTTAAGTGTTCAGATTAGGCCACTGTGATAAATGTAAAACCTTTCCATTCGTTTCTTTAAGCCCCATTGCTCATTGATACTGGCTATCAACAGCACTTAAGATCAGCCCATCTGGTGATGCTGGTAGATACTAGCACCAGCTAAGGGAGGAAATATCTCTCCATTGGTTCTGCATCAATTGGATCTAATTCTTTATTGCACACAGAAACAGGGACTTATGCAATATTTATAAGGAGAAGGCTTATTTACTTTATGTATGATTTAGGACTTTCAATATTTCTCTTGAGTAAAAGTTACTTTATAAACAGAAATTTTACTTAAGGTCATCATCAGAAAACCATAAAGGCATATGTAAACAGCAAATTGATTTATTATAGAAAGAAAATGTCAATATTGTTTATATTTGCAAGCCATACCCTTACTTACTTAAAACATAGTTTTCATGGAATAGAAACATGTGTGAATGTGTGTACAGTTCACATGTTTGGATATCAGTTATTTAGCAATTAAAATGGTCTAAAATAGTTGGATATCACATATAAACCACACACACACACACACACACACACACACACACACACACTTCTCAAATTCTAAAGTCAATACAACAGTGCGTAGTGTGGAGGGTCATATAGTATATGCATATGAGAATTTCACAACCCTTATTTCAGAGTTTCTCTTGTTTAATTCTCATCATATCCAATTGGAGTAGAAAGAATAAATTATGGAGAGGAAGAAAACAACTGACTGTTATATACCAATAATAGCAATAAGGAATATTTGCAAGGAGACACAAATAAATGAATACATACTGACATAAAAGAGTGTTCTCTCAGTAATACTAGCTCCAAAATAAAATCAGAGACATGATAGTTCACTCCCATTCATCCTATAAACTTTCTAAATGGATTTCTGATTAGTTGGAAACACACTGGGACTTCTTCTAAATACGTTCCACTGAAATCACAGAAGTTGGGGCTACCATACAATTGGATTTTTCTAATTTTCTGCATTGGTGAGTATTTAAGGAGTAGTCATTTTTACTGTCTTGATATACTGTTTTGGGTCATTAGAGGTCCAAATTTGAGAACGTTAGTGTCTAACAAGGATCAAAGGTTCTGAGAGCTCAGATACTCATTGAGGAAGCTGCTGCTGCTGGCATCCACCATGACTCTCTATCACTGTTGATGCCACGGGGCCAGCAGGGCCCAAACCTGTCCATCTTTGGGCTACTTTATGTGCATTCACTTATAACTATTACCATTTGGTCCTGTGACTCAAGTATGAGTTGAGGGGATAGGAGAGGACAACATGTAGGGTAGAATTATTCACTCTGCTTTATTCTTTATGTTAGCTCAGTCTCTGTGTATATGTGACCACATTACATGTATGTATACATGAATGTTTATGTATCACTTTGTTTTTTAATAAAGCTCCTTGTTTTTTACTGTGGGGACACATCTTGATGTGCTATGCAATCATTCTTACATATAGGTCTAGAATGGAAACAAAAGTACAATCTGAATTTTTCTCACCAAGCAGTCTTAGTGAGTTTAAATAGAACCAAATAATTTGATGAAGCTAATTGCTTCACTCTATTGAAATGTAGAATAATTGATGTTTTGTGGCCCTTTTAGAAAAGAGAGATACAGACAACACACACACACACACACACACACACACACACACACACACACACTTTAATCATTAAGGGAGGAAACTGTTTTCTGAAAGAAGTTTACCTGCTACCACCAATAAAAATGTTTCCTACTAATAAGCATAAGTTTTTGTAAACCCAAGGGCTTGCTACCCTGTTGGAAATGCAACAGACTCCTAGATATAGTTATGCAGGATTTAATATGCTAAAAGGTATACTATTCATCTTATCTTTTCTGGTCTATATAGGGTTATGATCAACCACAGAAGGCGAATGGCTAGAAAGGCATCTAAACCACATGCTCCAGAAGACAGGGGAAACAGTGAGAGGAAAAAAAGCCCTAACACATTTCAGATAGAATTCTACTGCTCAAAGCTTTCTATGGCACCATATGCTTTTATTATGTTCTATTAAGAGAAGATAGGCCAGGCAGAGGGGCAGTGGGAGGAGCTTAAGCATTTCCCCCAAAGCTTCCAGGATTTGTCACCTTCAGAGGTCAGGTTTTGAAACACATGGCCTGTGGATTTTGTTAGATATACTCTTGCTATGTTCTTGTACCTCATTACAGATACTGGTAGTGGACAGTCCTTACAACGTTCTATATAAAATGGTCTGACTGTGTTTTACACAGAAGAATTATTCCTGTGAATTAACTTTGCAGAAGCAATTATGTTTATCCTTGGTCAATATAATGATAATTCTATTGCTCCATTCAATCAGGGAATTTTTATTTTGAGAAGGAAAGTGAGCTTTGATGACTAGTTGTCTACTCGGCTTTCCTGGGACCTCTTGGTTATGCCTGCTGATGAAGGGGAAGATATGCACGATATAATCCTGATGGGCTATTGGGAACTTACCTCGATGCATGACTTACCTCAGGCCATACATCTGTGTTGCCATATGGAGTGAGAAGACAGCCAGAACTGTCTCAGTGCCGTTAGCCTTAAATGTACTCCTTCCAGGACCAAACTTGAGCCTTTTCCAATAAAGAGGTAGTCAAGGTGATGTCAAGATCCTGTTAGATGGGAAGGCTGTGGGTATTCAAAAATCCAGTTGAAGAGCTGCTGGAGGCACAGGGCTGATGCTGAGTTTCAGGGCCAGTCAGTTCTCTTCTTGGGGATGAGTCAAGCTACAGAACTGGAGAACCGTGGAAGTTGAGGCCTGGCATAGGACTGGTGAGGACTGATTGAGTCATTACCAGGGGACAGTTGAACAACCTCTGCTTGTCATTTCCTTGATGTACACACTGGGTGATCAGATTACAGATCACTGGGGCCAATGATAGATTTTCTCCTGTTTATGGGGTCAACGTGAAGGTTCTGTATCTTTTGTTAGTCTGCTATATTTCATAAGTTCTCAGACTGGTGTTTCTGGTATAGTTTTAATATGTCCATCTGCTCATAAGTTCCAAATCTGCTTTAATAAGTTTCTAAGTGATGTATTTTTATTTTCGGTCATAAGTTATTCACTAGTCTGTGTCTCTGGATGGTACTGGACAGGTAGTGCTGTCTATGATGCAGAGTCATTCCTTCCTACACATTTTCACTCAAAATAGAGTCAAATACTACTTTTAAAATGGAGTCACCCAGGACACAGCACAGCCTGAATACTTTTGTTTTACACAGCGTGGGGTAAAGGAGAGCAGGCAGGACGCAGTCTGTTCTTCACGATCACTCTAGTTAGCACACAGCATTACGTTAGTAATCCACCTGTTATAAAGTCCATTTAACATCATGCCTGACGCTCTGTCTACTGAACTATATTTCTGGTCCTCATGGGTGTAAATCTCTAGTGTTAGGCTCCTATTATTCCTCTAGCCTGTATTAATCCACTATTACCCACCGCCTCTCTACATTGTTCCTATATGATTGTTCGTGACTTGCATTTTCCCTTTCTAATTGTTCAGTCTCCATGATCTCGTTTGACCTTTCAGCAGCATTGTATGTGGCCCATGACACCCTCTTCTTGAAACGTATTTCTAGGTTCATGAGTCACTTTATTTTTATTACTGTTATAATATTTAACACAAGACTTACTTCGCATCCATTGAACAGCTGTTTTCATTTTCTCCTCCAACAGCGTGGCAAACACCTTTCTAATATCTGCCTTAGGGGTCTGATTTAAGGTACATCTTGTAAGAGGAATCATGTCATTTTTGTCTTTGTGTAACTGATGTTATACTAAACATAATGCCCTCAAGATTCATCAATTTAAAAACATGTGTCAGGATTTCCTTCTTCTTAGGGTTGGATAAATAGCACACTTTTTAAAATGCGTTTTCCTCAGATGGGCTTTTAGATTGTGAACAATCCTCCTGGACAGACATATGTACTTTCCGTTTCAAGATTCTGGTTTCAGTTGCTTTGTAGAAAATACCCAAAGATGAGTCTTCTGAGTCATATTGTGATTTTTTTTAAATTTCCTCTTAGCTGTTTTGTTTTTCTAAAATATATATTCTAGCTCCTGGGCTGATTTTTAGCTGGCTGCTTATTTACTTTTGCCATTCATCTGTAGGACTTCGCCATATGTTTTGGACATTGACAATTCATCAGATACGATATTCATTAGTGTTTCCCTGTTCCGTAAGCTGTCTTTTTACTCTCATGGTCATTCCTTTGTCACGCTTAAGCTTATTCATAGACACCTTTGAGTATGTTTTTTACTTATTGCTTGATAATTTTATACCCTATGATATCATAGTCTTCTCCAGGACTCAGCCCTTCCCAGATCCTTTTCCCTCCCTCCCTACTCAGCTTCATGTTTTTTTTTCTCTCAAAACAATAACAAAACATAATAGAAAAGAAAAAAAAAACTAAAATATCAAGTCTAATTTGTGTTGGCCACAAATTTTGCTTCTTCTAAACATAAGCCCTGCCCTGGAGTGGGGTGACATGCCAGTGTCACTTAACAGAAGAAAACTGATTATCCCTCTTCCAGCACAGTTATCATTCGTGACTAGCTTTTTGGCAAAAAGTGTGCCCACGTCCCTTGCCTTCTTTGCGTCTGCCTTGAGCTTCTGTGGTCTTGTCCATGCTGTAACAGTCCCTCTGTGACTTCGTTCATGCATATACCTTGCTGTGTGTGAAAAATACTGTTTCCTTAAACTCATGCACCACCTCTGGATCTTCCACATAGATCTCAGAGCCTTGGGGGGAGCAGAGTGATGAACACTCCCTTCATGCCTGGGAGTTCCAAAGTCACTCTCTGCACATTTTCCAATTGTTGGTCTCTGTTTAGTTACCATGCACTTCAGAAGGAAGCTTCACTGGGAGTTGTTTTACTGGTGTACTCAGTTAGGAGAACTAATAGTATTAGGTTTTTACCTGGAAAATGGGACTAGAAATGTCATTAGCCAGTATGAGTATTTTTCATTTTAGTGCTTGTATTTTTTGGTATTTATGCAAAGATTTATCACCAAGCCCAAATTTGTGAAAAATTTCCCCAGTTTTCTTTTAGTTTTTATCGTATTAGCTCTTAAGTTAGATATTTTACCCATTTTGAGTTCATTTTTTGTGTGTGTTCAGTTTTGTAAAGCAAAATTCTGATTTTGTTTTTCTACATGTGGCTATCTGGCTTTACAAATTTGTTGAATATGCTGTCATTTCATCTTACTAAAGGAATATTCAGATTTTCTTTCTTCATAGCTCATCTTGGCAGATAATACATTAAAATTTTATTTATCCTTTTTTATACATGTCGATGCACACATTTTTACAGTGGTCTCTCACAATCATTTCTATTTTTGTGGCTTTAGTTGTAATGACTTTTCTTTCTAATTGAGTCTTTGTATCTGTTTTTGGCTGAGATAAATGTTTGGCAATTTTGTGCGTTAAAAAAAAAGAACTTTTGTTGCCTTTTTCTATTCTCTGTTTTATCATTTCTGCTTCATTGTTTATTATTTCCTTTCCACATTAACTTTGGCCTTGTTTGTTCCTTTTTTTTCCCCTTGAGACGTATAATTAGGTAATTTAAGCTTTCTTCTTTAACGTAGGTGTTTCAGGCATTACAGTACAGTTCAAGACCATTGTTTTAAAATCCACTTTCTATCTATACGCTGTATTCACTTTCAGATGTGGAATGTAAAATCACGTATAAAATGAGTATTCTTAGTCTGGGGAATCTGAGATCAGAAATGCTCAAAAATATTTGAACTTTTTGGATGTCAGCATGATATTCAAAGCGCTATACTATTTTAGATTTAAAGTTATCTATATTCAGCCAGCAAAGTCTTTGCGAATATTTCCAAAAATATTCAAACCACGTCGTTGCTACTCGTAGTTTCAAGTATTTTAGATAGGAGGTGTTCAATCTGTACTATCAATATGTGTTATATACTATTTATTTATAACCTTCATCCCAGACCCGTCCTTTTTCCCCTGTGTGTAGACTTTCTCTAGGCACCTCACTTGTTGGTATCAGGATTATGTGAAGCATTTCATAGTTTTAGCACTCTGTTTTAAGATAATAGTAACTTAATTTAAATCACAAAGAAAAACTATTTTTAAATTTCTCCCACTCCACACAATGTTGGATCTCATATTCCATTTTATATTTTGTATCCACAAATGTATTTGACAGCTATAATTCTTATATTTCTCTTTTTAACTCTCATTACTAACAATACGTTATTGTTTGTTTGTTTTTTCTATATTTACCACTGAGCTACATACTTGCAGAGTTAATGTTTTTGTGTGGTGGGTTTTTAATGTGAATTTAAAGAGTGCCTTTTAGCATTTCTAGTGTTATTCAAATTTGTTTCTAGAGGTTTATCTCAGTTCCTGATGGGACTATTTTTTAGTTACTTTAAATTCCTTGTGCCCTAGAGCTGATATCAATGCTTCGGAAACAAGTATTTTTCACCATCTTTATAGACTGACTTCATAGAAAGAAAAATGTTCACTCGTTAAATCAGGGATCCTGGACCTCTCAAGCTTTGTATGTTTGTACCTTCTTTGGGAACTTATGTATAGATTTCTAACTAGACAGATGACTGGAATATTTACCTAGAAACTTGTAATCTCTTACTTTCTCTGGTGTCTCTGATATCATGCAGGTTCTCTGAAGTAGATATTACCCTCCCCCTTTTGTAAATCTCAGAGGATCCTGGTTATTTAGAATATATTAGGTTGGTAGTTCCTACATGTGCACTAGATTGGGCTCAATAGAAGCTAGTCTTTTGAATGGCCAATCAAAAGACTGAAACACTGGATGAGTTCTCTTCCCTTTCTACAAAGACACTGGGAATGTGCTGTGCTTTGTAACAGATAACAAGGCTGGGGCTGTGGAGCTATGAAGGGCATTTTAAAAAGATGACTTACTCTTAAGGTTCTAAATGGCACATCAAATGCAGATGTGACCATCTTTTTTCAGCTACACACAGCATGAGGTTCCTGGCGCTCTTAATTAAAGCATTTAAAATAATAAAGCTTAAAAGAACGAAGACTTTCACAAGTGAAAATTAAGGAAAGCGTCTTTTATCAATGTGAGTGTTTAGTAAAAAGTCATTTTCTGGAGTAGAAGTATCTATGGAGAGCCTGGATGCTCATCTTTCAACTCTGAATTCCCACAAGATATGAGTCAGATTCCCTGAGGCCTTATCTTGGCTCTTACATACTGTGTAGTTTACAGCATGTTACTTAGCCTCTTTGAACATCAATTTCTTTATCAAAATTGAGGCAGGAATCTATTTGCATAAGACTATTCTGTGAATGGAATGGAGTAATCAGTGTGAAATATTTAGCATAGTGCTTGCCACCAAATAAAGTCTCAATGAATGAGTTATGTGTGGTATAAAGTAACCCAGCAAATTCTTGACAGACTGGATAAATCAAATTTCACCTATCACTATTTATAACTTACTCTCTATCAAGCTATGTTTAGGTCTTTTAATTTATTATGAGGTCTCACTAGTATTTAACTACCTAGAATCATTTAAAAATTTCTTAGCAGGAAGAGGTGAACTGAAAATTAAATACAGTGGGAACAAATTCTAGCAAAGGGCCTGAATGTTATTTCCTAGGCTCTTTGATTAAGAACAAATGAGATTTTTGCATGTTAGTGGATGGAGTTTATTGTTCTCTATGCCAGTGTAATTATAGAGACTGATCTCCTCTGATAAGAGGTACACAGGCTCCAGGCTACCACCATTCCATTACCCATTTACAGATCGGAGTCTCTCAGGCTGCTTCTGAAGTCAATTCGCTGGATAGATAATATTCTAGGTGCAAACACCTTGAGCAAGGTTCTTGGGGAAGAGATTCTTGAAGGAGAATTTGAAATTACATGAATAGTATTTCTCCCTCAAGTCAACTTATCCATCACAAACCCTATGTCAATAAAAAAATTATGAATAACTATTTAAATAATTGAGTGATATAAGGAAAATATTTGACAATAGTTATTTACTTATTGTATGTTTATAAAAGGTGAGGGAAGACACTTAGAAAAGTAAGAACAAACATTTTGGAAGATTTTCTAAAAAATAAAGGCATGTGACTTATGCAGACAGTCACTTAAACATGGCCCACTTATTTTTCTCTTAACTATGTGCAAGCATGTATTTCAGAAGACTGGTCTCTGTGTGTGCATGTGTGTATTTGTGTGCATTGAGTTAAGCAATGTAAAATCATCAAGAATATGTAAGTTGACCGAATTAAATATTGAAAATTATACACATAAAATCAACTCAGACTCTCCTCATGTATATATTACGATAAGCATTCATTTGGGGGGAGGACATAACTGACAGTCCTTTAACACCAGTGTGCTTCTTTTTTTCTTCCTGCTAGATGGCGATATTGATAATTGTTTACTCCAAAAAAGAGATAATGCAATAATGCACTTGGAGATCGAAAATACATGTGTATTTAAATATATAATATATGCGACGTCAAAATCAGTAAAATAATTTTGTGTATGCTTTAATATAGCATTTTGACAAAGGGGAGGTAAAATGGCTATCCAAAAATCTATATAATTATTTTTAATAAAGGAGCCTGGAAAGACAGGTCAGTTGGAGTGTGCTTATGACAATCACGAATAAATGAGTTAGGGTCCCCATTATTCATGTAAAAGTAGGGCACAACTCCATACATCTCTAACTCCAGCTAGGGTTTGGGGAGACATTCAGATCCCCGGAGCTCATTGGCCAGTCGACTAATTAAATCAATGAACTCCAGGCTCAGTGAGAGATTATGTTTCAAAAAATAAGGGAGAGAGTGACAGAGGAAGACATCCAACCTCAACGTCAACCTATGACATCTGAATGCACAAGCAACTGTGTATACACCCATGTAAACCCATAATCGCACATAGACAGACACAAATATAAATATATACATAGTATTATTAATATGAAAGAGAAAACAATGTGAGTTTGTACATCTAAAACATATCCTCCAAGTCAGAAATCACTTCTCAAGATGTAAGTACAAGTTTGCCTATAAATATAATCCTTCCTTTTTAATAATTATGGCAAAGTACATGTAACCCAAAATTGTACATTTTAATCCACTTATATGTGTGGCTCAAAAACATTCTGTTCATTCACATTGCTGCTAAGTATCACTCCGTCCATGCACAGAATGTTTTCTCTCTTGTGAAAAAGGAAACTGCATATATTAAACAAATTACTGAAATTTACTTTAAAAATAATTTAGCAATACAGTTCATAAAGGCACAGCAGTTATTTTACTTATGAATCGGCAACCTTTTAAGGAATTTGAGATGCCCAGTTTTTTGGCTTGATGAGAGAATCGGTGCTCAAACTCAGGTGGGCTGGTCCCTCCGTAGTGATCTTTACTGGCTTTTCCATGGGTAATGTGACACTAACCCCGTGTCTCTCTCACATGATTTCTTAAGTTACAGCGTGTTTAACTTTATAACGAACTCCTTCAAGCTTTGGAGTTGCTTCACAGACATTCGCTTTTAATCCTAAGTGTTTGAGATCTGCCGGGTTTTCTCTGAGATCAGATCATGTTCACTTTAATTGAGATCGTTAATGCTTTATATTGCATACTTAGAAACTGACCTTAAAATGAACCTGCCCAATAAATGAACTCTGGGAACATTATGCTAAGTGACATCACTAATCACAAAAATACGCACATGGTATGCTTTCATTTTATGTGACACATGGAATAGTTAGATTTGTAGAAACAAAGATGCTTGATAGGACCTGGAAAGTAGGGGTATGGGAGGTTGTTTAATGGGTAGAGTTTCCAGTTTTTAGTTAATGAAAAAGTTTTGCACATAATTTTATGACAATGTGAATATATTTGACACTTTTTGGAATTGCGCATCTTAATATTTAACGTGATGAATTTTGTTAATTTTTATTCTTAAAATTTTCTTCTCTCATACAACATATACATCCTGACACTCTCCTTCCATCCTTCCACTCCTCCCAATTCCCCCCATCTCGCCTCCCCCTCAGATCTACTCCCCATATCCACTCCCTTTGCTTCTCCCCAGAAAGGAAGAGTTTTCCCAGGGCTACTGCTTAAACAAAGCATGACATAGCAAGATGGAACAAGGCCAAGGCTGGGCAACCAACAGGAGTAAGAGGGTCCCAAGGGCAGGTAAAAGGGCCAGCGATCCCCCACTCTAGCCTGCAGAAGTTTTGGAAGAACACCAAGCGAGGCAGCCATAAGATACATTTAGGGGATCCTGCAGGTTCCGTGTCATTTTTTAAAACATAATTGAAACCAAAAAAGAAAAATGAAACAGAAAAGACAAAGGAGAAAAGAAAAAAAACAAGCAAACAGGAAAGACTCTGCCCAGTTAGATTAAGTTAAACTTTGGTATAACTACTTAAAGCAGCGGTTCTCAATCTGTGGGTTGAAACCCCTTTGGGTACAGAACAATCCTTTCACAGGGGTCACCTAAGACAGTCTGCATATCAGATATTTGCATTACAATTCATAACAGTAGCAAAATTACAGTTATGAAGTTGCAACAAAAGTAATTTTATGGCTGGGGGGTCACTATAACATGAGGAACTGTAGTAAGGGGTTGCAGCATTAGGAAGTTGAGAACAACTGCCTTGAAGGTTTGTCCTGTGGAGTATTTTTTTTCCTTCTGGTGCCAATAATTGTTTCAGTAGCTAACACAAGGAAGACTTTTGCTTCCACCTACTTGGATAACAACCTTATTTTCTCATCTCAGTTCACTCACAATCTCACTGACTGAACACGGCCAAATCACATTAACTCCTTAGGTGAGTTTCCTTAGTGTTATAGTAAACTAATATATTTTGTCTTCTTCAATCTCCTGCTGGAAAGGGCTGAGGAAAAAAATATAGGAAAACTTTTGAACTCCTGTTGAAAACATCTTCCTGAGTTTGTGACTTTCTGAGGATTCACACTGCATAGACTTTTGTGGGCAATTTCTCTTCTTGAATGAAGATGGTAACAACATAATATCACCTGGATTCAGGATTCATTCATACATGACTTATACATTAATCATTAAAATATACACCAGCTGGAGATAAAGGCTGAAAACGGAAGCGAACAAGATAAATTAGGCTTTCCTTTTCTTTTCTTTTGGGTTTTCTTTTTCAATTGAAAATAGATTCTTCTCTTACATAATAGATATAATAGATCCAGATTACGGTTTTCCTCCCTCCCCTCTCACTCTCCTTCCCCTCCTACCCCCTTCCCCTCCTACCCCCTTCCCCAGATCCACTCCCCATCAGTTTCCCTTCAGAAAAGAGCAGGCCTCCAAGGGACAACATCTAAGCCCCAAAACAAACAAAACAACAACAACAACAAACCAACAGACTACAAAAGGACAAGGCAAAAGTCATATGCTGAGGCTGGACAAAGGAACCCAAGAAGGAAGAGTCCCAAGAGCAGGCAAAAGAGTCAGAGATATGCCCATTCCCACTGTCAGCAGTCCCACAAAAGCATCAAGCTATCAGCCCTAACACATAGCAGAGGACGTCGTGCAGATCTATGCAGGCTCCAGCCTTGCTCATTCTCTGTGAGCTACTACAACACTGCTTCGTTGATTAAGTGGGTTATGTTCTCCTGGTGCTTTCCATCCTGTCTGACTCCTACAATCTTTCTTCCCCCCTTTCCACAGGGGTTCCCTGAGCTCTGAGGGGAGGCGTCTAATGGAGACCTCCAATTTAGTATCTCTCCACATAGTGTCTGGCTGTGACTCTTGCTCCCGTTCTTATCTGCTGCCAGAGGGAGCCTTCATTGATGATTGGGCAACACAATGATCTATGAGTTTAACAGAATACCATTAGGAATCATTTCATTGATTTTTTTTTTTTTTTTTTGGCCAGTCATACTTGGTTCTACCCTAGGTCTCTGGGCTATCCAGTATCTTTCACGAAGACATGGTTTAAAAAAAAAAAAAATCTCTGGAGAAAAAGACCCATTGGAAAAATAAACGAGGCATTATGTCGATTTCCATAGAAATATCTGAATTACCAGTACAATAAAAGCCCTCTTTTAGAGCTCTACTTCTTATTTTTATATTGAAGTGTAGAACACAGTCATAATGGTTGGGGGCTCCCCCGTACAGGTTCCCCGCACCTTTAAACATTCACTGTCCACGTCAGGTGAGCTCTGTTACCCAATTAAATGTTTCAGTTCAGTATTTTTATAGTTCCAAATATCCAGATAAAGCTTGACCACTTCAGCTTTGTCAAGATAGCTTTGTGGGCTCTTTTTCCATTCTTTGTCCCAGAAGGGTAGGAAAAAAAGGAGGAGCCTGTGTTCAGCCTGAAGGCCAGTGCTTTGCCCAGGGCCCTCTCTCTTGCCCTTTCATCTGTTTTACCCACAGTTTCAGTTCCTATCATGGTTTCTTTCCAGGCCTGATGACAGTTGTTTGCAACTATTGTACTTTTTATGCATCTGCATCTTTAATTTTAGATTCCCAAGAGGGCAATACTGGAGAAAAGCATCTGTGCTTCGTACTGACCTTTTTAGAATGTATTCATCTAGGCGGAAGGACTTGCCAAGTTTTAGAGTCACTCTGTAGAAGCTGAAGGAAGTTGTGATGGTGATGATGAATAGACAGTGGTTGGTTGACCTGAAGTCAGCAGGTTCTTCAGTGACATGTTCCTGACAGAGAATTGACCGGGAGATCAGACAGATATGAAAAGAGAAAAGTTTAGGTTCAGGAGGTCTAGCACAAGCCATGCCTATGCCAAGCAACTTTATTAAGAAGTATAGTGTCTTATATGCAGTTTTTAGGGGAAAAAATGAAACAAAGACAGAAATCTAATCAAGCAATGTTGTACAAGAAGAATGCAGAATATCTAAGTATGAAAGAAAGAAAGAAAAGAAAGAAAGAAAGAAAAAAAGAAAGAAAGAAAGAAAGAAAGAAAGAAAGAAAGAAAGAGAAAGGATGGAAGGAAGGAAGGAAGGAAGGAAGGAAGGAAGGAAGGAAGGAAATGAGGGAGGGAGGGAGGGAGGGAGGGAGGAAGGGAGGGAAGGAGGAAGAGTGAGACTGAGCACACAGTGGCTTTGGAAAATTAACTCCAATCTCTTCTGACAGCAGGGGTTGGGGAGGGGGTGCCACTTCACAAGAACCAAAACTTTAACTCCTTCAAGGCTCTGGCCTCAGCCCTAGACCAGACCTTACTAAGTCTGGTCCTGAGTTAGGACACAGAACTAGGTTCCCTTTGTCTTTTCATCAGGACCTCTGAGAAAGCCTTGGCTGGGTCTGGTTCTCAACAATTGGTTTTGTTCCATAGGTATGACTCCAGTCTCACATGTCTTCATCAGCTGGAAGCTCTTGTATAAGTGGAAGTCTCTCAGAGACTCTGTTAATATACTATAGCACTCTGATTATAGATTTGTGATATTAGCTGCCATTTACCAGGGACCTATGGTCAGCTCTAAAAACATGTACATACAAATAACTTTTTATACAGAATAAGCAAGTTGAATTTATGTATATAATGTGTATGTGTGTGTGTGTGTAACTACATTAATAAAGCAAATGATTATGAATTTGAAAGCAAGCAAGGAGAGGTATGTATGGGAGGGCTTGGAGAGAGAGAAGGGAAAAATTATGTAACTATAATATGATCTCAAAAATAAGATAACTAATTTGAAAAACAAGGACATATTCTGGCAGTGTCATGGATGTATTTATTTGCTGATGTTTATTGTAACCTTGTGAGTCAGTATTACTTTCATTTTGCAGGTGTAAGAACAGAAACTAAGTGCTCAGCCTCATGCAAATGTTAAGTGCTGAAAACAGACAGCTGTCAAGGTTCTGAGGCCCCATTTTAAAACTTAGGTCTTTTTTCGTTCTGTTGTGTTTTGTTTGTTTCAGTATTCTCTCATGGACAACTACAAATTACATTTTTGCATGGTTCTCATTCAAGTGGTAAAAATCCTTTTAGAAACACAATTGTGATCTTTCAACTTACCTTTTAAAATGGACCTAGATGTTTTTCCTAAGTCCTTTATTATAAGGAACAAGTCAAACCTAACTACTGAATTACAGTGAGGATGAGAGTAAAAGTTTGTTTTATATTTTAAACCAGGAATTGTGTTTTCCTGTGAGACCTATTGCAGGCTGCAAAATGTCAGTATACCATTTGCTATTAGATGAGGGGGGGGAAGCAGATATTATAAGTGAAAAGAACTCGGTGTGACTACTTCGGCCTCATAAGTACCTCAGTAGAACATTAAATCCCATATTATGATCAAAAGGACACTACTGTGACATGATGCTCAGAGACTATTTCAGTGGGAAACATATTGACTTTGATTGGTTTTTTGTGGAGAACTTAGGCCATTCCCAAAAACACTGCTTTCAGAAAATTTTCTTGGTTAATGTTAGGACAAATAGACATTTTTTTTTCCTGCTGAAAGTAATATTTTTCTTTAGACACAGATCAGAATATGATGAAGCTTCAGGTTATGTCTCTCTATATTGGTTTTCTCTTATCATAACATTTGCCAATAATCATTAGAAACACACATGACACCTTGTGAGTAAATGCTTTGATAGAAAATTAAGTGCAAAAAAGTTCATTAAATTATTTTCTCCAATAAAAAAAGTAGCAAATAGAACTGGCACTGAATTGTCATTTTCTGTATTTTAGGTAGTGTGCTAGGTCCTTTGAAAAATACTGGCTGGCACTGCTGTACAAGGATCCCATGAGATCATTTTCTAAATTACAGAATTTGCCTCCTTAGGATGACACCATTATTGATTTCAACTGTTTCACACAATTTTAAAAAGTTACCTCCTTTTTCCCTCTCCCTCTCCCCCTCCCCTCCCCCTCCCCCCTCCCTCCTCTCTTCCTTTCTTCTATCAGAGTGATAAAACCATCACAGGTGGATAGTTGTTGTGATGCGGGATTGTTCTTGTTATTAGAACATTGTTCCACATATCATGATGAGTTATTTTGAAGGAGCAATTGGCAAGTGCCTAGTTTATGTGAGTCCTTGCTGCTCGGTACATTAGCGTTATTTAAGTGTTACAGATTTTTACTGTGGTCAAATAGAGCATAAATTTTGTCATTCTAAAGCATTTTAAGTATACTTTTATTTGTCACATTGCTGTGCAACTATCATCCATCCCAAGTACTTTTTCACCTTTGCAAATGTAATTTTGTACCCACTAAAACATCAGCTTCCCATTGGTCCCAATACCTCAAGCCCTATTCTTTCCTTCTATACGAATGCGCTGCTGCTTTAGAAACCGCAAATCATTGGGGTCATACTGTCTTTGCTGTTTTGTGATTGAGTTGTTTCTCATAACATAACGACTGCAAATTTTCTCCACACTGTATCTGTTTCCTTCAATGCTCCTGATTATTATGTGTTATTATATGCTGTTATTATATGCCCGCACCACATTTTGTTTACCTGTTCATCTGTCAATAAACACTTTGTTTCTAACTTTTGGCTTTTTTGGTTGATGCTTCCATAATTATGATATAAATATATATGAGTTAACTCTTTGCTTTCATTTTGGGCATATTCCTAAAAGGAAAATTTACTGTAACACAGGATAATTCTTTTTAATTTTTAAGCCATCATATCGTTATAATATTGGTGTTCCTTTTTATGCCATTTTTCTTTATTGCTAATGTGCTTAGCATAAGCAAAATCTCCTTGTCTAGTTATAGCTTCTTACATATTGCTGGTCGCATGGAGTAAGATAGGCTCGGAGGATATCTGAGTGATGTCCAACTCCAATAAATACAAGACACCTACTAGAATTAGTGAAGACTTTTAACTGTATTTTAAACAATGAATACTGTAAGGAGTGGTGACTTACAGGAAAAGAGAGTATTGTAGGTGTTTGCATTAAGAATCCGTAATCTAGGGGTCAGCTGTGTGACTGTATGGTTTGGTGATAAATGTTAGGTGCTATCCATAGCAACACCTTCTTCTTTGAAGACTAATTAGTTATTTGGTGTGAACACTTATCGTGCATCTGTGTTGGGATGCAAGTGCAGGTGTGTATTAGTATATGGCAATACTGAGTGTGCCTAAATACAGGCTATCAATTCACACAGAAGCTTTTGTGCACCTGTTGAGGAAAAACACACATAACTTGCTGGCAGTACAACTGCCTTTAGTAATAGCCACGAATAGTACTAAAAATGAGTTCAAAGTAACAGTAAATTTATATAGAAAAGTAATTTGATAATGTGTGCTGTGTATTACATATTAGATTTTTAGCCATGATATACGCAAATAATCTCTATTATTTCGTTTGTCGGTTAAGCCAAAAGCTCAAGCATTGTTTGTGATGGGTCATGCCACCCGGGCTTCCTCGCCTCCTACTCCTTTAGAAGATAGGTCACGGTACAGGTGATATACCATTCTAGCTGTTATTTAACACTCCGGTACCAAATTTCTTTTCTTAAAAACTTGAGCATTCCATGGGATATGAAAAAGACTGAGTGATTCTCTTGTCTTGTGACTGTGTTTTGGATTGAAATATTGGTCCAAATTATCCACACCTATATCCTCCTGCTTGATACCGGTCCATTCATTGTGCCATTCGGAGCCTAAACATTAAAGAGGACTTTTGTCATTATTGTGGTAGGTTTGCTTTGGCAGCCTGCCTGTCTCAAGGGGAGGAAAACAGATGTGCAGCACCAGCCACCTAGAACATTGCTACCTGAAACCGAGTCCTCCCTGTCCCAGCCTTGTCGAAACTGTGAACAAGGGGCTGTCAAGATGGCTAATGGGTAAAAGGGCTTGCAAGAAAAGCCTGATGATCTGAGTTAAATCTCTGGAACCCACAGTGGAATGAGTCAACCAAATCCCTAAAGCTTTCCTCTCATGTCAACACAGACCTGTGTGCACATACGCGAGAGCACGCATGCGTGTACACGCTCACAGTAATAATAATTTTTTTAAACTGTTAACAAAATGTGAGCTTAGGCTTTGAAGTTGGTACACAGCATTTTTGTGGGATTATATAACTGATGCAGTCTCTATATACAGTAGACTTTATAAATTCTGATTAAATGATTCTATCATTGAGAGTTGCCTTTATTGTATCTGTTTTTGAATGAAGTCCAGTGATCAAAAGAAATTTTTACTATTTTCAGTTATTATCCATTGGAAGACTAGTTACCAGAGGATCCTGAAACTGTTGTGTGTGGAAGGGTCAGGTAGTAGTCATTCTATACTTTGTCAAGAATTTCTTAGGTCCCCTCGTCACCGCAAAGGCCACCAGCCCCACCCTTAGACAGTACATGTCTGCTCCTCTGTTCCTCATGCTTAGAGCTTCTGTTCTTTGCAAGCTGTCTTTGGAAGGTCTGTGAGGGACTCTATAATTTTCTCAGTTATTTGTGTTGGGCCATACTGACCTAGATCATTTGGAGAAAGAAAGGCAGCCTGCTAAAAGAGAGAGTTTTTTAATGAGTATTTCTTTCACTGGAGTCTTTATAAATTAGGTTGGTTGCGATTTGATAAAAGCAAAGGATAATCTACAGAGAATAAGTAAGAAATTGAGGTGAGATATAGGAGATCTTCTTCAAAATGGCCACTAATGTCCAGGTAAGTGTTATTTTAAAGCAACTAAAATGATAAAAATCCCAGAGTATAGGTGGTATATGGCAAGGCGGAATCTTAGAAATCTTGAAGAGCCATCTTGATCTTTACCACTACAGATGAAGAAACTGAGAAAATGTGCTTTTAAGTCTTTTTACATCTTAAGACCCTGGAAAGTGAAGCCAGGAAAATCTCATTGGCGTGCTAGCAACAAGGACTCTGACATAGAAAGAAGGTTCCAGGTAGACTCAGGTTCTCTGAACAGATATGGGAATTGGTTCTAAGTCTTCTGGATGGGAATTCTGATTACTGTCTATTACACCAGGCTGATGAGCTTGATCTATGCCCTAGCAGCTCAGGTGCTAAAACATGTTTTGCCTCTATAGTTGGTGCATTGTAAAGTGTAGCAAGCGCTGCTTGAGTATGGAAATTCTCTTTGCTCACAATTATATCTTTAAAGTTTTAAGGAGAAGACCATGAACAGGAAGGCCTAGACCAATGGTCTCAGAGTTTTCTTGCCAAGGCCTTTGTTACTACGTGATCTCTGTTGAACTTACCATTGTGCATGGAAATACTCATAGAAATACTTGCTACTTCATGTGTTTCTAATAAAACAATATTTAAAATGGCAGTATTTCAGTAGTAAAGCTCTTGACTTTCTTTACTACAAAAGAAAAAAATAAAAATAAATACCTTTATCTTTAGTTGGACATGATAGCGCATGCTCTTAATCCTAGCACTCAGGAAGCAGACACAGGAAGATTGGCAGTGCAAGGATAGCCTGGGCTACATAGTGAGTTCCAGGTTAGCCTGAGCTGCATGGTAAGGCCCTCTCTCAGCAAAATGGAAAAAAAATTAAAACTATTTTGTACAAATACTAAATTTTAATAAATTATAATATGACACAAAATGTGCCAACCAACTTTGGTCAAAGTATGAAACATTCTTAACATGTAGTTCTAAAGCATGTAGTAGGCTAAGTGATTAAGTTTAATTTGACCCACAAGCTTTAGTTTATTGTTCCTGGTCTAGTACCTAACATTTCCCACCACCACCACCCCTGTGTGTGTGTGTGTGTGTGTAAATATGTATTTTGTGGTAGAACAGTGAAAGAAGGTGTTAATATCATGATCCTGAGGAATCATTTTTAATTTTTGCAGAAAGCCTTGGTGAGATCTTTGGTGTACCCTTATCTTTTCTGGATGTCGGTTTTATGCTGTGTAAAATCTGTGAAAAATGTGGAAAATAAGAACATGTGGTCTCCCAGAACCACATCACTGATGTTCTAGGAGGGCTCAGAGGGCTCCATGTTCAGATCACACAGCTATGATTTCCTTCAGTGAAGGAGTACAGAGCGAATCAGAACAGTGGAAAGGCACCCAGGGAAAGTCTGGGGAGCCAGATACAAACGTTCAATGGGCTGTTCCCTGTGGAGCCACACAGGATGTCTTTAATTCTCTCAGCAACAAGTTATGGCAACACGAATAAGATGTTCCACTACAAGAACTCCCCGTAGACTCTCAGCACTTAGGGATTTTGATTGAGATGTGTGTGGTTGAATTTAGCATAGGTAAAATTTCAGACAACTAGACAACTAGAAGATAAGTAGATATTCATTCAGCATAAGCTATGCCATTTATACAAATTATTTGAGTGCAGCAACAACCATTCAGAAATTATGGGAACCTACCTGGAATCCAAGTTCTTGGAGACTAGTCTTGAGTACACCCTGTTAGTGAAGCTTTCTCGGGATAGCATCCAAGGATGCTATTCTAACTTCTTCTGCACATTTTCCTGAAGTAATAAAAAGTAAATATGATAATTTATTTACTTCAGTAATGCTTGCCAGAGAACAACAACCCCCACAACTCAACAACAGCAACAACAACAACAACAAAAAGTACACATTTTACTCTCAATAAAAGAGCCACAAGACATACATAAATACGTATCTCACAGCATCTTAAATATGGCATGTTCCTTTGTGGATATGTTATATGTTATGAATCATTACTCAACATGTATTACATAGTAAAATAACATAAATCATATATATATATAATTTCCCTGTGGTTATCTGCTGAACAGTATGCCTTACTGGCCACATACAGAGGTTCACACCAATGACCAATGTGACACTGTCATCTTGGGGTTCACAATTCCCATAAAAGTAGAGGCTATTTCTTCTCATGGTCTCCTAAAGCTGCAAATATTTGTTTAAAGTTAACAAGAGAGCCATAGCTCGTGTAAGATTCCCCTTAAATACAGAAGAGGCACATCCAACTCCCGTAACAGTGCCGGACAAGGTTATTTCTGTGGATTAGATTAGTCTGTAGTATCTGCAGACTCACTCTACATTAAGGAAATTTAAATGTGGAATGGTTCTGCAGTTCAGGCATCATATTATCATGTTTGTCACCAAGAAAGGATGGTAGACGTGCTATCAATTTGCACGAAGGAGCAGGTTCTCACTTTATGTTGTGCTTTAAAATCCTAGCGATTGTAATAGATTCATTAAACCTGAGAAGTAAAGTTTCTCCTTTATTCTCTTTAAAACACTGCTAATCCTCAATTATCTGTCAATGGATTTTCCACTTCGTGGATAATTTCCATGCTAATTTTTAGTGCCAGGCAGGCTCTCTCCCTAGCAATCCAGAATATTTTGGGTCATGTGTAGATTTCTTTAAGGCAACTGTTTTAGAAATAAAAGTATCTAAACGTATCTGCATAAAATATTGTATGAAATGTTAAGGAGATACTTAGGAGAAGCTCACCATCTCAAAAAGTATACCTGATAACTTGATGTGAATATTTGAGCAAGCTCCCAAGGTGTTTCTTTTTTTTCTTTAAAAAAATTGATTTTAGAAATATTGTGTTCTGTTTATGGAGGGAAACAATCATCTTTTGGTAGTGGGCACATAGATCAGATTTAAGTTAGTGTCTACGGTGGTGGTTTTTCCTGTGTTGGTCTGCTACGGAAACTTGTGAGTGCTGAGGAATTGAGACCGCGCTCCACACCATCAGCTTCCTAGGCTCTTCTCTTCCAAACGCTACAACCTCCGCAGCCATCACCACCTCTCCCTCCGCAGCCGTCCCCAAAGCACATCCTCAAAGCACTCCGCCGTCTCCCTGAAACAAAATGAGGCTAGCTTCAAGTGAGAATCCGGATCATTTTATTAACTGGAAATTATACTAACGTAGTTTATTTTCATTTTAAGGGCCCGCTTTACTTGCTCAAGGTCTTCAAAGAAGCTCAACTGAATAAACACGACCATTTCCAACCCATCACATACAATGTAGTGTGTGTGAGTCATTGTCACCTTAAATTTCCTGAAGAATTTTATTGTCAGGGAATCCAAAGTCACGAAGAAAACATTATAATTACATAATGAAGAATATAACTTTTTTTTTTTTTTTTTTTTTTTTTTTACCAGTTAGCAAGCTATACTTCCTGCACTGGTTCTGCTGTTTTATAATGCACACTTATATTATCTAGTCTACTGCCTAGGAAGAGCAAGCTGGTTTGTCATCTGCTCAGGTTTCTGTGCATTGTTCACACTTCTCTGCTGACAGTTACTGAACTGTATATGGTCAGGAGTTTTCCATTGACCTAGCTCTCTGTTTTGCAAATTTGTTAGCTTAGGACTATTTTTGCATTCTCACACGCTTAGGATCTAACATGATTGGCATATGATAATGGTTCAACAATAAGTGTATTTTTATATACCCTGACTCCCTTTGATAGCTGGGGATTTTTTGCTTTTACTTTATTATTATAATTAATTTGTAAAAAAAAAAATCATATCACACAATTCTACTGTTCAAAGGTTTGCTGTGGAAAACAGACGTCCCTGTCTCCATTGATTCCTTTAGGAAAACTCTCTGGATGTTCTTTTTAGCAGCTTCATCTGAAACAAATCTTCCTACCTCTAAGCGATGATCTCATGTTGATAGTTCCTGGTTTGTCAGTTTTAGGTGGTGCCTGCTGATTTCTTGGCATCCAGCAGGAGGTCTTAGCTCTCGTGCTGATTCCTATGGTCTCCTTTTCTTACCCTCATTATTCTCTGATTAGAATTATGTTTACATCTAAATTAAAATGGTCATTGTTCAGGTTTCTACGATAAGGCGATTATCTTCCACTATTGCACCAACTAATACGCTGTGGTTATATTGATGCAGTCGTTTCTAAAGTTTTAAATCTTAAGAATTGATTCTAAAACAACCAAGATCTCTTTATGTATATGGTAGTGGTGTTGCAAACGTTCTAAATGATTTGTCACTCATTCGTTACAAGTTATCCAAATGTGTATGGCCCCAAACAGTTCAGCAGGTCCACATTCTCAGGACACCTTACTCCCAAGTCTTCCAATACACTGCTCCAGTACAGATTGCTCTCTGGAACTGTTGTTCAGCTGTTGGCTAGGCTTACTTCACCAGATGATGTGTAGAATTTGTTCTACCTTGGGTAGAGCTCGCCACAGGTTGCCTTACTAACTAGGAAAAGATTTCCAAGTTTTTAGTGACTTGATTTTCCAATTTTGGAGGCCTTGAGACATTGTGTTTTATCACCAGTATTTGCTTAAGAAATAAATAAAAAAGGGAAAATGTCATTTTCCCCTGGCTCCCGGCATCTGACTTACTTGTGAATGGCTTCTGTGAAGTCTCAAGACCTCCTGTTTATAGCTAGTGTTTTGATCTCTGACAATCATTTCATTTACTCACTTTGATGTATAATTGGTAGTTCTTTTAATCTATAAACTTGTGCTTTTGGCACTCAAGTTATTTTATATTGCTTTCTTGCTAATTTCCTTTCTGTCCTTTTTGTTCCTTTACAAAGATTATATCCATTTTTACTCTTAGAGATTCTTTTTCTTTTGCTCTATGGTTCCTCTCTTTCATGCTGGAGACTTCATTCATGTATCTTGTGATTGTGGGATGACTATTTGTATTTATTGACAGCTTCATTATAATGATGTGTTCATTTGTTGATAATGACAAAAAGTTCTGTCTCTCCTGGACTCAACTCTGGTCAGGTAACTGACGGGTCTCTAAGCTTTGACCTTCTGTGCCCATCATTGTCAGGCCTACATAGTCCAACTTCAGCAAAAGTGCTCTCAAGTCGATTTAAGAAAGACTCTTGCCTTTGATGTCTAATCAACTCCTCCTCGCTCTGCTGTCCCATGTACTGACTCCTTTCTCCTTATTGCCCACAGTGTATCTGGGATCCAGCCAATCTCTGCAGCGAGGTCTCTGTTTCCTAGTTGCAGGGATTTATCAAAATCCGTTCTTGCTGTTTTAACTACTGTCCATCTCTGGCTTACTTGAGTAAGAAATCCCTGTGGGTTTAACTTATTAACCCTTGGGGTCAGGCGGCAGGTTTGTCTGTTTATACTGAGACATACAGCTCCCCTGGTAAATAAAACAGTGTTCTAGTCTTTTGGCTGTTCAAGCTTTAAAACATAGCCGGGAGAAGAGCAGACATCGTTGCTATTTACTGACATTTGACACCCGGCTGTGTGCACAGCCCCTGGATCAAGTTTCCAGAGCAAACCTTGTTTTTCCTCTATTTCTTGAGAAGGAATTTCTTGTTATCTGGGATGGAGGAAGAGAACTGTGGGCATGGCTGCTCCCAGCCAGGCTCAGTTTCCCTGTTCTAGATCATAGTTCTAGCTCCCTGTTCATCTCAGAGCATTTTCATGATGTCTCTAAAGCTGATCTTCGTGGTTGGTCCAAATCTGAGACTTTCCAGGATTCTTGGACTGATTGTCTTTCCTTCTACATGGATATTCAACTTCAGGTTTCTGTTTTCACTCATTATTACCCACTTGTTATCCACTTTCTATTTCCCAGATAGTGACGCTTCTTTGTCTCCTGGTGTGTTCCTTTAGTACTTCTCTATCCCTCTCCTTGGAAAGGAGATAAAGAAAAACAAGCATATTTAATCTACTATATTTTTGAAACTTGCAGTACAGCATGTGTTGCTACAGGTTAAATCATCTGAGTGTCTGGACAATGCTGGTGGTACTACCACATATAAACTCAATAAACACCCCCCACCTACTTTTCTACATTTTTTAGTTTATTAACTTTGTTCTTTGTCTGTTGCACACACGTGTATGTAACAAGCCTTCTGAATGCTTTCCCTGCCTAACCTCTATCTCCCTTACATCCATACCAACCCCAGACCCATTCTACCAGTTCTTTTCGCAAATTCATGACGTTGGGTTTGGCTTTGTGACCCGTTTGCTTTAACTAAGCGTTTTAGGAAACAAAGCACCAAGGAGGTTCTTTCTCAAGTAGTTTGGAATCAGTCCACTCTCACCTTTTGCTCTGCAATTTCTCAGCCTCTGCATCACTCCAAAAAACAAGGCATTTAAGAAAGGGTGAGACTGTGAGTAAGCTCTGGAGAGCCTGTGGCACCTCATTCAGAGGAAAGAACACACTGAGCAAGCTTGTGACACACATCGCTAAGGACACTAATGAGAAAGTCACCAGCATAAATAAGAATGGCGTGGGTGAAAGCATGCACTAATACTTTTCTCGCCAATCATTTCATCGATGGCATTTTAAATTACCATTTATGAAACTGTAATTATGATATGTTTTTACGTTGCATGTGTTTTTTTTCTTCCAATACTGTGAGAATCATTTGTTACTTTTCTACACATGTTAAGAATTTTACCCTCTCTTTTCACACGTTTAAGCATATTTTTTATGAAATCTTCCAGAAATAATGTCTCACTTTTTATCATGTTTTATTAGACATTTATATAGAATGTTAAGGTCAAAATTTTGTAAGATTTTAATTTATTTGTGGATGACAACATTTCAGGAAGTTGAAAAGGAGTATATGAAAGACAGTATTCCTGTCTTTACTGTAGTTAATGAGATCCAGGGACAGAGATGAAAGGAATGGGTTTCCTTTTGTGTTTGCACAAGGATAAGATGAGAAATGGAAAAAAAATAGGCAAAATCGGCCAATTCTTTTACTTACAAGTCTATTTTATAGGTTCAGAATACTTATGATCTCCTGGCCAATTTTATAACAGAAGCGTATATCCAAATTGATTTGAAGGGAAAGATTAGTCAGGAGCATCAATAAGGGAGCAGAGATGGCAGCTTTCCCCTCAGGCACTCTCAAAAGTCAGAGCAGAGCTAAAAATAGATGTTGGCAATGGTCAATGCTGAGCTCTTCCCACAGGCACACGCTCCCATTCCCCACGCCTGGGTAGAGCGCCGCCTCAGACCATGCAGTGACCAGCTCTCTCTGTCACTTCTGTACTCAACCATGTTAGCAAAGATTCCCCTGGTTCATACCTGGATTGAAAACAAAGCTGAGAATGAGCTGTTTTTGATTTAAGAGAATGGATTTGGACTCTAATGTGTGTTGGGTCTCCTTCCCTCTGTTCCAAAATCATGAAAATACCCTGTAATTATTTAAATGGAATCTGTAAAATGATTACAAGGAGAGATGCTAAAAATGAGAGGGAAATCTGGGAAGCAGGAATCCAACTGTCTTCCGAAGTTGAGTTGCCTTCACAGTTGAGCACGGCACAGCTGGTGCCAAGCCTGCACTGACTACTTTAGGTTGGCACAGGAGATGACTCCACAGTCAAGGAAAGTCAAAATGGTGAAAAACATGCTACAGACTTACCGAGCTGTTCTACCCACATTCCACAAAACATGAATAATTGAATAATCACAATCCCTTTATTGTAAATCCTTCTCAAATTCATTAAGAGGTAAAGAATAAAATCTGGGAACACTTAAAAATATACCGGCTAATACAATAAGAACATAGAACAATGAATCACGAAGAAGAAAATTTGAAAATCGCCATTAAAACTTATGAGATTTAGTGACATAATTACTGTAGGAAAAAGAAAACAAAAAGTTACCTACATTGAATAGAAGGGGAAAAAACAGCTAAGGAGAGAATGATGTATCAGAATAATGTAGCAGAAAAATGTGAAAAGCAAAACTCTGAAGGAGGGGTTGGGAGACATGAAGAAATAGAACCAGAAAGTCCAACAGTCCATATGTTACTGACTCACAAAGGAGGCTGCATGGACTCTGTGACATAGAGAAGTAACATTTAAAGAGATAATGTTAAAGAATTCCCCAGAGAAGAAGATGCGAATATTCAGGTTTAGAATACCTTCAGAGTACTAAGTAAGAAATACAGTGACCAGTAGAAGGTGAAGCTTTTGAAGGTCAAGACTAGAGTAAGTACAACTTTTTAATTTTTTAATACTTTTATTAGTTGCTTGAGAACTTCATACGTTGCATGTCAATCATAATCATTCAACTCCTCTCTGATTCATACATCCCATTCCATGTCCACCCAACTTTGTGTCCTCACTATTTTAAACCCATTGAGTTCAATTTGTGCTGCTTGTATACTCTTGGATATATGTATATATACATATGTGTGTGTGTGTGTGTATACATATATATATATATATATATATATATATATGTATGTATATATATCCTGTGTATATGACTATTCATGGGAGCATGGTCCACTTACCAGGAGCCTCACCATTAAGAGAACTCTATGTCTGTGTCTATGTCTATGTCTATGTCTATATGTCTATGCATATACCTATGCCTGTGTCTATGTCTATGTATCTCAGATCTCTCTCTATATATATCTCTACCTCTGCCTCTACCTCTACCTCTGCCTCTACCTCTACCTCTACCTCTACCTCTACCTCTACCTCTACCTCTACCTCTATCTCTATCTCTCCTGGCAGTTATCAGTTATCAATAGCTCCTCAGCTAGGGGTGGAACTCCAGGGTCCCCTCTCCCCTACATGCTTGGATTTTGTCTGACTTAATATTGAATTAGACTGCACGCCATCACGATTGCTGTGAGTTCATATGTGCAACTTGTCTGTTGTGTTCAGAAACCACGTTTCTTTATAATATTAAAGACCTCTTAAAATTATACTCTGATTAACTGAATTTCAAATATTTTAAAAGTTGCACACCACTTTCAGTAGAAAAACAGATTACATGCACTGTGAACATTATAACATATATACTAAAGTAGTAGTGATTAATGCCTATGCACAGCACAAGAAAGCATAGAGAAGCTATTAGCAGGAGAATCAGACACCTGCCAGTCAGGAACACAAGCCTTTTGTGTTACAGCATTTTAGTACCAAGGGAAATGTACATCTTTCGCAATCATCCATTCGGGAATGTGTGAGAAGATGCTTAGGAAGACACAAACTGGATTAGAGATGGAAAGCACAGAAACACCAGAAACTCAAACTATTTCCAATAGACACAGTAGAATGAGTACAACAACTTCTTTTGAGATGGTATAGCATATTTATATCTTCCCCAATTTATATGATGAAATATTAACCCTTGGTGCAATGACATCAAGGCTAGGAACCTTTGGGAGTTCCTCAGGACACAAGAGTGAAATCCTTGCAATAGGATCTGTGTCCTTTTTCAATGGATCTTAAGAGTTCTCTTGCCTCCTTTATGCCATGAGAACAAGGAGGACTTGGCTGTCTGCAAGCAGAAGAATCTTCCTGGAACCCAGCCTTGCTGGCACTGTAATCCCAGACTTCCAGCCTCTGGACTACCAGTGATAACATTCTCGTTGTTTTATGTTACTGTGTGGCACTCTGTCACAGCAGCCATAACTGACCAAGACTGAGGAGATGAATGTTTGAGTAGAGGACCATTCAGTCCTTTACAACCAGTTCCAAAAGATTTGGATAACGATCTCATACACGTGTTTCTCCAAGTTTATTTTGTTCATAATTTTAATGCACTGTTTTCAATTTAGTTTCCATTAGTTTTATGTTACTAAATGTTGTTAGTGGCTTCATTAGTGACTTTGATAGAATATTTTTTAAAAGAATGATCCTCATTCTTTTAAAAAATATTCTATCAAAGTCACTAATAACTGCAGCTTGGCCAAACCGGCAGCCATTAAACTGTCCAGCTGCTCACATACTGTCCATTGTGTTGTCTCACAGGCATTACAAGTGCATTTAAACTGTTCCTCTGATCATAACTTGTTTCCCTACCACCTTATGATCTGACCTTTGATTCATACACTGTTTCTGCTCCCCTGGTAACTGGATAGAGATGAAATGTCAAACACATCTTTAGATAGAATGGATTATAAAAAAGTGATTCTGGATTTCTCATTTGAACCAGGACTGGAAGCAACTTTATATTGCTGTTGTAAACATCTCATTTTGGCCTTCCTGAATATGATGACTCTAGGAGCTGCTGTCTTACTTGGCTGTGACAACCACTACCTAAGCTTGATATCCTGTGGGAAATTTAGGCTGAGTGCCTGTGTGTTCTTGAGGCACTCCCAGGCTACAGAAACAGGTTAACAGCATGAGTTCTTCAAGACTTTAAGGACTTTGGATAGAACAAAGGTATCAGTGACAACAACATACTTGCTTCTTGAGTAGATTTAGTAGCTAAATTAAAATTGACTTCGTTACTAGAAAGTATAGATATCTAGAACTGAATTACACCAGCTCGATTTCTAACGAGTCTCCCTTATAAGAGGAACCATAGTGGCTGTGGAATATGATTGATTTTTGCCTCAGCACTGGACTGATCCACTGCTAAGATGAGGAATGGCATAAGCTGATTATATCAGCCTTTGCCACATATGGTTTTGAAGGCAGACCATGCTATAAACTGTTTGATTTGAAATATAAAATATGTATTTTTGTTGAAAATGAAATAGGTTCAGTTTACAATACATAGTTTTTTTTTCTTTAAATGTGACCTTGATCTGATGCTGTTCCTTGTGCAATATGTTGAACTCCGCAATTAGTTCCTTGTTGAATCCCTCTCTCTCTTCTCTTCTATGATGCTTGAACTCAATGACAGGCACAGAGTCCATGCTCAGTGAATGGTTAACATTTGCTCGATTATACAATTAATGAAGGAAAGCCTTAAGTTGGGTACAAGGAAAGCTGGTGAGAAGAGGTGTGACTTTTGACAGTCAATCAACACAGTATTGCTTGCAGATGTCAAGAGAATCTGAAGATACATTGGGAACTTACTGGATGGAAGTGCCTCTGATGGAATGGAGTAGAGCTTTCTACAGAGTAGTTAGAGATAAGGGTATTGCCAGTCTTGAAGTCATGGCATGCTAGTAGCATTAGCCCGATGTTGGTATGCAGTCAGGACTTAGCAGCATGATGCTAGTTTGACATGACCCATACATTTTATTCATATGAATTTAGCATTCTCCCACAATTAGCAAGACTGAATGGGACTTGTACTCTTGATTTGCTGTGGTATCATTTGTGCTTCTAAATTTTGTCATTGATCTGTCATTTCTGTTTACTTGGATGGAATATACATCTAACTCTGATGCATGCACACAGGTTTCTCTGCCACTTTTATGTGGGTGATATTTTGGTAGTATTTCTGAAATTTTAGAGAGAGTTTTGTTTTTAATTTTGTCTAGTCTATTGCCATTTACACTGGGACAAAGTGGGACATGAATCCTTCTAACCTGTTTAAACACTACAGTGACAGGAAATCCATCTGCTGTCATTTGTCTTTCTTTGTGGGATCCAAGGCTTTGGATAGGGGTATAGTCCCTCCTCCCCCCTCAAAAGGAAAAAGAGAAATTTAAATATATAGCTTGTTATTCTTCTATTTAGCTATTTGAAAGTATAGCTGGCATCATAGTTACTTTTGTCTTGAGATAAATTATAGAAATACATACTCTAGCCAGGCAGTGGTGGCACACGCCTTTAATCCCAGCACTCAGGAGGCAGAGACAGGTGGATCTCTGTGAATTTGAGGCCAGCCTGTTGTACAGAGTGAGTTCCAGGACAGCCAGGGTTAAAACAGAGAAACCCTTTCTCAAACAAACAAACATATACTCTAAATATTAATATATCTATCAACTTAGAAATACACAGCTAAATTGGAGTATATATTACATGTCTGCAGCTAACTCTGTCAATATCTCTATATCAAGTATCTGTCTGACAGGGACAGTTTTCTATTAAATGTGTTTGTGGCTCCTAAAAATAAATGAAATTTATCTAAAAACAGATGCCTTTAGGTTTCCCTTCTAAAACCCTCTCCCCACTTAAAAAACAGTCTGTTTTTCTACTTTGGCGTTCCTTCATAGCACTAACAAAAGATTTCCAAGGGACGTTACCTTTAGCATGCACCGACACAGCCATCTCCGGGCTACCCTCGGCGAATCGCTGTTTCATCCAGCCCTTGATCTCAGCACATGCCGTATTACCTGGTACAGGCTTGGCATTCAATTAACATTCGCGGCATGAAAATCATTAAGCTTCCTTATTTTTTTTACTCAACTTTCTTTGTTACTGCTGAATGTCTGGTCCTCACTGCAAGTGATGTGTCACGTCTGTTATTCATTCTGGCTTTGTTTCTCCTTGTTGTCACACCTACAGTTGTATCTGCATTAATCCCGACTTGGTTTTCCACTTTTCTGTTTTCATCTACTTGTTTATTTCGCAAGCTGTTCCTTGTGTCTTTCATTCCTTCTGTATTTAATTCTTTAATTATCGAATTGCTCAAGCTTCAGGTATTTGAATCACCTGGAACTGTTTTACAAAGCAGTAAATTGGCCACCTCCTGACTCTCTCTGACCTAACTAATCTTCATCAGTATTGGCATTGTCAAGAGGAAGGGTGAAAACAATCTACGCGTGGCAGTTACACACTACACCAGGGACAACTCCCATTCAGGCCTTTTAAATTGCTTTTGTGTCTCAACCACACTTTGTACAATGGTGGTTGATTTTCCCGAAGCTGAACATTCCGTTTTCACCTTTTCTCTCCCCATTTCCCACGCATCTATACAGTTCCCCTTCGCACCAATAGCGGCCCTGTATTCCTATGATCTGTAAGTATTTTCTTACAACTATAGAATATTTTGGTGGTGGCGGGGAGGGTGAGATGGAACATCTTAGTGTATGAAATGGGAAGACGTAGTCTTTTTGTGTATCTTCAGTGACCTTCTTCCGCCATCCTGTAAATGGGTGATGTGCTATGTTGGGAGCTTTTGTGCACATTCCAGGCTTAAAAAGCCTGGATCTTATAGGAAGTATCTAAGTCAAAAACAGGTAGAAAGGCATTCGTGTAAAATAGTTTAAAGGTCAGACGAAATAGGGCACATTCAGGGTGCTATGGTGTTCTTGCAGGGCTCCTAAAAGTTGGACTGTGTGGGGGTTTCTCTGACCATTTTACCTGCCCTTGGGACCCTTTTCCTCCTGCTAAGCTCCCTCGTCCAGCCTTGATGTGGGGCTCAAGCCTGGCCTTGTCCCCTCTTGACACACCCTGTTTGAGTGTTATCCCTAGAAGGCCTGTTGTGTTCTGAGGGGAAGCAGGGGAGGGGGGACAAGGGAGATAGGAGGGAGCTAGGAAGAGTGGAGGGAGGGGAGGGGAGGGTCTGGATAAATTATATTAGAGAGGAAAAATAAATTTAATAAATAAACAAATAAAAATAGTTTAAAAGACAGAATTTTGAATATTTCCCACTTTTCCGAGAGTAGGGTTCTATTAAAGACAACCACTTTGAATAGGATTGGCTTCCCAGTAGTCAATGTGAGGCACGGATTCCCAAGAATGCATTCTCCCACAGGCTGTCCATTCCAGAGAATATGAATTTATGGGTTCTAATCACACACTGGAAAGTTCCTTGACCATGACATACTATTGGTTTCTTTGAGTATCCTGCCATCTTCAAGGCACAGGGCATCACATTGCAGACTATACCTATTGGAATCTCTGAAATGCATGTTTCCCTCTAATGTTAATAGGTTAGTCTTGTGGTTATAATTTATTATTTACAAAACCCCCACAAAATGTAGAGTTCTTGAAAAGGAATGGATACCAGGCTGTATAGATGTTAATAGTTTCTTAACTTGATTACCTAATAAAATTGATTATAGATAGTGTTTGCATTGACTTGAAATTCTTGTTAGCTTTTTCAAATGCTTTAAAATAATTCTCAAATATATTTTTACAGAAGTCACTTATTCCCCATAGATTCATCTGTGTAAATAATTGTATTTCCTGCCAGATAAATATACTGACATGTACCAACATCTCTCTAAGAAAGAAAATGATAGGAAGGTAATTTTCTCTAACTACCTAAGTACATTCTGGCATAACAAAGTACCATGAACGGAGTAACTCATACAATAGATTTGAGTTTCCTACAGTTTGGGAGGCTCCCAAGTCCAAGATCAAGGCACTGGTAGATCTGGTTTGGTGAGAGTCTACTTCCTAGCTCACGCCCATTGCTTCCAGCTCATGCCCATTCCTTTCTAGATCAGGCCCATTGCTTCCTAGCTCACACCCATTATGTCCTAGCTCACACCCATTGCTTCCTAGCTCACACCCATTGCTTTCTAGCTCATGCCCATTGCTTCCAGCTCATGCCCATTGCTTTCTAGCTCATGCCCATTGCTTTCTAGCTCATGCCTATTGCTTAACTACCTCATGGCCATCTCTTTGCCATGTCCTTCCATGGAGGGGACAAGCATATTTTTCCCAAGGAAAGAAATCTTTCTCAAGAGGGTTCTGATCTCAAACACTAAGCACCTGTCCCAACATCTTTCCTTTCAATACTCCCTCTGTAGGGATTGGGCTTCTGCATATTTTTGAGGGGCACAGAAACATTCAGTCAATAGGACTAAATAATAAGGTAATTCAGAGTTGGAAAATGTGTGTGTGTGTGTGTGTGTGTGTGTGTGTGTGTGTTTTCCAGAGTGTATGGTTATTTCAGTCTCCATTTATCCTTATAAGTAGTTTTCCATACTATTCTTACCTCTTTTAGGAAAACACTAGCCATTTTATTTTTGTATTTCATAACAGGATGTTTGGAGGAACAGGATTTAATGAAGTACAGTTGATAGCTATGTTTTCATTAGCTAAGCGGTTGCATAGAAATTTTAGACAGGATTCCAATAGCTTCCACAGAAGCTGACAGCATTTAAGATGTCATAATTCTATGGCTGTTGAGTGCAATAAGCAATTTCTCATTACCTATTTACACAGACACATCTTATATTCCTTCAGATCTGTGCTTAATGTAACTTTAATTACCATACTTACCTTGACTATTCAGTTTAAAATTGAAACACTCCTTCAGCATTTTTAACCACATTTACCACACTCTACACAGCAGTAAATTGTTCTCTGACCACTACACATATGCCATGGCACATGCATGGTCCTCTCCAAATATATAAATAAATGTTAAAAAGGATATGCTACAGTCTAAGTGTTTTCGACTTCCCTGTTTAGTTTATATGTGAAATAATAATCACCAAGATGAAGTATTAGAAGTAGGACATTTGGGAGATAAGTAAGTCACTAGAACTCAGTTCATGTGAATGGTAATTATGGTCTAATAAAGGGAAATTAGAGAGATCTTTTTCTTTCTATCATGTGAAGACACAAATGGAAGACGGCACATATGACCAAAAACCAGGATTTACTCAGGTTTATAGTCAGCTCACTCTTCATTATCACTGGCTGTCTGAGGAAAGAGTCTGATAGCACTTATAAGAAACCACAAGAATCCTTGAAGATGACAAATAAGTTCATTATCCTGATAATCACAATGTGTCCACAAGTACATATATGTGCACATGTACATAACCAAATTTTAACTGAATTCTATACTTTCCAAATATATTCATTTAATTATATGTTAACTATACCATAATTAACCTTATTAAAACAACAACATAATAAATGTGTTTTCAATTTATAATGTTTTAAACTTTATGATTAATTTATCAGAACATAATCCCATTGTAAAGATAGGAGAAACATTTACTAGGAAAATGCTTAGATAATCGACTTTAGCTGTTCTCACCACAAATAAATGGTTAAGTGACATAATGTGTGATACTTTACCTGATTTACATATCCTACAATATGCGAAGTCTTTGAAAGTTGCAGTGTACACCATTAATAGACTGTATACATTTCATTAGAGCCTAAGAAAAAGAAGAGAAAAGAAAGAAGATGGAATGGTCCAGAGATTTTGAGTTTGTGCTTTAGAATTGTGCGTTATATTGTTGTTGTTGTTGGTGGTGGTGGTGTTGTTGTTGGTGGTGTGTGTGCGTGTGTGTATGATTTGCATATGTGAGTATGTAGAAGCACATGCCATAGCTCATGTGTGGATGTCACATAACAACTTTCAGGAGTTGGTCCTGTGTTCCCACTATGGGTTCTGGCGAGCACACCCAGCTCATATAAGGATAGAACACCCAGATCTCTAGGTTTTACATGCAATTTTACATCCTGAGCCATTTCTCCAGCCCAGAATTTTGTTCTTTTAATTAAAATGCTTTTAAATCCCTGGTAATATCTGAGATAGTCTGCAATGTCTAAGAAAATCAGCCACCGTTGTTCAAATAAATATGTCTCTGCCCACACTGACCTTGAAGTAGAATATACAGAAATGTTCTCCAGTTAGAGGTGGAGAAGCTTGGGTGCAACATTGCCTTTGTGTATGCTTGTATGATTTTTAAATTTAGAGTTGGAATATGAATTTTCATTGCATTTTTTTCTGGAGGCTATGGCACATCAACTTAACATTACATACAAAAGCCTTTACATCATTTCATATGACTGTGTGTGTTGTGGGGCTGGGATCATTATCTACTTATTTTGGTTCTCTGAGATTAAAGCTTTAGTAATCTATAAAGTCTAGATCATTTTGACATATCTTCTGAATTTGGCCAAAAGCCAACCAGCTTCACATTGTATATTTTATATGGACCATTTTAAATTTTCTTCTTTGCACTTCTGTAGTATCTAGGAATTGATGCTTTTGAAATCCTGACACTACTGAGCTAAAGAGAATGAAGGGAAGGTGATCCAAATTTGTACAAGCAACATAGAAGGAATCAAACTGATCAAAATTTAGGAGTTGGATTGGCAATGGAAAGCTAAACTTGGTAGAAAAAAATCAGAGCTCAGTCTTTCTCCCCCTGCACACTCCTCCCTCCATTGTATCGTTTATGTTTAGTGTTAATGGTCAACTTGACAGGATCTAGAATAACCTAGGAAATGGGCCTCAGCCATACTTATGGGGAATTATGTTGATTAACTGATTTGGGAATACCCGTATTAAGGTGGTACCATTCCCTGGTAGAATTTCTGGATTGCTGAAAATGGAGAGAATAATCTGAGCAAGCATCCATTGTGGATGTGCAGTGTGACCAATTGCTTTAAGCTCCTGCTGCCTAGACTTCCCCACCATGATGAACTGCACTGCGAAGTGCAAGCAAGAATAGATACTTTCCTTTTTAAGTTGTTATGTTAGGGTATTTTATCGTAGCCACAGAAGTTAAGAAATTAAGATAGGGTTCTTGAGTTTATTCCAATCCTGAAAGTGATTCCCTTGAGAGGGATGCAAGACTTGGCTGACACGTGGCAGTCAATATCTCAGTGCTTCTCAATGCAGAAAGTTGGGTAAATATCATACTCCATGGGTCAGGAAAGCCTTTGGGACACATAAGTACCAACAAGAAAATTATATTTTACCTTACTATTCACTGAATCAGTTGATTATATCATTGAAAGGAAATTGCTATCTAGAAGCTCTCGAATAAAGCACCAAAAGTTAAAAGAAAAAAATTCCTGGGAGAGCTAGTTCTTAAGGTAAATTTCCCTGTGATATGCCTCATTGAGTGTGTTACCAGGTCATCTACTCATGCCAAGATTAGGGACAGATATTCAACATAAGATAAAAAGATCTCATGTCTATGAGATGAAACAAACGCTTCATTTATTTTTAGAAAAGGTTGTCATATGCCCCAACAATAATGGGGCTTTTTCCCCTTTGCATAAGCCTTTGAGCAGTTTAACTTTGTTGTCACAGTCGCTTTGTCTGTGTCGCTGTTCTGAGTGACGCGGTGGACATCAGGGACAACTCTGCTCTTCCTTTACAATAATAGGTACTCAGTCCTCTGTCGTCTTGAATTATTACCTCCCTTCTCAAACAGATAACTTGTATCACACTGGCCCGTGACTACCATGTGCCATTTATTCTACACATTTCTTCTTTTAAAGATTTGTCTTATTTTGAATTATGGCATGAGTGTGTTCCCAGTATAGATGCAGGAGCCATGGAGACCAGAAGAGGATGTGGGTTCCTTGGATGTGGAGTTGCAGGTGGTTGAGAATTTTCTGATAAACATTCTAGAATGAAGCTTGGGTCCTCTAAAAGACGAATACGTGCTCTTAACCTCTGAGGCATCTCTCTAGACCCTATTCTGCACATTTTCTTACCGGAGAGAAGTAACTGCCTTACACATATCCGTCTCTGGAGCTCAATAGTAATTAAATATTTCTTTATTTATTTCAACTTTTAACTGAGATGTCATGGAGTACCTAGTGGTACGTGAAAGCCTTGGGCCTTTGGTGCCGTATGATGAATGTCCTCTGGGGTAAAATCGTGCATCTGCCATGTATCAAAAGAACATTTTGTTTCTAAACTTCACCTGATGTAAACACTGTGAGGTCACCTCCAGACTGGAGATGAAGATACAGGCTCATACCCTTGTGCCATTAATTTGTGACAGAGAGAAGCAAGAGCTCCCACTCTCCTTTGTTAGATAGCCTCTTGTTCCTCGTGTTCCTTTTTTCTGCTTCTATCCTTTTCAAAGTCCATGCCACAACCTAGTTCCTCTACGTTCTCCTTGAATATCTATTTGTTCACCTCTGCATGTGGAATCCTTGACTTGAGAGAGGAGAATGGATGAGTACTTTCAAACCCTCTCCCTGTACCTTACGCAGGAGGATCTGCATACAGTCATCAGAGGTCACTCAACAACCTAGGAGACCTGTATCCACATGTGTCAACATTTCTTTCCAGTGGTTTGTTCTGCGAAAGTGGAAGAAAAATGGGAAAAACAGGAAATAGCTTTTCTTTTCCACTGGAGAACTGAAGTTAGGTGTGCCTTTGGGAGAAATTTCTTGTCTGCTTTCTTCATATTAGGCTTGCAAAAGATATACAAACTTTGAGCAGCTCTCCTCACAGACACTTTCATCAGCTTCTACCCATGGAAGTTCATCCTGAAACTATTGATGGATATAAGGTTGCACTTTAATTCTCAGTTGATTGAAACTTGCTAATTAAAACTGCATGTCCTTTCTTTTGGAGACCTTTGAAAAGCAAGGTGTAGACACTTTTTTAGAGATGATCTCACAGCTGCCCAGCTGGAAGCTCTAGTGTCTAGGACGCTATAAATGTTAATTTGCTACCAATTCTACCTTGTCAGAAAACCAGCAGGCTTTTGGCTCTTTATGTCAGTTTTTTAAAGCAGCAGCATTCTAGGCCTGACCTTTTCCTTACTTGCACCAGACTCCTCAAGATCTGGGTTCTGGAAAACTCAAGATGAAATCAAGGGCAGGTTTGAAGAATGAAAGAAGATGCTGTTTCTTAGTTGTACAGGCATTTTCTTTCCCTTCAGCATCTCTGTATGTAGAAGTATCTGCCATAATGTTGCTCTCTTTTGTACTGCTCCAAAGAAAACCATGGACTTCTTTAGAATTGAAATGATGAAAGGAGTCCATTTAAGGACCCTTTCTCTAGAAGAGGAAGGATTACTCAAATGTATGGCTCAACAAACATAGTTAGTGTTCTGCTTATACCCCTTTTCTCTCCAGGGACTTTTCAGTGTAAGAGTTGATGATTGAATGGGGGTGGGAGATGACCAATGTTCATTTTAACCAATGTTAAAATGAAACTGAGAGGTAAATATTACAACCTCTGTAATTCCCAGATGAGACAGCTGTGGGCATGATCGTTTGTCCTCAGTAGGATACAGCCTGGCTCAGTCTCACAACCTGCTCCATAGAGCCTTGGATTGGTTTCATTCCTTTCCCAGCCTTGCTTCCCTACCTCTTTCTTCTTGCTATCAGGGTCATCTAACACATAAACTAGATGTACAAAACCTTAGTAAGCTCTGGGAATGCAGTATGATCATTCAAGAGCAGCATACAATAAGAATTTACTTTCATGTCTTAACGTGGAACTATTTTATACTACTGATAGGTGTAGAAGAATCTGTAAATGATTTAAAAATCTGGAAAGCTTTCCCAAAACTTAGTCAGGGCCTATCCTCAAAGACTCAGCTTCTTAATCTCATCATCATCAGTCTTTAATCACTCATTAAATTTTTTCTGACGCACAATATGAAAGTCATTAATGGAGATTGCTATTGAAAATATCCATATCCGTAAGTATAATTTTTCTATTTATAAGAAGTAGGTTAGTTGCTGATGGGAGTGATAATATTCATAAAGAGTTGAATGAGAATAAATAATGTAATGAATAAGAATGATGAAGAATAAATGCTAAAATACAGCATGAAAATAGAGACAATACACACTACAGGAATTCAGAGAGGAGGACATGGGTATCACAAAAAATGCCCTGAGTAAGGAGCAATGATGGTTTTCATGAAAAGGAAACCTTCCAGATACAGGAAGCAGGTATGAATTTGGATCTCACTGAAATGAAGGATTCTTTTAGGGGATCGTTGAATTAATAACCATGTATACACAGTATCCTTAGCTTTTAGATATCTACCTATCATCCGTTAACCTTCTATAGAGTCATTTGGGAAGTGATAACCTCAACTCAGGCCATCACATTACCCTGCAGACAGATCTGTGGGATATTTTCTTAATTAATGATTGATATGGAAAGTCTCAGCTCCATGATGGTCAGTCCATTCTTAGGCAAGTAGTCCTGGGTTGTGTGAGAAAGCAGACTAAAAGCCTAAGCAGAATTACCTCATGGCCTCTGTTTTGGTTCTTGCCTCCAGGTTTCTGTCTTGGCTTTCCTCAATGAGAGCCTGTCGGAGAACCATATAAACCACACAACACTTTCTTCCTCAAGTTGCCTTTGGTGATGGACTTTATGACTGCAATAGAAAACAAACTAACATGCTATTTAACAACTACCTACCCAGTATTTTTTATTATTGTTTACAGTGCTAGTGAATGAATCCAGGATCCTGAAAATGTTGGGCAGGTACTTCACCTTCAGACACTACTCCTAGTTTTAGAAAACTGCCAAACTAAAGTGTTTGCAAAGCATATATGCTTCTCTTTCTTGTTCTCTTATTCTCATTTAAAGCAAGGTAGTCACACTCATTCACTTTCTCATTCATCCATCCATTTCTAACTTGCTCTTTTAAAAGCCGTATGCTAGTTTTTGTTTCTTGGCAGACATATAAAGGAGACAAAAGCATGACTCTAGACATGGCTGATTGAGAAGCTGAGGAAATAAGAATGGGACTTAAATTTGGAGATATATTACACTTGCTTATTTGTTAACTTTTCTGGAAGGCTCAGCGCAGGCTACCCTGAGCCTGTTTACCAGTTCTTTATTGTTTGCAATATGAGAAGTTGTACGTCTTTGACTGATTCTCAGACACTGTCTGTTTTCTCTATTACATTTGATGCCTATTGTCATCAATTCCCAAGGAATTGTCAAAGAATAATAGCTAGTTTTTAGTGGCTTGTCTGGGATGTGGGGAGTTAGCAGGCTCTACAAAGTCAATACGCCTATTGAGTTGTCTGTAGCCTCATCCTGTTCAAGGAGGGTGACCTTTTCTCCTTGTTAAAGTTTTCCTGTCTTGAATCAATCATGGAAAACAGGTTCCAAAGGCCAGGCAAGAGCACCTTGTCCAATGCATTGATCCCAAAGAATCTTTGATGCTTGTTATGGGCCTGGACCTACCGAAAAATGTGATCTATGAACACCATGTTTCACCCTTCAGAGCCTTGGTTACACTGGGGCCTAAGGAGAAGCATCTCTCTGTTTCCTTCCTTGTCTTCTAAAGTTTTGGTGTATGAATGGTTGGTGACATTTGCGCTGGCATGGGACACATCAGCCAACAACAGGAGAACGCTTCTGAATCTGCACTTAATTTATTCACAGCACAGAACGCAACCGGACGATGATGGCAAGTTAAGGCTTTGCCTTAAAGAGACAACTGTTCACCTCCCAGCTCCGGAGGGTTATGCTAGCTTTACTTCTCTGCCTTACCTAAGCAGATACCAGAAGAAATTATGGCTTTGCGCTGACATATTATCAGGTCCCTTATGGTCTCCTCCTCCTCCTCCTGTTATGGTCTTTGGGCTGTTTCAATACCTATTCTCCCTTTAATGGTGGTAATTTCATACAACAACCTTTCAAGCAGGACCTCCCACATGGTTTAAAATAAGAGGCCATTCAAATCATATGTATTCCATGGAACTGACTCTTAGTTCCATAGTGCTGATATTAAACAAGGTCTCTAAGTGCACTGGCCTTGTTTCTAAATACCCTGACCTATGGCTTTCTTTGCTTCCATCTTCTCCCTGAAGACAGCAGTTTTTCGGACCCTGAAAATTATATAGCACACATATCTGATATCTCCCAAAAAACACATTGCCTGATTGTTTGCCCTTAGCTTTTAAGGATATCTTGGCCTTGTCTTTTTTTCCCAAATTATTTTTCTTCATTCATTTCAAATACCATTGGATCTTTAACATTAGCTAATGATCATCTCTTTCATAGCCTGCTTTTCTGGTAACTTGTTAATGCTTAGCAATGAGAAGAAAAGGGCAATAGCTCTATTAATATAAGCAAATTGATTCATAATCAGACATGAACCAGGAACCGGGTAAGAGTTTTACAAGCACTAAAGGTTAATAGAACCATTATCCAGCCTGATTTCCAAACCACCCTGCATGAGGTTTTCTGACCTCCACCCCCAGACACGCAACCATTGCATAAGAGCTTTGGGAATGGGTGGTATGTGGGTGGGAGTTATTTCTGAACATTAATAGCTTTTTCAAGTATTGAACAATTATTACAGCACCCCTACAATGTAATCCCAACTACATTCACAATAAAGAAATTATATAGTTAATTTAGCATTTATACAGAAGATTGGCTCTCAAACGAAAAAGCTTATTCAGTCAAAACTAGCACTTTGTGTTTCCGTGGGGACTTTTACACAGACTCCATTTGTCAGTGGGAAATATCCATGTAAAGATATTTTTTTGGAGGTGAGTAGTTGAGTCATTTAACCACCCAATCAATTTTTAAGTGAACAGCCAGCTGGATAAAAGCCATACCTTCCATTACCTGCTAAATAAGTCAGTATGAATGTGATTGACAATCAACTGTCTTCCAAATCCAAAGAGACCTTGCAATGGCCTCTGGATGTCAGTTCACTGATGGGAAGGAACCAAACAATGCCACTCCCTACTCACTCCATGAAACATTCATTCTGAGTCCTTCTGAATTGCAATTTCACCTTCTTATCCTCCCTTCCACTACGTCTGGTGCTACATTTCACTTTTTGGTAATTTCACTTCATTGATCTCTTTCTCAGAGAAGACTAAGATGACACATTTCACACATTTTTGAAATCTGTTTCCAGGTGAGGAGACTGGGTGGCAGATGCTCCCATAGACGTCTAGACAGCCTGCACGGTTCTTTACCTCTGAATTCTTTCCTTGCTTTCATCCCTTTCCGGTGTTGCTTTCATTCCTTTTTTGTCTTACCATGTGTGACAGTGGCATGCACACATGCCCATCAGAATAATTTCTGTTATGGGAACCAGGATGGTCTGACTTATGTGTCCTTCATAATGAGAGAGCCTCCACACTGGATATAATAAATTGGTACTTGAAAATAGACTGTCACCAGGAATTATTCCCTGCAATGCAATAAGCAGGCTTTGTTATAAATTCAGTCGACAGGATCTTCAAAGCCACAAATCACAGTTGACCTTCCCCCTTGTTGACTGTGCTCAGCACTTTCATATAAAAAGCATACTCTGCTCAGGGCAGTGGATTTAGATTCTCATTAGTGAAGAATTTTTCTGGAGATACTTCCAGAGACCATATTTACATATTTACACATTATTTCCAGTTGTCTGTGTTGATGAAAGTTCATCAAATAAGCTCTCCCTTTCACTAAAAGAACATGAGCCAATTATTACTTTTCCTCCGTTTTTCTTCTTTAAAACAGAACAACACCCTGAAGTACTCTAATGATTGCCAGAATAAAAATTCATACTAGCAGCAAATCTTTCTAAGAAGCTTACAGTATGACACCATAATCTAAAAGCTCATTAATAGCTTTGGCACAACTTCTCGGGGAGTAATTTGCTTTTACACATATATAACGGACTTCAGTCTATGGTAGCTATTTAAAACAGAACTGGCCATTTGATAATTTGTGTTATTATCTGTAGCTACAGAAATGCTGCCTGAGATGTGTTTTCCTGTATTAGTACATATCTGCGTGTGCCATGACTTCACTGGATTATAGAACCTGAGGTATTTGTATAAGTAATAAGAATAAAATAAGAACTGTGATTTCTGCCAGTTGCTTTTCTGTGCCTGTGATTAAATGCCATGACTAAGAGTAACTTATAGAAGAAAGAGCTTATTTGGGAATTAGAGGGATGAAACCGCCTTGGAGGGGACAGATGAAAACAGATGGCAGGAACAGGAAGAGCAGGAAGAGAGGTCACATTCTCAACCGCAAATATGAAGTAGAGTGACTTACTCGGTGTTGGAGTGATGCGACAGGCTCTTGAAGCCTGCCTCCAGTGACCTTCTCCCTCTGGAAGGCTGCATCATCTCCTCATACAGTGGGACCAGCCGGGAACCAAATGTTTAAATACTTGCACAAGTGAAGGACATTGTCATACAAACCACCATAGGTTTATAGTTCACCAAGAAGAATTTAGTTCACTCGGAGACACAATTGGCTAAAATACTCATATTCCTAAGAAAGGTTGAAGAGGTGGCAATAGAGCTTAATGGATAAAGGTGCTTGCAACCAAGCCTGATTACAATAACTAGGATTGGTATAGAACCCATAGGGTGGAAGGAGTCCATTCCTGCAAGTTGTCTTCTGACTTTGATAAGGGTAGCTGTGGCATGTATTAGAGCCCCCTCCCCACTAAGTGAATAAATAATAGTATTAAAAATAAAAAAGAAACTTAGGGCATCTGGGGACATGTGGATACTCTAATCTGAGGGAGAAACCTACACTCAAAAGGAAGCACCTTGCAATCATCAGACAAGTAACCTACTGAGTACTGTGTAAGAAATATTGCACAGCTGAGCAGTGGTGATGCACGCCTTTAATCCCACCACTCGGTAGGCAGAGGCAGGCAGATCTCTGTGAGTTCAAGACCAGCCTGGTCCACAGAGTGAGTTCCAGGACAGTCAGAGTTACAGCAGAGAAACCCCGTCTCAAAACAAAAACAAAAACAGAAAACAACAAAAAGAAATTGTATGCAGTATTATTGTCATCACTGTTAACCTCCAGTTATGCTCACCGTTACTGGGTAAAATTTAAGTGAAATCACTGGCCTAGACACAACTAAAACAACTCAAGAAGAAAGTACACCCAAAGCCTGTTCTGCATTTTATTAATTTTTCACATTTCAAGAGTGATCCGACTAACAGAATGAAAAGCTCAAACACAGTCATGAGACAGCAGCATAGCTCTGGAAAAGGATCCAACCAGAAAGGCTTAAAAGTAAAGCTAAACGATAACCATGAATTCTCAGACAAATGTGTTATTTTTTTAAGCACAATCACAGGTTGTTCTGATACTTCTATGTGGTTATGTTCTGTCTGTACTTCACCTAGCCTACCCTAAAACACTTTTCGAAAGATGTGATAGTTTGTTTTTATCAATGTATAGCAGTCCCTTAAGGAGAAGACTTAGTTCAGACATCTCCCTCAGACTTCCCAGCACTGTGGTGAGCGTCTGTGTGGCTGTTCTGCCCTCTCTTCTGTGCAGTGAATACAGGGGATGCTTACTAAGTCTCATGCTCTGACAGTCTCACAACTGACTCTATGTCAAACTGGATGTTGAGGATTCCGAATCTGAACATACGATGCCCTGTGTGTCATAAAATCTGAAGTGTTTCAAACACCGAGTTGACACCACAAATTGAAAATTCCATACCATGAGACATTTATGAACAGCGTCATTAAAATATTGCATAAAATTACTTTCAGACTAAGTACATACTGTTGATGACCACACTATCATGGCAGTGCAAGTGGCTGCTTGACAAGGTCCGGCTGCTGCAGGCCAGGAGGTCAAGGTCATGACCTTTCATCACTACTCTTTGCTGTACAGCTGCTGATAGTCTCATCGATCATGGTGTCTGTTTTGCTTGTTAGTAAAAGTAAAAATAATCTTTAATTCAGCTCTTACTAACTGGGAAAGGGACACAATATAGAAAAACAGGGACATGTAGAATTTAACACTAAAAATAATAGTAACAATCTTACGGGCCTTCAAGTCCTAAGCATAGATGACAGTTGTTTAATGTCTAATATCCCTGCCCTGATAATTCACAGAGAACAAGGGGGTTGTATTATAAAGTTATTTCTGGCACAAAAGGCACTGATTCCCCAGTAAAGACAGGGGCCAAGGGGCCTAGATACTTTTGCTTCTACCTTCATTTTTATATACACACAGGGTTCTACGTGACTTTCTGGAATCTAGGAACCACGAATGAAAGAAAGCACCGGTTTTCTTTCTGAGACCGGCTTAATTGGCTTAATGCGATTGTCTCCAGTTGCATCCACTTGAAGGCAAATGACACGGTTTCATTCATCTCTGTGGCTGAAAATCAATCTGTTGTTTAAATAGGTCACATTTTCTTCATCATTTTTCCGTTGGACACCTACCTGGGTTGGTTCCATATTTTAGCTATTGTAACCAGTGTTGCAATAAACCTTGATTGCAACAACCTGTGATATATTAAACTGAAATACTTTTGGGTAAATATCCAAGAGTGGTAAAATGCTGTAAGATAGACCTATGTGTGGATTTTTTTCTTTCTTTTTAAAAGTAGTTTTTGAAATTAAAATATAATTACATTGTTTTTCCGTTCTCTTTTCTCCATCCCTCCCATACTTCCCCTTACTCTCTCTCAAATCCATGGGCTCTGTTTCTTTAATTGATGTTTCATATATATGTATATGTGTGTGTATATATATATATATTCATAATATATAAAAACAGCCTGCTCAACTCATAGTTTTTAGTTTTTACACATTCATAGTGGTTTTCATAGAGATTGGACCAGCTTACATCACCACCAGTAGTGTTTAAGGATTTTATTTTCTCCTCATTCTCCCCCACATCTCTTCTTATTTATTTGCTTCATGGTATCCTGATTGGCTTAATGTAAAAATTCAATTCAACTGAGTCTTGATTTACATTCCTCTGATGGCTAGTTAAATGAAACACCTCATCATATGTTTGCTGGCCGTTTCTGTTTCCCGTCTTGTGAACTGTCTGTTCATTTCATCAGATCTGGCTTGTTTGTTTTCTTGTCGTGTAGGTTTTTCTTTGTAGATTCTAGATATCAGTCCCCTGTCACAGGGAGAGCAAGCGAAGGCTTTCTCCCATTCTATAGGTTGTCTCTTCACTCAACTGTTTCTTTGCTGTTCAGAAGTTTTAGATTCCATGAGGTCCCATATCTCTTTTGTATTTATTTCCTGAGTAACTAGGCTCTCTTCAGAAAGTCCTTTCCAATGCTACATCTTGAAGTGTTTTTCCTAATTTTCCAGTAATAGTAATACTAATATAATACTAAGATTCCAGTAATAGTGTCAGAGTTTTAAGGTTTATATCAAGGTCTTTGGTACATTTGAGGTTGACTTTTGTTCAGGATGAGTGATAAGGGCCTAGTTTTATAATTCTTTATATGGATATCCAATTTTTCCAGCACTGTGTGTTAAAGGGGATGTCTTTTTTCCAACTTGCATTTTCAGTATATTTTTCAAAGATTGGGTAGCCATAGTTATATGCCTTTTAATATAATATTTTAACTAATTTCTGGATAATTTCACACAGCATATTTTGATAGTATTCACCTCTTACTGCTCCCCTAACTTTTCTCAAATCCATATCCCATTTCTCCACCTACTCACAACTTCTTTAAAAAAAAATAACTCACCAAGAACAATTTGTGATGCCCAAATAGTTACTCATGGGTGCAAGGCTATTCACTGAAGTTCGACTCGTTGATCATGGAAATAGAATCAAGAACCCAGATATAAATCCATATTCCTACAGTCACCTTTTTTTTTTTTTTTTACAAAAATGCCCAAAACAGAGTTTCTCCACCTTCCTCAATACACTACCACTTCCCTATAGATGCTTGATACCCTGGGCATCATTGAACGCTCCTAAGGTAGTTTTTTAAAAGTACGTATTTTTATTCATGTGCCTGTGTATGTGTGCTGATGGAGTGTATGTGTGTGTATGAATGCAGATGCTCAGGAGTCCAGAAGAGAGAATCTGATTCTCTAGAGCTAGAGTTACAGGTCATCGTGAGCCATCCATCATGGGTACTGGGAGATAAACTGGCATCCTTTGCTAAAGCACTATGCTCTCTTATACACAAAGCCATCTTTTTGGCCACTAAGGTAGTTTTTTAAACTTTTTTTCTCTCTTTAAATATCTCAGAATGACCGATTGGAGAAAGTCTCAGTTCTGATGAGTTTGATGGCACTGGCATATGCTCAGTAAGGTTGACATTAGCTCTTCTTTTTAAAAAATTATTTTACATATGTGTTGTGTGCGTGTGCACATATGTGTACATGCGTGCCTGTGCATGAGTGCACAAATCTGCAGTCAAGCATGAGTGGAGGTCAGATAATAACTTGCAGCACGTTGTATTCTTCCAATACGTGGGTCCTCAGGATCAGACTCAGGTCACCAGACTTGTTGGCAAATATTTGTACTCACTACACCCTCCTGCTACTTAATTTCTATTTTCCAGATTTTGCCTTCCCAGTTAGCTTGAGGGAATGTAAGAAGAGAGACAACCCAGCAGGGCTGTCTCTGGGAAAGCTAGTACTTGACAAATGCCCAGTAAACAAGTTAATGGAGTCTTGAGATCTTAGTATCTATCTTAAAATTAAGCTTGAAGATATGGAATATCATCATTTTGAGATTAAATGTTATTACATATTACTTGGGGAAATCTAAATTACAACAGCATAAAAAGTATATTTCTTCCTCACACTTAAAAAATGTGCAGAGACTAGTATAGTTCAGGTCTTGAATGCTATCTCTGTGGTATCTTCAGGTACCAAAATTCCTTCTTTTTTTTTTTTTGACATTATTAGTACATGGTATCCACATTAGGATCACTCCATCAGACACGACAGTTGTGTTCCAAGGACACAAGGAACAAGGAAAGGATGTGCATTCTTCCATCTGATGACTTCCTGAAATATTTAGATTGATATCTTCTAAAAAATTCAGATAACACACAATTTACATCTCTTAGATGGAATTTTCCATTTATAAGCCTTGCTTATTTTTTTGTCTATGATATTACACCTTAAAATTTGAGGTTTCTGTACTAATTTGGAAAGGAAAAATTAATATTAGGTAGGAAAATAGTAGGGCTTGCCACAGAGAAAAATAGGAACAATCCTTGAACAGTTATTCTTTAGCAACATTTGTTTTCTTGTGGGAAAATTTTCACTCACGATTCATGTAAGAAATGGAAGTATGCTTTGCGTAGCTCACAGGAGGTACAGAACACCTGTCTCCCTTGGACAAAAATAGAATGTCAGGAACACTCTCTAACGACTACTTCAAACCACCAACAGTGCTGTTTTCTTCTGCTGAGTTTGCTAAAGAAACCCTTCCTGAAGTAAAATCCACAGCCTCAAAATTGACCTTGATAAACATATTTTAGTAGGCATAGAGATTAATGTCAAATTTTGTTTAGAAAGGGAAACATTTAGTAGTTGCTCTGTGCTGGTTTTAGATGGCATGGATAACTTGTGAAGAGCCTGTCTTTATCATAGAGTCAGTGCTAAAAACTGTGGTGGTTTGAATGAGAATGCTCCATTGGATCACATATTTGAATGCTTAGTCACCAGTTAGTAGAACTTTGGGGAAAGGATTAGGAGGTGTGGTCTTGGAGGAGGTGTGTCATTGAGACTGGACTTTAAGGTTTCAGAAGTCCATGCCAGACCCAGTCTCTCTCTGTCTCCCCCCACCCCTCTCTCTCTCTGTCTGCTGTGGTTCAGGATGTAAGATCTTAGTCCATGCCTGCATCACCATGCTTCTGCCATGCTGTTAATGGACTAACCCTCTAAAATTGTAAGCGAGCACCCTATTAAATGCTTTCTTTCATAAGAGCTGCCTTGGTCATGGGTCTCTTTACAACAATAGAATAGTGACTAAGACACCGACTAAGTTAACAATTTTTTGGGCTTGCCTAATAGAATGATTGTATTAATGTGCTCCTCTCATTGAGTTTTCATAAGTAAGGTAATTAAGGTAAACTGATTGTACTGCTGAAATAAAGAAAGTCATTCATTCTTAAAAGTGAGGAATTTAATTTTTCTCTAAATCATGAAAGATAAAAATATGATACAAATATTCTAAACTGGTAGAAGCTGTGATCCACATTCACAATCAACGTTTTAGTAACAATTTCTGTAGTGATCACTTTTCTGGTCTCCTTTAGGAAAGAAGGATATAAGTAATCACATATCTGAATGAGGTATTTCTTTCCAAAAAATGAACAAGAAAATTCTTGTATTGCTTTCCTCATATTCTAATGACAAACACCACTATACATGGCTACAAGTGACAGTGGAAAGTAGACTAGACAGCCTGTGTCCAGGTAGGAGACAAAACTAGATTTTTTTGCCAAAGCTATGTTCAACCTAAAGCAAAAGCTATTCTGTGCATCCCATAATAAAGCTTCTACAAAAAAAGACAAATTAGATTATGCCATTCTTATCTGAAACCTCTGATAATAGTCCATAATTCTTGAATAACATCCAATTTGTGTGTGTGTGTGTGTGTGTATGTGTGTGTGTGTGTGTGTGTGTGTGTGTGTGTGTGTGTGTGTCTGTACACACGTGCATGTCTAACTCTTAAATAAAATCCCCTTGTTTCAGAAACCAGACAGGACATCCATCTTGCCTATGACAATTCTGTTACCATGTGGGTTTGGTCACACTGCTTTTTATTTCGTGAACTTGCCAAACTCCTATTCCAAGGCCCGTGAGTTTGCTATGTATGGATCAAGAATGGGACACCCTGAGAGAATCACATTCATGACTTCTTTCCAGCACTTGCTGCCGAAGTATCACCTGTGCATGGAGGTCTTCTTCCGATAACCCCACAGTACCAGTGAGACTCTACCATATTGCTATTCCCAAATACTTAATACTTTCTGAAATTATATCTGTAGTGGATTTATTTACTTACAGTATTTATTCGCTACATCCCAATCACCACTTACCTGAGAGATTGTTATAATCACAGCCTCTCTCTGACTTGCACATTGGTTTATGCAGATCCACAGCTGTTTCAGGATTTCATCGAGCCTGATGGCTCAGTGGCCCATGCTTCATCCTGTTCATGTATAGCTCTCTCATGGTGATCATACTGTAAGATTCCTCCCGAAAGGGTGATGCCTCCCATTTTGCTTGTCTTTTGAATTTTCTACTAGTACAAGTTTATAAAGTGAAAGATAAGGGGGAAACAGGATTTTGAAAATTGGAAGGGGTGAAGGCCAATGTTTAAGACAAGAGTTCCGATTTTTCATTATTCCCCAGGATCCTGTGAATAAGTTAGCCCGTGTTATGCATAAGTACTTTCTCTAGATTATATTGAGTATTTGAAAATACAGAAGATTCGAAATTTAAAAGAAGAGACTTTCGGTGGAATTGAACGGGTAGAATTTCTTTCTTTCTTTTTTTTAAATTAAGGCCAGGGGATAACTTTCAGTAGTCCTTTCTAGTTCTCCACCTTGGAGAGTCAGGGCTTCATTTGTTGCATACTCCAGGTTAGCAGTCCTGCGTCCATGTCTCATCTTGCTGTCAGAGCTCGAGGATTGCAAACGTGCAACCCAGCCCTCTCACTTGACTATGGTAGTTGAACTCAGGTCGTCAGACTTGATGGTCGTCAGACCATCTCTCTGCTGAATTCTTATTACATCAATATTCTAAGTTTACTTTTGAAAAATCAGAGTTGAAGGAGGCTTCTATCTTTTGTCCAGCAGCCCACGGACATAAACAGCTGTTTTATGTTATTTAATTTTTTTTCAAGCTGGGATCTACTGTGCTCTTTTGCTTTGTACCTGCTAAGTACTTAGTGAGTAGTGGCTCTGCAGGTTTATGGTTTTGTATCATGGCAGGTTGTATTGGAAGGATGTAACTGTGGGGTTTGTTTTAGTGGAATATCTGCTGCTGCCATTACATAGAAGTGCTAACTAAGCTTTCTAGACACTGGAAGAATAGCAGTAGATAGCATTTGTGGAACCCATTAAGTAGTAAACTCTGAACTAACCTTGTGGGTGTAACTCAGCAGTGTCTGCTTAGAGATGAGACAACCCGGGCTTAGATATTAAGTACCTCATAAAAGCTCACAGAGTAAGAGGCACAGACAGGTTCTGAACTCAACTGGATTTTATAAAAGACTCCATTACTTTAAACAGTATTACATTGCTTGACATTAGCGAGTATTTACAAAGATGGCATTCGCCGACACATATTGTAGGAAATGCTATGTTAATTGCCAAGGTATCTTTCAGGGTTGATATTTATGAATCCAAACAAATGTAGAATTCAAAATATGTGTAAGTCATCTCTTCAGCATAGATGCTACCCATGCTGAACAGACATGACATGTATTTCTCACCTGTATTTCTCACAGGCAGGACAGGCTGTTGGGCACAGAGACACCATCCAGCTGGGGGCACATAATGACTTCAAAGACACGAAAGTGTCACGTTTAGTATGATGCTTACTAGTGGGTCCTGTTTATTCCTTTTTCTGCCTCTTTCTCATCCGAATCTCAGCATCGTTAGTCTCCACAAATTTTAATTTCCATACTGTATCCAGCATTCTAAATATTTTCACAGTAAAACTCATTTTTGCCAATTATTATTTTCTGCTTTCTGAGAATTAGTACATTTAGAAGTTCTACCTAATCTCTCCCTCTCGTCCCCCACAAGTCAGAGTGAAAGAGATCAGGAAAGACTTTTAAAGATTACTCAAGGCAAGAGCAGAGACTTGATTCGGAATCTCTGTCCTTGGGCCCAGCAACATTTTCAACATGTGTGCCACGCTGGCTGGTGGTGGTGACGGTGGCATGCAATGGATGACAACTGTCTGTGTGCCACCCTGGCTGGTGGTGATGGTGCTGTAATGGATGACAACTGCCTGTGTACCACCCACACTGGTAGAAATGACGGTGGCATGCAATGAATGACAACTGTCAGCTGGAAAAACCAGCAGCTCACCTTAGCTTTCAAAGGAATGTTAGATTTTTTCATGCTCTGAATCCCTTCAGAATGTTTTGTATAAATTTTTATGTAATAGACAAAACTTGAGGAATAATATTTATCAGTATATAACTTGCAGAGCAACGACACAGCCACATCTGTCACCGTCATAGAATGGTTGAAGCATTGGACATCATCATCAAATTGGTGAAATTCCAATGGCATATAAAAATGATACGTGCAGATTACGAGTATGGTCTATCTTCTCAGTGTGATACCATTTAAAATAATCTCCACATATTGTCTTCATGTGATGCAAATCGAGGAGCTGTTTGAGAGGTGACAATGCATGCAATTTCTATCCTCTTTTTTAACCTGACTGCAAAATTTACATGCTCGTGTGCAGCATCAAGGGGAAAAATCATGAGATTCCCGGCACTCCACACCTCAAAACGTTAGACCTTTTCCTGGCCTGTAACACTCAGTCTTACCTTGTTTTTACAGCCCCTCTCCTCTTCATGCTATCAGCAGCTCCAGGCAAGAGCCCTCTCAGCCATTCCTTTCTGCCCATATTTGCACAAAGCTTACTTTTACTTAAGTGGTTATTAACCTATCCCTTGATTTTCAGCACAATGCCTGCCCCTTATTTTCCATCGTACTTCCACAAACTATCAACATTCTCAAGTCCAGATCCAAGTTTTTCCTGGATAACCTCATATTCTTGATAGCCTATAAATCATCATACCAGCCATGATCTTATTCTAAAGATTCCATATGGCAACATTGGCTGTGTGGCCTTTCCGTTTATTGTGCCCTGGGCAAAGATATGCAACCGAGAGGGAAAATGGAGAGGAGAATTCAGGCTGTTGTCTGTCACAAACTCAAATCCCTGCCCACTCCCTGAAGCCTAGATTAGATTCCTCTGAGTGAGCAGTCGTTGGGTATTTTTTCTCCTGTGTCAGTACAAACATGGAAAAAGTCTATAAAAACTCTCAGAGTTTACTGAGAAATTAATCTGGATGTTCTCATATGGAGACTGGGTTTAGGAGTATTTTGGTATTTTGGGACACTGTCTAATGGCTAGAAGAATGAAGATCATTTAATGTACACTTAACATACACCAGGAATGATTATTAGGTACTTATAGTTAAAAATACCTTGTATATATGATGGGGTTAGTGTGATTTTCACTTGAGATAGAGGCTCTTGGGTTATTAGAAATCAAGATTTGTCTAAGGTCACCTGGCTGATACATGGCAGAACCTCATATGCGTCCAGTAGAGAGACAGTCACAAAGGTAAAGAAGGCAATCCATGCGTGCCACGTTATTGTGCACAAAGCCGACTCTATGAAGGTTTCCTGAAGAGTGCTCCCACTGCCACACTCTCACTTGCCCATCAACGCCCAGGACCTTGATTATAAAGTCAGGCTCCCTGGGGCAGTCCTGAATGATCTGGGCTGAAAAGCAAGATGAGTCAGAGTGACAGAGCAGAGAGCCTCTTGTGTCTTCACCAGAAGAGAAACAATGCAGTGTCAATTCAACCTGCAAACAGGTAGGCTCCGTGAATTATTAAGAGTTGGCTATTTGTTGATGCAAAAACAATTCATTCACTGCGCTTGTATTTCGGTCTGTTAGTTGCATTATGTGAAAACATCCAGATCCTTGTTCCTTTTCATTTACTTGGCAAATATCTACAGCACACTGAGGAACTTTAATGGGTGCTCAGGTATCATGTACTTAGACCCTTACTTCTCGGGACATGGGGCCTTCTTTCTTGGGATGGGGTTATTTTATTTGCTCTTCTCTGGGAGATTAGACTCTGGAAAGGAGACGTTTCAATGCGAGTCCCTGAGGATCAGTTTGTAACAGCAATTTAGTACTCTATCAAATAAAGAACCGTTAACCTCTTCCATACCTTCCCCAAAGTCTATTCCCTTGTTGCCTTCTGTTGTTAATCTTTAGAGCAAACCCATGCTGCACATCAGAACACAGCCTCATATAAAGAAGTCAGAGCTTCTCAGCTCCGACACATTTACTAGAATTTCATAATTGGCTCATTTAGAAAATAGTTTCTCTACTTTCAGCGTAGTATAAGATGATGATTTAGATATTAGAAATATGTTTTATTTTGAATTACGTATGCGAAAGAGGTGGCCTATACTATTCTTTAGCCTGGAGGACTCCTAAAATTCTTAAACTGCTTTGTATTATAAGGGTAAATATTTTGCAGCAACTAAAGGCAGAGAATCAAGGAAAGGTAGGTCCCTGATCAGCGGACACATTAGTCTGAGTAGACAGCGTATCTACAAGTCAAGAAAATACTCACCTCTGCTTGTTTTCTCTCGATACCTGTCTTCTCTGCCCTGTCCTGGCTTCTGCTGTTTCTCATGGACCAGTTGTGAGCAAGCAAGATGGACCTGGATGCAATCACAGCATTCCTACCTTCCTACATGTCTAAACACAGTGGCATCTGAATTCTGAAATTAACTGCTTTTTACATTCAATGTCTTGTCTCCATTAGAGATTCATAGGAAATAATATAGCTAGACAGCTTAGTTCAATGAGACTTCCCTCTGTGAGTTTTAATGTAAAATAGTCCACATTTGTTCTGGAAAAAAAATCAAACAAATTTTTTTCTGCTATTTTTCTGTTTGAGTAAAGAACAAAGAGATATAATTTATAGACAGGTTGGAAGCCACTTACTGTAACATCTAGGGAATTTTTTTTTCACAATGCATGTTGTGTAATTTCCAGAACTCTATAAAATGATCTATTGTGCCATGAAATTTATGACAAATTCATCATGACAGCAACTGCGTAATTTGAATAAATTTGTAAGCTAACACCAAAGTCATATCTAAGTGCAATATAAGAATTTTAAGCTCTTGAATCAAGAATTTTTTGTATGAAGTGTGTTTTTTTTTTACCTAAACAAACTCAGCACATCCTCTAATACAGATTGAGAGCATAGATATTACTTTTCCTCATTATCTTTTAAAGCAAGGAATAACTCAACACTTTATAATCATTTTATTTTCAATTAGATAAAAACTTTAACAAGAAAACCAGACCTGGTACAAAACATTGCCATTAAGAGATAAAATCCCTACATGGGTATATATGGATGACTTGTAGCCCAGGAAGCTGGCATGGGTCACCTACTTTCTGACAATGGAATGTTGTGTACTGGCCAGGTGTCCCTTACTCATTGTATAATCAGCTTCTCAGTAGACAATACTTCTTGCATATTTTCATGTGAAGACCATCTGATATTTGATGAGAGAAAAGTTGGTCCTAGAGTTAGTTTAATAAGCAGGATATGGAAATGTTTTAGTAGGTTGGGGGAGTAACACTTCACCTATTACTGAAACTTACCTATTTTTTTTATATTCATGGCAATAATTTTTTAAAGACTTAATTAGTATGTGATTGTGTATGCAAGTATATGTGTGTGTGTGTGTGTGTGTGTGTGTGTGTGTGTGTGTGTGTGAGGGCCAGAAATAAAGCCAGTGTGTGTTTTCCAATGCCTGAATAACAGCTATTGGGATCAGAACTACAGTCCTTGTGATTGTGGAGCAAATACTCTTAATTGCTAAGCCATATATCCAGCCCCAGCAATTCATTTTAAAGATGATTTTACGTTAAATATTTTATAACTTAAAATTCTTTCAGTAATATGTTCTCAGTTTAGGAAATCATACTCTGTTTCCTTTGAGGGTGTCTAAGAAAGAAATGAAGGAAGAAATGTAATCATTGATTTTTATATTACTCTCATGAGTTCATGGCAAAAGACAGTTTATTCTTTGACTAATTCAATCCCTGGTTCTAGAGGGTTTCAGCCTTCATACAATCTAATCTTCAAAATGTAAGCCCAGACCTAGAAAGCTTCCACCTCCATACAACCTAATCTGCAAACCTAAATCTAGAATGTTTCAGCCTCCAAGACTTACTGCTGACTGTGCTCGTTCTGACTAGCTGTCCTTTGAACTACCTCTTTTCACTCTGATCAGTATTGTGAACTCCAAATTGTAAATCATAAACCATCTGCTTCTGACTCTGCTTTCTGACTCTGCTTTCTCTCTGATTATTCTGGACTGGCTCTGCTCTTCTAGGCTTCTTTTGTCTATGAACTGATTGAACTAACTCTCCAACTCTTTTCCTCTCCATCTGAACTGAACTGTCTGTGAACTGAGAGCCTTCTTTATATTCTGAGAGCTGGGTATGTCTTCACTCTGACTCAATTTCAGACTTTACTCTGATTCAATCTCAGAGTTTGGGATTAAAAGCATTGCTACCATTGCCTTCATAGCATTCCATCTGGATCACAGAGGCCTCTGAATGTGATCCCTTCATACAAGCCTTTGGATGTGATCCCTTCCTAGCTATCACACAGGCCTTCAGTGTAATCTTTTGCTAGAGCAGCCATGATGCTGGATTAAAAGATTAAATGTGCTTCTACAAAGAACGACTAAGTTAGCAATTTCCCTCTTCAATAAGTACACATCAAGTCAAGAAATTCTCTTTTTGCCTTCTATGTTAAATTCTGCATGGGACAAGACCCAGGGCAAGATACAAATATAAATTTAATCATGAGATGGAGAGATTGCTCAGCCACAAGGGGTTCATTAAGTCATATGGTATATACCCTGTTTAGCAGATCTTTTCCATTCCACCAGGCCAGGCACATTGCAAAGGTAATGGGAGAGAATTTTATTTGTTCCTTCTTCTTCCCTCTTGCCCTTTGCCTAGTCTTCCTCCTTCCATTTGTCTCTCCTTCTCTCCTCCTTTCCACTCTCCTCTCCATCCATGCTCTCTTCCACAATAAATCACTTCCAATGCTAAGTGAATTATTTCCCTCCTTTGTAGCAGTACAACTTTTGTACTATTCTACTAGTTTTCAGCTTCATCTATTTCTGACCTCATTGGAAAATCACTTGTCATGGGACAAAGGGATCCTCTGAATGGTGTAAGTTTTCTTACTAATTGAATTTATTTTTAGTAATTGAATTTATTTTATTAATTTAATTTATTTTATTATTCACATACATACACAATGTGTACTCTCCACTCTCATCTACCATTTTCCTACTATCCCTATCATATTCTCACCTCCCCATAAATCTCTATTTCATGTTCCTTACTAGTCTTTTGTTAATCAACTGAGATTAACCAAGGCTGTTTGTGTGGCTGTAGATTTGGCACTACCTGTTTACCTACTGTGTCTGGTAGGTTCAGCAGTGGGCACATATGTAAAGGTAGTGATTTCCTCTTTCCCAGAGTCTATCAACATCTGATAATTCAATGGTAAAGGATACAGGAATTCTCTTGTTCTAGAGGCAGAAAGGGATTTGAAAGCCAGACGAGGCCTCTGCTTAAGCCAGGATACTTTGTGAAACAAGTATAGGGAGAAGAGAAAAGCCTAGGTTTTTAATATATTCATAGCAATCGTATACTGGCTTTCTGACCCAAAGAGTTATCCAAGAAGGTAGACAAGAGGCCTTTAGATCCCCAACCTTGACCTTGAGTTGGTGCTACCTCAAGGAAAAGGAAGTAATGCTCACTGTGTGGCTTGTGGAAAGGCAGTATGTTTGCTTGTGTTTGTTCTGGTGGCACTGGGAGTCAAATTCAATGCCTTGCATAAGCGAGGCAAGCCCTCTGCCACAGAGTTACAACATTAGCCCTTATGCTCTGCGTTTTAATGTGTTTTATTTTTCATGTTTCCTCTGTGCCTTTACTGTTGTCAGAGTTTATGCTTGCTAAGGGGTACTTCAACCCTAGGTTGATAAATTAGCAAAGACATTTTTCTAATGTATATGAAGATGTTATTGGGATGGATGGGTGGGTTAAGAAATGCCAAACTATTTGAGGATACCTTCAAACCCTACCGTAGGAAAGGGAGTCAAGGTTTCCTTAGGAAGAATAATGCTTACTCAAAATGACTCCCTAATAAAAAACTCCAAAACTCACCTAGACAGTATCCCCACATTTTTGAGACAGCAGACACAAGTCTGGTTACAGGATTATCTTTCATAAAATTTGAGTTAGAAGACATACCACCTGAAAGAAAAATTCACACAGAAAAAATAACATTACAAAATAAAAATAAAGTTTTGACACTGAAAGAAAGAGCAAAGTACCAGAAAGGCAAGGACAACACGAAAAAACACATCAAGGCTTCAATACATAGAGGTATTTTCACTGAACTTCAGATCCAATGACGGGGTGAACAGCAGGTTAGAAACAGCTGAAGAAATGTTATGAACTAGAAAACAGAGCAGGGAAAATTAAACAGCTTGTAGCACAAGAGAAAGAAACAGATACAGGAATGAGGCCGAGCAGCACAGAGATTAGATTAAGAAAACCCAAACTAAAGCTAGTGGAAATTCCAGAAAGAAATTAGACAGGATAGGTAATAAGTGACATCCAGAGAAATCATCCGGCATTTTACAGACTTGATTACGATGAATCCTTACTTTAAAGAGCTCCTCTGATTCCTAAGAAGAAAATTAAAAAAAAAAATTTACACAGAAATTTATCATAAAACAAATTAGGGGAAAATGAAATAATCATCATAACAATAAAAAGGAAACTGATACTTTACAAAGAATAATATTATTTATTATAATTCTTACAGTCACTAATGACTAGAGTGAAATGTGTCTTCAAAATCTGGATGCTAAGAATAGTCACCCTAGAATTCTTTACACAGATGAATTATTATTCAGTGAGGATAAAGTAAGACAATTTTAGAACAACAAAAACTGGGAGACTGATCACTCAAATACCTTCATCTAATAATCTACCTCTAAGAAGAAAAAAGCTTTAGGGAGGAATGGGATGCAAGAAGAGATAGTGAACAGAGAAATTAATAAGAATGTATGCACATCTAAATGAATATGAATTTAAACCCTAGTAGAGATGATGACTTGGGAAGAGAAGTTTTGTTAAAGGGGGGCAAAAAATTCTACACAAAAATACCTTGTGGACTTGAAGGAGACATCAATTTTGTCTCTACTCGGCTCTCTTCCTCTGTGTGTGTGTGTGTGTGTGTGTGTGTGTGTGTGTAGTGTGTGTGTGGTGTGTGTGTGTGTGGTGTGTATATGCGCACACACACACACACATGCCTGGCCTGTATGCAGAAAGAGGAAGATACCATGTCTTTTCCTCTATCCCTGTCTATTTTGTGAGACACACCTGCTGTGTTGGCTAGGCTGACTGGCCAGTGGGTTCCCTGAGTAAGCTAGCCTCGGCCTCTCCCATGTCCCACCACCCACTTCCCCACAACACTGTGATTCTAAGCGCTTGTGACCCTGCCTGGATTCTGGGGATTTGAACTGTGTTCCTCTTACAGTCACAGCTAGGGCTCCGCCTCACTGAACCATCCCTCCAGTTTCAGCAACCAGTTTTCTAATATCATTAGGTTTTTCAAGAGATGGATGGGGATATTAAATGTGAGACTTTCAATTTAAGTGCGTTTGTTAAATTTTGATTGACAGAGACTAAATAGAAACAAAATGTGTGACTTCTAAGCCAGCATAAGGAGAAGAGGGAAATAAAGCATCAGTGATTAAAAATAAAATACAAAGAATACAATGAGACAGAATGGGAATGAAAAGACACAGATGGAAAGAGCGAATTCAAATCCAAACCTGCTGCCACAAAAATATAAACAAATTGAAATCCAGTTAAGCAAAATAACAGTAAGATAGGTCGAAGACTTTATCTATATCTACATCTATATCTATACCTGTATCATCTATATGTATCTCTCTATATAGCTGCATCTACATCTATCACTAAAGAGGCAGAGGGCAATTAAACATGAGTGGATCTTCTCCACCATTTGCCATCAAGGGAATACTAACTAAAGCGACAACCACGTGCCAGCAGGCACCTGTGAGACCCCAGGAACACTGCTGCTGGGGGAGATCAGAGTCACAAAGCTCTTGCGAGTTACCGAGGACATTCACGATCATGTGGCTGGCTTGGAAAGACAGGTTTCCTGGAGCAGTGGAACCACGACTATTAATACTGTTGCACCAATCTACCTGTGTCCAAACTCCAAGTAGACACCATTTTGAAAGTGAACCCTAACTTTTATTTTGTTTTTTAATTGAGATTGAATTATATAACTTCTCCCCTTTTTTGTCTCTCCAGCCTCCCTCAGTTATTCTCCATTAAACTTTCCCATGCCCCCACTTTCAAGTTGATGGCATCTTGTTGTTTGATTTTATTTGCTATAGTCACATATGTATGTGTGTGTGTGTGTGTGTGTGTGTGTGTGTGTGTGTGTATATACACACACAAATGTACATAAATAATTCTGCTGAGTCTGTTTTTGTTGTTAATGTATATGTGGCTTCAAGGCAAATTACCCCATATTGGATAACTAATAAGGGGCTCATCCCTGGGAGAGGCTAAATCCACTTGCAGCAGTTAACAGTTGGTTCCCTGCAGTTCTTTGTCTAGGGATGGACCTCATAAAAGCTTTCCCCTTCCACCTTAGCATATCTATTGACATCAACACTGTTCTAGTCTTGTTCATGCAGTTATTTCTAGGAGCGATTGTTTTAAAGCTGACTTCCTGGTATTCTGACTCTCATCCCCGCTGTTCTGTGATGCTCCCTGAGCCAAAGATGCAGGAACAGTGATATGTAGTGCTATTGCTCAGGACTAGGCTTCCTGTGATCCACTGGTTTCTACATTGTGTCCAGTTGTTTTCTGTGATGGTCTCCGTTTACTATAAAGAGAAGCTTCTTTGATGCGGCAGATCTACATTTATCTGCGGGTTTAAGAATCAGGTTTAGAATGCAGTAAAGAGTTATGCTGGTCCAGCAAAGTGGTGGTAGTAGATTCTTTTCTAAGGTCCATGACCTCACTAGCCCAAGGATCTGGCTAGGTTTCCAGTACTAGGCATGCTTTCCCTCATGTTGTGTGGGTCTTGAGTCTGATTAGGCAACTATTATTTGCACTGACGTGTGAGAGCCACATCTTACACTTTTATGCATGTCTTGCCATGCTGGGAACTGTGGGTGTATAGTAATGTAGCAATGTAGGTTCTTAGTTGAAAGCAAATACTACTCTAGTGAGGAATGCTGATTGATGGAACCCATGATTGAGCTGAAGCCAGGGATACATGGGAAATCCCTGTATCTTCTTACAGATTTTTCTGTGAACCTAAACATTTTATAAAAGTTAACAAAAGAGGAATAATTTTTTTAAAGCTACTTTTATGATCTTCTTGAGTGGCTTGTCTAAAATATAAGAACATATTAAAATTGGAAAGAAAACACTTGAAACAAAATAAGAAAATACTCACCAAAGACATAGTCATTGTGGCTACATTAGTATCACACACTGGACTGCCAGGTCAATGGCACGGTTATGAAAGGTTAATGTCATTTAGTGGGGAAAGGAACAATTCACCACAAAATCCTATCTATCCCACAGCTACATGTGCCTACCAAAATTGCCTCAAAGTGTAGAAAATAAGACTTACTGCATTTTCATAACAGAATTTATAATTTTAGTTATGATATATAATGATATGTATTGGTTGTCATAATTCTTATGTGCTAGGTCATGCCATTTGAAATTGTAATGACATGTGCTAGATCATGCAGTTAGAAAAGTATAAAGACAAAAGAATTTACAAGACAACGAAAGATTTTAATAGGCATGCTTTTCTCACTATGAAAGGATATTCATTTTTCTCATGCATACTTGGAATGCATTTAAATATTAATTATTCATATGTATTAATTTTATACATATGCATTTAGTTTGTGTAACTTTTATAAAACACAGTGCTAGATCTTTGATTTCTTTTACATTGTGTTCTGCACTGCATCTCTCTAATAGTGTTTGTTTGTTTGGTTGGCTGGTTTTTCGAGACAAAGAGTTTCTCTGTTGTAATTCTGGCTGCCTTGGAACTCACTCTGTAGACCAGGCTGACCTTGAACTAACAGAGATACACCTGCTTCTGCCTCCCAAATGCTGGGACTAAAGGTGTGTACCACCAACACCTGACTCTAATAGTGTTTTATACATCAAAAAATCCTTATTTACAGTGCCACAAATAGAAATAAATAAGTAAAATATGGAAAATTAATTTCTTAATTAGGGTACTAAAGATACTAAAACTCATATTAAGCAAAACTGATCTTTAATTGTGAAACTCAGTCTTTTATGCACATATGAGACAAGAAAAACAAGAATCTATGAGAAAATCAGTTAATTCATAAAGTTAGAAATATAAAAAAGAAAATGAAGTATATCTTGGATATTATGAATCATTGCTAAAGGGCAGAGGAGGAGAAACGCAGAAGTGTGGGTGCAGTAGGCAAAATCTGAGTTTTGCAAGGTAAATTCTTAGGACCAAATGAAGAGCAAAGTTAGTATTATTTAGATAACTGTATTGTATACAGGATTTTTGCCAAAAGGGTAGAACCCAAATATTGTCCTTCCTTTCTCATCTCTCTCTCTCACTCTCTCTCTCTCTCTTTCCCTGTCTCTGTCTCTCTCTCTCTCTCTCACACACACAATGGAAAGAAGAAAGAGAGAGAAAGGGATAGAGAAAGAAGAGTGGGAGAGCTTGAGGGGTAATGGATAATGGGTATGCTAATTAGCTTGATCATAGTATTATTTTACAACACAATACATGCACGTCCAAGTATCTAATCATATATTTTAAATATATCTGATTGCTATTTATTAATAATGCCTTAATAAATATCAATAAATGTAAAATCCAAGCAGAGAAGAAAAGGAAAATTGGTGATCAACATAGTACAGAAGCCAAATATTGAAAATCTATTTCTTGTTAAACAAACTAATGTGTAGAGAAATGGAAGAGGAAGAGAAAATATAAAGATAATTCTAGGAATAAAAGATCATAACTATTGATGCAATAGATTTTTAGGAGAATTCCAAGAATGGCTTTGTAGCAATACATTTGAAAAATAGAAGTTACTGAAAATGATTCAATTACAAATAGAAAATCCCAGAAGCCTTAATGATTAAGCACAAAACCCAAATCTTTGAAAATCAACACTAACTGAAAAATGCACTTAAACAAGACTAGTTGTAATCATAATGAACCAAGCTATCAAGGAACACATAACCTATACTTCATATAAATGTTGGATTTGATAGAGTCCATGACAAGAACATGAGTATAATTTAAAACTAGAGCTTGTGTTAATGCCATTCACCACACTGAGACATATTACAGTAAAAGGTAGATTTGATCATCTCCCAAATACAGAAGAATAACTAATAAAATTTAGCTCTCTTTCATAATTAAAGAAATCCTTTAGCAAACTAAGAAAAGCAGGTAGAGTCCATGGTCCGATAAGATATTTTTATACCATGCTTAATCCTAACATTGTATTCAGCAACCAAAAAGACCTCCTTCTAAACTTAGAAGTAAGACAAAGACACTACTGTCAGCAAGTGTTACAGGAGCAACTATCTCAGTAATAAAAAAGAGCATGTGTGCTGAAGAGAGAGAACTAAAACTACCACCTTTCATAGCAAACAAAGTTAGTAAATATCTGGAAGTATATCTATAGAAAGACCTTTATCAGTAAAGCTATAAACTTCACAGAAGGATGCAAAAGAAGACCTGAATGAATAGAGAAGTCAGGCATTGGGAGGCAGAAGAGTCTGTGCATAGAAGTGGCAGTTCCCCAAAATTGTCATACAAATTAATAAAATCTCAAGAAAATTTCATTAAGCTTTTCAGTAGATCTGAAAAATATATTCCAAGATAGATCCTATGGAAGGGTTAAACTCCAGGATTAACCAAGCAACCCATTTCATCCAAGTGTGTAAATTCACCAGCTGATAGACTTTCTTAGGTCGAAGAACATGGTGCATAGTGAAGCCAGGATTCGACTTGTTCCAACTGCTGCCACATCTACCCTCTTCACCTCACCACTGTGCTCCTCGTGGAGATGTAAGCCATACTTCAGGGCTGTTTCCAGAACTGAGAAAACAAAGAAATGTGCATGGGCATGAACGGATGGGGAGAAGAAGTTATGAGAAAGGGGCGGGCTGATGAAATGGCTACTGATGTTTATTTAGAACTGAGATCCTAAATGCAGCTAAACAGCAATGTATATTTTCCATTAGCTCTTACGGATCAAAAACTATAATATGTATGTTTCAGCAAACATATAGAAGCAACAATAAACAAGAGTGGAATAGTTCCCTTCACTTATGCATTATGGAAAAAAAACCTATATCTGGGAGAATGTGGATTATTTATTCTTTTATAAACAATATTGAAAATGATAGTAATATTTGAAGGGACAGTATGTTGAGATATCAAAGTTGTTTTATTAATGAGAAATTGGAACATATGATCTCAATTGTTGACCTTCTAAAAATGTTTTTAAGGGACTTGATTCATTTGAGCTTGAATATTTTATTCACAATCAGCTGGAACTAACTTGTGAATATATTTAAGCTTTCTACTCATCTGTTTTCTACCAATGAGTGTTTTTATTGTTATTTTGGTTTGGTCTGGTTTTTCTAGACACAGTTTCTCTGTTGTAACTCTGACTGTCCTGGAACTCACTCTGCAGACCAGGCTGGCCTTGAATTCACAGAGATCTGCTTGCCTCTGCCTCCTGAGTGCTGGGATTAAAGGCATGCACCACCACTGCCCTACCCAATGAGAGTTTTAAAGCATCTACTAAACCGTATAATACTCTACAGACTATTGTAAGAAATGTAATTCATGAAATCTACCTATCCTCAAATTCCTTACAATTTAATTAGACAGACATGGTCCAGAACACAATTTTAAAAAAGCAATTAAGGATCAAGCAAGATGGGACTGAGAAGTAATTGCATACAAGGAATAAACAAATAACAGTATAAATGAGGAAGAATTTGACACATTTTGCTCAGTGTTTGGAGACCTCCTAGCAAACATATTTTTTTCCATTTTGTGTGACCAGAAAAAAAAAATCATAGAAATTCAGAGATCAGATACTGTTGTTGGCAGTGTGTTCTGTTCATAGTGGGAGAGCGGAAAGGTACCAAAGGTCTACTCATTTTCTAGATGTGATGGAAAGAACACAGGGATCACAGTGGGGAATTGTCCCCATCTGTCAGAATCACGAACTGGAAGATTCTGTTGCTGTTAGCTTCGCATACAATGGAGTGTTCTGGTCGTATCTGACAGCAGGAAGAAGCTCCCTGAAAGAGGGAGGACAATGTAGACACAATTGGAAGACAATAAGGAGCAGGGAAAGACTAAACATGACAAAATCTCATCATTTTATATCTGGGTCCCATGTATCTGCTTATTCTCTGCTGTCTGAATGATAAATTCTTGTAAGAATGTGTGGTGTGGCCTGTTGCATGGAAGTTGAGGGATTAGATTGCTAATCAGGGCAGGTGTGGGCAGAAGGCCAGCATAGAAAGTATAGCCTCTCTGCTTACTAGCAGGGCAGGAAGCCAGGGAGGGAACTTAGAATTCCTCTAATTGGAATTAGAATTGTATTGGAATCTGCTTTTTACTCTGTAGTTTTCTGAAGGAAAATAATTATTATAATTGATTTTTATAGCCTTGTTTGATGTGGCATCGGATGGTGGCTTCTTCCGAAGGGTAAGGAATACTGTATTTTCACTGAGAGGTCATTTGAATTGTTGTCTAGATCACACTAGGATTTTATAATGTATAAAAGATATACATTTTGGGCTAAAGAAGAGCAAACTAAACCTAATAGATCCAACTCACAGAAGTTGAATTTTAGGGACATGGGTGAGTTCTTCTCTATTCCTTCAGTGCCAGGTCTTCTAATCAATATACACCCAAAAGGCAATTTTTGTAGAAAAGATATAGAAAATAAACCACTTAAAACTCATATTGGGGCCCAGGGAGATGGCTTAGCTAATAAGGAGATCAGCCGTCAAGCTTGACTGAATTATTTCCCTGGGACTCACACGGAGGAAGGAGAAAACTGACTCTCATAAGCTGTCCTCTGACCCCACCCCCACACAGGTACATACATAAAATAAACGAAAAAAACAAACAAATGCATTTTTAAATTCTCATATAACACAATTACAGTTATCATCTTTTAAAAATTTATACCTCATATATTTTTAAAGATTTGAAGCATATTAGGACAATAAAATAATTAAAATTTAAAAGTGAAAAGTTTATCATTGACAAGAAAAAATGGAACTACCACATAACTGTAACGTAATATTTACTTGGGAAGCTCAGTGTGACAACACAGAGAGAAAGCCACCCAAACAGTCCTAATCATGACAGTTAATTATCTTGTACGTAAGCACTGTGCTAAGTAACTTCCATGTATTACTTCATCTGATTTTATTACCTCATCTCTTTTCAGCCTACTGTGTAGTGTAGGCCATCATACTTTCTACGTTTTATGCTTAAAGAAATGAAGGCACAGAGATTAAGACATTTACCTTGTCACTCACAGTAAGAGTAATGGAAAGAGGCAAATAGTTTCTAAGTCCCATGTAATTTTCACCGTATGGTTTGATGTAGAATTATCGATAGACAATAAGATTACACTATTCCAGGAAACAAGAGGATTTTTGTGGCTATATTTGACGGTTGCAGTATTTTTTAAAAGTGATTTCATGATTGGGCTGGAAAGATGACAGATGGTGAGTAATGTGCTCATTGTCCAAGCATCAATATCTCACTCCAGTTCTCCGGTACCCGTGCTAAAGCTGGACATGGAGCACACGGTTACAGCTCCAGCGCTGGAGAGTAGGGAAGCACAAAGGCACAGGCTGGGACTTGATGGCTCGACAACATAACTAAAATGGTAAAATGACGAGCTTCAGGTTCGGTGAGTGACTGTCTCAAAGAGCAAGGAGGACGGCATAAGAGGGAGGAGACACCTCAACTCAACCTCTAGCCTTCATATGTGTGCGCACATAGAAGCACACACCAACACACACACAGATAAATTAATTAATTAATACAATTTGAAGCTTTTCAAATAAACTTATAATGAGCATGGTTTATAAATCTTCTTATTTCCCAAATCCCCACCTCTCATGACATTGTGGAGATTTGCCTGAGCGCATGGCTTGATATGTTATTCCACTGGGGGGAAAAAAAAGCCGTGTTCTATGAAACCCCTGACATCATCTATTCAGTTTGTGATTCTAGTATTTCAAGAGCCCATGGTTTTAAATCACAATTTATCGCCTAACATTTTCTTCTGAGGTAAAATCTCACTATGTGGCCCCAGCTGATCTGGAATTTGCTGTGTAGATCAGGTTGACCTAGAACTGAAAGTGGTTTGCCTGCCTCTGCCTCCTGAGTACTGACGTGAAAGGAATGCATTACTGTACCTAGCCCCTATTGAATAAAAGTTTGAGGTTCTTTTTATTACCACGAATCCTTGGAATAACTGACGTTATACATCTTTGTATGACTTAGGATATCTGTAGATATGAGACACTCAACAGAACCCGAAAGAGTGGGGACACTTGGGGGTAGCTGCATTCTTCCGTTTCCTCTCAGGAAACCCCGTCATTTGGAAGATATTCTCCTTCAAAATGGTGACTTCTTTCCACTTACTGACTCCACAAAATGTTCCAAATTTTATATGTCTAATCTACACAGAATGAAAAGAGGGAAATAAATAGCAAAATAAAATTCACTGCCTCCCGATCCATAGCCGTGTCCCCCATCTCTAACTCTTGATGACTGTTAAACAGTTAGGGTCTTTTCCCAGCCCCCTACTTCTCACTGTATACAAGGTGACTTTGGTGATACACAGTGTGTGTGTATCACTTTTTGGGTGTAATTGATCACAATTTGGTTGAGAATCATAAAAAAAAGAAAAAAATATTTTGGGCTGTTATGCTTCCAAGGTTTGATAAACAACTAACGATTAGTACAATTTATGAGCAAGCCAGGGTGTGGTGTGGGATGCAATATGGCAGTACAGACAGATAATGCAGAAGTCAGATACGACTTCTACCTTGGCAACTCTTAATCTGGCTTACTTAGCAATCAGAGAACTTGCAGTAAGATGGGAGTCTATTCAGCTTTACATTTAACTCAACACCTAGGACGCTGGAAACTCAGTCCATATTGATCAAGGTCTGCCCCTAAATTAATGTGAGTCTCACATGTTTTCATTTGTTTTTGTGTCTTATTTCTAAGTTTTTAAAAGACTTTGAAGGTTCATGCTACTTTCTTTCTGCTATTATATAAGGCTGATTTCACCACAATTTCTTAGATTTCTCAACTCAAATAATTCTAGTGGCTATATATGAAGAGTAGAACCCAATGGGTCTGTATGTCATTCAAAGTATTTGGTCAGGGAGAAATGTCTTTAAAATTTTATGTTTCATATTCCAAACAAAAGAATAAAAAATAAAATTTGTCCTATTTTCCTTAATGTATCTGTGCTTTTGTACAAAAGAGAGTTTTAGATAAAAATAGATTCCTTTCTTTCCAATATCAAATAGAATTAGGATATCCTAGGGGTATGTGTTGTGCGACTTACTTTAAATTCTAGAACATAACACGGCTAATTTTGATATTGTTGTTTGAAAGGAATAGATATCCCATCACTTTGGACAATTTTTCTCCCTGTTAATAAAGTTACATTTCTTGTGGGATTACTTACTGGATTTTGATTTTAAATGCTTGAATATGACATCTGAATTATCAGAACAAATGCATAGATCATTTTATTCTGTGGGTAGTGAGTGAAATAATATTTGATATTTCTTTTTCTTTTGCCCATTTGTCTAAGCCTCACAAATCAAACCTAGTGTACTCAGCCAACCCTAAACATATACAGCACTGGACTGAACTGTTGACAGTCTTCTTCTCTGGAGGTATCCATGATTGCCTTATCCACATGTGATGGTTTGGATGAGAAGCTCTCCTGTAGGGTCAGGTGTTTGAATACTTAGTCCTTGATTGGTGCTGTTTGCAAGGTTAAGGAGTGGCTCTCTTGGAGGAATTACATCACTGGGGCTAGACTTTGAGAGTTTAAAGACTGGCAGCATTTCCAGTTCACTCCCTCTGCTTGCTACTTGTGGCTCAAGATGTAAATTCTTAGATTTTAGAGGCTGTTGTGCCTCTGCTCTGCCATCATGGTAGAACCCTCTGGAACTTTCTTCGATCAGATGCCATGGTGTTTATCACAGCAATATAAAAGGCACTAATACATTTTGTACCTCAGTTTCCCTGGACAAATCTCATCCTCATGGCACCGATCTGTGCCATGTCTTGTCAGCTTTGTGATGGCAAAGGTTTTCTGATTGTCAGGGAGAAGGTCAACAGACTTGTTTGTAACAATAATGTGCTAATCAAAGAGCTGTTAATATGAAGGTGTTGTTTGTTCTATTCCAGGAGTTTATTTTCATTCTTTGGAAATTCTCCCATGACTTCTCAGAGGAATGGTTGCCTGACTATTGTGATTCTTTAGTCACCAATTCCATCTTCCTGTTTAGCTGAGTGGAACAAAAGTCAATGGGAGTGATTTTCCATAGTCTGATGAAATAGAACCCTATTCTCCTCTCTTAACATAAGCCAGACAGACACTACACATTTTAATGTGATGTTTTCACTTGATTATCTCATCTCAATGAGATGCGTTCACCAGAGGGGTAACTATGACAGTGTTCACCACAGATTAAAGGAGAAGAAAATTACACTAAGTTATGGTGGAACATTCCCACCATTGTTCTTGTCATGGTCCATGACTGGTCCTGGGAGGTAAGTATCTTTGTTCATGCTAGATCAATTGGTATCTCCTCTCTTGTGAGACGTTCATCCCTACAAGAGGTAAACTCCTCACCTTATACACCTTGGGGCTCATGGCAGGTTTAGGGAATATACCTCAGACACAGAAAGGATTGTGGGTCCACCCCTGCCTTCCAGATCTCCACTGCACACCTGACTAGACCAGGTATCTTATTCATGGGGAAAAGGTGGCCAAGGCTTCGTAGTTCTTTTAACATGGTGAGTCTTTTCCTATGAAACGATACTTCACAAAGCTATCTCTTAAATTCTGAAAACTAGTCCATTTCTTTTAAACCAGACAGAATTTGTCTTTGGCTACGCTCCTACACTTCACACAGTGTCCAGCACAGCATATGCTGAGTTGTGTCACTGTTTAGCCGAGGATACGGAATAGGTCTGGGTGTTAGGAACACTGTACTCACTTGACCCTGGGAACCATACTGGTTTCCATCTGCTCCTGAGTACAACTTTTGGACCAGATTCCAATTCTGCAAGTAGAAGGTGGTCTGAGATCCACCCTCACTGGGCTCTGACTCAGCAGGAAAGACCCAAAACCTTTATCCCTATTGGGATGTTTTCATTCAGTCAAGCTTAATTCAGCAGGTATCTCTTCTGAGTAGAGAGATTATATTCATGTTTAAGTGGTTGCTGAGTTAAGGAATTTTGATTCCAGCAGAAACTCTTTTGTCCAGTTATCATCTGCTTTCTGCTTTATACCTCCCTTTCATGTCTCCATTGCTCCCATTAAAGTATTATGGGTTTTTATTGTTCTCACGTCTGTCAATGGGTTTTTACCAGTGGAGAGTCCCCAAATTAATACAGTAAAGAGAGATTGGTATATTCTTTCTTTCTGACATCTAACATCGGACATCTAATGTCTAACATCTCTAACATCTTCACTAAGCTTATTGCCTTCACACCTTATTGCCCTTACAGGCCCCCCCATTGTAATCTATTTCTTCCATTTTCTGGAGGTATTCCTTACTTATTCTTATGCTTTGCAACTGGGGAGTCATTAACAAGTCAACTATAAGTAGCTTTGAGCTATACCTCGTGCACATTGTTGTGTTTAAATATCCTTCTTTTATCACCCTAACTGGGTTGGACAGTCTGTTTTTGGCTGATTCTATGACTACTCACTTCATAGGAATGGTTGCATGAAATTTGAGAAGTGAGATTTCAAGCAGATCACAACATCCATCCTGATTCTAAATTTGCTTAGCAATGACTGAAGATTAACATCTTCTTTGGGAGTTGAATCTCATTGAATAAGTAATGGACATGAAATGGAAAATGGAACTAAGTATCTAAGTGATAAAGATGCTTGATGAACGTTCCAATAATTCAGAATTGATCAAGGTCAGTGTTAATGGAATGATCAAATGAAATTCATCAATAAGCTAGTAAGTCCCAATTGACATCAAAGAACTATTGGTAAGTTTTCTAACCTGGACCTGTGATAGATGTTATATCGTGTGTCAAAGCTCATGACCTATGGTGTCGTTCTAAAGGGTTATCATAGTATTGATCAATCTCAGACAAGGTCTTCCGAAAGTGAATTACTCATGAACTCAGCGCATATAATGTCAGCAATCAGTAACTGAACTCAAGGCGTCTTTCAGTGAGATATAAAGCTTCATAGATTTCTTTAATTGAAACGTTCTTTTTTTTGAAAAGTCATAGAAAAAGCATGGGTTTTGGGACTTCCATTTTAGTCTTAAATGTCATGTTTACGATTTTTCTAAATATTTTAAAATATTTGAAAATACTATTTTGCTTTTGCCTGTTATAGGCTACCTTTTTTAAAAAAAATAAGATACTAGAAACATACACAATAATGTGAAAATCATGTAATAATTATACTCATAGATCATCATTTTATGATGATCATAGTCATCATCATAAAATAACCCAAATACAATGCAAGTGTACAACCCACGCTTCCTGAGTGAGATAATTTCATTCTCTTCCCTGCTCACATGAATGCAAAGTCACAACCAAAGTTGACAAACAGATCTTAAAACCTCCTTTGAAACAGGCAAGCCACACTGTCGCTGAGCTATAATGAAGTGTGGGACTCTTGTCTGGACCTCAGAGGGTCATGACTCCATGTGAGTACTGTATCCATCCAAGGCCTTGTTCCTCCGTGCCTGTGAAAATACAAAGCCCATTGTTCTTAAATGTCCTCAGGACATTCATCTTCAAGGATAGCTTGCCCTAGTAAAGTTTGGATTTTATTCAACAAAACCAAACACATTGTTTCTTTATTTCTTGAGTAGCTTGGTTGTGTACTTTTAAAGTAAATATTTTAAAAATATTTCCATGTATTTCTCTAGAAGCAGGAGACTTTTGAAAAAATAAATATGACTTTTCATGTTGTAAAATACAAAAAAAAATCAATCAATAATTTTCAGCATATTGAGACTTGAAAATTGCACTAGGAGTTTGAAAGCCCTTTAGAAACATAGCCCTGACTACCACTGTCTGAATTAATTATGGGAAGGGGAAAAATTTATAGCAAGAAGCTAATCCAGTTAGCTTAAACCTCTAACTGCTCAAATCCATTGACTGTTAGAAATGAATAATAGAAAAGTGAGGTGAGCATCTCCCAGGAGAATTTGTCAGAACTTCTTCTTTTGAGTTCCTTCTAAACACCACAATTATGCTTTTGAAAATATTCACAAGTTTGCTGGGCCTGGATTTACTGGGGCCAGAGACTGTCTTGTTTATTCTCACTGCTTTCACATTAGCGTTGTCTTCAGCGTTTCCCTTTAATGTATCTCTTTTCACACTTATGTGTTAAATATGTATTTATTCACTTGATTTGAACTGAATTGTCCACATTCGGTAAACACACACACACACACACACACACGGAAAACTGTCTATTATTTCCTGGACCGGGCATGGTAATGCACAGCTTTAATCCAAGAACTCAGTAGGCATAGGCAGGAGGATCTCTGTGAGTTCAAGGTTTGGTTTACATAGTGAGTTCCAGGGCAGCCAGAGCTACATAGCAAAAACATGCCCCAAGCTAAAACAAAAACAAACAAAAACCAGAACAAAACCCCACAAACATTTCCTGTTACTTTGTTTGAACTGTCCCTGAAAATGAACCTTCCTTGTATCCCACAGGATTTGTGACTTCTGACCTTTGTCGGAATCATTCACTTGCAATCTGTACTTTATAAGTATAAAAATAAATAACTCATAACTAGGAAGCAGGCTTTAGTTATTTACAATACTGTGTGGTTGGGTATCAACTCCCAAATTAACCATAAAACTCTAACCAGTGCGGCCTAACACGTTGGCGTGGTTTTCTCTTACTATATTTTTATTTAGCTTTGTTTTCATCCCCGCCTTGTATCACTGGAAAATACATTTCATGGGAGATCTTTTCATTTTTTCTTTCTAAGTATGCCATAAAAGAATAAGAACACGCTGCAAATATTTTACCACACTTTTAATCCAATGTGGACAGATCCTACTAAAGGACAGTACAGAATGGAGACTCTAGTAAAATAAAAAGGCTTAAAGAGAAAGAGATACAGAGTCAGAGACAGACAGAGGCAGAGAGACAGCTATAAAGCGAAAGGAAGGGAGTAGGGGACAGGGAGGAGAGACGGGGCGGGCAGATCAGAGAAGATGGCTTACTGGGGAAAGGTGCTTGCTGCCAAGCCTGAGAAGCTGAGTTTGATCCACAGAACCTGCATTGGCAAGAAGAAAATTGTCTCTAGCAAATTGTCCTTTGACTTCCACAAGTAAATAAATGAATGTTGAAAAAGAAAAAGAAGAAGAAGAAACTTCCTTAAGAAGAATTTTTTTTTTGATTATTCGAGACACGGTTTCTTTGTTGTAAGTCTGACTGTCCTGGAAGTCATTCTGTAGATGAGGCTGGCCTCAAAATCGCAGAGATCTGACTGCTTCTGTCTCCTGAGTGCGGGGATTAAAGCATGGGCCACCACTGCCCAGCTAAGAAGAATATTTGATGAGATACGTCTGTGTATATCTAAGCTCTAAAAAGTCTGTTACAAGGTACAGACAGTGCCGCGTTCTTTGACATTGGGAGACTCAACTCTGTCCTTGAGTGACTAGACATAGTGACTAAGGAGCAATAGTAAAGATCAATCTTTCAGTAGAAATGTGAGGCTGAGATAAGAAATGCCTCTGTTTTAGAGGTGAATTCACTAATTCACACGTGCGCTATAGCAAGATCATTATTCAGATCAAACACCAGAGGAACTCATTGTCCCTGTCTATTCTCAACTCAAAAGTCCATAACCAGGTTTACGTCCTTTACCTAATACAGTTCCACAACTCCAAGAGGAGACGGAGGAGAGGAGGAGTTTGTCATCTGCTAACGAATGAGAACACTGAATTCCTGAGAAGTGACTAAGACTCAAGAAGGGGTTCGTTCCAATATAGTGTCTATGAAAGGAAATTCAGAAATGCAGTCTAATAACAGATTTGTTAAAGTATTTATTAGTGTGTGTTACAAAATGCAGTCATTTAGATTGTTAGAAGACAGTGCAACACTATGGGAAAGTGTTGACGGCATCTAATTCATTTGATCTTTTTCTGTCTGTTTATATCCATGATTAATACTCTACACGCACAAGCCCAGTATTTATTTGCCCAACGATAATTACCCAGTGATTTATAGCAGATATTTTAAAGCATCTGTATGGCACATCAGACTGATGGAACAAAGCATCTTCTAGCATCAAGGCAATGCTGTGCAGAATCAGCTTTTGATAGAGCCATCTGTGGTAACCATGTTCTGATATTTAAAAAGTGGTTTGCATGTGTGCAGCCATTTGACAGACATTGATTATTATCCTTCCTGCTGCAAGGTTGGAAAGCGAGAGAGGCATGCTGTTTTCTACACAGCTATATCTCAAACCCCAAAGACAGGGGAAGAGAATGGAAGACAGCAAAGAAAGCAAAGGAAAAAAATCTCCAGACCTCAAATACTTCTTTGGTAAGAAAAAACAAAAATAAACACAAAGAACCAGCTGTTAGGCAAGAAGTAGTGTTTTGTGAGCTCACGATAGAATCAAAGGCTTGTATTTCAAAGATACTGTTATCTGTAGCATAAACATGATTAAGGGTAATATGTATTAGTTTAGGTTTTCATTATTTATAAAGGAAAAATAAATAGTGCCAGACATGCAAGACAAAAAATAAATAGTTGGATAGAGCCTTCTCGCTCTCAAATTTAAGAACTTAATAACTAGGCTGTGTGTTTCCAGGTTTGTTTTTGTCTTACGGGGAAAGGGCCAATAAGGTACCAGGTTTTGCTTCATTTCAGAATGGGTGGTTTTAGCGATAGGGGTTTAACTTTAATGAACATTCTCCTTTCTCCAGATCATTCATTTTATGCCTAGGCAACCAGAGCTGTTCTTGCAGCTACAGATAGCCAAGGCTACCCCAAACTCTGCATTGTCTGCAACAGAAGGGCTTAGGAGAAAAAGACAGTGGAAAAAAATCAGTATCTGTAAAATTAACTCCTAAAGCGGAACGAGGAAGGCAGGGCTGACTGCATGGCAAATACACATCTCTTTCTTTTATCATGCGTGATCACCAAATGGGAGGCTGAGCCTCCTCTGCTTCTCTTTCAGTGGCTGCCATGTAATGTGCAGTCTGTGCTCCCTGTCACAGGAATGCAACATTTTGGGGGAAGAGGTGTTCTGCATAAGCTGTCCTGTACTTGAGGACCCTTTTGAGTCTCAAGTAGAGGAGGAGCCTTGGTGACAGCTCAGGATAACAGAGGAACCAGCACTCACAGTAAAAGTCTCCAGCTTCATTTGCCTAAGGAGAGCCTCTCTGAGCTGCAGGGGCTGGACACTGGGACACCCAGCACAGGAGAAGCATCTCCTGGTCCAATGAATGGAAAGGGAGAAGGACTTGCAGCAAATGATCTATCCATACTGCTCTGGAACTGGTACTATACATTCTTTGTGTAATTCTAAGACGTTATCTCAGTCACAAGTGTTTATAGCCTTTCAGTGGAATTCTTACTCATATTTTCCCCCATTTAGCTAATATTTGGTGAAAGCCACTTGTTTGCCCAGAACTCAGGGCTCCCCATGAAATGTAGAAACGCCAATTCAGAGTGACAGTAAAAGCTAATGTTTCTCAATGATTTTCTTAGTGAACCATGCTTTTTGAATTTGCCAGTTTGATTTATTTTATAATCATTATAAATGGATAGCTTTATCAGTCCTATTGATAATTGAGTAAATTGAGATTTGCAGAGATGGAGAGATACTTTTTCATGAAACAAAGAGTTATTAGATGTCTCCCACATGCCAATCACTGTGTTCAGTTGGCAAATGTAATAGTAAGTAAGATAGACTTGTTCTTATTCTCATGGGATTCAGTATCTATTGGGAGACAGAAAATAAACAATTAAAATTAAGCTTGTGGGTAGTTATAAATGCTAAGAGGAAAACACAACTCGTTCATCTTAGAGACAAAGAACAGAGGCTTGGATAAGTTAGACAGTTTGGATACAGTAGCTTGCTTAAGGAGACAGTGTCAAAGTTGAGAATTGATTATGAAGATTAGCAGGCAGTGGGGATGCTAAGGGCAGGATTAAGTGGGAATGAGCTTAGTGTGTTCAAGAAGGAGAGAGAAGCCAAGTGTGGCTGGAGCTATGGAGAGGGATCTGCGTTGAGTGGACCCCTCGGATCTTGGAAAATCAAAAACAACAAAAAATACTATTTCCTTTAAGTTCATACAACAATTCTGTGGCAGTGAGTGGGGAAAGAACCAGCCACCTTGCTGTGAAAAACAGATATACTTGGGTTTTCTCATAAATAAAGCACATGTCTTCTTTAGGTCCAGATCATTTTATCCTAATTAAGTTGTCCAGGATGTTGGAGGCTGAGGTAGAGCAGAATGCCACAAGGAACTAGGTGTTTCTCTTTCCTGGTTCTCTTACAAATGATTCCCTTGCAATCAGGTCCCTTTTGAATTCCTCTCTGAGCAATGCCAAAATAGTCAAGGCCAATTATTGATGAAATGTGCTGTTTTTCTCTCTATTTGTTACATTTCTCTTAGGAACAAACCTTCACTCTGCTTCTTTCTTATGTTTAGTCATCATTGATTCAACCTTCTCCCTGATTCACTGCACCCATTTGGGAGAGTGATCTTATGAATCTGGAAACAAAAATACTTGAAACACAGTGCAGTTTGGTGGTCTCAGGTCTGAGAAGGATACAACACTACACCTTGTTCCAAGGTTTATGGACTTGATTTTATCTTCTTCATTAGGGGATACAGAATCACTGCCAGGGCTCTATTGAGTATCAAGAAATGATCTCATAAAGTTTACAAAAACAAAAGTTTACTATAGAAACATATTAATGTTTTTTAAATAGAAAAATGTTCAGTCTAGTTCTTATTTTTTTTAATATACTATTTAATAAATAGCCCAACATTATAATGTGATCAAAACTTGGAAGTCCTTCATATAGACATAACTCAGGTCACATATGCAAAAATCTGTACATCAAGATGTATTCATATTTGTCTGTGTATGCATGCTGGTATCTCAGCTCAGGTGCGTGTGCATGTCTCTGTGTGCATGCAGGTACCTGTGTTGATGTGTGTCTATGTATTCTTGCATTTAGCTGTCTCTGAAAAGATAGGTACTGAAAATGAGAAAGCACAGGAGACAGGATTCATGGGGAGAAGACAATTTCACAGGCAGCTGATTGACAAAGAAATATCCTGAAAACTCATTATTCCAAGAGTGGTGGATGGGACAATGATTTTCACAATACATGGGAGTTTTTAGAACTGTGGAATCTTGTGCATCACCCAAGACCAATTAGTCAAATTTTAACAAGCTCCCAAGTGAACCAGATGTGCATTAACATTGGTGAAGTGGTGTCTAAATTAGTGGTTCTCAACCTTCCTAATGCTGCGATCCTTTAATACAGCTCCACATGCTGTGGTTGCCCTTAACCAAAAGAGCATTTTGTTTGATACTTTATAACTGTAATTTTGATACTGTTATGAACAGTAATGTGAATATCTGATATGGAGATGGTCTTAGGCAAACCCTGTGAAAGGGTTATTCCACCCCCAAAGGAGTTGCAACCCCTAGTTTGAGAACCTCTGGTCTAAATGGTTGTGTGAATTTGGGGTTTGGTTCTCACCCTTTGCATCTGCTGGAAATTTCCTCTAGGAGATCACATCCCACTCCAGACTAAACTGTTTTATCTGAACGTGGCATGTGTAGTTTATCATAGTATTTATCATATGTTGTGATGCTAGTGGTTTTCCTGCCTTTCTCTCCTCACTATAATATGAACACCATGAGGAAAGATCCAGATAATGCTCACACCCAGCTTTATTTCCAAATGCTTTGTCTAATGCATGATATATAACAGATGTTCAGTAATTACCTATTCAATGCTTAGTTCTTTGGAAGAAGAAGTGAATCATTGGAAACGCTTGCTAAGATCAACTGCCCTTTCCCTCCATGCCTGACAATGCCTTCTAAAAAATAATCTTTTCTCCCGGTCCCTGTGTACTTATAGCCACATGCACAGACCATGCAGTATAGCATCGTGTCCAACAGATGCTTAGTTTATTTAATGATTTTTAAAAGAGCTAGATAAATATTCTCCAGCAAAACTTGCACCACATAGGAGCTTCTAGAGTAGAGATGAAGATCAATGATGTCATTTTAGCCTGAAAAATTTATTCACTTGGAAATCAACCAGAGCAATTAAGAGACATTCTGAAGTAAAAACAACAATAAGAAAAAAATAGTTAGATGAACTGAGTTCTAAAATTGTCTTCTATTGATTTTCAATCAAAGTCAAGAGCGATCTCTTGTATGTGAGTTTCCTGTTGCTGTGTGCATGCAGAACAGCTTCAGTGTGGGAAAGGACAATGGAAAGCATATGGGAGATGAGCTGTTGGTGGGGGGGGGGATGCAGTGGGGGGTATTGCAGGCAGAGAGGACTAACTAATTCAGAGTGCTAGGGACTCTAGAAATTGTCTGCCTGAAAGGTTTTCTCTAGAGCAAAACGTCTCAACTATTGATATCTTGTGCCATATATTTCTTTACTATAGAGGCTCTCTGGGGTATTATGGGATGCCTATCAGCATCTTTATCTTTCTAACCCATCATATGCTAGCAGCAGCTCCTTTGTGTTGTAACAAACAGAATGTCTCCTTATGTTTTCAAATATCCCTAAATCAAAATCACCCTTGGCTAAATATCACTGCTGCAGGTGGCTCAGAGACCGAAAAGTCTGTTGCTGCTTCTCACTAGCTGGCAAACAGTGCTGTTAGATCTTTACAATTCAAATATAGATCTCTTTCAAGGTACTAGTATCTTCCCTTTGTAAGAACTCCATCTCCCAGTATTGTGATTCTAGGTTAAGAGGTTGTGATAGGCTATTATTGAGTTAGCAGTACACTGCACAGCAAAGCTTCAGGGCATGCGTCTGATTGACTTGATGCTGAGCAGTGCCCAACTGTGGACATCTTGTGCTGGAAAGGGAGAGGCCTGCTAGGGCTGCTTTGCAGGAAGCTGGAAGTGATTTAGTAATGTTCTATTTCTTGGAGTCTTTCCATTGCTTTTCTTATAGATCTGTTGATAATCTTGAAAAAGAAATTCACGTGCCTGGGAAAGTTGGTAGTTGGCAGCAAGGATGGCGATTTTCTGCCCCTGAACTGGGAACTGTCTATTTTAAAGGATTTGTCATGAGCTCCTCTTTTGGCTTAGGAAAAGGATTCAGCAAGTTTATAGGCATCTCCAATGAATCTCCTTAGTCCTGGGAGGCATCAGTGCGACAGGGCTTCCAAAGTTAGCACCTGGAAGCCTGTACCAAAGTATCAAAGGAAGGCAATCCACCTCTTTAACTTATGGTGTCTGGGGTGAGCTAAAGTAGGAAGATTCATGCAAAAAGAACGTGTAGACGTCCCCAAAGAGACATTAAAGTTAAAACATGATAATGTTGGCTTTCCCATTGCAAAAGGATTCACCTCAGTGTTTCACCAGATGTATCAGGTTTCATATTTAAAAATAAATTTTCTACGCAACCATTATATCGGATGAAGTATGTACCTTGCGTTGCAACTGTGCGTCATTCAGCTATTTGTTTGATTCTAGAAGTGTTTGATGTGTGATACATGTTCATTATCGTGTTTACAAAAAAAAAAAGAAAGGCTGTTTTTTTAAAAAAAAAAAAAAAAATCTAAGACCCAGTCATATACTGGAGGGTTAAGTCAAGAGCATTTGTCAGAAACGAGAAATCATCCTTCATATTTAAGTTTTTAGTCATAGACTTCAAAAGCCACAGATGATTGGTTTAATAAGTGTGATAAACAAAAATTAATGAGATTAATTATAGGCTGTCAGGTGAGGAACAGTGAGTAGTTTTGAAGGCTTTTAATTTTTTTCCTGTAGGGTTGAACATCACATAGTCACAGCTAAAGACTGTCAATTTCCTTCCATACCAAGGAAAAGTAATTTGAGTATGAATATTATTTTGTAATATTTGTGATTTCTCTCCATCATTACACTGATAAAAAGAAGTTGATTTTATAGTATTCTCAGGAATGTTACCTGTTGAGAAGGCAGTGAACTGAAGTCAAAGTCTTCAGTGTCCTCGGTCAGGTAGGCAGCCACAGAGATGGTGTTTTTGGATTGAGGGTTGGGGTGGGGGGGGGGATCAGGGATTAAGCCAGCTATTTAGCACTCCAAAAACTCATAACAGGGGAGCACTGAGGGAGAGTAGCTTCAGCAGACCAGGTTCTAGTTATCAGTCTAGCCTTTAAGTGGTGGCACATCTGCATTCTTGGGGAGCAGGGGATTATCAAAGCAAACAGTTTCATTAGAGGGGCTGAATACAAGGCAGATTGCTAGGTCACAAAGCCTATTAGTGAAAGGATGGAGAGCAGGAACTTGACAATGAATATAGGGCTAGAAGTCACGTCTTTTTCTCTCAGATTAAATCCGTTCTGGAGATGAGGCAGGCTAACACTTGAGGAGGAAGAATGAGTTGTGACAACAGAGATAATTGAGAAACTGATCATTTCGGTTAAGGTGGCACTTGAAAGCTGTTTTAATGGTTCACACGTGACACCAGGCAACTAGTACAGGGATGGAAAGAAAGAAATAGCTCTGAGAAAGGATATTTACTTCTAAAATAGCAATTACCTCAACAGAGTGCAACCCGAAGATTGTGTGACTTGAGGGACAGGGAGAAGCTGAAGACAAACCCAAGGAAAAGACAGGCTGCTGAGGTAATTGCATATGCTGGTGGACACGGGAAAGGCAGGTCTGAAGCGGCACTGAGCTCTGGGACATTTAAATCTAAGATCTCGATAAAGCAATGAGATTGTTTTTCCTTAAAGACAGAGGTTCTGGAATGTAGGCCAAAGTAGATGGTGTGGATTTTGATGCATCCATAGAAAGACAAAAAAAAAAAAAAAAAAAAAAACACAAGAAAAAGCAAAAACAAAAAGTGGATGAGATCACCAAAATGAATCGAGTGTGAGTACATCTTCATTTAGGATCTGAAAGATAAGAGAAAAAAAGAGAGATTGAGAGGGAGCCATGACAAGGAAAGAGGAAGAAAGTACAAGGAAGTTAAATGTTCCAAGAAGTCCGACAGCACCAAGTGCCTCAGAATGGCTGGGCAGAATCTTCTGGTTTGTTTTGATTTTTGTTTTGTTTTGCTTTGCTTTGCTTTGTTTTTGGTGGCCTTAGCCATGTGTCTTCCAGGCTCTGTGCCAAGCAGTAGTAATGAAGTCACAGAGGTGACAGCCACACAGCTGCTGTACTCACTGCCTCATTTCAGTGGGTGGAGGAACCAAAGTTGGTGAAGAGAGAGCCAGGCTAATCTTCGGCACCAACTAATCTTCTGAGATGTTAGCGTAGACTTCACTAATAAGAAAAGGCCTGGTGATCCTGTGTGAAGTAGCCTAATTCCGGCCTAATATGAAAAAAAAAGACTACTAATAGAAGCAGTTATTTCTGTTCTGTAGTATCTCTTGTGTAAACAATTTTGACTGGCTGGTTCGGACAAAATATTTTTGTATTTATATAGCTGAATGCTGCAGTGAGCCTAGCAACTGAGAAGTTGCCATTTTAATATATTTTGCTTTGTTTTTTAAGCTTTCAGCATGGTTTGAAATCAAGTGTGAATGTGTGGACTGTCTTAGGTGGAGAGTAAGATACAAGGATAGAGGGAAGAGTTGGTAAATATAATCAAGTAGCTGTAGCGACATCCAATCCCCAAAGACAATTAGTAATTGTTTCAGACAGATGAACTGTGAAGTCACCATGATTGCTAAAAGGGATTCACCACACAGGGGAAAAAATGAAATTAGGATTAAGACTTCCATATCGGAAAGACAAATTCCCTCCAAATTCCCTCTCTTCTCAGGGAACACGTTAGCAACACTGCTCACCTTTGTTCTGTCCCAGAGAACGGTCACAGAAATAAGTCCATTTTTTATGTCCCCAATCAGGAGTCATTCTGGTGCACTCATGCTGATCATCCCTACAGTGTTGCTTCTGTGATCATGTGACAAGCAGGACTCTTGGAAGGAGAGGGATAGAGATGGAGACTAGTACCATGGGCAGTCACATGCAAGCATGCTCTGTGCTCTGCAGGGCTAACATAGGAATGATTCTTCCTTCCTTCCTTCCTTCCTTCCTTCCTTCCTTCCTTCCTTCCTTCCTTCCTTCCTTCCTTCCTTTATTTATTTAAGTTTACTTGTTTATTTAAATTTATTTATACTCTTGTCTCCTATAACACACCTGATCCCCCTCTTCCCCTCCCTCTGCTCCTCCCAGCTCCCCCACCTCCCTTCTCTCCCAAATTTACCATCCCTTCCTCAGGATTACCAATCCGACAGGGGGCAGAGCAAGCTAGAACAAAGCTGGCCCATGTACTAATCCTACAGACTCTGCAGGGAGAAGTGTGTCTCTGAAACTTTTTCCTGCTCTTGGGAACCCTTTCCTCCTGCTGGGTTGCCTAGCCCACTCTTGATGCAGGGATTAGACTTGATTCTTACTGTGACAGAGGCTAGAGCCTGGATTCAAAGGTGAAGCTGTGGCTCTTGGAACTGAATGCTTAAATACCTTTCAGACTAACTTACTGGGCCACTTAGCCTGAAATTGACTTGATATATCTTCTTCGATGTTTATTAAACCCAGAACGTTGTTATTTGAAATGAAGCTATGATCAAACACAGAGAGCAACTAAATTTATCTGGAAAATCTTGCATAAATAATGCTGAATGGATATTGAAGGAGGCCTAGAAATTAGTCTACATCATATACCAATTCTATTAATATAATGAATGTGAGTCTTAGATGTTGTCCAAATCAACAATAAATGGGGTAATTTTTTCTTTCATTTTACACTTAAAAATCTGAACACATGGTACCTAGGAATCTAATCTCCAATAAACATTTCTAAGCTCAAGTTATGCAACTTTAATATTTCTGTGCCCTCTTCTACGAGCTTATATAACCATGCTCTGCACACTTGTGCAGACAATGTTTGCTTAGTAGTAAGTGGATGGCTGCCCCACCAGTTACAACCATACAAAATAGAAGAACATTTTAAACTTCAATTACTGCTACCTTTATGGTACTATATAGCACTTATTTATAGTCCTATTATGGTACCTTCATGAAAATGGTTTCACCTATTTCTTATAAGAATCCCATGGAGTGGGTATGAAATATATTTTAAGTATTAGAATAGAAAATAAAAGCTATAAGCTATATCAATGACTAATGATCTAATAACCCTCTAATGTTAAGCCATGAATCTTGGCCCTGCTCTTCCAACATCTCCTTTAATGCTGCATAGAGTGAATTACGCTGTCTAGTGTATTTTAATCTAAGGCCTATTTAAATGAATACATTTCTTAGAGTATCCAGTATTGGAAACTGGTGCATTTAGATACCAGGCTCCACATATCACTTTTATTTATCAAACAACCACATATGATCTTTGATTATCACAAGGGACAGTTAAATTATAGAAAGTCTATTTTACTTAAGCTTATAGAATAGTTAATTTTTCCCTACAAGCTTGGTTTTAAATGTGAAAAGAACGCTTTAAGTGATATTTTTAATCGTCATGTGAATATGTTGTTATCAGACCCAGAAGTTAAAATTTTTAGTAAGATATGTATGGTGAAGTCTCATAAACCAAGAGATAAGATTAGAAAATGTTTAATTAATCCAAAAGAAAAAAGGAAAAGATAAAAATAGGAGTGAGGAACAGATGGATCAATAGTAAAACTCTTGCAAAATGGATCATCTCTCTCACTGTGCCAAGTCAATCCAAGGGCAGACATTGTCCAAGTAGACATAGAGCCATCTCCCAGGGATGTGCTGTATGCAAGAAATCCCCTCACGTAGAAACACACAAGGATGTTTAAGGAAACGGTGAAAATGCTGTGCTGAGCTTCCATCTAGGACTAGGGATATCCTCAAGGGAGGAGAGAAGGAGCATGTTAGTCAAGTTAATGCATTCAGAAGACACAATGCTTGTAAATGTTTACGAGCCTACTAACAAAGCTTTGGCATCCAGAAAGCAAAAACGAACATCAAACCAAAATAATTAATAAACCCATTATGGTTGATTTTAAAACTACCTTTTTAGTAAATAGCAAAATAGAAAATTAACAGGAATATGAAAGATTTGAGCAAAATTATCCACCAAATCAACCTAATAAATCTGATTACATAATAAAAGATTACTAAAAATTTTTATATATATATACATTTAGTGTATATATATATATATATAATTTTTAGTATATATATATATACTAAAAATTAAAAAAATAAAAGCTCCAGGCTAGGCTGGGTTACATGATAATGCCCTGTCTCAAATGAAATAAAAAGATTAATACTATACATGATATGAATGTTCTCTGACAAAAGATAAATTAGAAACAAAGATGAATGCCTATTTGGGACTATATAAATATTCAGAAAATAATACACAGACAAATTACCTAGAATTCAAAAAAATACCACAGGGAAAATATAAAATTACTTTAACTGAATAAAAATGAAAACACAGAAAAAACTGGAGCAACGCTTCAAGAAAAAGATGTAACATTAAAAGGCTATGTTCAAAAGGAACAAAGCCTAAAAATTAGTTATTTAAATCGCAACCTTAAAGGTTCAAAAATGGGGAGCAGATTAAAACCCAAACAAAGTAAGAAAATAACACATACAAGGTGAAGGTCTGTGAAAGAGAATTTAAACAAAGTTGATTCTCAGAATAAATCACAAAGGTTAACACCTCTGGTTTGGTCTGATCAAGTATAGAGAAAAAGGAAAATATTTAGCCCAGGAAGGACTCAGGAGAGATCCACAAGGAGCAAGCTGTTTCTGTGGGTTTCTATGGTTGAGGAGGGAAGCTGTGTCTGGTCTGGGGCCTCACACAAGACTGCAAATAACATCCCATAAGGGCACGACCCGCTTTCACCTGGACTTGGTGTGCATTAGTGTGATTCAGTTCCTTGAGACCAATTAGATTAAAAGCTTTCCTTCCTGGGTAGCTATTGGCTGAGGACCACGCCCAGTTTTTCGACACATGGACCTCCCCAATATAGCTTATCAAAGCAATCAAGACGTGTGGACGTCTCATCATACCTGCCTCATCTAACTTACCAGAAATGAATCGTTAGGTTCAGTCCACGCTTAGGGAGAGAAGTGAATGGCAAGAGGACAAGAACGTTAAGGACCACATAAGACCACTCTGTCAGAGTGAGGAAAGTAGTTATCAAACGGAGGAGAAGTTAATGGAAGTATTTATTTCCAAAGATGTGAGAGAATTAGCCTCTGTGAGTTGGATTATTAAGGGACAGAGCAAACACAGGTACCTGGTAAGTCCGCAGTAAATAGAAGGGGGCACGGCCCTGTGCTGAGAAGCCAGCCCCAAATAGAGAGAGTAGGCGTGAGAGATTGTCAAGAGTCAGGAACACAGACAGCATGGAACAAAATATTAGACCAGAGACTGCTGAAGATTTCCAAAGGAAGCAGCTTCTCCAATTTTAAAGAGACAAGTGAAGGACAAATTTTTTTCTGTGTTTTTCAGTGGCCATAAAGTACAGCTTCTATTTCCAAGATCAAACCAATAGAGATGGTTTAGTGGGAAAGTTGAAGTTGAGAGGGATCGTTCTGAATAGAATTTCATGCCCTTGTAATTATAAAAAATAGCTATTATCTACTATAGAATAGAAAGTGCATTGAAAACCATGAGGGAGGATGGAGAGTGGGACCCCAACCTTCCCCCAGGTTACAAACGCAGTTAATGGTTGTTGGGGGAGGGGGAGTTGTTGGGTTTTTTTTTCTCCAGTATGTAGCAACCAGTAAGGTGTGCATGCTCTTGTATATCAGCTTTATTCACAATGACCCTGTAAGCATCTGTAATTAAATTCAGTGGGACACACACATTAAAAAAGGAAGGAAGGAAGGAAGGAAGGAAGGAAGGAAGGAAGGAAGGAAGGAAGGTCATGACTAGAAGGAAGACAGGTAGAAAAGAAGATACATGTGAGAGTAGGGGGTCAAGAAAGATGGATTAATTTGATCAAAATACAGTATATACATGTATGAAAATGGCATAATAAAATGAAATTCATTTTTATGTGTATTATATTGGTTATAATTCAATTGATTGTTAGTGTTTTATATCTAGTACACTAACAGAAAATAAGACACAGAGAAAAGAGCTTATTTATAGAACAAGACAACTACTTTTACTTTCACTCTGCCTGTGTTTGTGTATTAACTTTTTCGATCTTACATCATTTAATTATAATTCTTCTTAAACTCATTCTTTCCTCTTGTACATTAGACACACTTCTCTGTGTATATTGATCTCCAGGACAGTCTGTTCAGCTTCTTCACTTAGATTAGGAATAAGATAAACAGAAATGATAAATCAATATTCAGTTATTTAAATACCTATTAAAATATGCTAGTGCAAGATGCATACTTCCAATTTTCTTTATTTAGAAAAGGCTGACCTTTGCATCCCATATTATCAACTAAAGATAAAGAGATCACACAGCTTGAGATTAAATTCAACCTATCATTACTGTTTGTTTGGATTATCTTTCATTGTTTAAAAAGCCTAAAAACTCTAAGATTCTTTTTTTGAGCATTAAACAAATGTTACAAATTATTTCATCACTGAACTTTCCACAGCATCTGAAGCTAATGCTCTCTGACTTCTCTCTATGGGCTGCTTCAGCTCTGCAAAGACAAATGGTTATACACATACATGGAGACAGAGCACACATGGGAACAGCTATAGAATTCAGGCAGGATAAATATTGCAACCCTGAAAAAAATGTGTCAAATAGGTTATTAGACAGATTCCTTGAGATACCTTGAGATGTTTCCTTCATAAATTTAAAGGAAGCTCTCTCTCTCTCTCTCTCTCTCTCTCTCTCTCTCTCTCTCTCTCTCTCTCTCTGTGTGTGTAAGCTTTAGGTGGGGGAATTCAAAGATCTATAAAAACAATCAGTGTCTTCTGGGACCTATGTAAGAATCAAGGCAACAAAATGAGCGCAGGAGAAAGCTAAGTAACAGATGGGGAACAGTGGCTCAGGAACAAGGTCATGAAAGTGAGAGAATCCATGTCAAAATTGGAAGGCCATCTGCCTTTTCTGGTGTGTGAAGCATCCAGGATACACGGATTCCATTTTAATGATGCAGTAATCATGCCCAAGTCTAAAAGGAAGATTGGAAAGATAAAACTAGCCTAGAGATGGGTTCTGATTGCATGTCAATGCTACTCTCTACTTAAAAGCACATCCTAAACATGTTAATCACTGCGTTGATGAATGCTTGATACTTGACTGCCCCCAATAAATAAGTAAGCAAATAGTTCTTGTTGTCTGAAGAAAGGAATTCTTACAAATTTGGAAATCAATTTCGAAGACATTTTTTTTCCACTCGTTGAGACACAGTATCTGTGAAGAATGGGGTCTATTGGTGAAATTTTAAACAGTTAGTTGTATTAGTTTACAAGAAATTGTTTATTCAGTATGTAAAAGGCATTTGGTCTCCTCTTAGTTCATGGCTCCCCCAAGGACAAGGTCAGGAATGAAGTTAAAGATAACAACATTGTGCTCTCCTCTTACCTCTCCTTCCTCTGTCCCATCACCTCTGTTTTGCTTTCCCAAGTGTGTCAGATGAGAACTCATACTCTGAGTATCCACCTGTGTGAAGGACTTCTGCACTCATTGAGACAATCCCTGTAGGCTTTAAATAAAAGGAAACGGTTTATCAGTTTTTGTGCTTCAATGACAAGATACCTTATAAAAGCACCTTGGGGAATGAAGAGTTTATTTTGACTCACAGTTTGAGGGAGAGTGGCAGTGAGCTCTGCCCCAGCTGTGGCATCAGGAGCATAGAACATCTGGTCACCCTGTATCCTTAGGTAGGAAGCAGCGAGCTGGATGCCGATACTCACTTCCTTTTGTTTTGTCAGTCTAGAGCCCCCAGACCATGAAATAGTACTGCCCACATTCTAGGTGGATCTTTCATATCAGTCAACTGTCTCTGACAACATCCTCCTAGATGGTTTTCAAGTCCTGTCTCATTGACATTGAAGACAAAGTATTTAGTCCTTACTAGTTCCCATACATCACACTTCATGAATAGTCACATACACTGCCTGTATGGACAGACTCTTCTTGTGAGTGTGGTAAGTTTAGTTTATAATAGATAAATGTGTGAACATTGAAGTACTTACTGAGTTGAAGGAAATTATTTGCCCATTTTGCCATCATTTTTGGTCAATTGAACTGTTCTCTCTCCTACATCAGGCCATTCAAAGGAGCCCACAACGTATGAACATTAAGTAAATATTGCACTGTAGTTCCTTTGGTTCGTTTAGGGGGGAGGGTGGTGATCTTTCAGGAGGATGTGAAGTGAGATGTATGAATGGATGAACAACTGGATATTAACCACATTATGCCTTGTTACTCTCCCAGGGTCCCATGATTCGTTCAGTTTCTACATTGATGAAGCCTCTCCAGTAGGCCCTGAACAGCCAGAAACTGTCCAAAACTTTGTCTCTGTGTTCGGAACTGTAGCCAAGAAGCTGATGCGGAAATGGTTAGCCACTCAAACAATGAGCTTCACTGGTCAGCTGGGAGCTGGAATCCGTTACTTTGACCTTCGAATTTCCACCAAGCCTAGAGACCCAGACAATGAACTGTACTTCGCTCATGGCTTATTCAGTGCCAAAGTCAATGAGGGTCTTGAAGAGATTAATGCATTCCTCACAGATCACCACAAAGAGGTAGTATTCTTGGACTTCAACCATTTTTATGGGATGCAGAAATATCATCATGAAAAACTGGTCCAGATGCTGAAAGACATCTATGGAAACAAAATGTGCCCAGCCATTTTTGCCCAGGAAGTGAGTCTAAAATACCTGTGGGAGAAGGACTATCAAGTGTTGGTTTTCTACCACAGTCCAGTGGCTCTGGAAGTGCCATTCCTCTGGCCTGGGCAGATGATGCCAGCACCCTGGGCAAACACGACAGATCCTGAGAAATTGATCCAGTTTCTTCAGGCATCCATCACTGAGAGAAGAAAGAAGGGCTCGTTTTTTATATCTCAGGTGGTGCTGACACCCAAAGCAAGCACTGTGGTCAAGGGCGTGGCAAGTGGCCTCAGAGAAACAATCACAGAAAGGTAAGTGCCCTTCAGAAAACAAGGAGAACTGTCCGATAGGCTAAACTCAATTCACAGGACACAGAAGTGATGGAGCATTAGTTTGCTAGGGTAACACAGTCCCGCAACTGATTGGTGATGGCTGACAGTTCTTGTCCCTTGGTTCCTACATCACCAGCTGCACCTTTATCACATGATCTTTTCCCCTATGTGCCTCTTTCCTTATATTGACATGATGACACTGGATTGGTCTGCCTTGGTAAATTCATCTTAACTTGATTAGTTCTGCAAGTACCCTCTTTCCAAATAGGGTCATATTCATAGGACTTTAAATATTTTGGGGGATGCATATATTGATACATATATTGAGTCCAGTGGCAAATCTAGTCCTCTGATTAGTATACTTCTTTATGTATTTGTATAGCATTTCATACACTAGAAGTCTTGCTCTGCTGTTAGCAGTCTCTTTATAGACTGATTGCTGTTGGATAATTAACAGTCATATGAAGTAGATATTATCTTACAACTAAAAAATAATTAGGTCCAGGATTATAACACTTATCTTAGGTTTCTTCATCCATGAATGATAAAACAGATAATCAGGCCCCATTGTAAATGACATCCTATGCCCTATATATACATATTCTGCCTTTTTTAAAGGGAGAATTGTTCTCCAGGGAGAGCAAGATTGGCTAATAGTATAGAGCCACAATCACCTGTGAAGTATAATTTGAGACATCACCAAAGATCTCTGTAACTTCAACTCATGAGAATAACAGCATCGAGAAGCATGCGTATTATTTCTTTTAGTTAAAATATTAAATAAGTAAAGAGTACTCACACCCTTTTCAGACAATGTATTTTTATCCTTTAATTGATAGTTTTAATTGATAGCTTTAATCATGAGACAGAGGATGGATGATTTGTTTGGTTAGAGCCAAAGTCTTGTGTGGAAAGGCAAGAAAATGAGGAGAAATAACTTTGCAGTAAAAACCATGTAGGTAACCCTGTAGAATACCATGCTGTGTAAATATCAACAGTAGGAGAATTCTTTTTTTCAATTTTTCTCTTGTATAATGCATCCCGTCCCTATTCTCCTTCATCCCAGCTCCTTCCTTCTCTCCTTTCCCCCATGTCTTACCACTTCCCCTCAGAACAGAGCAGGGCTCCCAGAGTTACCACTTGCACAGGGCATACCAAGATGGAACAAGGCCAGGCTCACGCCCCTACATCAAGGCTGGATGAAGCAGCCCATCAGGAGGAAAAGGATCCCAAGGGCAGGTAAAAGAGTCAGAGATCCCCCAACTCTAACTTTTAGGAGTTCTGTAAGAACACCAAGAATATAGTTGAGTTTTTTTAGTGAAGCTACAGGAGTCTGTGGTTGATGGAGAGCTAGCTGTTGATGTCTAACAGTTAAGTGATCAGATGTGCCTTTTAAATAATAATTGATACAGACTACAAGACAGACAGGAGAGGAAGTGGGTAATTGGTCAGACCAGTTTTAGCAAGCCAGAGGGATTAAGGAAGACTTGGAAGAGAATGATTTGCAAAGAAAGGATAGGATGATACAGTAACTAGTGAGCTCTGTGCAATGAATGAGAGACTTAAGGATGAGGCTTCTGACGAGCAGAATGGAGGACCATTCACTGAGGCAGAAACTAACAACACTCCTGGGAAGGAAAAGGAGACTATGCAGTTAGAGTCATGCTAAATTTGAAAGCTTTTTAAAGCATGCAAGTAGATGTAGCCAGTTAAGCACTGACATTACAAGCCAACTCATAAGAAGCTATTGGCACTTGGGGACCGTGAGAGCCACAGATCACCAGAGTGGAAGTATTCCTCCTTATGGAATCATAACTTTCTTCTGATGTCCGTGTCCTTGCTGGGATCTCTCCGTGCTTTGAGATTTAAATGCAATTGCAAAATATCCATTGTATACCTATCCTACTGCAAGCCTTTCCCTGTTGTTTCCTGTAATATGTATTTTTCTTCTCTTAAGACTTGAGCCCTCACTACTGCTGTAGTTTGATAGATTAGTGATCCCACATGATCTGTCCATGTGTTCCCTTGTTCCAGGCTTGGTTTCCATAGTTGTTTTTAGATTTTACTGAGGCTCTCTGGCAATAAGAGAAGTCACACAATCACTGTACTATACATAATTGAAAAAGGGCATTGAGCTTTTGTCTGTCATTTTGAGTCTTTCCCTGGGACATCTCCCCTGAGGACATGTATATGACTTTATACCTCATTCAGACATCCTCTCAAGGAACCTTCTTCCTTTCCTTCTTGTTCTCCCTGCCTTCCTTCCTTTACACTCTGACTGCCATAGAGAGTCCTTATTCTTCTCCAAGTGATTAAGGCGAAACTCAGTGAGTTCCATCAAAAGAGTCACCCAGTCAAGAAGCTTTTTAATTAATAGCACTCCTTTCCACCAACACTAACTGATCTGGTAAATGGCTGTATGCTCTTATCACATTAGCAAGCGGAGGAGTTATCTACATATAAGAATGTGCTATTTTAATAATTGTCTCCCATGAAGTCTCCAAGTTTTAAGGAATACTGGGAGCCTACTGGAAATGGGAAAGAAACAGATGAATTCCCAGGATAAACTAATCTCATCTCCCACCATTCTACCTCTATCTTGGAAGGAAGATGCTATATTTTTATATTTTAGGCATGACACACACATTCCTATTATCTCTTGAAGTGCAGAAGAACACAGCCTTTCAATATACAATTCTTTATTTAGGAAAACATTTGCCCATGTTAAAGACTGTCTTCCCTTTGACCAAGAGCCATTCCATGATTTTCTGTGTAGGAGAAGAGCCTTTGAAAAAGCCACAAAGAAGAATCCACTCACAGAGTGAGTGGTTTGTTTTTTGTTTTGTTTTGTTTTTTACCATTGTACGGCTTTGGAATCTTCTACGTCATATTTAAACTGCTTTCTGGATATTTATGCTCTGGTATACTGCAATTAAAGTAGGACTTGTAGAGAAAAAAGAAATCAAATGTTAGGAAAGTACCAAAAATTGTATTTTACACAGCTCTCCGCAGAGTCAAAATCAATGTGCATCACCATATAAAGGACACTGGACACGTGCAAATATTTTATTGAAGAATTCTCTTAAAATTTAACTAATGACATTTTGCATGCACTTCTTGAGATAATACTTACTAACAGCCAATGGGAATAATTGTGAAGAACTGTCTTCAGCCATCTGTTCTAACTCAGTATCTCTCACTTGCTTAAGGCTTATGTATCTATAATAGAAGAGCTGTGCCACCAAAAAGAGAAAGATAAGCACGGGAAAAGGCAGAAGGAGAATTTTAAAACTAGAAATGAAGACCCCAGAGGTGTGACTCCTTCTTTTGAGAGGCCTCTGCCCAGCACTGAGTGTCAATGTCCTTCGCTTGAGCCCTTCCTCGCCTCTAACACTCTTACTTACATCTGCATGTTAATCTTAGTAAACTCTAATTTTGCTTGGGAAGAAGAAAGGAAAGGGGAAAGGGGAATTCAAAAGAGGATCCTATAGGTAGAATCAATTTTTGCCCTCTAAGATCTTACAAATGTCTTGTCAGTGGTTAATAAATCTGCCTAGTTTGTAAGCTGCCATCAAACTAGTGCTTTGAGCATTCCCCAGTAGCGCTTGCCTTAGGCATGCTAGAGTAACCTGAGCTTCATATTTGCGTTGCTGGATTAAATGCAGTGTTAACGTGAAGTCTGGGTTTTTGCTTTGTTACTCGTGTGGTAGGGGGATGAGGGAGTTCATTCTAGCTTTCTGGACAGAGCCCAGTGGAAAGAAATAAAGTCACTTTCTAGCCTTGACTACTGGCTAGCAAAGGCAATTTGCCTCCCTCTAAAAGAGGGAGTGAAGGAACATTGTTGTCTTTTCTTCAGATCAAGTAAGGAAGCCTCAAAATAGAGTTATTTTTTTCCAGTTACTGTATTGACTTTTGTGCTAAGAGTATTCACCCCAAAAGTTCCATGTTAGAACCAAAAGATGTAATGAACTTTTCTGAGACCAAAGAAAAACTCACCACATAGTCATCAGAGATGGGACTTAAGAATCACATCTGACAATGTGAAGTTTGAACTGAATCTTACATATGACTAGCTTGCTTCTCTACAGTTTGAGAAATCCTTTCTGTTTGAGCTAAGAGTAGCCCAACCATCTGAACATAGAGGCTGGTGGTTGAAGTTACAGGTGGCTTTGAGGGAAACCGAGTCCAACCTGGATTTAAGGACCCTCAGCTTTCCTTCTGGCCATCAGTTCTAAATACTACAGATGTATTTTCTGCACGTCAGCGATGCCAAAAGACACAGATTTTTATTTCTTAAAGAACTATTTTTGATTTATTTTTTCAAACACCAGCTTTTACACCTCACCCCCACGGAATTCACACATTCTTAAAAAGAAGGTGTACGTCTCGAGTCAATTCCTTTTCTAATATGTGGAAGATTATTTAACTACTGCTTTTTGTTTCTTTTTTTAAGCAAGCATCACTTGTCAGGTTTCTAGGAGACAATGTATCTTCGTCAGTAAATTTATATTGTCCGATACTCTGTATGATTACAATTATCATACCGTGTTATTATCAGTTATCTTAAGGTGACCTCTGTTGGGTGTTATGCTAGTTGTTTTATATGTATTATTTGATTTCACATTCATAACATCTCTCAGAGGTAGGCGTTATTGCTATCCCATCTTTAAAATGCAAGAACTAAGCATTAAAAGGGATAGGCAACTTCCCCTCATAGCATTGCTAAGAAAAGGTAACCCAACACTTATGCCCAGGACGCTGTGCTTATTGATTCCCGCTTGCATTCTTACTCTGGCTTGAACACTGTATTTCAAGTGTGTGACACTAGAAAGTCTTAAAGCCATCACACTGTATTATCTCCCTGCTATTGTGAAGCTCTAAAAGGTGGTTGCAATTTTTTTTAGATTTCTTTAAATAGTAATATCCAAACCAAACTGGGCAGTACATTCTAGTGGACTGGGTTCGATTTAGTGTTTATCTATTGAGGGCTCTGGAACACGAAGTATATTAAGTGGTGTGAGGTGTATTAAAATTGGTAAGATATCATTGTTACCATCACGTATCAAGTAAGTTTGAAAGAGAAGAATTTGCATAACCTAAATACAAATTACATAATAGTGAAAGAATTAGAGATCAAGATTTATAGGCATGATGTCTGGTGCCTGGAATGTTTTGTTTGACTTTAAAGAATTCAGGAGGTAGCTACTCAGGCAGAAGAAATAGAAAGAACATCCTGAGGACAAAAATAAGAGTTGGTCGCTATAGAGTAATGTCAGTGGAACATGAAATGCAAGGGGACAGGTTACCTAATATTATTGGACCATCTAAGTCTGCTAATCAATGCTTAGGGGACTTGAACTCCAACCTTTATGTACAGATGAAGAATGTAGGGTGATCGAGTACTGCATTTCACGGAGATTGCTTTGGTCCTTGAGAAAGAAAATTCGGGGTTGTACAATTGGTAAGAGACTAAGAGAAAGTTACCAAACCTTAAGAAAGGAGAGAAATAATTTGCAAGAGCAAATTTTCTAATGCTCTAAGAATTAGAAGGTGAAAGATCGATTGTCCAAAGAAATCTGTCTAAAATTCACTCATACTGAGAAGAGCATTAAGGTCACCTTGTAGAGTAACTTTACAGCTAAAAGAAATGTGTTAATTATGCTTTAAACATCAATAAAACCCGTGAGAAAAATAAACCAACAATAAGGTGAAAATCAAACAACATGGAAGATGGGTCAGGAAGATAGGTCTTCGTGAGGGGAAGATGTTATGACTAAGTTTAGTCAGAAGTGTATCAAAGGGAGGTTAAATGGTCAGATTGGAACTGGGCCTGGGATGAAAATAACTCAGATATGCAGATTGGCTGAAGAAGGGAAAAACTGAAGCTACACTTCACTCCTGCCAGTTGAAAGGTAGAAACTGTAGGTGGCTGGGAAGAAAAATCTGAGTAAGAGATGTCTGCATAGAGTGACTTCAGAAGTATTGGCAGTGCTGCCCATTGGAACCCCGAGAAATCACTCATAGCATCATTCTAGATGAACAGTATCCCTAGACATAGAAAATGGGCAGCTCTGTTTACTAAATCCCAATCAACAATCATCTCCCTGACTGTGATGTAGAAACTCCGGGTTGCTGTTTTATGCACCATAGTACCCAACTGGGCAGACATAGGGAGGAGCCTACAGTTACGGAGCTGCTGTATTATACCAGCACTATGTTGTATGCTCTGCACAAATGTGTCCATTCAATCCTCTTTACAGCCTAGCAACCCACGTATTAGTAGCTGGACACTGTGGTACGTAGCTACAATAACAGTATTTAGAAGTCAGAGGACAGATATTGTGCATGAATCTGTGGCCAGTCTGGACTAAATACTGAGAACTTAATCTAAAAAAAATAAATAATAAAAAATAAGGAAAGAACACAAAGAAAAAAGAAGAGAAAAATTAAAATAAAAGGAAAAGAAAGAAAAGGGGAAATTATGGAAATAGAAAGTAGGGAATAATAAATTTACTAGAGATGAAAAATCGAGGCTGTGTTTCTAGTACCTTATGGGATAATAAATATCCCATAATTAGGGCTTGAGAGATGACTCAGCTGTGAAAGGCACTGGATGCAAGTTCAGAGAACTTGAGTTTCATTTTCAGCACCCACAGCACCGTTCAGCCATCTGTAATTCAAGTTCCAGGGGATCCTGATCTCCTTCTCTGGCTTCTGTGGGCACTGCAGGTACATGGTGCACATACACCTGTGCAGGCAGACCACACCTAAACACAGAAAATAAAAATAAGCAAGTCTTTTAAAGTGCCATCATTAATAAATTGGGGTTGCTACGTGGGTCTATTTTACCTTCATTTCAGTCCTTATTCTTGCACATCTGTACAGCATAGCACTCGCTGTGTGCTATACAGCATGCATTTATACTGGAAAGCAAACTCTGGGGGAAAAAAGAGCACATTAAAGACAAGGTGGACCAAGCCATGAGGGAAGGAGGTCTGAAGTGAGTGATGCAGGATTTTGGCCTGGGACCGCTGGAAATCACTGGTACAGAATAACAGAACAGGAAGAAAACTCAGTGGTGACTGATTTCAATCCTTCTCGCCTTATATCCATTTACCATTTGGCCTTTTCTGATTTAGTAAGAAAGTTGAGACCCAAATGACTATTAAAATAATTTCCCAAGGTCATAGAACAAACAGGCAGTCGAGATGATACGAAAACTCAAGTTTCTATATTCCAGAGTCCTTCAAGACTTCATGAAGGTAGAATGAACACAGAGAGCATCACGGTACAGAAACCACCAAGGGAGAGATACTTCGGTTGCTGACCTGCGTGTACTATCATAACATAGTATACTAGACCTTTCATGTCCATGGTATAAGACCCAACATGGGGTCTGATAACCAGGCAATCATTTTTTTCTGGGCATATCTTCTCTGGACTCTCTGGTTCTGTTTCATGAAGCTCTTCAGTTCATCTTTCTTGTCCATTGGGGACACAATCAAGCTTGTGAGTCTCCTGCTGCTCTATTTACAGCTTATTGTCTGGAAGCTATTCAGCTACAATCTCAGACATCTTAGCAACATTTGGGAGCCAAAAAAAGCCTTACGAAGAAGCTGAGTCTGAGAATATCATTCCATGTCAGCTGCAAACTGACATGAGGCAGCACTGACCACATGAAGAGCAGCTTGTCACCACCGCACCCCAGGATTTGCCACCAGATAAGTCAGCAGTCTATGAGAGAAATTAGTAATAGATTTTCTATTCAGCAGGACAATGGTATCTCCTCAATTATGTATGTCTGAGGAGCAAGACTATTAGTGGCATTGTGGAAAGGCACTGAAGACTCATTTCATATATGAAATATTGTTAGTATCACAGTTTTAGTCCTAAATATATTTTAAGAAATTGAAGGTCAGAAAAATGAGATCATATACTTTGGTACTGAAGCCAGTGCTGTGTTCAATTCAGATGCGAGGTTTTCTGAAGCAGGTAAAAGGAGTTAGTATGTATATCAAAAGGAACTTCCAGAAACCAATCCTTCCCTTGCTCAGAGCTTGGCAATCTGGAAGATGTTTATAGTGACATTGTTAAAATGCAAATGTCTAGATGCCTCCCTCAGAGACTGATTCAGTAGTCTGTGACTCAAAGATTGTCATTTTTAAGACTCCAGTGAGCCCACATAATGTATTCACTTTGAGTACTTCTGTTCATGACTATAGACAAGCTGTACTTTAGTCTGGTTTCACTATGTCTGGAGAGAGCCAATCTCCAGATTCATGAGGGTCCTCTTCTGTAGCTCAAGGAGTTCCCCGTAAATTGAAGTCATAATTCCTTTACTCATAAAGTCCTATTTTAAGTTTCCGTTTGTTGGGTCTGTCACTCAGGTGAAAACTCTTGTAAGGGATTTCCAAACTTTAGGCATTTCCTATTGGCACTATCTCTCTTACGCCGTTGGCCTGATCCCAGGATTATTAGGAAGATAGAAGCAGAAGAAAAATGATCTCTTGGAGGAATCTTTGTTCACTTCTGCTAAAAATCACATTTACTGTCATGCCGGGAGCTTAGTAATTTTCAGGCTCAGTATTTTCCACTACATCCATTAATACTATGGTTCTTTGCATCTCACTTGTCCCCTAAGATGATTTCCAGCAATATAAAAAGGAGGAAGAAGAGATGGGGGAAAAGGGGAAAGAAATTGTTGTTGCTCTTACTATTATTGTTATTATTAGAAAACATCTCACCCTAAGACTGTAACAGAGTGACTTCAGCAAGGATCTTGCTGTGGTATGGAAGGAAGGGTTACCGGTATATCTCTTTGACTTAACAACTTTAACCTAAGGGAATTTGAAAGCAGAATATGCATAAAATCCCTTTCTCTTCCATTGGGCTGATGAGATGCAGGCAGACACCTTTCATTGTCTGTGTCAGTGTAGTAAAAGACTGGAAGGGATTCCAAGGTGTTGGGAAGTCCCATCCGTTCAATTTATAGAACTGTGTATTTGTGGATATGAGAAATGGCGACAGAGATGGGAAGAGAGAATATGGGATGTGATAGAGAGCTGCGTACTTTAGTAACCCTTGCCAGATCCTACCTTCCTTGTGTGGAACTTCAGGGGCAAATAAGTTCAACGTGGAAAAGGAACTAGCCTAGTACATGACTATAATTCTCTCTAGATAAATTCATTTGGGATCTACTACCAGTAGAAAGCAAGGTCTATCTGATTCAAGAGAACTGGATCTCTCAGGTCACTTTCTGAGCCATGAAGAATGAGGCCTTCCATTCTTCGGGACAGCTCTTTCTACTTTCTGTAGACAGGGCTCCTGAAGTGGGTCACAGGTCCACCCAGTTGAAATTTCATCCAAGGTGTGACAAATTCATTCCAGCAAGAACTAAATTTAAACTGTAGTGTGAAAGGGCAAAAGAGTTCTGTAATTATCCGTTACAGAAGATTTCTCAGTTTCCGTGTATAGTTGGGCATGCTGGCTTTTCACTTGTTGCAGTGAGGGAGAAAATGCTGCAGGAGGAATCATGGGATTTTTGCTAAGAGGATGCTCAGAAAGACTTACAGTATCAGGACCTAGAATGGGCAATGTTGGGTAATGTTCAAGAAAATACAGATTCTTTCTAGATCAGTGGTGTTGGAAAGCAAGGACAGCACCTAACTGGGCATCTCAATAGGTCTGATCTGTAGAGCAGAATAAAATGAAACTGATTGGTAAGAAAATCACAATCACTTGTTTTGGTCAAGAGAGCTAGATATTTAATTATTAGCTCGTGGCACATAGACCTTGTTTTTGTTCTTTAATAAAATAGGGCAGAAAAGTCTTCCTTTACCATGACCCTAGAGTGGCCTTGTCTGGGGAAGTATTCAGAGAGATAGTTTACGTGTAAGAAGAGGTTAATGTGACCTGTGTCAGCCACCATCCAGCTGACAGAGGCTGCTGCTCTTCTGCTTCTACCGTTTTCATTTTGCCTGGAAACTTCATTGTGAGCAAGGTTTCCTGTGGACTTTTATCTTTGCAGCAGTTTTTCTTCTTGAAGAAACTGGGGCTATGTCTACAGAAAAAGCCTAGACTACCTAGATAATGAGAGAAATCGGGGTTAATTATACCCTAGACTATGGATTAACCACTAAAATGTAAGCTCCTCAAGCTGAACCATATTGACAATCAATTCCACATTCTCTGTGAGCTAACGTTTATCCCTATTCATTGGACAACTGTGGGAACTGCTTTTGAAGAAGTAGAAAGACTCTCAGGTGGTGGAGATTGAAGGCTGAATACGAGGGAGAAGTGTGAATGCATAGCTCTTTGTAAGAGAACTTGCTGATCTTTCAGAACCCGCTATCATTCCAACTTCTCAAGGTTTCTCAACTCGTTCAGGGCACAGAGAAGCAGAAGACAGGAGGGGAAAGCGACAAGTTGTTATGAGGCTGAGGTGATTCATGCTAACGAGGAGCCTACACACTGTTGCATTTTAACCCCAACTCTTTTGCTACACGCCGGATCTGAGAAAATATTAGGGGCTGGATGGATGTCCTGCCATATTCTGATGTGTTGAATGCTCTTAGTATACACAACTCTGGCTAACTGATCTACTTCCTTAAAGTGTGTTTAGTTGAGTGAGGCGATAGGAGTCAAATTTGTGTTGCCAAAAGATGAGACAGTTAGGAGCTGCTCTCAGCATCCCCACCCAACAAAGTGTCACACAAGCTTGCAACTCGCTAATAGCACCCCAGGCATGGTCGGTTCAGCTTCTAACTCACTGATTCAACTGAGAACATGTTATCTTCTACAATAACTTCAATATCATAGCAATGATAAAAAGCTGGAAAAAAATGTTTCAGAAGAAAACATCACACGTGTTGTCTATAGACTTTAATATCTGGTTTCATTGATCAGAGTACCGATTTTCTAGCTCTTGTTCTGTCGGTAATTTTAGCCTATTGTTAATTAACTTATTTTAAAGTGCTAAAAATAATTAGGCAGGAATTGCTGGGGAGTTACTTGTCGTAATTGATTTAAAAAAAAAATCACAAGCAGAGCTTGAATTTTTGCTTTGAAATATTTTCTTCCTCCTACCCCCGATCACTTACTTCCCTGTGGCCTCAGCTTTTAAAGGCAGCAAAGCTTACAGGTTGTTACAGAGGCTGTGACAACCTGTCTGAAAGGAGCAGCGGGTGGCAACAAGACTGAAATGTGTGATTTCATTAGCAAACGTGGAAAGTACAAGCTGCCCTTTGGACACGTGTGTGAGATCCCGACTGTAGGAGCCGGTGGGTCTACTGTGCACCCGCTTGTTGTCCTGAATGCTAAACAGGAAAGACAGTGCCTGTATTATTTAACTTAGACTTGAAAATAACCCACTAGAGAATAAATGACATATCATACTATCAACAGGTATTAATAAACACAGATCTTTCCATTTTGTGGTTTATTTTTGCAGGGCTTTCTTCAGGTTGTTTCTGTGTTCATATAAAACACTTACAGGATGTAGCTTATTATGAACAGATACGTGGAAACTTGGAATGCATAGTTCAATATGAATTCGTGGTTCACAGAAACTATATGGAAATTTAAGAATTGTGGTGGCACTGTTTCTCAGAGGCCCGATGAATTCATTTTATTCTTGCCTCACACTTACCGATTGGTCATTAAAGAATTACGTAATGAATTTGACTCCGTTGCCACTCAGCAACAGCAGACTCCCATAGGCCTTTCCGCCTCGCCTTATTTGGCAGGAAGATTTCACACGCCTGTATACAGGAACAGTTTACTGCAGTTGTATAGTTACTCTTGAACACTTCACCCATGTATCCACAGGTGAGTAGCCTCCAAATAAGTCAGAGCGAGGACTCCTATCTCATCAAGCTAAAGGAAACTCTTTAATGATGTAGACTACGAGCAGTAACGTTTTGATGTTTCAGTTACACAGGGTGTGTGGAGCAAAAGCTGTTTCGATGGTACACCATTCTCTACTCCTACTCACACAAGGAAGTCAGCTTCGGAAGGAAACTATGGATATGGGTTTTCTCGTTTGTTTGTTTTGTGTGTGTGTGTGTGTGTGAGAGAGAGAGAGTGAGAGAGAGAGAGAGTATCAAAAGGAGTAAGAAAAAAGTAATGAAAATAAGCATTAAGCTGGTCTTCTTTCAGTGCCTATACAGTTACATGTCGTCCTTGCTGCTCTTGAAAAGATGAACCGTCTCTGTCTCCCAGGTGAAGACAGACAGAACTGGATCCTAAAAGTGTGCCTGTACCTTCTCTCCTACTGCATTCATGCTCTGGAAGATGACTTTATATTCTTTTACCTAGCTCTAGATATTAGCTTCTCTTTTAGTAATTTTTCACAGGTATTTAATTAGGATCCAAAGGAAGTAATTATAAAAGTTACATTTTGGGTTCAACTCTATGTAGTTTATCTCTATATTGTCAGCGTCTCAACTGTCTATGACTCCTGTTAAAAATCTGGACAGAACTCATTTATAGGTGACAAGGGGGGAGTAATACAGTCATTGGTGACTAAGATGGTATTTATGTTATCACTTAGAGATTTATAATTTCTCTTCTTCAGAGTAGGCCAGAGCGGGTTCCCCTATGGTACCTCAGTATATCTCAGGACAGACACACAGAGGAATCTACCCAAGTATTAAGCTCACCACCCAGCGGACAGCACAGTGTTGAGGATATGCTATGCACTTGCAGTAGGGACAAGAGAAGAATGATGTAATATCCTTATAAAATTCTGTCTCAGAATCTTTGTCCTTGTAGGACAATCTCCTTGACATGTGAGGCTTACATAAGAGACACAATTATAGAATAGTACAAGACATAGTCTGCAGTTAAGCACTGAAATTGTAACCTGTAGAGGAGATATTCTGTGGGAACTAAAGGGACTGATGACAAAAGTGAGTTCTTCAAGTCTCAGGACAATTATACACTGACCTTTCCTGTCATTTTTCTTTCTTCAAAACATCTTGATTTCTGTACTTACATATTTTAACATACTAAATATTTTGAATATTAAGTATTTCTCTCATTACACGTTCCTATCCAATCCCCGGTCATCAGAAATGGTATTTTAAAGTATCTTTTTATGGGCTAGAGAGATGGTTCATAGGATAAAGAGCTTGAATCCAGGTCCCCAGAAGCCACACGAAAACCCAAGTGTGAGGTAATACTCAGTTGTAGTCCCAGTGTCGGGGAGGCAGACAGAGGAGGATGCTGGGAAGTTTGCTGACCAGCCATGCTGGAGGACTAAGCTCTGTGATAGACCTTGTCTTAAGCACAAGTTAGAGTCATAAAGGAAGACATCCAAACATGAACCCCTGGTCATATACATATACATTCATGTATGTGCACATGTGTATGCACATTTGCACAGAGATACAAATATGCATAGCACTCACACACACTCACACTTCTTTCCTGAAGTTAAAAAAAAAGCGAGCCTAGTTTTGAAAACATTTCCAGATTAAAAACAAAAACAAAAAAAAAAGTTTTAAGCTGTGCCGACAAGTGGATGTCCATGAATGTCTGAAAGCCCCACACAGACACACAGCTCTTTGTGTGCTGATTGGTGACAGTCTGCAAAGGGGAAGCAAAATGAAGCCATGTTGTAAAAGGTTTTTCAACCACAAAATTCGGTACATTTCTTGAGAATTTGATAACGTTACGCCACATATTTTGTTTTAGTAATCCGAGCTGGGAAAATATGCTTTTAGACTTGCCATTCTTTTTGCATAGTTTCTCCGCTAGCATGTAGTCCTTAATTGTTAACAGCACACATCAAATGGAGTAAATTCTCTTCTTGAATTAACTTGACAACAAGGGAGTCACCGTAGGGACCTCTGAAAGACAGCTGAGAAGAAACTTTTGACAAGTGTGGTTGGCCTCTGTACCAGTTTTTCGTCTCCCTTTTTCAGTTTTGCAGTGAGAAGAAACAATTTTACAACAGCTTGGCAAAAATAGTAGTGCTGGAAGTCCCTGCTTCTCTGGCCCCAGCTGTCTCTGGGCTCCAGTAATACGGGGTGGGAATAGCACCTCTCTCTGACAAGCACACACGTTTTAAGTTGCTTTAATTTCCCTGCCAATTAGACATTTAAGATGTCAAGTGCATCTCCAGGCAACTCCTTTGACAATTTAGCTTTCTTTGGTAAAGGAGCCTAAGGCAAGGAGACATTCTAAGTGGCCAAGAAGTAACATGAAATAAAAGGCTGCTCTTTCATTGCCAGAGGAAAATCTGTGTACGTAGTTACGCTTATGGAAACATAAGGGGATGCTGATATTAGCATTGACTGTAGTCAAGGATACTAAGAGATTGAGCATCAGAATTCTTAGCCTAGGAAAGGGTCGCAGCCTTAGCAATATTATTCTGGACAATGTAATTTCTTGTGGAAAGTGTCTTGTGCATCAGAGAATGTTCTGAAGTGTCCATGGCCCCTAGTGAGTGGATTCTAGAAGACTCTTTCCCCAAATCATGACAGTGAAAAACATCTTGAGATGTCACAAATACCTTCTAGCCAGAGGAAGGTACACAGACTGAGAGCTGCTTCTAAACAAGAGACCAGCTAGTGTCACTTACCTTTGTGATCAAAAGATCAGCCAGGGCCTACTTCTCTGCATGGGGAGTGGATGCAACCGGCAACCCAGGGGTTAGGGAAACAGCAGAATTAGCTGGACAACTTGTTTTCTGCTTAAACAAGTATGACAGAACGCACACATTTTTAGTGTCTGCTGACACCTTCGCATTAGTCATCCCTGGAATTTACTCATCTCTGTAAGCAGTGCTGTAGCAATTTTGGAATAATTTTAGTGGGGGTGGAGGACATCTTTATCCTTTCAAAGTGAATTGGTTTTTTGAAACAACCTCAACTCATTCAGAGTCAAGTTCAGGAAATGAGGTGGGTGAGCAAAGCGAATGACAAAGAGAAAAGTCCAAGTGGAACCATAGTGATCAATGCTTTCCTGTGAGTCCCGTGGACAGACCTTGAAGTTGATTTTAACAGAGGAGTCATGGAAAGCTTCTGAGTCATCGTGTCAAGGAAAGGATAAATGAGCAAACCTCTTCATGAGCAACAGTCTGAATGACAGTTTACTTTCAGCTTATAACTTTGTGGTTATAAGTTATAAAATAAAAAATCCCCCTTACTTCAGAGCCAAACCTCATAGAATGAGAAAATAAGAAGAAAATTCTAGATTCTTAAAAAGAAGTCATTCTTTGTTTATAACTTGAATTAATTTCTTTACACAGAATTTTAGTATGCAATGCAGTTTTCCTTGCTTCAGATGGATTAAGACATAGTTGCTGGTCTTCTGATAGCCTTCCCTGTAATGAGCCACAGACTGCTGGCAGTTTCTTACAACCTCATGCAGTGTGCTGTGGTAAACCGCAATCGGGCATTTACTAGAGTTTCCAACACAGTGTTGTTATATACAAGAGCTAACTGTGCGAGCCAGAAGGAGCACCTGATGGTATGTGCTCTCATTTTCTTAATTCATGCACTAAAGGTATCAACAAAGTGTCTCGTATCAGAACTCTGAGTCTGTGATAACAATGGTAATTTTAAAGTTTTACTCTGTATGTAGAGTCCATTTATTACTTTATTGCTGGAATATGCATCTCTATGAGAACATTACATTTTTCACGCATATAAAGGATCGTGGACATAATCGCCACCACACCAACTGCCCTCTCCGGTACCCACTCCCAGCTCCCGGCTGGTCACAGTACTTCTCAGCTTTTATGTCTTTAAGTCTAGATTCCACACCTGGGAAGAAAACAAACAATTTTCCCTTTCTGAAAACTATGTTATTTCATCAACACAGTGGTTTCTAGTCCCATCCATGTTCCTGCTAATGATATAATCGCATTCTTTTTATGGCAGAATAATACACCATTGTATGGATTTAACAAATTTTCTTCATCCATCCCTCCATTAACAGGCACCCAAGCTGATTCTGTAACTTGGATAAACAGTAGTAGTTTATTTGAACATATGAATGACACGCTTTTACAGGATTCTAATCATGTATCTAAACACTAATCATTACTTTCATTTGAATCTTTACTAAAACAGAACTTAGACAATGGTGAACACCAATTTTCTATATGTTACTGGCATTTCATTACTAATAAAAAAATCATCAACAAAAGTAAGTTATCGTTACTGTCTCTCCTTGAATTATGAGAGTTATAACGATCTCCATGTTGCCTTGGTTGACTAGGAACTTCAGTATCTAGGAAAATAGAGGCAGATGGTGAACCAAGATACCTCCATTTAAAACCTAACTCAGAAATCTTTCAGAATTAAAATTACTGCATTGCTACAAAGATAAGAATTACATTCATAAACACAAGACAAAATTAACATGACTTTCAGGAAATGTTCTTAACTGTATGATGAAAAGATTTGAATTGAAGTAGCATACTTTGGATTAACACAAATGATGCATTACATGTACCCCATTGTACTCCAGCAAACAACTAATGATTAAAATATTTCCTTTTTTTTTCATATGTGGAAAACAAATTAACTCACCCAATCTCACACAGCACCTAAGGCAGAAGTAGGATTCAAACACATGCCCATCTGATTTCAGAGCTTATAGTTTTTTTATCCCTACATAATTCTCTGCTTTTCACATTGCTTATGGCAAAGAAGCTAAATTCTATGATCCTTTCTTCAAGGAAATCACAGCAGGAATATGAAAATCTCACGTATTTGCTAACACATGCAAAATGAAGGAGAGGAAAGTGTTTGCATTTTCCAAATTTGTGTATCTTAGCTGAAAACAAAACAAACTTAGAAGTTCTAGCAGATAAGTAACATTCTACACTAGGTGAAACAGCTCTGAGGATATTAATTGACCTTTATACTAAATATTAAACTAAATTTTCAGTGTTTCAAGTGTTTCAATGTCTTGAAAAAGACATTCAATTTTCAGATTCTCCCCCTTGGTTATTTTACTATCTGTTGTTGGCATAAATACACATGTGCTATTCTGTCTGTTGTCTTGCCCAAAGAGCAGCCATCTTGATCTCTGGTTTTCAGCTTTCATCTGTAAAAATTCTGATGATTCAAGAGTAGCTTATTAAATTTACAACAGTTATTTCAATACCAATGCAATACATTTTGACTGTATTACTTTTATAACACACAGAGTTTTAAATTCCGGTGATCTATAGAGATGTATATTAACTGACATCACGAAAATGTGGCTTCTGGAAGAAAGGGGAAATTATCCCTTTGTTTACCCTCTTTCTGGGAGTGAACCAGGTCAGCTGTCTTGTATTCATCTCTTATAACTAAATTCATGTTCCAGTATGATGTAAACTAGCCCAGAGCATTCAGCTACCACAACGTGGGGCTTAACCTGACTCTGCCTCTTCCTATTATGTGACAATCCTCTCTCTTCAATCCTCCAATCCTCAACTCTTCCCTTTGACACACAGATAAAATACCCCATCTCATGACTAGTGAGACATTAAGGAATAATCACAAAAGGTGTTTCATTCTGTAACTGCACAGAGTAAGGACTTGGCAAATATTGACAATTAATATTGTTAACAACTTGTTTCTGGTAGAACACGGAATGGTGCTCTGCCAATTAAAGGAGAAAATAATTGTTTTTGAAAACTTAATTTCCTGGGAAATTATTTTATTATTGGGAAGTTTACATAGAATAGAACCCAATTTTAATCTAACAGATTATGATGATTTGACATTCTCAATAGATATGGGCACACCAAAAAATTCTTATACTGTCAGATATTATGTGGCCACAACAACAGATGTCTTGGGCTTCTGTTTCTCCCTAACACTAATAGTATAGATTTCAATTTCATTTATTATTTTTACTTGGCTATAATTATTCATAGAGTTGTAAGTAGGTCTATCATTGTGACTCTGTATATTTGAATTGGCAGTGAGGCTTTACAACCTACCCACATTCAAGCTCCCTCCTTGGGATTTTTACAGTGGATCTGGAGACCAAAATTATTTGAATGGAAGTTTCAGATGTGAGAGCTATAGATGAAGTACAGCATGTTACTGGAAGACAAGAGTGGCACATCAGGTAGTATCCTCTTAAGTGACTCTAGTAGTTATTATTTCCTTAGTAGTGTGCCGGTCATGTATTGTAGACACTAGTAAAAGTAGCAGAGCTACAGACTCAAAGATTTACATATAGTAAGAAGTGAAATTAATATCTGGCAAATTCACGTTCGGCTGGTCATCCCCTAAATAATGATAATAATTTCTATTGAAAACATTTTTTTTCTAAAATTCAATCTCTAGGGTTTTTCTGATAACAATATTGCAATATTTTAAGGAGAAAAGACTAACCATAATAAACAAAAAGTTTACACCTGTCTTTCAAGAAACTGTTGATAAGTTGTATTAACTAAATAATGTTACAAATAACTTTTATAAGATAAATATGCTTTCTTCATTAATCATATTTCTAGTATTTAAATGCATTAGCCACCACAACATCTCAGCATCTCAGGGTTAGGGCAAACATGTCTGCATAAGCATGGTTGTCATAGCAAAACTGAAAACATGTCATTAAGTTACCAGTAAGATTCCTGTCACCATGGGTGACTATTTGGTGTGACTGGTGTAATTGTGCAGATAATTACAGCAGCAAATAGAGGGCTTTGGCATGTATGACATCCCCACACCCCTCTGTGTAGAAGGAACAATTCCAGGTGGGAATATACCACATGCAAAGAGACAAGAGAATGTTTTCCAGATACAAATCTCCAGTGAAACAGAGACTATCTATATCTTTGTCCCTAGGATGTAGATAGATAGCAACTGGCCCATGCCACTGAGAAACTGTGGTACCAACTGAGAAATCATAAGATGATGAATGGGAATGGGTTGAAATAATAAGAATTTGAAGAGGTAGCTAGAAATTATAAATACATTAGTGGCGTAGAAACTACAGAATTTTAATTCATGTTGTACAGAGACCAGGGAGAAAAGTTAAAAGAGTCAAAATGAATATAGGTTCCTGTCTCAGTTATAATGATACCATTCACTGAGACCATAAATTCTGGGTTTAGTGTAGGGTGAAGGAGAAGGCAATACACCAATGGAAACACAGGAATTTTGAGAAGTTGGTGGGACTCTTCAGGTCATGGTGATCATAAAACTTCCTAGATAGATAGACCCTGTTCTCCACAGTGTAGAGTAGAATAGATTGGGGCAATCATAAAAACCTCCTGAGGTAGATAGATCCTGCTCCCTACAGTGTGGAGTGGGGTAGACTGCAAAGATAGCTTGAAACATTGGCATCAAAAAGCTGAGAGAAGAAATTAGAATCCAAAAAGAAGTAGATGAAACTGTGATAATCATTGTTTTATATTTGGGCAGAAAAAAAAAACTGGTAGAAGAAAAATAGAAAGGGCCAAAGTTTGAAAGAAAATGGAAAAGATGAAGGGAATATGATTTCTCATAACTTGACACAGGCTATGTAAAGAAGAAACACATATCACTGGCAGTGAGGGTACCAAGATAAAAGAAATACAGTCCGTCTCTAGGGAAGTTCAAGTTCCAGGGAAAGGGAAGACAATTCAGTAATAATAATGATCCAGATGCAGAGAGACATAAAATAGTGTTGGGGCCCAGAGGAAAAAGTGTCTCTATCAGTGTTTCTACTTGTAAGTCCAAAGCTATAACCAACTCCCAAGTAAAAGTGTCTTCACAACTTTATGTTAACACCTGGCAATTTGTTTATTGTCTGCTTTCCTTAAACAAAACGCAATGGGATAAGCTCTACCAAAAAACCCACTGAAGTCAGGGAGGGGTTGTCTTCCTTCTGCTGACTCATGTGTTCCCAATGCAGAAAACAATCCCTGACATTGAGTCAGTATTCAATAACTATTTGTTGAATGAATAAAATATTAATAATAGAACTATTGATCTTATCCCATATCTTAGGAGAGCTTATTATTTAGAAATCCTGACAGCAATTTATTTTCTTCTGTTTATCTTAAGAGCTATCTGAGTGCTCAAAATACTGGTTTGGCCTGGGAGTTCTATTATGAAGTGCTTTAATTAACCAAGAGTTCATCGTGTTGTGAGGATTATTCAAAATTTTCCTTAAATCTCCTCAGCTGGGATGTGCTTCGTCCTTACATCCTGTCTTCTTGCTCTCTAAAGTTTTTCACCTGGGCATTTGACAGCAAATAATTCCAACTCTGGGAAACTGTCCATGGCCAGAGATGAGATGATGAACTTTCTACAAATTATAACTCCATCTATTTAGAACTCTTCTAAAAATAACTGCCTGAAGCATAAAAAAGAAACAAGAGAACGATTTGTTGTTTTTTTCTTCTCTAATATAATACATCTGATCCCCTTCCTCACCTCCCTCTACTCCTCCAGTCCCCCATCTTCCCTCTCCCAGAGACATATCCTCCCCCTCCCCAGATAAGAACGGTGAGAATGATTTGTTTTAAAATTTGTTTCAACATTTGTCTCATTTGAATATCTCTAAACAAATATTTCCAGTTGTAGAAAATAGTTCACATGCATGTTTGCTTTTTACTTTGGTAACCCAGGGTCTTAAAATATTCAGACTTTACGGTGTAGAATTCTGAATAGGGAAATGTTGTTTGTGTGAGACATTGCTATCTTTATTCCAAATACATTAAGAAAAATGGCCAAGATGTAAGCCAGGACTGATTCTCACACACTCATGTCTCCATGAGCACATCTGCCACCCAAGCACTGGACAAAAGGCATGTGCCACTACAGGCCAGCTCACACACATCTTTATACACAAACACATGCACAGACTCGCACATGCGTGTGTGCATGTGTGTGTGTGTGTGTGTGTGTGCATGTGCATGCGTGTGTGTGTGAGAGAGAGAGATGTGGTCTAAAATCTCCTTCAAAAGTATGCACCCCATTGCCTAATTTCCTTTCACAAACCCTACTTTTAATTGTTACATCACCTTCAACACCTTTTAATACAGCTACTCTGGAGAAACAAGACTTTAAAACATGAACCTTTGGAGGTAGTTCAAATCCAAGCCAAGCAATAGATAAGAACACACCATGTTACTGCATGTGTTAAAGCTGTTGTACATGAGTAAGGTCACAATGATCTAGATCTAAATGAAATGATCACCATGAACTTTGTAATTAACTTTGTAACTTTTCTCAAACATGTCCTCAAAAAAGATCACATAGTATGTATCTCACATATTTCAAAGCAGCAAAATGAAGCACAGAAATTAAACAGAGTGACATAAATTGACAAATAACACAAACTACTATTTAAGATCTTGGGGCCATTTGTCATTAGGTACAGTAGGTACTGTTGTTATTATTGAATATTTCTTGCTTATTAGAAGAATAAATAAGAAATGCAATGTATAGATGGACAAAGAAGCAATCTACAAGCCCAGTACCCAGAGAACCTTGGAGCTTAAGAGCTAGGAAGGATCATAATCACTCTCCTTATTACAATTTTATTATGAAATATAAAAATTGAGGATCACAAGCCAGAAGATCATTGTATAGAGCCAGACTTAAAATGGAACTCTTGGCTTCTCAGATTCATGATTCCTTTCACTGTGTGACCCCGCTTGTGACTGAATCTGAACTCCCTTTATTCTAGCAGCCACAATAGGGCATGGGTGAGCCTTTAAAATGCGTTGAAATCTACCATGTGCTCAGACCCTTCCAACCCCAGGGAAAGATTCTTATATAAAAGGAAACAGGAGCCTAAATATTGACATTCACAATTGTGATGGTTAGTACTGATTGTCAACTGGACAGGATCTAGAATCACAGACCTCTAGGCATACCTATGAAGAAAATCCTTACCAGGTTAGCTGAGGTGGGAAAGCCCATCCTGCATGTGGGTGGTACTGTTCCATGGGCTAGAGTCCTGGACTGAACATAAGGGAGGAAGTCAGCTGAGCAGGTCATTTACCAGTCTCTGTTTCCTGACTGCTTCCTGACACAGTGGGACAAGCAGCATCTGCTCCTGTCACCATACCTTCCCTGCCATGAAGGACTGTATCCCTTAGAACTGTAAGCCAAAACTGACCCTTCCTTCCTTAAGTTGCTTTTGTTAGGTATTTTGTTCCTGCAATGAGAAAAGTGACTAATAAACACTCCAATGGCATGGATAGGGTGTTTCTAATAAAATCACATTGCTATGAAATCCCAACCAGTGGGGAGCAGTAACCAGGAAAGGTGTATGCACCAGTGAAATAATGTGTCACAGCCTCCTAGAGATCCTCTTAGTTACTTTTTAATCTGACATTTAAAAATATATGTTCTTATTCTTTGAGAATTCCTTACATGTATACAAGGCATTTTACTCACATCCTTCAATATTCCACTATCCCCAGACTCTATAAATGTCACCCTCTCAACCTCATTCCAAATTGTGCCCAGCCAGTGCTGCCCATATGTGCATGGGTATAGAGCTATCTACTGGGGCATAAGCAACCTTTGGGGCCATCGCCCCAAAGAAAAATGATCCTCCTTCCTTGAACAGCCAAAAACTTAACTAAGGTTGAAAAATTCCCTCCCAGTCTATACTGGAAACTGACTGGTTTGATCTTGTGCAGATTTTGAGCAGGTACCTGCTGTGAGTTCATAACCTCACAGTCATTGTAGATCCCAAAGACAAAGACAGCATCTCACAGCATTCCTTCTTCTCCCCACATCCTTCAGTACTGACATTCTTTCTGTATGTGTCCTTTAATGCTCCTTGAGTCTTGTCAGAGTAGGGATGGTGGGAGAGGGTGATACAGAAGTCCCATTTAGGGCTCAATGCTCATAGTTACTCAGCCCTTTGACCGAACATGAATCTTTACTTTAACCATTTCTCACTACAAAAAGAAGTTCCTCTAATACTTTGATTGTCACAGATATATTGATATAAACATCAATATTTAGAAGGCAGTTTGACAATATTTTCTTCTGTAATTTTTGAAATAATTTTTATTCTTTTGTTATGATATTCTTCGCCTCTTTATATATCCATATAATCCATAAATATATATCCAAGATCTTTTTCTTGGCTCAATGGTCAAGAACAGACTACTCTTCCTGAAGACCCAAGTTTAATTCCCAGTACCCATGTCCAGAGAGTATCTGACACCTCTGACCTCAACAGATGCCAGTATTCACATACACATGCCAATACCTAGACACACACACACACACACACACACGCGTAAAATTAAAATAAAAACAAACACACTTACAGACCTCTTATTTTCAGGGTTGTTTCAAAGTTTTCCTGCATTCTGTTCCTTTTTTTAAAATTTGTTATTGACCTTACTAAATAGTCATATTTCTTCAAGGGCTGGTACATGTTTTCACATGAGGGTTCCATGGTAAGACCTTCTACTGAGCTGTGTATTTAACTTATTGAGTCTTTTAATCCCATAATCCGTTCAGTTTTCATTTTCTTCATCAAATCAGTGTCATTATTGAATCATATTTTTATCCCTTGAATTCTATTAAGCACTTCGCTTTTGTCCTCTTGTAGCACGTCAAGTCTTTTCTGAGTTGCTTGAACACAACTGTAATCATTCTCTTGAATTACTTGTTTCAAAGCTCTTCCAAGTTGTTTTCATTGAGATGAGTAATTAGAGTGTTGTCTTGGTTTTCTATGTTGTCTTGTTTCTTTGCTGGGATTTGTGTATCTATAATTTGTTGGCTGAGTTTTTCTTTCTTTCTTTTTTAATTTAGGTCACCTTTCTTCTTTTGGAGAAGGTGTGTCCATTGTTCAGGAGTGGATTAAGTTATTGTAGGAGTGAACTGCTATTTCTTCTGTGGAACTTGTATTCAAAGCTTTGATCACCCTCCTCTAAGAGAGTTCACCATTGTCAGCGGTAACAGGCACTGTACAAGGGTTAGCACATTACTGGCTTTTCTCTATCTCTATTATATTTAGTGTGGCTTTCTGTGCCCAAACAGCCTACTGTGGCTTAGTTCTACCCAACACCTGCTCCCACAGCCTTCCCACCCTGTTCTGGGATTCTGCATGTTTGACGTTCTCCCCTGGGTCAGATCTAGCCTCCCTCCTTGGGTGATCAGCCTTGCTACATGCTGTGAAAATCAGGTGCCTGGGCTCCTTACCCTGCTTCAGCACTGACCTCTTCCTTGAGGCCACAGCTTCTTCTGAGTGCTATAGAGATCCTGGATCAGGGATGTTGGTTCTGCAGCATCTACTAGGTCTGTGGCTTCAGCCCTGTGCTGTGAACCTGTGCTGCTGGCCCCTTGCTCTGAGTCATCTTCAGACCCTTCCCCTAATCTGTAACTTCCAACATACTCTGTGTGACTCCTCATGCCTGGGCGCTTACTACTAATTTTTTTTCTAAGAAAAATTAAAGAAATCTAATGATTAAAACAAGGCTTCTTCAAAAACTGTATCTATAATAAGGATTTGGGATTTCTCTGATAGTTGTGAAATACACCATTGCCCCATTTTATATTTTTCCCAACACTTGATACAAACAATATTATAAAATACCGTTTATTGAATTTCATCCACTGTAAAAGAGGTTTTCTTTTTAACAGAGCTTTTCCCTTAAACTAGTGATAAAGGCATTGAGTTGTCAAAACTAGACCAGAGAACAGATTATATTACCAGCTCTGAATTGCACAAACAACTCAAATAAATAGCAACAAAGCTTTATAAAGGAATTCACATAGTGAAAGGTTTGGGAGCTTGTTTTTAATTGTGCAATGTGTTTGTCAGATATTCAGAACAGCTTTCTAGGAAAAAAAAAATGTTGCATGCGCAGCTGTGCTGCACAGAAGCTCCTTGGGCCATTGTTCACACCACCTGTCCCAGGGTGGGCAAAACCTGCAAGAAAATGCTCTTCACCCTGTGTTTGAATAGAAATGACCTGAGTTTTCTAATCCATGCTTTATGCTTATATGAGCCGCCATTTTATTCTCTTAAGTGTGGTTTTAAAATATTTTTATTGGGTTGCCTAGTTCCTCTATGTCTTGCAGACTTCTTTTTCTGAGAATTCATCCCAAGGGGGGGGGGAATCCCATAAAATGTTTAGCATCCTTAGCATGACAGGGTTCAATATCTTAAAATTATGTTCTCTGATTTTATATCTTTGTATCAGGAGAAATGCAAAAGTAAATAAAATGAGAGGAAGTAAAAAATGGAGGGGAACTGGTCAGAGAGCAGACATGTAGAGTAATTGGGCAAGGGGGAGCAGATCCATAAACAGAGGTGGAGGGTGTTTGAGCAGACAGAGCTCTCTTAGACATTTTTAGTTCTGATACTCACTAGGCTGAAATCAAATACACACCTTTTGTTTTCAATGGGTAAACATAAAGCACAGACTGAAGGTGTGGTTCCCTGTTTTCCAGCTCTGTCCCCAGGGACTAGCCAAACCATTGAGCACCAGCTCAGCGTTGAAGAGGAAAGTGCAGGCAGGGACCCATCCTAGGTTCAAGGGTCTTCGCCTGAGGCAGATGGGAACGGACTTTCTGGGAGGCAGTGTCAGTATGAACAGCTCAGTTTATTGAAGCAAGAGGGGTGACATATATATGGTAGAGGGGAAAGGGGGATGTTTTATGTGGTGATAAGTCATTAGCTAAGGCAGTGACACCAGGAGAGCTCTCTTTGCATGTGGGGGGCTCACAACCAGATATGGGTGGTCAAGTGTTATTGGCTAGGGCCAAAGGTCTTGAGAAGTCTCCTTTGCATAAGCAGAGGTCTCACAGGAGTCAGGGAAAGAGACCTTGCAAGGCCATATAGGGTGAGAAGCATTTCAGCCTGGAGTTCTCCAGCTGTAGTGGTCAGATAAACACTAACCAGGCCACATACCTTGGAGAGGCAGGATCTTATCAGTGACTAGTGGCCTTAGGCATGTCAGCACCTGAGGAGCTTTGCTTGCTGTTAGAGTAAGAAAAAGGGGAGCAGCTGAATGACTTCTACTCTCACAGTGAGAAAATTAGGCGTTCAAAGCATGCTTCAGTCCCCTCTTAGCTCTAGGTCAGCCCCATGTGAAGGAATGAAAGAACTGGGTTCATCAAGAGAGGAAAGCCTATACCAGGTTTAGGGAGTTTCAAGCTTTTAATACTATCTATGGAAATTACTTTACAACTAACTATAGAATGGCTTACAGACACAGTGGCACATGTGACTATGCCACTCAGTTGAATGCTTCTCTGAAGCTTTCCTTCTAAACTATGCATCAAAATGTCTAACATTTCGAAGTGCTATTAACTTCCAAGTAAAATAACCACTGTTTTAATCTCTTTGGCCATTTCATCTGGGCTAATGTTGAAGGCTTTGCCAAACTCTTACCCTCTATGCCATATATGTGCAACACAGGATTTCCTGTGTTTGCTACAATTCAGAGGAAAGTTGACTTATCAGAGATAAGGCCTCTTAACAAGCAGGAGACAGAGGTTAGTATAACAAAAGATTGAATAATTCTATGTTTTGTTGTTGTTGTTCCCAAGAGCATGTGACCTTCTAAGATTTTAAGAGAAGTTATTTCTCTGACCAGGGAGAGATTTTCTTTTAGAAACTCTCATTTGTATAGTAATTACTTCTTTTCCCTCAGATTTTCTATGTTTCTTAAGTCATCTATATTTTTAAATGAAGGGATGGTACAATGGGGTCCATTTGAAACCTTGATTAGACAAGTATTGGCAAGACTGTCTACCAAGTCTTAAAGACCAATATCTGCTGGGTGGTTGTGGCACATTCCTTTAACCCCAGCACTTGGGGTTAAAGGATATCTGTGAGTTCAAGACCAGCTTGGTCTACAGAGTGAGTTCCAGGACAGCCAGAGTTACAACAGAGAAACCCTGTCTCAAAAAACCAAACAGAAAGAAAGACAGGGAGGGGGGAGAGAAGAGAAAAGAAAAAAGAATAGGAAAGCGAAGAAAAAGAAGGACTAACATCTACAACACTCTGATTTGGTGACTTCAGGGCAGGCAGGGTGAGGAGAAAGATCGATAAAGGTAGCCTGTCTTTGTCTTAATGTTTTAGTTAACTGATTTAGACCTATATTGTCTTTCTTCTCTCAGTCTTTTCTTTCTTGTTCCTGTGTGCTGATACTTGGAGCTATTGAGATTCACACAGCCTAGTATAAATGTAGGGGAAGACTGGACAAGTTGTAACTCAGGGCAAAAATGTTCAAGATAAACTACTCCAGCTGAAAGCCAGTATACGTTTGAAGCGTTCTCCCATGGCCCCCACTAATCTGTCTCATCACCAGGAATTACAGTAGCCTGATACCCATGATACAGCCACACAAGCACACAGCCCAGGGATACAAGGGCAGCTATCTTAAGCTTTCTGTCTTTAGAAGCTCAAGCTCCAACAAGGAGAAACTGACACTGACATGAAGTATTGTGATGTAATGTGAAAGTTGCGTAATAGAGGCATACACCAGGCACTGGAGGCTATAAGAACTTAGATGACAGGAAAACTGTCCTTTGCCTTCAGAGGTTGCTGTAGAACAACAGACTGAGTTAGCCCGCACCCAGAGCAGAACAAATGCAGTAGACAGCAAGATTTTTCAGTGATGAGCTAGAGGTCATCTTGCTAGATGAAAAAGACAGATTTCAGAGCCATTTTTTGTTCTATCTTTCCAATATTTTAATTTAAAGAGTTCTAAAATACCTATTTATTAAAATAAGATATCCTAGGTCAGAATGGCTAAAATCTAAAACTTGGACAAAACTAGATGTTCTACAAAAAGTGGAGCAGCAGGAACACTTATTCCCTCCTGCTAGAGATGTAAAGCAGAGCTGCTATTTTGGTATATTAGACTTATCAGATACACTTTTAATATTTACCAAAATAAGTGGAAATATAAGTCCACACAAAATCTTTATGTGAATGCATCTATCAGAAGATTTATTCATAACTAACACATAAAAGCAAACAAATTGACATGGCACCTTTTAGAAGCTTATGGATAAACTACTATATCCACATAATGGAAAATACTTGATGATAAAAATTAATGTGCTTCAAACAGGCATACAGAAAATTTGAGTGTGCACTGACAAGTGAAACAAGCCATGCTGAAAAAGTTACATAGTATATGCTTCTACTTATACACATTCAAATTTTATTATTGTGTATATGTGTGCAGTGGATGCTTGTACACGTGTGCATGCATGTGTGCATTTGCATGTGTGGCAACATGTGTTTGTGGGGTATACGTGCACACATATGCGTATTTGTGTGAAGGTTGACAAGAGGAGATGTCTTCATTCATTCTCCACTTATTTATTTAGGCAGGGTCTCCAAGTTGAACCCAGAGCTCACTGATACGGGTTGTTTGACTAGCTAGCTTGTTCTGGAGTTTCCATGTCTCTTTCCAAGTGCTGGTGTTATAGGTGGATTAGAACAGTCACTCAGAACTTAGATCCAAACTCCAGTATTTATGCTGTGTGGTAATCACTTTAATCAGTAAGCCATCTCTTCAGCGATGTGGTATTAAAATAAACAAAAGAACAACTGTAGAAAGTCAATTACTGGTGCTGGCTACAGAACAATTTGAATATACTTAATGCCACTGAACACTTTGTTTACAAGTAATTAATAAGATAAATTTTGTATTAAACATGTTTTACACACATACATAAGCTACAGAGATGGGAAAAGACTGGCAATTGGTGTGGTTTATGGAATGAGCGAAATGAACAGGTTGAGCACAAATCACTTTTAGGACAGTGAACAATGATAAAGTAATAGCGGATTCAGGTTAAAACCTGTAGAAATGTGAACATTCTATATTTCATTCTATAACAGAATGAAATCTGATGTAAAGCATAGACTTCAATTAAGGTACCATACTAATGCAAGATGGTTACTCATAGAGAAAACAATGAAAGGATATATGGCCACTCTCTATATTGTACAATTTTGTTTTAAACTTAAGACTACCTTTAACATAGCTTATTAAAAAATATCCATTTATTTATATTTAGCAAAATAAGTACAAAGCAAAAAAATAAATATGGGAGTCAGGAATTTCAGTAAAAAAACTTCAGAAGTGTGTAGCTTTACTAATTTGAAGAAATATTGTGTGTGCATGTATGTATGCAAGCATATATGTTTGCACAACATAGTGGAAGCTTACCAGGATATTTGACCAAACGCGAATAAAAACGTCAGTGGTTTGAGCCAAATAGAGATTGTATTCAGAGCACAGCTGTGACTTAAAAATATTCTGTAGGACTTCTTACCCTGTTGCCCTCCCAGCTACTGCTGTATTGTATCGGAGTAGCTAACATTAGTCAAAATGGCCCTGGGAGGACAGTCGCGAAGACCGCCTTCTAATCAGGGCTGGAACTGTACTGCTAGATGAAAACAGTCGGCGGGCAGCTTCTAAGGTGGCAGCTCTCTACTTTTGGGGGTTGAAGGGCTCCTTCATAGGAGTCTCCTGAGACCATCTGCGTATCACATATCTGCATTACAGTTCCTAACAGTTGCAAAATTGCAGTTATGAAACAGCAACAAAAGAATTTTATGGTTGGGAGTCACCACAGCCTGAGAAACTGCATTAAAGGGTCGCAGCGTTAGGAAGATTGAGAAGCACTGAATCCTCATGACGGGCTTCCACACGTAAAAGCCTGGTGAGATACTCCTGACACACCTCTGCTCTCAAGCTCCACCACCATATCATCAATTAACGGATCTAGTCAGCGACGCAAATTAAAGAATCTCACAGGAAGCACCCATGTGCAGGAATCATCTCATTTTGGGAAGAAAAAAAAACCCAATGTTGAGTTGCCTCTGCTCTTCAGACGTAAAAAGGAAAATACCCAAATCAGTTGCCTGTTTAAGCTCACTGGGTTAAAAATTACCCTAATATGTGCTCTCACTGAGCTGTTCAGCTTCCCTCTGTGCCCACCACTGTGATTTGTAATGGTTATGTCAGGTTTCTGAATATTTTGTTAGTCCTGTGCACAGGTAGAGGCCACCAGATTGTGAGTTATATAAGGGCAGAGAGCAGTATACTTTGAGGCACCATTAACTCTCTGTAGTCAGGGCCCAGAGCAGGTGGGTGTATTGAATGAGTGAATGATTTACTGTATTAATGTAATGAAGTTCAGGTGCAATCATTTATTATCTGAAGTAAAAGAGAATTACAAGTTTTAAAACACGTTACTCTGTAAATTTTAGGAAACTGTTTCCGAAAGGTTGACGACTCGAATAGAGAAATTTTAGTAGGAATTTAGGAATTGTATTTACTAGCCATCACTGTTGATTTCTTGTACATAAACGATTTCCTGTGGATTGGTGAGCATCAGTTCCTTTTCCTTGTTTTATATCTAAAATAACTTCTAGGCACAAGAGTGAGTTAAAATAAAATTACAATCCTCAGCTAATGACAACTCTTCTACCATAAAACTTATAACAATATGTTTTCTTGATTGAAGAATGGAAATGAGCTTTTCGTTCTAGACTCTAATATTTCTTGAACGGATAACTTGGTCATTTGGAGCTAATATTCGTTCACTGACACTGTGGTCATTTGAAACCTCAAGTTTTCACTTTGTTGTAAAAAAGAAAATGACAGAAACATGTAGCATGACTTCCTTTTATCTGAGTAAGAGCTGTCGGAATTGGAAACCTTAATCACTGAGTCTGATTTTTTTTCTAGAAATAGATTACATGTCTGACAGTTGACTCGACACTTAGTCTTTTGATCAATTGTGTCAGGACGGTAGTGGGCAGGCTGTCTTTTTCCCTCCTCTGTCTTTGTCTGTGGAGAGGAGTATGAATGCTTAATGTTTCTTCCTTCTGCTGACACATTGTGGACAATTTATCATCCATGTTTTAGAAGTCTATCTGAAATCATTCCTTTAAAACATGCCCATTAATTCTGAACATTAATTTAGGAAGAGTATTTCTTCAGTTCAAGATAATGTTTTGTGCCAAACAGAATCATTGATTGCATTTAAAACCTAGAGCAAAGACACAGGACAACTATATTACTTATCACCATGGCAATGTAGTTTTTCTTGCTTATCTAAAAGTGAAGTAGGTGCCTGAGATGGAAAACAAAATATTTTCTAACAGATCGTTGAATCCAGCTTAAGTAAATCACAAAATTCATTAAAATATTTGCCTTGTATATAGCAAATATAATGGCTGGTCTTTAGGGAGATATCTTTTAATATGGTTGTGTCTTGACATAAAAACAGAACGTTTTCATTAGGATCAAAAATGTAAGCATTTACTATTAGCTGACACCAGGTTTTATTTTCTCCAGGTTAAAGCATATTGAATTTTCATTGCAACTAAAAATGTTCTCAGTCTAGACACTATGTGACAGTTTTAAATTATTTCAATCCAAAGCTTAGGATGTGAATTCAAACTGAGTTCAGTCGTTTTTGTGGTGGTACAGCATGAGACCTCCTGTTGAGACTATCAACCCTGCCTTAGCTTTAGAATTAAGTTGATCATTTATTTTACCCCCAAAGAAAGACACTTACTTTGCATATAAACAACTCATTTTCCTTTGGCCATCATTTTCAAAATATTTGTCGGGTACTTGGAGCTATTTTGTTTGTGCTTTGGATTGATTTTTTTTTCTGTTTATGTAACAGGCATTTTTGAAGCAAAACAACTGGATTTCAAATAATCATAAAATTTTCAAGCTGTCTGGAAAAGGACAGTGCTTTCATTTAAAGGAAGAGGCATGATTTTAATGTTTCTAGTCTAATTTTCTGTTATTATGGTGATATATAAAGTGTTCGTCATGTCCCTGTATATTTAGCAGCCTGGAAATAAGATCCCCAAACAAACAGGAATGAGGGTAGCTGAAGTTCTAAGCATACTTTACCTTATGTGACATTGCAACAAGTTTGACAGTACAGGTATGGGGACAGAAGTGAGGTAGTTATCCTTACACTACCATATTCTTCGAATAAAGACAAAAGGTGGTCTGTCTATGCTGAGATTCAGATAAGTATAGATGTTTGAAGTTGCAGGTTTTCCAGTTTTTAAAATACAGGTTTCTAGGACTCATTTACTATCCTTGCTTTTGTCTGAATATTATCCTTCCTGTGTCATTTCAAAAATGAAAGGAAGCGCCATTGTTAACGTTCTTGTATAAGTAGAAGCGTTCAGCTCACTGACTACACAATAAGTACATTGAAAGTTCTTAAATATTTGGGGCTTGGAGTTAATCGTGTTGACTTGCTTTTGTATTTATGCTGCAGTTAAAGGTTTTGTTTCTATTCCGAATTAACTTTCTCTAATAGTTTTATTGACTGAATATATTGAGATAATAAACCAGGATAAATAACTGAATTTTGAAATGACAACAGACTACCCACATCAAATTTGCAAAGTATTCTAGACATCTCATTTTAGTTTGAAAGATGTTTAGTGACACGATTTGTATATCCAAGAAGACAGAGCTTGTGAACATTCTTCTCCATAATCAACCCACCTTTTAGCTCCAACTGCTTTGGAGCCAAAACTTTCCATACTATTTTTATCATTTTTAATGAATACAGTCAATAAGAAGTAGTTTCTCTTTAGATACTGGACCAGACACTCTTTCCTTGAGAATCAATCAGTTCTTCAAATTTGAACATTAGTGTTTCCTTCCGTGTTCTCTTCTAGCCTCACACACAGACACCTATAGCAATGTTTCTACTAACTAATAGAGTCCATTCGTCCTACATGGATTGAATGGAAACTGTGTAATCACTAACTAGAGGGATTCTAAAGTGGGCTAAGCTACCTGAGCTGTTACAGCCATAGCTCAGTCTGAGAAAGGATATATAAAACGGTGCATGCTGTGGATGCTCTCATCCCATTAGGAAATCCTTATCTAGTTAACTCCAGATTGTGCTTGAAGAGACAGATGAGAAGGCAAGTGTTCACTAGACCTCAGAGCAATGATTAAATATAATACATTACAGCTACTGGCATAACATGTTCTTGTGGATGGTGGAATCTCCAAATTGAGGAGCACTTGGGAAGCCATATCTTGAACAAAAACATATGATGAAGCCAGATTTAGTGGCAAAGCACATACCTGTAATTCCTGGGAAATTGGGGATGAAACCTAGGAAGACAACTGAAAGTTCAAGACTTGTCTGATCTACCTATCAAGTTCCAGGCCAGCTAGGGCTACATGTCTCAAACAACAAAAGAATGGGTGGGGGGAGCACGCTTGTGACTAATAATACAGTTTTGCAATCCAGTAGTGTTTTGGCATCTAAGCAGCATGCTGGACTAGTTTACAGTCCATAGGTACAAAATGAATTAGATGGTATTATCTTCCTTTTGATTTTTAACAACATGAGGGAGATTCTACTGAGTATAAAAATAACGAAAACCTTCCCACTATGACCTTGACTATTTTCTCTACCATCTTTCATGGCCTCTCAATGCATAGTCAGACTGACTGAGTGAATCAACAACAAAATCCAATTGGAATCCAACCAATTTATAAGTGAAAGGGAAAGTTAATGGGAAGGAACATTTCTAGTTTAGAAAATCCAAAGTAATGGATTTAATTGTATCAACTTTGTAGGTATTTTACAATTTTTCAAATGAGTTCACCGTCATAATTAAATCTTTTCTACCTCATAACACTGAGCTAGAATAAGGTATTTCCGTTCTGCGTGTTGCACAGAATGGGTGCATGGCCTGCAGACAGAACTCAAGTAGACCTCTAGTCTTGGTTTCAACCTTATACCAATCCAGATATTGGTGGTTCTGTCTTACATGGGTAGCCTAACAGTGAGCAGCCAGGTTTCATATCAAGTACTCACGATTTTTACATCAATTTTGTATCTCCTACTGACTATAGTTTTTTACTCATTTAACTAGCTCCAAAGGGCTTAACATGACTAAAAAGAGTAAACCAGCATTATGAAGCATCATTTGAGTCTGCAATACCAAGAGCACCTAAAGATTTGCCAGTGACATATTTTATATTTATTTAGACTACTTTATTTTGGCATAGCATTAACAATGATTTCTTGTCTTCTTCTTTTTTTTAAAAAAAACCTTTCGTCCCCTAAAATGGAACTGAATGCCAGGAATAAGACCAGCTATAAAATATACATTCTATAATTAGTAGCTAAGAAAGCCACACACTTGAAGATATTTCCAAATGATGTCTACTTAATGGCTTCCAGTGGGACATGAGTTCCTAATAAAATTAGCAACACAATTATTTATGTTCCTTCCTGCTGGTTTCAACTTTTAGTTTGAAAGTATTTATTAATTTCTTCCCTTGAAAATAGCAGAATCTCTCTAAAATAGTTTCCTGTCAAAGAACACTAATGCTTCTCAAGGGAAGGGCCTCCCCTGGTCCAGCCTTTCCCAAGGGCAGAACTAATCAAGTGGATAAGCAGCTGACCCAAGCAGCCAACAAAGACAGTGGCTGCCCCCAGTACTGCTGTCTAAGCTACCGCCAATCTCCCTTGATGAATGGATTTCGAAGCTGAACACCAGCTGTTGAAAGAAAACATTTAATCTAAACTAATTTAACCTAAAGCACAATACCTGAGGCTTGAAGCGTAGTTCTTCTAGTCTAAAACAAAACAGAAAAAAAATATTTTTTACAACTTATTTTAACTAATGAAACCAGTATATGTTGATTATTTCTGAGGTCATTTCGCTATTTTGTCATAAGCTATTTAACTGGGTCATGTCCTATTATCATGTTACCTGATTTTAGAAGCACTAAGTAGACTCATGTTTAAAATTTAGTTGTTTTAAGGTGAATAACATTAGCATTCACCAATGCTAATCCATCCCCCGCTCCCCCATTTCTGTGATGAGACAGTTCCTGACTATCTCAGAGTGGCATTGCTGGGAGCAGCCCCAGGATATATATATATATATATATATATATATATATATATATATATATACAAAAAACTGAAAGTAGTTAATGCAATTCATGGTGCGCCTCAGAATCTTGGAAGTTAGGGTTCCCAGACCTATCCACCACGTCCATAACATGCACATGCAATGCACACCCACACAACCATAGGTGCTTTTTTGGATATTCAAACTAAAAGTTGAAAAGAGCATGAAGAAACCTAAATAACTCTGTCACTAATCTTGTTAGAAGTGTGCGCCCCATGGGAAGCCTGGAATGTCCACGGACTCCCCATAAGTTCCCTCGGACTCTGTCTGCAATGAGTATCTCTCCTTCTCTTCTGTCCACAGTCAATCCAACAATTTCTAAAGATTTTTCCCTGAAAGTTCGTTGAAGCAACCTGGGATTGAGTATGGTTTGTCTTGCAACATGTCTTATTTTACCTTTTAAGGTCACTTCCATAACTTTATTCATCAGCTTGGGAAAAAGTATCTAATTTAGGAAGTAGAATTAAATGAAATTAATGAAGTAAAAGTTCTTTTAGGACCACATTGTCAAATACTTCTCTGAAACACAGTAGACATTGTTCCAATGCTTCTATTTCATAGTATAATCTACGTTCAAAGACTCTCGGAATCAGTTGCATCTTAATTAATGACTTCATTAAGACTAAAGTGAACAGCATCAGGAGGAAAGACAACATTATGGTCTTTACATTACCCTTAAGTCTTATTTGTTTTATTTGATAAGTATAAACTCAACCAAGCACCTAGGTAGTTTTATAACCAAATATTCAAATAAACATGAGGTTCCAGGGTTTTTTTTTTTTTTTTTTTTTTTTTTTAGAAAAATGGTAATTACACAATTCACCTGTATCCACTGGCATCATCACTCAAAAGCAGCCAGGGAGACGCTTACCTGGGCAGTTGTTCTCTGGCAAACCATCACTACTAACAGCCGGAGCGCCTGCCACGGCGCTCTGTATTCCTCATCTGTTACTGTTGTTTAGTTTTTAACCACTAAAAGCCTTAGGATCCCACTGGGAGCTTTTCTTACAGTTCTGCTTGGGTGAGCTAGACGGAGAAGTCAAAGGTGGCAATCCTACATTGACTCTTCTAAGAGTGGAACTGCTTCCTGTCTATGCTTCCCTCTCATTATGATTAAAACCAGCCCGAAGCCCTCATGAGCAGTTAGACTGTCAGAAGGAAAGTAGTAATGGAATTAGTGAAAAATGTTAACAATCAAGTGAAGGAAATGGTGAGCTTTAATCTTGACAGGACATTGGAAATGATGAAATGTTATGAAGAAGTAAAAAACTTGGTGATCTTCGTACAGTATGTACATGTACATTTCAAAAGAGTTCTTAGTAGACAAATAGGAAGACGAATTTATTCTCTACAAAGTACACGCCAAACAACTTTCTGCCTCAGCTGTATTTAGAAGTTAAGTTTCCCATTGTGAATAGTAAGAGCTGGGAGATGATGGAGCAAAGTCTCTGTCCTCTACATCTCTAGAGGACAGCTGCATCTACTTTCAAGTAGATTTTAAGGAACTGTAAAGTGAAATGCTAAGAAGGATGGACAGAGGAGGTTTTTTGAAGGGACATTGGGTGTTTTAGAGCAGAACAGGGAAGCTAAGTAGGGGAGAAAGGAAAACACTAATTTCAAAATTAAGAAAAATAAAATACCGTGTTAAAAAAGAATAGACTTGTTCTGGGTAAACCCAAATTGGATTATTTGTCAAAAAGAACCTTCAAGGAGAAGAAGTGATCCAAAGATGGAAGGTAGGCTGTATGAATTCAATCACCCTGAATATGGTAACGTCAAGCCTTTGAAAATCATGACGACTAGGAATACAGAAATGCAGTACTGTGTAGGTGTCTGGCAGTGGCTTATGAGTTTGTGTGTGTGTATACAGATGCACATACGTGTTAGTGATACGTTAGAAGTGAAAGTGGGAGAGACGCTCTTGGATGTGTTTGAGGGACACTGTGTTGAGACGTGGAAACAAGTTCTTCAGAGTATCTCAATCTCCCTAACGTCATAATAGGCTTCATGCTATGTGTGTGTTGCAAATATTAAAGGGGCTTCAGCAATTCCTAAACAAATGTAACCCGTGAAACTTTTTGTCTTGGTAATACCTTTTCATTTCTCACGAGGCATTTTCCGCCATAGAAGTGAGCTTGGAAAAGAGTTCCGGAGAGCTTGTAGTTGACAACTATAAACACATCAAGCTGCTTTGAAGCTGCGTGTTTGTCACATTTCACACAGTGCTGAAGAAATCCATAGGAGAGAGGCGGTGTGTTACCAAAGATACAAATATGGCGCCTTTATGGCTGGTCATACTTGTCCCGTATTACTATAGGCCTCAGGAATGTCTCTGCTGCCAAAAATGAAAAAAAAAAAAAGGTCCAGCAATTTAAGATATAAACAATAAATAACACAACATAAAATAGTCTTTAACTTGGACTGAGCTAAATTTCGTTATCTCCTGGTCCATAAAAGAGTGATCTCAAGAGGAAATTATAAGTTAACGCCACAGTGAATATCGTTTGCTTGCAGAGCAGATGACATCATTCTATCCTTTGCACCTGCAGGTGTCACTTATTAGAAGAGAAAAGGCTAAAGAAGTCACCCTTGAGAATCTCCCACGCTTGTCAGGGCCCACAGAAGCACTAACTCATTAGCACCTGGGTTATTCTCATCAAATTAAATTTGGCTTGTGTTCCTTTCTGCCCATTAGCATCTTCTCTAAGGAAAGTGAAATTTTAGAAATTTCATTTTTTTTTTGTTATTTATTTTTGGGACTATAATATGATTACACCATTTTCCCCTTCCCTTTCCTCCCTCCCATTTACCCCTGCTTACTCTCTTTCAGATTCATGGCTTCTGCATCATTGTCTTTCTGTGCTTGTATGTATATGTATATACATATATATTCCTAAATATAACCTGCAAAGTCTGTATAATATTACTTGTGAATGTTTCCAGTGCTGACCATTTGGTATTGGATAACGAATTGGCGTGCTCTTCCCTCAGGAAGCGCATTTCTCCCACTCTCTGCATTCCTTAGTTACCTGTAGTTCTTTGCCTAGGGTTGAGGCCTCCTGGGCTTTCCCTCTTCACATGTCTTCTGTTGTTGTCCTTGCTCTGCTCTAATCTAGGCAGTCAAGCCGGGGAGACGTTACAGGCATAGTTCCTGAGACAGCTAGGACTCCCTGATCCTCTGGCTCACACATGTTTTTTCCTGTCCCCTCTTCTGCAATGCCCCAGAGACTCAGGTATGGAAGTTATGTAGGTATACCCATTAGGACTCTTTCATTGTGATCGGTTGTGGTTTTCTGTAATGGCCTCTCTCTATTGCAAAGAGAAGGTGAGGACTACATTTATCTGTGGGTATAAGGACAAATACTTAGAATGCATTTACAGATTATGCCAGTTCATTAAAGTGGCAGTTGTAAGTTCTCCTCCAAGATCCGCAGCCTCACTGTCCCTGGGTAGTCGGCTAGGTTTCCAGTATGAGGCACAATCATGGGCACAATTCAACTGAACGTCTGACATGGATTTTATAATCACACTCATCTGTAAAAGCATATGTTGGGAACATGGGGATGCACAGAGTACTATACAGGAAGCACTGTGAGGACATGACCATTGCACTCATTTCTTCCAGGAAGTTTGGACTGGAGTAGTTAGAGGCAGCCTAGAGTTTCCGAGCCGTTCATACATTACTCTTCACTTAATGGTATGATGAGGGAAGTCCTTACAAGGGACTGAGGGAAGACTCTCTGGTCACTGACTCGAATTGCTTACTTTTGCAAGCCTTGCCACTTTGCCAGAAGAAACAGTGAGGCCCCCGTGAATCTGGACAGGTCATGGCACTGGGCAAAAATACAGATTCTTTCAGGCATCATTTCCCAAAAGTACTCTTCAGTTAACTGAAGTCCTCTCTTGTTTGCATTTTGAAGATGGGAAAGTAGTTGTTTTTTGTTTTGTTTTGTTTTGTTTTGTTTTGTTGTTTTATTTCTGCAGTTCATCATCTTTATCAGTCTATCTTAGAGACCACTATGGATGACAGAGAGACTTCATGATCACATGAGGTTCTGCATCTAAATTAAAGACTTGTAGGTTGGTTTCTATGACAGATTCTAAGATACTTGGACTTCAGAGCAGAAGGTTTATTCCAGAGTCAGCTGAGATCAAGTCTTATGGAAGAATGAACAAAACGGAATTTTGAAGAAGAAACTAAATCGTGATGTGCTGAGAACAAAAGCCTCAGGGGAGCTTCCCAGAAATTGAAGCTGGGATGGACATTCTTAGTTGACCTACCTTGAACCAAGCACACCTATCTTCCCTTTCCAAGATAGTCATTAGATGAATGTTATCAGCAGGAATGATATATGATCTTCAGTAAAGTGGCTTTCTGGCTGACGACAGTTCTTACGCAGACATTCAGCTGGGAGCTGATCGCCAGCAGCTCTCCTAGAAGCTGAGACAACACCCCCCACTGTCCAGCAGGTGGGATCTGAGCAGCTGACCCAACACACTATACACCTCAGTAATAGAGCAGCTAGTCTCAGTCACCTACCTGAAAATCAAACTAGACAACTTAGCTCTAACTACAATATTCACGCTCTCTGTAAGTGTCAACACTGATGACGGAGCACCATGGCCTTCTTGTCCCATTTGCACGTTATTTCATTTAATACTTACAAGTCTATAATACAAGTAACTTGAGATGTAGCACTATTCACTGCAGCCAAGTGGCAAGATAAAGTGAGTTATCTGTTGATGGATGATTAAAAAAAATAAAGAAAAGGTGTGTGTCTACAGAATGAAATGTTCCTTGGCTATAAAAAGAATGGTGTGCCCTGTGCTAAGACACTGTGGTGAATAAAATAACTCAGGCACATAAAGATGATACAGCAGGCTTTCCGTATTTGAAACAGAAGCGTTGACCTCAAAGTAAAAGCATGGCTGCGAAGGGGAAGAGAAGGAAGCAAAATGGAGTCAGCTAATGTTTAGCAAAACGGAAATGGGAGAAATGTGTCCCTGTGTTCTACAGTGCAGCGAGGGAGCTAGAGTTCACAACTGTCTATTTAGGAGCTAGAAAAGGCGATCTGCTACTGATGAGATACTGCAGCCGTTAAAGGCACTCTCCTTCCCTTCCTTTGACCTGTCAATCCCTGGGATCCACATGGTAGAACCAGAGAACTGACTCCTTCAAGTTGTCTTCTGACACCCTCTCCTGCCGCAGGACACCCACAGGCTCCAGCTCCTCCCCTTCCCCCGTCCTTATAAATAAATGAATGTAACTGGAAAGAAATTATAAGGTCATGGTGGTGGTATGTGGCTCTGTATCTAATAAAAATGTGTGATTATCACATCTTAATTCAAAAGAAGAAAAACACATAGTTGATTTTTAAAAAAATCTTCCTAACAGTAAATCTATGTAGCAGTTTAGTTGAGTCTAGCCGACAGAGGGTGGCAGATGGTGGCCTTTGACACTGCTGCCTCTGCTATTCCTAGCTCTGACTCTGCGGCAACTGAGACCCAAAGAACAAACACAGAGGGGTTTGGAGAGTGCTTCTTCCCTAGCAAAACCGGAAACAGTCCAGGCTCTTCTCAGCTCAAGGTCAGCAGCAGCTCTTAGCAAATGGGATTCTTTCCAAAGATGAGGAGCAGTGCTGACACACAGATGCCGTCCTGTGCTCGAAGGTGGATCGCTCCTGCGTTTGGAACCCTCAAATCCCCAGAGCACAGGCATTCAGTTGGGGGCCATTGGTACCAAAGAAGGAAGTGTGAAGTGAGAGCACTTGGTCCCACGCAGAGCCATTTGTTATCCAGAGATCCTACAATTGAAAGAAAAACTATTGTCTGTCTTCTGGCAATCTCATTTTATTAATATATTGAAGGGTCTCTTTGTTTAGAATTTATAAAGCTTTCTTTCTTGCTTCATTCCCTTGGAAAATTAACAGACAGAATAGTTCTTGCACACCAGGAAGCCCCATCAGAAGGCTGGCTGTGCTCACGTTCTGCCTACTAGCAGGGATGTGACTCATTCGGAAACACTGCCTGGGAGCCAGTGATGAGCCCGAGGACACAGTACATCTTCTGAACTCTCATCTTTCTTGTACTTTATATGATCTTATTTTAATCGAAAATGGATTTTAAACAGTTTGCCTCGCTACAACAAAACGGGCCGCTGTTACCATCATCAAGGGAAATAGCATCTTCCGCTCCGCCTTGATTTCATTACTTTCTGTTAAACAAACAACACAAGAACAAAACTAAGCTAGCTACTTTCTGAGCATGGAGTGAGTTGAGAAATATCTGATAACCTTCTGAAGACTTGGAATCTTCCCCCTTGGGAACCTTAAGCTGCTAGTATACCTTTTGGAGGAGGGTGACACTTGATCAACTCCTATCCACCCCCCCCCCCATCTCTCTAGGGTGGCTGCAGTGTTTGTGCCTGAATCTTGCAGGTCTCCCAAGATTCTCTTGTGGCTGAGCAGTGTTGAACAACCCTGTACTGCGTCTGAGGAACACTATATCGTCCCCTGAGGGTGTGAATGTGTGCAAACCTCAGGGTACCATCATTTCTAATTTTACAACTGGGGTAAATCCGGATCAGAAATGCACTTTTAATCCCACCCTCCTCTCTCCCATCTCTCTGTCTCTCCAGACAGTCTTTTACAGGACAAAGATCAAACTTAAGTCACCAGACCTGGCTACAACTGCTAACTCCAACTTGCTAATCCTATAAGCTAGTATTTTTCTCTTTTGTTCTCTTGAATATTTCAAGTGCTTACAGTGGGAACTTGTAAGTACTAGGAGCTCAGTAAATGAGTTGGAAGGAAAGAGTCATGATTATATTACACAATTCTTTCTCAGAGTGCAATTTTAGGGGAAGAATTTAAATCAGCTACCAAGCTTTAGTCAGCTATGCTGCTTCTAGTTACATGCATGCATGTATGTGTCTGTATATATGTGTATGCTGTATATTTGTTTGTGTATACTTGTGTAGGTGTGTGTGTGTGTGTATCAGTCGGAATCTGTGGATTTTATGATTTATTGAGATATACTTGTCTACCCAAGTTTATTTTGGAGGCCACCATTGTTTAACCTGCAGTCCTAAAGTCTCTCTGTGAACCAGCAGGTGCTTTCTTATGCAAAGTGCTAGTCTTCGGGCTAAGAGCCTGTTTCATTTTTGTCTCTCTGTTCTTTACACTTGAAACGAAACTTTCTAAACCATTAGAACTGGTCAGATTGACATGAAAGAACATTTTAAAATCTGTCAGAGTTAATTTTAATTAATAGAAGAAAATCTGGCATTGTTTTAAACTCTTCTGATTGGCAGGGCCTCCAGCTGTAAAGAAAGCCCGGATACGGGAGAAACAGTAACAAGACACTGGTGTTTCCCATTTTCAGAGCAATCTGTATCTCAAGAGCATCAAAGATTTCTGTAAAAATCAGTCAACTGTTTTGGGAAACTCTTGTCATTCAGTAAAAGAAACATTGCAGAAAGTCCAATATATTCAGATACAATTAATGAGGGGCAGAATTACTTTATTATCCATAATTATGTATTCATAGCCATAAAATGCAGCAGTTTAGAGAGAGAATGGAAGTACCATGTATAAAATCTAATGAAAATGCAGTATACACACATGTATACATCCTTGAATGAGAACTGAAACACAGACTCCTACGACATTTCTAATGAACTATGTTCTAATTAAATAGAAATACTGGTAACTATTAAGAGTAATGAACATGTTAACTAAATTTGATGGTTTAAGTGAAGTTCTATTAAACACCATTCTAAAGGTCAGGTGATAATTCCAATCTTCACTGTCATACAGAATCACCTGGCACTTTCTGTGATGAGGGAAGGCACTTTAAAGTTGACTGCTCAGTTTGAAAAACTTGCATGCAATACCTGCCAAGAAACTGTAAAATTTCTTCAATAATTTTTTAAAGACCCTTTTATTCGTACCAAAGTGCAATGGGTCCAAACTATTACCTGTGACAATAGCCAGGAGGGAACAGAGCAGTGGTCTGATGGGCCGTCTTCTGCCTCTACTTCTGGAAGTCCATCTTTTGTTCCTAAAACTAAGACCCGTTTGCATGTTTACCAAATACTGATGGGCTGCCAGTTCATACCAGGCCCTATGCTGAGCGCTGAGGAAGCTGGGGTTTTGTTAAGGGGGCAGACATTTATCACTGATTAAAGATATAAATACATTTGCTTCTGACTACTGTTTTGAAGAAATGTCATTTAAATGTTCATCTGAAAAATGAGAGCAGTGACTAAGTAATGGGGTAGACGATGCGAGAAACGCTTTGTAACAAAAAAATAAATAATAATTTTAAACACGGGCCAGAAAGTTCCCTGGAGAAATGAATGAGCTCCTGCCAAACGACAAAACTACCAGCACCTTAATTTTAGCCCTGCACACCACAGTCTACGAGAAATAAATTTCAACTCTTTATGATCCTGGCCAGGCTTCTTAGTACAGCCCTTAACAAACAAAAACACCAAGTTGATCTTCAAGTCTGTCCAACTGTTGATATTTTATTTCTGCCAGAACAGACTTATTAATTCATTGTAATTACCTGCTCCATGCTAAGTTAAATTGACTACTTGTCACTTAGCTGTACGTTATACATTCTCTGTGGCAGTGTTGCCTCTGGGGGGCAAAAATTGATTCTTGATGAAACAAATTAAAACATGTTTTTACTTTTATATGCTTACACATCATAAATATACAAACGACAGTATGGGCACAGATACATAAATAAGCGGGCAATCTTTCTCTGGTATTAAAATGCCATCCAAAAGGAAAGAAAACAAGAAAAGTGAAACAGAGAGGACCTTGAGGGCAGTCATACAAGAAAAACTACTCCATATATATGTTCACTGGTATTTCCTAATCCACTGTTGTGGATCTTTTGGTCTAACCTAATTCTACCATGGCTGCCTAAGTATTTTAGTGTCAACTTGGCATAATTCCTTGATTTGCCTTTTGCCTTTGGTATCATATTGAAAGTTGAAAAGCATGTCTGCGCAGAAAATAGAAATATGCTCATGACTCAGTGGAATAATATTTCCAGTGTAACATTTGTTTTTCCTCGGAGGACTACAAGCTATTCCAAAAAGAATGTTCCATCACTCTTCAAAGCACGACATTTTGTACGAAAAACAAAAGGCGGAAGGAGCTGTCTTATTTCACCTAACCTCTCTCCATGGGGATAACAATTAGGTCTAAATTCAAGGATCAGGAATTTAATCTCAGTGTAGGAGACGACATCTGAAGTTCTCTGCAATGGTCCTGGTTCCAAGATGGAAGCTTGAGTGTTCATGAGCCCTTGGTGACCTGGTACCCAAGAAATCTAGAGAACAATCCCCTCAGTTAAGATAAAACACTACAAACAGTGACCTTGACATCAGTTACTTACGCTTCCTCTCACCATTGAAGGTGAGTTAGCTGTTGAAAAAACATTCTTCCTGATAAATGAACTCTGCTCATGACATTCTTCTCCAGACGCTGATGCCTTTTGTAAAATTCAAGGATGGTGCTGTATTCACAGCAGGGATACTTCATCTGCTTCGGCAAATCCAAAAGAGACTGATGGGGTCCAAACCTGAGTGGCTGCACACACACATCAGCACAGCGTGTTTCAAATGAGCAAGGATGCTCATGTCTTTGTTCCAGAGTGTTCATTGTAAGAAAGGAATCTTCTGTAAGTGTTACAGAGAGAGCCAAATCCTTACTTGCCTGTCTATTTTTGAAGGCAGTGAACCTTTGAGAGCCTTTGAGAAGCAACTATATCCTTGATCAGTGGGTTTCTAACAGGATCATGCATAAGATTTAAGAATATAAATCAAAAATTTAAAGTATGATTCAAAGTATAGTCAAAGGCTGTTCATCTAACTTTGCCCAGGTGGGTTGAGCTGTATGGATATGTTTCCCAGTATCCGGAGAAGCATCCATGAGAAGCATGCTTCAGTCTCACCTAGTTTTTCCTTGATTTTCATGACTCTTCTCACTTATTTTTCTCTGTTGTCCCTCTGTTCATGCCCTAAAAGCTGCTGGCCTTTAAGTGTGCTGCTCTCTTATCCACACAGTTCCGGGTGATCTTATTCACCAAATGAGCTCTAGTGAATGTGACCACTTCAGATCTCAACCTATACATTCTACAGTCACCTTGGTGTCTGACTCAGAACTTACCACTGGTGACAGAAAGACTTCATCTTGATCCTTCCAAGATAGTGCATAAAATCTGCATGCCTGAATTAGGCTAGAAATCTAGTATAATCCATGTCCTCTTTCTCCTTGTCTATATCCAATCCCACACAAGCTGTCATTTGTCACCTCTATCCTTTCCAAGACACGTTGTTGCTACTTCAAAACAGGATACACTGTTTCTGTCTAGATTAACAGCTCATTGTTTTTTCTCCTAACTTACATAATTATGGACCACTAGCTGATGTTCCATTACATGTATACAGTGTGTGATGTTCAAACCAGGGTAAGTACATTGATCTCTTCAAGCACTTATCCTTTCTTTGTGGGGAAAACATTCGAAGTCATTTATCCTAGCTTAGTCTAGAAATATATACCCTATTATTATTATTTATTTGAAGACAAGTTTTTGTTTTACTTCTCTCTGTTTATAGGAACACAGTACTTCTTTTATCCCACTATCAACTCATTTACTAACCCTTCTTCATACCCCTAGTCTTGAATTTTTTTCCCAGGCTTTAGTAACTACCAGTCTACCCCCAACTTCTATGAGGTAAACTTTTTTGATTATACATGTAAGCAAATTTACACGGTACTTGTGTTTTTGTTTCTGTCTTGCTTAAGGTAGGGACCTCCAATCAATGTTATTGTAAATACTGGGACTTTATTCTCTTTATGGTTAAATAGTATTTCTTTAAGTACATCTATTCACCTGTCGATGGACATTTCAGTTGTTACCATTTGTTGGCTTCTCTTAATAGTGGACTATTAATACGCGAGTACAGATGTTTTGTCAACACACAGAATTTGTTGCTTTGGCTATACATCCAGTAGCACAAATGTTATCTATTTCTAAGTTTTTGAGGAAAATCTCTATTGTTTTCTAAAATGTCTCCATTAATTTATAATCCAAAATGTGCAAGGGCTTCCTTGTCACTGTATCCTCATGATCATTTATTATCTTGGTGTGTGTGTGTGTGTGTGTGTGTGTGTGTGTGTGTCTGTGTGTGTCTGTGTGTGTGCGTGTGTGTGTGTATGTGTGTGTGTATGGGAGGGGGCACACACACATGTATCCACTCTGGGAATTGAATGCAGGGTTTTACACATTCCAAACAGACCACCACAAACATCATTCCTAAGCCCACCTCTTTTTGATAACAGCTAGTTTAACCAAAGTGACCTTGTTGTTTTTATGATTTGCATCGTCTCAACAACAGGTGATACTGAAAACTTTCTACATAGAAGCCAGCCATTTACATTTTCTTCTGGGAAATACGTATTTAGTTTACTGTCCATTTTTAGGTCAAATTATTTGATAGGCAGTATTTGGTTCACAGTTTCTATTGAGTAGTCTGAAATATGTAATTTGGATATAATCAATATACACTACTATATTTTTATACTATGACTATAGTACTATACACTACTATATATATTACTATATACACTACATGAGCATATTTTCTTGTTCTGTATGTTGGCTCTGCTCTGTTGACTGTTTTGTTAACTGTGAAGAGCTTTATTTATTTATTTGGTTTTTCAAGACAAGGTTTCTCTGTTCTAACTCTGGCTGTCCTGGAACTCATTCCATAGACCAGGCTAGTCTTGAACTCACAGAGATCTGCTTGCCTCTGCATCCCAAGTGCTGGGATTAAAGGTGTGTACCACCACCACCTAGTTAAAGAACTTTAAAATTTTACCTATCCTATTTTTCTGTTTTCACTTGTGAAAAAGTAAAGAAAAATATGATCTTATTTCTGAATGTCCTGTGTCTGTTCTAATGCCTTGAAGTGTTTCAACTGTATTTTATTCTAGTAGCGTCATAATTACAAGTTATGTTTGCATTTCTAACCCAGATCATTCACTGATTTTTAAGTAGCTGGAGAGACAGAGATCTGACTTCAATCTTCTGCTTGTAAAGAGCCAGTGTCTAGCACCATTCTTTCTCCAACTCACAATCTTAGTACCATTTGTGAAGATCAATTGAAATAGGTGCACAAATTTACTTCTGATATTCGTATTTGTTCCATTGCCTATACGTTTTTCATTTTGCCAACTGTATGGGAGATGGTTCAAAACAACATGGCTTTCCAACTATGGATTGGCTATTGCTAATTGAATGTATCTAGTTTTAAGGTAAGAAGGGCAGTAATTAAAGAGAAAGCTTGCATTTTGAATACAGGAATAGGAAGTTGTCTTGAAGGCAAGACACCAGATTTAAAACAAAAACAAAAACAAGCAAAAAACTTCAACTGAAAGGAGAGAGACTGGATTAGATATACCACAGAAGGGCTTCTCTGCTCCAAACAACCATTTAGGAAATTTTTTCCTAGGTTCACCAACTAAAGCATACAGAGACCATTGCAGTTGAGATAGGAGGGCCAGACTACATCTTGACCTGGCAGTAGAAATTGGCAGCATCATTCATAGAGTCCTGATTTTATAAGCATACAAAATTCAAAATATTATGGATGATGAAGGTTTGAAACGAAGCTCGAGAAAGCTGCTGAGGCTAGAAAAATAAGGGACAAAATTAGAATATCTATAAGGAAGTCTTGAGACCAAGTATGTTGAAGAAGTTGTTTTGAAATCTAAATCACAATGGATAACTCAGAATGTTGGAGATGGTAGGACTGTCAGATTATCTGCCAAGGAAATCATTGAGTGGATTGAATAGGGTCCAGGGAAGACTACACATGCTCCAGATACTAAAGGGTTTGGTCTGTACAAGACCCTCATTTCCCAGATGGTGACCCACAAATGTCAGATGTTAGACAGAGTGGCTGGATTTGGTGTTTTGGTATTTTCGTTGGATTTTGGTTTTGCTTTGGTCAGGTCTTTCATTATTATCCTCCTATCTATTATCCATTTTAATAGGAATGTTTATTGGAAGAATATAACAATCTTATTTACATTTGTTCCAGAGAGCTCAGTTAAGAAATTGTTTTGAATCCTAGCAGAGACTTTTGGTTTTGAATGGTATTGGTCTTGTAAAGACTATGGGAATTTTGAAGATAGATTGAACATTCTTAAAATTATGAAATGGCCATGAGCCCATAGAAACAAGAGGTGGGATGTACTAGTCTAAAAGGAATGTCGTTCTTAGTGAAAGCTTGATCCTTGTGAGCTGTCTCCCATCTACTTCAGCATGGCTATTGCTGTTGCCCTTGTTCATCTAATGTTTAGGCAGTCATGGCAGAGTGACTTTATGGTTGTGGTGTCTGACATTCCTAGGATGCACAATCTTAGAGCAGACCCCCTGATCTTCTGCCTTTTCCTGTTGCTGTGCTCCCATGTCCACCATGGTGCCTGAGCCTCAGGTAACAGAATTGTTTTATAGATGGACCCATTGAGACTGGGCTCCACAACTCTTCATTTTGATTGGTTGTGGTTGATGTAATTATATTGTAATCTCAAAACTAAAAAATAATTTATATAAAAAAACTTCTATTTGGGTATTGAGTTGACAAGGCATGAATTTGTGATAGTTATTCCGTGTTGTCAATTTGACTGGACTTTAGAGTAATTTAGGAGTAAAACCTTTGGGCAAGTCTATGTGGAGTTTTTCTGAAGGAAGAAAGCCTCACTCTAAACATGTTCCAGGGTGCCCAGCATAGCTAGGAAGGGGAAAGTGCAGGGAAGTCTGATGGACCCCAGCGTTTGCCTGTCCCTGCTCCTGACTGCAGACCCAATGTAGCCAGTCTTACCCTCCCCACTCACGTGTCTTCTCCACTGGGAAATAAAACCCCAGACGGCTTTGCCACCATTTGTCACAGCACTAGGAAAAGTAGCTGAGCGCATTCTTCAAGGAAACCGCACCACGCTCTCATGCCCTCACTTCATTCTTAACTATTGTTCTATACCCTTTCCCAAGCTTCGTTATGCTAGACCTTTTGGAGCATGTCAGTAGCTAGACATGCTTTTCCTAGACAGCCATGTGACTAGCTCCCTGTTACAAAAAAAGGTTTGTACAAATGCCCCATGATCAGTGAAGTCTAATGGATCACCATTTTGAGTTACAATCTATATTGCTCTTTCTCAGCTTTATACTTCTATCTTCTTTTCTCAATTTTATAGCATCTATTTATTTCCTCTTGTCAAATGTTATAATAAACTATTTAAGTTTATCACTTATTGTATATTTTTGTTTATTAGACTATAAGCTTATGGTTTACTACATTTATTCATTTACTTATTACATGTGCATCAAGGGACAGTATGTCAAAGGACATCACAGTGCACATGTCAGAGAACAGCGTTCACGAGTGAGTTCTTGTCTTCCCCTATGTGTCTCCCAAGGATCAAACTGAGTTTATCAGACTTGGCTACAAGCACTCCTCACTGCTGAGCCAACTAGCTGACCTTATAAAATATTTTTCTCATAAGTTCTCTTAAATGTTTCAAGTGCTTATAGTGGGAACTTGTAATTGCTAGGTGCTCAGTGAATGGGTTGGGAGGAAGAGCCCTGATTATATTATATATTGCAACTGTCTTCTTTGTTCACTTTCTTACAACTGAACCACGAACTTTTCCAAGGTAGAGACATTTGCTTTGTGGATACTTGCCACATCTTAATACATTCCTTATAAACAATGGGAGTATAATAAACATTTCCTTAGTATAAGTATTCATCTCTCACCTCATCACCCCACAGCTCTGTAGCATATGCAATTACAGCATGCAAAGCCAGAGAAGAAATTCAAGATTCATTGTAAACTAAACAGAAGCTGAGAGCTCTGAGAAGGAAAAAGTTCATTATGGGCCAATATGGTAACGATCTCTTATACAGGCTTTATTCACAAATTAAGAATTCAGGGTCAGGAAAATACCACAACAGGTAAAGGCACTTGCTATCATGCATGACAGCTTGAGTTCGATCCTTGGAACTCACACTGTGGAAGGAGAAAATTAACTCCCACAGTTTATCCTGTGACCTCCACATGCATGGTGTGGCACATGCGTGTGCGTACCCACACATGAATGAATTTTAAAGGACTTAAGAATTTATTGCAATTTAGTTGATCACTTCCTAGACCATGTGTGCTTGTATTTGAGATATTTATTTTTAATGTACTAGAAAGCCATAAGCCTTGAGTGATGCTACCGTGCCTTCTCTGATTTCTCTTTTCCTTTCCTTTCTCAGAGCTCTTCCTGCCATGATGCAGTGGGTGCGGACACAGAAGCCGGGAGAGAGCGGCATCAATATTGTCACTGCTGATTTTGTAGAACTTGGTGATTTTATCAGCACTGTCATAAAACTCAACTATGTCTTTGATGAAGGAGAAGCCAACACTTGATATTACTCTTTGGAGCGTCCATGAGTAAGATAGAGAAGCCTCATTGTATTAGACATATTATCAATAAGCCCTCTGCTTTTCCTATTCCACTGAGTCTCTGAAGGAATTAGGGGTGGCCGTGGATGGGAAAAGAGGGTAAACCGTGTCTTCAGTGATTGTAACCATATTCTGCATTACTATAAATATGCCCATTTTCCATTAGGTGAGCAAAATCTACTTCTAGTGCTAGGAATAGAAAAGAACAGTGAATTTTGTTTTCTAGAATTAGTGTGCGTGATGTGTAACTCATGAGCGTTTGCGTGATTGCATTTTCAAATTTCAGCCTCTGGACTCCTGAACCGCTCATACCCTCTACCCTCCCCATTCCCTCTCTCTTGCTCGCTCTTTCTAATTAGATGCTATATGGGTCTCAAAACAAAAGTGCCCAGCATAATGTGTATTACATTGTTGTACTGAAATGTGTTTGTTTGTGAGACTTGGTAAAATATCCCATAGTCGTCTACAATCGGGCAATCATAGCTAATTCTTGGTCATAGAAAATGTGCATCGAATCCATTCTCCTGCATCAGTGATATTGGCCGTCATTAGTGGTTTCTGTGTTCTTTGAAAACAGTGGTGTTTCACAATATTTCTGTGTAAGGCAGCTATGACTATCGTGCAAAAGGTTTTTTTTTGGAAGGACTATGAGTGTTAACTCCGCAGTAGAAAGAAAAGGAAAAGAAGAGTGGCTGTGTGCTGAGATAGAAGCCATTTTAGTTCATCAGAGTCTTAAATATCAATGCCCTGAAAGTGTCAAGCTACAAGTGTGTGGAAATCAGAAATTGTATTTTTTAATCTTTAAAATATTTTATTAATAATTTTAATTTTTCCAAAAGAAAGAAAAACCATAAGACTCTCTTATAAAATTTGGATTCCAAGTACATAATTCGAAAACCCAGAGTATGAAAAAAAATTTAAGGAAGCCTTACTTATGTTTGTAACTTAGAAAGAAGGAAAAGGAAAGAATATAGAGGGAATTAGCATAATGCTCTTGAGAGTATATTCATGATCTCTAAAGTTCCTATACAAATTCTTTCAATATGTGTGATGTCTACAGACTCATTTCCTGTCAACATTCTGGGCTCCATTTTGGTAATCCAGGGGAAAAAAAATCTTAACACACTTTTGAGGACTGTATCTTGCCTGGTACCTTTGTACTATGTGACAACTCTAAAAACAATCTTCAAAGAGCACAATGTCCCTCTCTCTCTGTTTCACAGAATAATATTAGGGATTCCTAAAAATCCATACAACTGCTGATGTTCCTAAAATTACAAACTATTTTATCTTAACACATAGAAGTAATAAAACACTAAGAGTTTCCTGGGACAGCGTATTTCCATGTATATAAGACTCCTGGAGAAATAAAAGCATGCCCTTGGCTTTAAATTAATTTAAATGGAGGGCATATGACTTAATTCCTTTAACCTAGATAAGGAATTGATTTCAAGTTTACATCTCAATATTATAAATAATAGAGCTGACTTAGATTATAGATACTCTTTTTTAGAAAACAGCACTTACTATCAACTACAGAGAGTGAATCATAATTGTCTATACTGAAGAGAATGTTCATGAGAAGTGCAGTCCCTATTTAGCCCAAGGAAGATGCCTATGCCCACAGCAGAATGTTTATAGTTTCAGTTGTGTGTGTGTGTGTGTGTGTGTATTTTGTAACACATACTCTGGTGCAGGCAAACCGATGCAGATATAAACAAATATACTTATATCATAAGCAAACATAGTATGATTGTTTTCAAACAAAATCACTGATATTAGTAAATAATTTAATTTAGAGACAATCTCGGTGGTGCATGCCTATAACCCCAGAACTTGAGAGGTGAAAGAATCAGTACTTCCTCGAGTCTAGCCTGGGCTATACTGTAAACTCAAGGCTACCCTGGACTACATGGTGAGAATTTATCTCAAAAATTTAAATGATAAAAATAAAGATAGATAGCATCTTTAGCAATGTATGGATAATGTTATAAAACATTTGGAAATTCAGTAGTTCATCATATAAAATATTTTGATAAAAATATCACAGCTTGGAACTTTAATATTCACAAAATATAATGCTTTCCCTTTTCATCTCTCAATCCTTTGCAAGTCTATTATCTGTCTATTTTACCCTATTTTCTTGTGCAGATGAACAAGTACTCTTTTGAAAAGATTGTTTTCACACTCAACTTCCTCTCTGACTACTCAATTTTGATCCCTCAGGAGCATCTATAGCCAAGCACAGTTTCAACGACATAATTATTTAACTTACAATATGACAGAAAGAGACTCTTTAATCTGTTAACATAAAATGAATGCAATGTGGATGTAGCTATATTGTATTTTCTTGAATTTGGATGTTTGCCTACAGTGCTTGCATATTGTCAACTTTGTGATACTTGCTATATAGGTGCTGGGAAGAATAAACATAATGAAACATTAGACTGAAATTTCTTGAATAGGAAAGAAGGGTTTCCGTTTGTTTTGTTGTTTTTGCCATTAATGATGTCTGCACAGAACCTTGTTAGAGAGAGGGAACTTTCAATCTGAACTTACGATTTCCACATGGACATACAGTTCCTAGGTAGTAGACACTGAGATAAATGGACTTGCCTTAACTTCTAAAGAAGGACTAAGAAAGAAATAAACTGTGAGAGAATTCACTAAAAGAGATCCCTGGGAAAGAGAAATGGAGAGAAGGTGCCTTCAGCTGTCTTTGGGTCTTTGGCCCTGCCATGGAGCACACTTGTGGAGCAGACTGTGGGCCTTTCATAGAGAGACAACAGTATGCAATCAAATCAGACCCTCAGCTCTGCTTTGTCCTTCCAGAGACCTCGGAGCACAAGGGCTACACATAGGCTTCAAGTGTAGATATGTGTTGGTGTACTTTTGTTTTACTGGCACTTTAAGACACAATATGTCACAAGTCCTACAAAGCAAAAAACAAAACCGAAACCCAAGTTTTACTCAGTCCATGGCAGGAAATTCAATGAGTGAGTGAAATGAGGGAAAATACTCAAGCAAAATAATTTTTGCATTTGCTTTCCTATCACTTTTGCTGAAGGACCAATACAGCAAATACTTCTTCTGCCATTACCATTTACGTCTCCTTCTTACTTCAGTCACATGAACACAGAATGAGGAGGCATCCTTTAAAAGCCTTAGGATATTCTATATGGTAACCATATCGCTTTCAGCCATATTGAGAAAACTCACATTTCATGGAACGACGCCACCTAACAGAGAATGTATCAGAGCATAAAAGATTTGCCAAGACACACACACACACACACACAGACACACACACACACACATTGTTGAAGTCACACCTAACCAGCCAAACTTGTTTTATTGAAATTTTAACTCCTGAAATCAACATTTCCTATGTCATCAGGCTTGAACACAGCTCAAGTATTTGGATATTTAAGGGGAGAAAATCATTATAAAAAACAATGAGAAGTGAGAGCATCAGAAACTAGAACCGCCTGGCAGTAGTGCACTGTTTAAGCTGTCAATTACACCTCAACATACATGACCTAGGGTGAATTTGAATATAAATGTTTGGGACACATCTACATCTTCAGTTAAAGCTGTTTGAGTCCCATGAAGTTCTGAGATGATTTTGGCAGTGCCAAGTGTCCAGATTCCTACCTGTTAGAATACAGACTGGCGAGTTGGAAGCCTCAGGAAATGCATGTTTCTGTTAGCTATTTAGTTCTACCGTTATACAGCTATTTAGTGACACAGCCTTCTAACGTTTTTTCTGGTTGGTCAGCCAGAGAGGAGCTGCACAGGTGAAGTGCTGGCATCCTGACTGGCTAAGAGAAAACAACGCACACATCTTCAGCAGCTGCTAAATGAGATCCCTAAAGCATTTTATTTCGCTATACTTTAGTCTCTTTCATTAGGTTTCAGTGACACCGTGGCGTGAATGCTCTCTTTGCCATAGCTTATTGGTGGTTCTTGTGTAACGTGCAGTTTAAAATAATGTTTCAAACTGTTTGTTTCCCCAATAATGATAGTAAACTATTCTATAGAATTTGTAAAAAGTGTTAATTGAAAATTGTGTAATTTTTATTTTACTTGTGATACAATTTTGTAGCTCTTAGTTCTGATCCTATGTTTGTATGAGTCAAAATTATGTGCTTGTCGGTGGTAAGTGTAATTCTATTGTATCTTCTCAAACAAACAAACTTATCCTAAAGAAAAAGGGCACATCATGACTAGCCTTAATTCACTGCCATTTTGCTTTGTTTTGGATTTACTTGTTTGGTTGCTGCAATTTGGATTTTAATTTTTAGCAGAAAGTATCATTCTTCTAAAGACGTCCCTTAAGCAACCTTGTGGAGGATGCGCTTTAGAGAGTTGCTGAGTCCTCACAACCCCATTGTCCAGCTCGAGCATCAGCCACACATTCTCGAAGCATCAAGTTCATTCTATAGTAGAAGACTAGATTCACATTTCCCTCCACCAGCTTCCTAACAGGCACCAATGTTCCAACACAGTATTTTACAGTGCTGCGTCATTTCTACTTTAATGATAAGGTTTCCATGGAAAGCCATTTCTCTAACCCACTGCTTTTGAAATTTGGATCATATCAAACAAACTGGACTGCCATAGATCTCTGCATATAATGGAAGCCCCACTGACAAGAAGTGATTCTAAAATGATTTGCTTCTCAACAAAACCAGCAACACTCTCTGCCCCATGTGGGACAGGAAACTCCCAACCAATCTGCATAGGTGGCCCTGTTGGAAGCAAAACCGCAATCTAGTTTATGCTTCGACTCTGTTTATGAATCTTAGGTTTCTTATTTGTTCCAGTCTTGGTTATTTCTTTTTAATATTACAGCTCCCAAGTAAAATACAGACCAGCAATGAAATTCAAATCTCAGATAAATAGTATATTACTGAGTTTCACATATAGTTCATCAGATATGCTTACATTAAAATTCTTATTTACATAAAGTTCAATTCTAAGTGGATACATTCTGTATTGCTTCCTTTAATCTGGCCACACTATGCGTGATTCTTCCCAATCTTTTTTAGCTGGGCTGCTGTGATTCTTCTATATTAAGACAACTTGTAAAATCTGCAGTTTTGGTCCCTTTGTGAAGAAAATACTGTTTCACACTAATTCTACAGATGCTTTTCAAGAGTCATCCTAAACGAGTACAGGATGAGTCCTACCCATTTCAGAGTTTTCCTATAATGGCATGTTGGAGGTCTAGACTCTGCCCATTATTTCTGGAAATAGTATTCCCCAGTTACTCAGACAGTCAAAATCATGGGACACATTAAAAACTGCTCTTGGAAAGTGGGAGAGACCAGAGGCTGTTCTAAAATTCAGTGTGCTTTCCTTTGAGAGAGCAAGCAAATGAATCCACCACCCCACTCCCTACCATTAACACCTTAAAATTATTTTATGAATTATAAGCAGTCATCTATGTAACTGTAGAATATTTGACAAAAGGAAGTTTTTAGTGAAGAGGAAAAAATGCAAAGGAAATACATTCTAGTCCTGAGGACTTGTTCCTACAGTAGGTGGGGGCGAGGGGTGAGAGATTGCACTGCAGTAGATGGGGACAGAAAGTGTCCCTGGGATAAAGTTCATGCCAGAGAGAATTGCTGAAGCAGATTGTATTGAGCAGTTGGTTCTCAGGAACTGAGACAGAAGAAATACCCACCACGCACCAGATGTGAGCAATGAGACCTAACCCCATTCCTAGGTCAGCTTTCAAAGACTAGAATCATGCTGGAATTTTTAAATAAATGCTCAATGTTTCCAACACCGAGTCCTTCACTATCTGAACATGGATGGAGTTCTGGAAAATTCCTGATAGCTACCTCCTCTTTTGAAATTCCTATGAGAAAAATAGGAAAACTCAAATCCCATAATATGTTTCCACCTAGTGATTCCTGCCTTTACATATTTGTGTTGATTTGCATCATTTCTGGAGAAAGAGAATGTGTAGAGCTGGTGATTCCTTCATTAACCCCAAGATTCACCAGAAGGAGTCAGATCTGTGCCTTCTCTTTTTAGGATCTGTTCATTGATACTTAAGTAAATGTGCCGTAATGAAAATCTATGCCTCTAGTCTGTATAGAAAATGTGATTATATCTATCTATCTATCTATCTATCTATCTATCTATCTATCTATATATATATATATATATATATAGATATATCTATAGATAAATATATATCTATAGATAAATATAGATAGATATAAATTAAATTGTGTTCTTAATGTAAAAAATAGTTTATTTGTAGCTAGTGAAATTGCCCAATAAAGTCATGGTAACATTTATGCTTATTTTTTCCCAATTTATATTCATCCATGCTTCATTATAAACAACAAAATGTGTCTCTCAAAATAAGGATCAAAATAAGGTGAAAGAAGGTGAATAAGAATCCCAATGTTGATGTTTTTATGAACCCCTGTAGAATCCTTGGACTCCATAAAATAAGCAAGTTTTCCTCATAGGAATGTGGGGTATGACCACCAGGGATCTCTCTAGGAACAGTTTAGAAAACTTTTGCTTCAGCATAATTGTTCAAATATTATTATATAATGATCATTCATGTTAAGCAATAAATAAATGCATTTTTGATTTAAGCATTGAAAATGAAAATCACATATTTGCTATTTTTATATTTCCATGAATGAACTTGTCTAGTTATGACTTAATCAAAACCTAGACAAGTGCCAGGTAAAGAGCACACACGTGCTAAGAGCTGGTAAAGTGGTTGTGAGGGTTAAAAAGAGGAAGGCAATATCATTCACATCTTTTTCTCTGTGAAGAATACTGAGACTTTAGGGAAATTTTCAGATAAAACATGTCACATGGTGTTGTTCCAAGACTACAAAAAACCCATTTCTTAACTGAGACATTCATTATACATCTTTGTGGAGACTATCCACCCAAGGTTACTTGACTTATAATAAATCTGTACTGAAAGCCGTGAGAAAGAATGAGGAGATCCTATTTTGAATTACAAGAGAATTCCTTATTAAAATTCTCTACCACTCATTTTTCTGTGGACACAAATGAGGCTGCATGAATATGGTAACTAAAATCCTGCTTCTCCACAGATTCCTGTTCTTATCAGAGGAGTCCATGATGTTTCCTTTGTGTTTAATAGAAGCTTCCATGGGCACCGCTGGCTACTGGCTGCTGGTGACTTTTTTGTCTTGATACCTCTCAAGTCTCCTGTCTCTACTTCTTCTCACCAAAGCCCAGTAGCTTGTTAGCGGACAGTACTTATACCCAGCTAAGCAGCAATTTGAGAGTAGAGGAGTACATTTGTCACCTAGAGGGCAGCCATATGAGACTCTGCTCCATTTAGATGACACCCTAATGAAGGGGCTTCAGGACCCTTACATCTTAATAATTATCCAAGATTAGAGAGACAGCATTTTGTCTTTAGAATTATTTCTATGTGTATTTGTCCTTCCTTCAATGGGTTGGGGACAGGATATGGCTCTGTGAGATGACTAATCAAGTAACAGTGAGTATCACCGAAGTGAGAAGACATGCATAAGGGGAGAGATGGCCTCCAAAAATTGTCCTCTGACATCCACATGCACAGCATGTCATGCCTGCACACACACACACACACACACACACACACACACACACACACACACACACACATAATTGTAGTAAAAAAATTGAATAGCAGTCACCATATTGTTCTGTTACCAATACCCTTGGTGCACCTAATCACATTATTGTGTGTGTGTAAATATTATTCTTTTGTGAAATTTATCAGGTTGGCTTTTCCTTCTCTCAAGTCATTATTGTATTGGGTCCCTTAGTTCTTATACAAATTAACCTCTGAAAAGCCTGCCTCTTGAGTCTGTAGTTCAGGAACATTCTAGGACCCTAGATGCATGTCAGAGAAGCAGTGGTTCCTAACAGATTCTCTCAGTGCACATGAGCCCATGACAACACTAAGGGACTCTTTCCACTTCCCACCTTTTCCTTAGTGGGGTTCTTCTTTGCTCCAGTCTCCCTCAAACAAAACTCATTCTCTTATGCACATTTTGATTAACTTGTTCACACTGAAATATCATTTAGTTTATTTAATATAGTAGTGGTTCAAATAGTATTTTTACTTTAGAGGAGGGTTATGGGAAAGTGAAACACAAACACAGTATGCTAAAGGCTAACTTTCATAAGGGAAGGATCAATGGGCCCACCCATAAGTTCTCCCAGAAGTCTTACGGAAACCCCTGGGACTCCCCAGAAAGTAGAGCTCAAAGTGTATTGTACATAGGTTTTCCCTAGTGATCTTAATTAAATGTAAATTTCAATTAAACAAGCTAGTAATTCATTTCTAGACTGCACTTTTTCTAGGAAGCTTCCACTGATACAGAAGACACCAGCTGTGGCATCCAGTTTCTCCAGGCATCCACTTCTGGGTAACTATCCTATGGAGCCTGACTCTAAAACACATGCTTTGAAGTTCAAATTCCCCATCAGATAAACTTTGGGATGAATAAATGACCAGTTCATTAATTATGAAAGGAATTTGAATGGGGCAATTGCAGTCAGGAAGATCCATATAATCATTGCAACTCTATGGTTTCCCATGGCTAGTCAACCAAATACAACTAGTCACAATTTGAAGTTGGGTGAAATTGACCTGTAATTCATCCATTGGAGGGAGATCACACAGGAGGTGAAACATGAGCCATCAAGTCAAAGGAAAAATGACTGTTGTTATACCAGAGGGGATTGCTGATCAACTTTGAATAAAGTAGACTCAAAGCAAGAAGGACCAGATATAGGGGTAAAATCTCTGTTTCAGGCCACATCACAAAGAAGGCAGCTGTGGAATGTTGCATGCACAATCTCTACTTTGGAAGGTTGGCTCCTGGACTGTGAATTGAGCTGCTTTGCGGGGTCAAAGTGACTTAAGTCCTACATAAGAAAGCAAGCTGTTTATTTGTGCTGATAGGATTCCAGGCAGCCACTCTCCTTCGGGAAGGGGTTATTATGACATGTTGGAGCTGCAGTGTGTCCTGCGGTTGTTCTCTCCTGACTCCATAGAGCTGCCTTTATTTGCATCTGTCTGCTTTTCCAGCCCAATGAATGGCCACTCAGACTTTACTTTCTCAGTCTGAGCTGACTTTAGCTGTTTCTAAGTGCGACAAACAACTGAAATTAATTTAAGCCAGAGAGAATGAGGGTTGTTTTTTTTTCTAACTAACTGAAACTAAAAAGAGAAATAGTTTTGGCTGTAACTACCGCCGATGACTCAAATAGTATCACGGAGATGCGATTTTTCTTGTCAGGTTTTCCCCTCCTCACAGTATTGATATAAAATCTGTTCATACTGAATCAGCATGAGTAATACAATGTCCCTCTAATAGTTACATTTTAAACACAGAATTGAGTAAATCACTGGTCCCACTTTGCCACAAATCTTAGTTCCCAAACTTGTCCGGTCAGTGTCTGAGAACAGCCAGCCTTGCATAGCTGCAGGCTCCAGGACCTGTGTTTCTGTCAGCAGTGGATTCAGACATTCATGGCTTCAACTACCCATAGATTGAAAGGATTTGAAAAAAAATACATACATAGGCATACCTTTTTTCTTGTCATCATTCCCTAAACAGAATAGTGTAAGACTCACTGGTGTAGATTTTACATTGTATTATGTCATGCCTAAGGCAGAGATGGATTTTAAGCTATGTGAGGGAGTATGTTTATTTGGGTTGCTTGTATAGTAGATGTGATCCCTGGAGAGTTGAATACATACAGAAGTCTTAGAACACATTGCTGTCAAGCAAGATGGGACAAGTGCATATTGGTCCCTCTGATTACACCTGCAGCCCTAACAGTAGCCTGAGAAGGGAGAAATGTTGGTTGAAAAGAAAAATTGGCATTCTGCTACAAAAGAAAGGAAGGAAGGAAGGGAGGGAGGAAGGGAGGAAGGGAGGAAGGGAAGAGGAAATAAAAGAAACTGTTCTAGTCTGACTCAGATAGAAGACATCCTCTACAGAAACCCCCAGACCTCGGAAGCCATGTCACGTAAGCGGGCATCTCCTTCATGGACTAGGTAGGTTTGCTTCATGTTCATTCACATACATTCTGAATCCTAGGAAAGATAAAAAAGTAAAAATAAACATTAAAGAATTTATAAGCTTTATTTTGAGAGTTTTAAATCTTTTTATTTAAAATTATTTTAGTCTGGGTGGTGGTGGCACACGCTTTTAATCCCAGCACTCAGATGGATCTCTGTGAGTGAATTTGAGGTCAGCCTGGTCTACAGAGTGAGTTCCAGGAAAGCCAGAGTTACAACGGAGAAACCGTGTCTCGAAAAAAACACAAAGGAAAAAAAAAGATTATTTTAAACTTAAAAAAACAAAATATTAGTGAAAATATTAGCAAATTTATATACTTTTTCTTAGAGGCATTTTTAAATTAATTTTTTTCAATATTAAATTCTCCTAACCTGGGAAATACTGTATTCTAGTCTATCATTTATATTCTAGTAGTAAATTATCTTATTTAAGTGTTAAAATTGAAAACTATAAAAATCTATATCACCATAGTAATTTGTATATATCAGTTTTCCACCAAATTTCATACACATGAAAGAAACCCAGTAAGAACAAAATAAATTCAAAGATTTATATAAAAAGAAGGAAAAGAAGATTTCTATGATATGTTGGATGTGGAGAATTAAGTTCACTCCCTGGTGTGAATGAGGGCCAGACTTCTAACTGTGAGGGAAGGAATAGACAATTCAGAAAAACTATTCCCAGAAGAAGCTGCTAATGACAAATTAATGGTTTGATAAAAGGAAAATTTTATAGCCTTGTAGCATCAAATCGTGTCTCCTTCATCAATAGTAATAGCAAAAGACCCAGAAGTTATTGGCCAAAGTTTTGGGTCACTTCTAAAATCATTAACTGAGCCAGTTGGTACCTGCTATGAGGCATATGTAAATTACAAAGCGGATAAAGTGGGCTGTGAGTATTAATGTTTCGGGATGCTATAGGATTTCCTGTATGATATCTTGTTTGAAATATTGTTAAATATAATTTAGATGATACCAATTTAAAAGATCCACCCCTGGCCATACTTCCATTTTGGTTGTCATTTCTGCAAGTACAAGTAAGAGACACTAAGAAAAGGGTCTTCCAAACAAAATTATAACATCCAAAACTGAATTTTTAAGCTAACACTTAAAAATATAAGATGATAACAGTAGATGGTGAGCTTAGGAGCAGTTTGTGTCTTATTAACCATGGGCTTCCTGGATGTGGATCAGTAACTGTACATTAACATCCTGAGTTTCTGCGACAAGCCAAACAGCTGGAAACAGCATCAAGCTACTGTCTCCCAGATTTGGACATTGAAAGTCTGAAATCGAGATATTACAAATTGAAGTGTCCTCTATTGGCTCATGCGTGAAAGGCTTGTTTCCAAGGTGTTGAGCTGTTGGCACAATTTGAGGGATAAGCACAATTTAGAACTGAGCCTGTTTGGAGAAGTAAGTCATTAAAGAATAGCATGGAAGGATAATCATATTTTTATCTCTCTGTGTCTCTCTGTTTCTGCGTGTGTCTCTGTCTCTGTTTCTTTGTTTCTCTCTGCACCCTCTCTGACTCTGTCTCTGTCCCTCTCATCTCCTCTCCACTCCCATCTCCTTTCCTCTCCTCTCTTCTCTTCTCTCCTTTCCCAAGTCCTCTTCTCCCCTCCCCTCCCCTCCCCCTCCCCTCCTTTCTCTTCCCCTCTCCTCTCTTCTCTTCTCTCTTCACCCAAGTCCTCTCCTCTCCTCCCCTCCCCTCCACTCTCCTCTACTCTTCTCTCCTCTCCTTTTCTCTCCTTTCCCCTCTTCTCTTTCTCTCCCCTCATTTAAGCTTCCTTTTTCTCCATTGGCCTCCTAGGAGGTAAGCACTCTGCTGTCCCTCCTCCATATTCTCTCCCTTATCACAAGTGGCCAATCAGCTGCCTGACTGTGGACTGACTAACCTCTGAGCCAGTGATCCTGCTAAATGGTTTCTTTTAGGTTTGTGTCTTATGAAGAAAATCTGATGAATATGCGAGGTATCGGCAGTGTTGCTTCCTTGAGTAGGCTCTGAAGAAGCACTTATCCCATGCAATTCCCAGCATGCCTCGGCTTCTTGACATGCCAGTGGGCATCTGCCTCCGTCTTCACCTTGGCTTTTTCCATGTTTATATCTGTGTCTTCTCCCCTTTGTAGAAGTCATTCTAACCCAGGATGACTTCATCTTAAGTAATTACATCTACAAATTACATATACCTTTAACAAATTACATATACCCTGCTTATACAACTCTGAGACTCAGGGTAAATATCAATTAAGAGAGACTGAAGTGTACAATCTAATAACATATTCTCATTTATTCTTTTAATGAGCATTTCTCCCTTCCGTGTGCTAGTTGTTCAGTGAATTTAAGTCAAAACAATGAAAAATGAATTTCAAACTAGTACTGTGTAAAAGCTCATTTGGAGCAAACTGTTCTTATAATACTAAAGATAGAACAAACACGACACCTAGGCAACAAACACTCAGTTTTACCTATCTATAAGATTGTGTTGTTATCCATACTCCCTCAATAGTGTCTTTTCTTTGCAACTTCTTCACTATACTTCCGAATATATTTATCAATTAAAATGAGTACACAACTGATAGATTTTTTTATTTTTCGGTACTTTCTCATACGTTGTGCTTTAAGAGATACAGTAGAATGAGTTCTGTGCTAAACATTCACAAAAAAGACACCTTAATAGGACCATTTTTTGTCTCATTGTCCCACATGAGCAATAACAATGATCTTCAACACTTATTCTATTTAAAATGCTTTTTTTAATCTTTAAATAAAATAGAAAACATCACTATGTAAAATTATTTTAATTACAGCCTTATTCATATCATGTTTACTTTAAATTATTTTCCCTTAACTTATGCTTTCTTGCCATCCATTTTTATGCTTTGTTTCTGAGAAATAATAAGGCTAGAAAAATATAGCCTATAGCAAATGCCTTTGGTATTCTTTCTTCATATCATAGTTATTTTGTCAAATATTTACACATAGAAATCAAGAATTACAAGTTCAGTACAAACTTGCTCAAGTCCATGCACATTAACAAGTTTTTGAACCAAGATGTAGACACAGGTATATCTAACTCGTGATTTCTCAGCATCTCTAAATAAAATAACATTAAAAATAAGTGTTTGTGACACTTTTACCACTGCAATTAATTACTTAAAAATCTGCTCTTTCAGCCATAATTGCAAAGAATATTATTGTTTCTTGAATTTTATCAGGTAAATCAGATCAATAATCTGGAAAAAACATGCATCAGAATTCCCGGTCCTGGTTATGTATGCATGGAAGGTTTACACTGGAGTTATTTTTCCCTGTACCTTGCTGTTTCCTCATTGTTTTGCTCAGAAGTTTTTCTCTTGTCACTATCTGACTCACAGGAGCCCACTGTTAGCATCTGGAAGAGACGAGAACAAAGAGTGAGCTTGTTGACAATCCCTGTAATTATTTCCATTGTGATTTAGTGAACTAGATCAATAGAGAATAAATTACAAAAATAAAAATGTATTGATTTATCTAGAATACTTTTCTCTTTTAAAAGAAACTTTATACTTGCCTTACCTTATTTGAATTAGCCTGACATGTATCCCATATTCTAAGCAGGCAAACTAAAGATTAGAAATTGCAAATTATTAACCTTCTATAACTAATAAGAAAAGAGTGGTATTCACCCAGGGCCTTTGAGTGCAGACCTTCTCATCGGGTCACATTATCAATGCCTGTCTTCTTCTTTGCCATTTACCTCCTTGCCAGCTACATCTCTGTTTTGGCTTGGCATAATTCCAGATGAACTCAGCTGAGTTAAACTCACAACACCTAACTAGCAAGCGATCAGCTATAGATATCTGGCATATGAAGAAGATTCTCAATTCCAGTCAATGGAAATAGACCCTTCGTAATAAAACTGGAGTTATGGGTATCTAAGAAATATTTGTATTACCTGAATTATGTAATTCTGGATAATTCTCAATCAAATATACTAGCCATCTAATAAACTAGAAATAAAAGTAAGTCTCTAAAGGATTCATAGACCAGGAAACCAGGACAAAGGAGTTTAGGGTGCAGCTAAAAAGAACATGATGGCCTGGCACACAGGAAAGATAATATTCACCCAGCTTGACAGCACTGCAGGAGACCAAGCAGGCCCTGCTGATACATGAAGACCTAATGATTCTAGCAATGCAATGTATGTAAGTAGGACTAAAACCCAGAACCATATGACTCTAAAGATCAAGCTCTTTGCATTAAAACAAAAAGTAGAAGGGAGGAACAAAATAAGGGAGGAAGGGAAGCAAGGAGGAAAAGGATGGACAGAGCATGGAGGGCTCTTCATTAAAAGGAGTCCTTAATTACCAATCACAACATGATTGCAGTAAATATATTTAAACCAAAGGCGGGGTGACCTGAAACAGGCAACACACATGAGGTCAATTTCATCTGTTCCTGCAATTGTGCTTAGTCATCCTTATTGATTTAATCTGATTGCTCTGTTTCCCATTGACAGTTGCTTGATGATAGTTTACAGTAATTAACTACAATGTGTATCTGAACCACAATATAAATACATCTATTGATGCACTTAAACTAAAAAAAAAAAAAGATCTGACTTCTCATGAGCAATTGACTAACACAAGTTCAGAATCACAAGACCTCCTCTTATCGTAAGTAGGCAGAATCAGAGTCTATCTTCCTGTATACACATGGTTTGCAATTGTGAAGGAAGGTTAAAAAAAAGAATTTTTATTAAAAGAATGACGTGTAACCCAATGCTTCATTTGCTGTCAGCAACAGACATAAAGACATTCATTGTTCATTCCTGCCTAAATAAAAATTCAGTCTCAATAATAACTAGACTATCATTCATTCATTGAATTAATATTTTAATTGACTGCCGCTATTTGCCAGATTCTGTACTATATATTCCATAAGCACAGATACAAACTAGATAAGCATATTTGTCAGGTGGCCTCTTGCTAGAATATAGACAAATTAGCCTGGTTAAGAAATATAGGATGGAAGAGTTCTTGGATAGCAAGACTGGTGATTATAGCTGTTAGGCTGCTGTGGCAATTCACCAAGGAAGACACAGAGGCATATTCATAGGTGCAAACCCTGCCAGACCTCAGCAGAGGGAACCACTAGCCTGGCCAGCACCATACTGGACAGCGGAACCTCGAGCATCTGAGCTCAGGTGTTTTTATTGATTCCAAACTCCTCAGATGTTCTACTGACAGCATGTGCAGATCATGAAGAATTTAATAAAGCTAACACTTGCAGACTATGCAAAACACCAAGGCCTAGGCAGCCCTTCACCCAACAGTGCACAAAACAATTTTATATACAACTAAAAATAAACTTCTACAACAGGTGATCGTCAGACAAGAGTCTCACACAATCAGACTTTTATTTTATTAGGACTGAAACCTGGTATGATGAAAGATGGAGTGGACAAGGGTACACTTTTGAACAGGGTCCAGAAGACATTATTTTGTTAAGTGAAAAAAGCATAGTCTGAATAGAAAAGAAAGGAACCTATAGCAAAGTAATCAGGTAAGACTCCTTCCAAGTTATGGGCACAATGGCAAAGCTCAGTTCAATCCAAAGAAATGGAAGTGAGACTCCATCTGGAGGAAAGGGCCAAGAATACTTTACGGGAATAAGATTGAAGACTTTGCAGACTTGGAATTCAGGCTATCAATGATTTTTAAAATATAGGTTATAGATAGATACATAGATAGATGATGATTGTAGATAGATAGAAAGAGAGAAAGAAAGAAAGAAAGAAAGAAAGAAAGAAAGAAAGAAAGAAAGAAAGAAAGAAAGAAAGAAAGAAAGAAAGAAAGAAGGAAGGAAGGAAAGAAAGAAAGAAAGAAAGATAGGTAGATAGGTAGATAGATAGATGATAATGTTTCATTTAGCCCACCCAACCTGCTTCATAACTTGCCATGTGCCAGGAATGACTTTGAACTTTCTGATCATCCTGCCTCTATCTCCCCAGTTCTAGGATTACAGGTATTTACCACCATGCTCCATTTTATGTGGTCCTAGGGACTGAACCCAAGACTTTGAGCATGCTAGGCAAACACTCTGCCAACTGAACTACACCCTCAAGTCCCCCATCTGATGGTTTTATGTTCCTATCTAGCTCTATAGATGAGCCTCAATTTCTGGAACAAATTATAAATAAGATTCAGCATCACATTGCCTGATATCCAGTCTAGTACCATCCTGCATCAATCATTTCTGGAAGTTTTGAGGCAAAGTCTGTCATTGGAAACAAATAAAGAGCCCATCTGTGGGTTGGGAAATTATGCAAGATTCTACTGAAACTTTCATGAGGTCTTCAAAAGTCCGTATCTACCCCAGCCACAGAAGAGAAACCCTTTTCAAGCATGATTGGTATTTTGCACAGGATTATGTACCAGGGAATCTGTTGGGATCCATGTTACCCAGACTATGGAAGCTTCAGCTTGACAAGGATCCTGGGCCTTCGTTGTTGGGAAATTGGAATTCCTTAACTGCTTTGCCCCTTTCTTATCTTTACTGTAGGGTGACATACGTTTCTTATCAATAATAAGGTCTGCATAGCCTAATAGTAATATCCAAATTAATCCCTAAGCTGGCCACTGCTGGCTGGAATAGAACACAGCCATGCTATTCAAAAGAAAATTGTAATCAACTCCAGACTTCCAAGTCCTGGCATGTGAGAGCTACTCAGGTTTATTATAAATGCATCATAAAGGTATTCCTGGAGTAAATGCTGATTTTCCTAGGAAGAGATAAGCCTTAATAGCTAGAAGCCAGAGAGCTCAGTTAGAAAGTTAGTGCACCTGGAAAAACAAGCAGATAGTTAGTCCTTCACTAATGAAGAATATAGCAAGCCTGCACCAACCTAAAGGTAAACATTTCCAGGACTTAGAGAGAGATATAGTCTTCAACCTAGCCAGGCTACCAGATAAGACTAGAAATTTAGAGCTTTGACCCGGAAGAATAAATATGTACCAAGGAACTAAAAAACCATAAAATCCTCCCCTAGTGCCTTCATGGCACCCTGAACTACCTGTGCAAGACAAATGGCAATATAATTCAATCAGCAGTGACACCCCCACCATCCACTAATTGGTCATTGTATCATTTACTCCTTGATGATAATTGAGAAACCCTGAAGCCTGCAGCTGTAAGGAGGAAAGATACTTTCACATTGGTTCCCTTTTGATGTATGCCTGAACACCCGCATTCTGTTAGATAAGAACTGGCATTTTTCTATTTTAGCTCAAGCAACTCTCTGTCAGGAGAGGAGTCTTGTAATTTTTCCCCAATGTGCACATTGTTAATTTTATTCTCTTAACTTTTCTAACTTCTAATTTCTTTATTTTCATTATTAAAAGAAGTGCATCAACGTACAAAAGTGTGTCTAAGCATGTCATTTAAGGAACAAAAGGTGTGACATATTGAGTCCCATAGACTAACTGTGTCCACTTGTCTTAAATATTGTTGTTTATCCTCCTTCGTGGAGACTGAGGAACCCTTGTGCGGACTAGAGCTGGACTCGACTCCCGCAGAATCAGTCAGAGGAACTTAAATATTGACCATATTCACATGTTTCCTAAATGATGATAGTTTCTGGAAAAAACATGTAGGAAGGAAGGAAAGAAAGAAGGAAGGAAGGAAGGAATGGAGGGAGGGAGGGAGGGAGGGAGGAAGGAAGGAAGGAAGGAAGGAAGGAAGGAAGGATGGATGTACCTGCACACTGAACTGAAATAGCTTCAACTGAGCAGACTGGTCACTGCTTGTTAATGGTTCCACTGATGTCAGGTGGTGTCTATTACAACCAGCTATTTTTAGAAATCAATTGAGATGCAGCAGCTGTCTCTGCTCTGAATTCGATCACAGAGCAACAGTGAAATGCATGCCCTGGCCACAAGGTAGATGAGCAAGCACTTCTGGGTTACATCAGGGAGAACATGAGAGTTTTATTTTTTCTACCTGCCCAGAGCAATGGTTGCTGTTGCCGGTTGTACAAATCACTGGACACTTTTTCTTGCAGCATTTGTAAAGAAGGAAGAAAAGGAATATTTTGCTTTGTTCATCTGAAAGTAACTACAAGAAAACTGAGCAGCACAGGGCAAGCAAATCTTTCACAAAGACCAGAACTGTCAACTCCAGACCAGAAAAGACGCGACCCCCACATTGCTGCTGCCTGTTCTGTTTCCCTTCACAGTACTGGATTCTTTCATGAAAAGTGAGAACTCTTTGTAGGCAAAGAGTTCATCTAAGACCCAGGACTCTGAGAGACACCATCCATGAGTTTTAAGGCTACATTTATGATGACGATTTTACTGAAAGTATCTCCAGATAGAGGTCCCTTGCCAGAGTATAATATACAGCATGTATTTTCACGTGCTTTCAAATGATTACTGTTATACTTTTAAATTTTATTTTCCACTTTTATTGAAAATAGATTCTTTTCCCATATATTATATTCTGATTTCAATTTTCCCTCTCTCTGCCCCTTCAAGTTCTTCTCCACCTCTCCTCCCATCCAGATCCATCCACTCCCTTTCTGTCTCTTCTTAGAAAAGAACAGACATCTAAGAGATATCAACAAAACATAACAAATATCGTATAATAATATAAAACAAAAACTATCACTTCAAAGTTGGACAAGGCAAACCAACAGAAGGAAAAGAATCTAAGACAAGGCATAAGCATTGGACCCATTCATTCACACACTCAGGAGTCCCATTAAAAACACTAAACCAGAAGCCATAATGTATATTCTGAGGACCTGGTACAGACCCCTGCAAGCCCTGCACTTCCCGCTTCAGCACCTGTGAGTTCATGCTGCTTTATTCATAATAGCCAGAAACTGGAAACAACCTAGATGTCTCTCAACAGAAATGGGGTACATTTACACAATGGAGCATCACTCGGCTGTTTAAAAAAACGACATGATAAAATTTGTAGGCAAATAGATGGAACCAGAAAAAAAAATTTCCTTGATGAGGTAACCCAGATCCAGAAAGATAAATATGGCGTGCATTTGTGAATATGCACAATAAATAAATAAATGATAACCAAGCTATAATTCATAGATCCAGAAAGGTTAGGTGTAGAGGAAGGGACTGGGGGGACACACAAATCTCCCTGGGAGGGGAAAATAGAATAGTTTTATGGGTGAACTGAAAGTGGGGGATGTGAACTAAAATGGGAGGAAGAGGTGGGAATCACTACAGGAGATAAAATCCACACCTGACACTGCTTGGGTGACCAAGAACCAGAGACTAGATAGCCCAGAGACCTAGGGTAAAACCAAATACTACTGTTCTTAAAAAAAAAAATAAATAAAGTACTGATAAAATGGCTCCAATGATATTCTGCTATACTCATAGATCAGTGCCTTATTCAGCCATCACAAGGGAAGCTTCCTCCTGCAACAGATGGAAACAAATACAGAAAGCCACAGCTAGACACACAGAGAGAGGGGGAGAGAGAGAGAGAGAGAGAGAGAGAGAGAGAGAGAGAGAGCACTCAGCTCTAAATGGAATGTTTCCATCAAATCCCTTCCCTTGGAGCTCAGGGCACCCACAGAAGAGGAAGCAGAAAGAGTGTAAGCCAGGTAGGATGGAGGACACCAGGAGAACAAGGCCCTCTAATGTTCTACATTTTATTTTATTTTACTTTTGGTACCATTTTGATTTCAACTGATGGGTTAAAACAAAATTATGCATATTTAAGGGTAGCATATTGTATTTAAATAAATGTACATGTTGTGTAATGGTCACATCGGGGTAAAGTTGTCTATCTCTATCTCTAGTTCATGGTGAAAGTATCAAATATACTTTTGTCTAGCTTTTTTGAGCCGTGCAGTACTTAAAAGTACAGTGATTAAAAGTTACTCCACTAAGCAATAGCATTTTCTACCTGTAACTTAGTACCCACTGGTCAACTTACCGTCCCACTTCTCCCTCTCCCTATTCCCAGATTTTAATTAGAAATAAAGCAAACAAATGATGAACAGAGAACATCACATGATTCATGCTCAAAAGTATCTCAGCCATGGCAAAAAGGCCATAAAATAGATCTGATAGTCTTTTGGACCACCCTGATCAACAACTCAAAAGAAGGCTTCTCATGTGTGGTCTTTGGGGTTTTTGTTAGATGGTCTTTGACTCCTGATGAGAACACCGACATCTAGATGAGAAATTTTCATTTAAACTATGCAAGTATATTACATATACATATTATAGATAGAAGATGTACACATACTATAGGTATTTTAGGTAGATCGTTAATATAATCCCTTATAACTTTTTCAGACATTCTTGTTATTTTACCCAATATAGCTTAAGATCTGTAATGGTAATCCCTCCAGCACTGTTCTTTTCTCTCAGGATTGTTTGGTGTATCCGGAGACTCGTAGTTCCATATGAATATTAAGATAGGTTTTTCCTATTTCTGTGACAAATGAGATGGGGGTATTGATTGGGGTTGCATTGAATCTATACATAGCTTTCAGTAAAATAGTTATTCTCACAATATTAATTCTACCGATATTGAGCACGGAATATCATTCCATTTGCTAGTGTCTTTCTCCATCTCTTTCTTCAGAGGTTTGAAGTATCATTGTAGAAGCCATTTACTTCCTTGCTTCAGTTTGTTCCTAGAGATTTTATTTTTCTTGAGAATATTGTGAATAATGAAATGGTACTCATGTTCTCCTCAATACATTTGTTGTTGGTGTATAGAAAAGCTACTGATGTTTTTCTAATTGATATTTTATCTTTGCATATTGCTGAAATTGTTTATCATTTCCATATGTTTTCTGGTAGAATTTCGGGATCTCTAATAAATAGTATCATGTCATCTGAAAATAGGAATAATTTGACTTCTTACCCTATTTGTATCTCCTCAATTTTCCTTCTCTTGTCTTAGTGCTCTAGCTAGTGCTTTGAGGACAGTATTGAAAAGGAGTAAGGATAGTTGACATTCCTGTCTCATTCCAGACTTCAGTGGAATTGCTTCATGTTTTTCTCTATTTAGGATGATGTTGGCTGTGGGTTGCTTATATATAGCTTTTATTATGTTGAAGTGTCTTAGTTAGGATTTGTATTGCTGAGATGAAACACCATGACCAAAAAGCAGTTGGGTAGGAAAGGGTTTATTTGGCTTATACTTCCATATTAGTTTTCATTATGAGAGGAAGTCAGGATAGAAATTCAAACAGGTCAGGAACCTGGAGGTAGGAGCTAATGCTGAGGCCACGGAGTGCTACCTTCTGGCTTGCTCCTCATGGCTTGCTCACCTGCATTCATATAGAAGCCAGAACCACTAGCCTAGGGATGGCACCACCTACAATGGGCTGGCCCCTTTCTCATCAATTACTAATTAAGAAAATGCCTTACAGTCAGATCATCTTCTCAACTAAGATTCCCTCCTTTCAGGTAACTCTAGTTTGTCTGTCAAGTTGACATAAGACTAACCAGCACATGAGTTATGCTCCCTCTAGTCCCACTCTCTTTAGGACTTCTATCATAAAGACATGCTGGATTTTTTCAAAGGCTTTTTCAGTTTTCATCTATTTAGATGATCATGTGATTTTTGTCTTTAAGTCCATTATGTGGTTCATTGCATTTATTGACTGGTATGTGTCGAGCCATCCCTGCATTTTTAGGATAAAGCCAACACGGTCATGGTGTAAAGGTGTACATTTTTTGATATATCTCTGTATTCTGATTGCAGGTATTTTGTTAAGCAATTTAAAATCTATCTTCATCAAGGATATTGGCCTGTAGTGTGTGTGTGCGTGCGTGTGTGTGTGTGTGTGTGTGTGTGTGTGTCTTTACCTTGTTTTGGTATTACAGTAATATTGGTTTTATAGAAAGAGTTTGGAGCGCTTCTTCTGTTTCTTTTTCTTTTCTTTCTTTCTTCCTTTTTTTTATGAGTAGTTTAAGAAGAACTGAGTGCAGGTCTTCCTTGAAAGTGGTAGAATTCTGTTGTCAATCCATTGACCATGAACATTTTTTAGCTAGAAGACTTTATATTACTATTTCAATTTTGTCATTTATTGTGGGTCTGTTTGGGTTGTTGATTTCTTCTTAGTTTAACTTTGGCAACTTAGCTGAATCTAGAAATTTATCCATTTCTTTCAGATTTTCCGATTTAATGGAATACACTTTTAGAAAGTACTTCCTTACAATATTCTTAATTTGTATGGTGTCTTTTGTAATGTTTTCCTGTTTGCTTTTGATTCTATTAATTTGAGTCCCTTCTTTCTTTTGGTTAGGTGGGCTAAGGGTCTGCAATCTTGTTTACCTTCCTAAACTGGACATACATTTTGTGTATGCAGAATGTATAGACATTTTATAAAATGAGTGGAGACAGAGATGATTAAACTTTCCAATGCAAAGTCTCCAGTCTTATTTTCTCAGGGAAGTGCATACATTTCAATAAAGCCCTTTGATTGTACTTTATCATTTCTGAATTTTAAATTGCAAATGATAACATCAGCTTCCAAATGTCATCCATCATGGTAAATTGGCTTTTCACCTTTTTAAGCCATTTGCTTTTCTTGCTTCCCAAATGTCAAAAGTAAAATCTCCCGATAACAGAGCAAAGCACATTGTTTTTCCTGTCCTAAAACCACAATGCTTAATGAACAATTCTTCAAAAGCTTTTTTTAATTTGTAAATCTTGGGTTGTTGGCTTAGTATGTTAGCTGTGCCTATTGGCTCATCCTTTAACCATTAATTAAGACATTTCATATCCTGTGATACAAGCACAATGGCGATCATTTATTTTACCAGCTCCAGGAGGCTAAAGCACTTTGAATGGCTTAAATTGATAACTCTCTCCTTTTGACTTTTTTTTTTTTAGGTATATAGATGTTTGTTTTGCAAAATGAAAGTAGGGCAATTAAAAAATGTAAACAAGAACTTCAGGATCATAACTTGTTTGCACAAGACTTTAACCTAGCAAAACCCACCCAAGGCTGCCACCTCAACTCATAGACTGTTGAGAGCACAGTTCTGAGGCCTGAACTATTATGCCAGCTCTTTATTTTAACCAAAGAGCTAATGGAAATAGTCGCTGTTGTGGGACATGGGAATTAAACCAATTATTGATGAGCTGGATGATTGATTTGCAGGTGTGTGTATTTGGTCATTTGTTCAGTACTTATCTATAGAGTATCACATTCTAAGCATTAAACAGATAAATAAGACATAGTTTTTTCACCTTGACAAATTATAATGTAAATGATGGACAGAATATGTCATAGCCCTAGTAATAAGAACTCAGTAGTTAAAGATTACTTGCTTTCTTTTCAAGTCAACTTTGAAAATAATTTTCTTAAAGTTCAAAACTGAATATCACCCAATAACTCAATAACTCATATGAAATAAACTGTAAAACTAATGAATATCTAAGGGATAGTTATTCTTTACTGAGGTCATATGAATACTGGATTTTTACCCTCTTGTTCATTATACCTCCACTCTTTTAGTGCATGACCAGTAACGAGATCAGGGCAATTGTGGTACCTTTATACAAAACAATACTAGTAACGACCTTCATCTGAGCAACTGTATGTATTGATCTGTTTTCCTTTTCGTCTCTTAGCAAAGGGTGTTGGCATTTCGAGCATCTCTGATGGTCCAAGCTTTCCACCCAGAGGAAGCCAGCCACTGTCAGTTGGTTTAATGATAAACATCCTAAACAGACTAACATACTAACATACAAACAGAAGGTTTAAGAATGCCTGTTCCATATAGATAAAGGAAGAAAACAGGCATAGTCATTTCAGATCCTGAAAATATGTCTGGAAGAAAACACAAGAAGTTTGTGACATCAGCTGCTTTTGAGGTGGCAGCTAAATGGCTGAGAACAGTGTTACATTTTTATGCTGTGCCTCTATGAGCCTCTTAAACATCTGAAACACAAATATATTAACTATTGGAATGCACACATTAAGGATTGAAAATTTATAAAGAAAAAAGATCTCCTAAATAGATTATTTCTGCTTAATTTCAAACATTTTCATTGATCTAGCTCTCTTCTGAGACAATAGTCTCCAAATTCTCAGTCATTCCCCATCCTCCCGACTCAGCATTCTCTTTTACAGGCCGTTTCCTTTCTCCACCCCTGTTGCTATCAACATGGCAAATGCCTATAGTTCTCTGCTTTCCACATGTTGCACCCCACTTTACCCCTTTTTTCTTAAGCTTAAAGTATTTCAAAGACTCTAGGGAGCTGCTATTGTCAACAGCCAGAGACTCACAGTTTTGAGAACCTGCAAGCCATATATGAACAATGTATTGTTTTGTTTGTTTCCCTGTTTTGTTTTGTTTCCTCTTTCATCTGCTTTTCCATATAGAAACAAGTTGATATTTCTGAATAAGTTAAAATACAAGTAGATAATAATATGAAACATTTTTCAGTTCTTGGCTGCTTTTTCCACACTAACTTGGGATGTTTGATAAAGTCACAGGATCCGTGAATATCTCAAGTACAAGATGGCTCAAAGAAAAATCTTTAGGGTAAAGGAGGTCACCTTCTTTCATATATCCTCAAGATTACAATAATAAAGGATGCTTTATTCTTGTTAGGGAAGGACTAAGGACCTCTCAAGGCTATGTAATTTATTCTTTATCACAGGCAACCAGTGAGCAACTCAAGAAATTATCTCCTCCTTCATAAAAAAAGGGAGATCTTTGTTCTTCTGCATTCATTTACTTTTATAGAGAACCCTTTTACCTTTGCCTCTTTGAGTCCAGAAGTTTGACTATAACAGCTAAAATGACATTTTAAACAAAGCATTAGTCATCAGTACCAGAAAAGGAGCATCTTGCTTCAAAGTGATCCTATATTTTGAATGAGTGCCATATAGAGTGAATGGAGAGGATGGGACAAAAATGCATTATAATAATCTTCAAAAGCTAGAAAAGATTGCTTTTTCATGGGATTCACAGAGTATCCCAATGACTTTACTGTGGCTTTTCTTTTGAAAAGCATCATAAGATGTCTTTCACTGAGATTTAGACAGCTTCTCAGAAACAAGGAGCAATTTACTTATATTGCTTACCTGTGCCTATACATTTGCCTTTCAAATCCCTTAAGAGAATAGACCATATGGAATTTATATATATTTTGAACCATTATTTCTATTGTGCCTTGTGAATTTTATGGGCTGCATCCCCAAATTCATTACATGTTCCTTGAGGAAGGGAACCAATCTGAAGCACCTACCTCAGTGTCTGACATAGAATAAGTCTTCAAGGGATGGTTGTTAAATAACTTGAAAAGCTGTGTAGCGGTAAGCTTAGACAGTCTGGGAGGCAAAATATTCAGGCTTGTATGTGTAATTGACAAAGAATAGTATTCTTAAAATGAAAATCCATTGAGCATAACAAAATATGGAAGTACAGGTACATATTGTCTGCCTGTTCTTAAAGCTGAAAATGATTGTCTATCCAGTGTATGTAATAACTTCTAGGGAACAAGGAACTACTACAATTCTCAAATCATGATCAATAAAAATAACAGATTTAAACAGGCTGCTGACTTTTTAAGAACGTGAGAAAGAACGCGCAGGATAAGGGAAAATGATAAAGACGATAAGGTGAGGTGAAGAGGAAGGGACGGATGCAGACATGGAGTGGGTCCCCAGTTTTACTTATCTGTGAAACGCAGAGTGAACTTTTACCAACCAGCTCGGCGAGAGTTCAACATTTAAGAAGGAAGATTGCCATCTTCCTTATGTGGAGTTCATTGTCCACTGAGAAGTACTAAGCTGTTTGACTCTTGCATGACTAGCTTCAGCCTTCCACTAACAGGTACACGACAGCAGCCCAGAATTGACGTACCCCAAGAAGTGCCTGATTATGATATGATGATCATATTTGAAGGATGATAACCTCATCCCTCCAGTTCACATTCTAGAAGCTTCTGTATTTAATTTAAAACCGTTCTGCTCCAGAGGAGTATTTTTCTCAATGAGAAAAAGCGTATCAGTGGACGATTGTGTAACGATAGCACCTAACCATTATTAAAGGCTGTGGCACCCACATTCACCGACTCTACATTTTGTCTTTTGCATTTATCGTTTCATCTTCCCAAAGTCTCTAGCTTTCACTGTTACAATCCTAAAAGCAAGCCATAGGCCAGAGACAGCGAAATGCAGCCCCAGCACACACGTGAGGTCAAAACAGAGAGCCTGCTGTGAAGTTAATTCCATTATTGAATATGCCAGGAGGCTGTGGACACAGAGGGCTTCATCATCCTATATCTGAGTTCAGAGAAGCCAGCAACGTTGCTTTGTGGCTGAAAAGGATTAGTGAGATCATAAAATGGGAATGACATTCCCAAGAGAATATCACCAGAAATTTGGCAACTAAGTGACTTTTCATCCCAAAGCTATCAATTAAAAAAATTTATTCGCATACATATGATATATTTCACTTACACTAGTATAATGTAGGAAATTCTGACTCACGTAAAGTTATTTGCTTGGAGAATTCTGATTTTGTTTAGAATTGCATTTGTATAAGGGGAAAAAATAAGAAAAAGATTCAAGCCCTATCTTAGGACTTATGTAATATGGACAAAGAACAGGATGGGAAACTTAATCCATAAAGATCCAACCGGTAGAAGCAGTTGTCCAAAGCAAGAGGTGAACATGAGGACACAAGGCCCCTGAGCTCATGGAAACCTTGGAATGGCTATGGTCTTCCAGTGCAAGGAAGAGGACTCAAATCAATCTGAATTAGACATACCAGGTTAGACTAACTCCCAGTGTCTACAGTGAATATTTGCAAAGCCTTTTCTTCGCAGCTAAGTTATTAAAGAAACTACAAACCACCATTTTGTGTAATTCTTGTCTGTTGGCTGGTCAAAGGAAAATAATATGATGAATAATTTAAGTCACCCCCAAAAGAAATTTAATGTAATTTTAAAATAATCTTAAATTTTCTGTTAGATATTTCATATTTTAAAAAATAGATTAGTTCCTGCTGTAAAATTTATTTAGTTAGTTAGTTTTATTTAGTTTTCTGGAGATGAGAACTTCACCCTCTTGGAGAAGCCCTAAACTAATGCAATGAACACGTACCAATATTTTATGAGTACTTGCTTCTGATAACTCATTTCTGCAAAAGTCATACTGAAGTTTCTGTAAAACTGTCACTGGAGACATTGTCCATTTCTTTATTCCTTTTCTACAACGGAGACTATCAGTTCTCATCAAATATTTTTGGAGGTGTAAATTGCTACCCAGAAAAGCACTACGCTTCTCAGCCAGCCCTATATCCTTACATGATATAGTCATAGGACTTAGTTCTAGCCAAAAATAAAAAACAGATGCGCATGTGTGCACGTTGCATGAGACTTCTGAAGAGTTTGCTCAGACAGAAAGGAAAATAACTTTCGTAGTTTCCTTTTTCTTGCTCAGAGCCTAAAACTCAAATGTGATACCTGCTGTTCAATAGCTTGGACTGGATAGAGCCTTTATAAATCTTGAACATGGCGGGTGGTAAGAACATAGGAGCTGGGCTCTGCTAACACATTATATAACAGAACACATTTGCCCAAATGAGTGAGCAAAAACAAGTAGGAAATTTCCCAATCAACTCTTCTTTTGTATGAGAAAGCACTATCTCTTTTGAGTAAATCATTTTATTTGGGGGTTTTCCCATTATACTCAGCAATTTCTGTCTCTTAAAGATAAGTTGGTTGGGGTTTTGTTGTTTTGTTTTTATAGAGTTTTTTGTTTGTTTTATGGTTGGTTTTTTGCAGGCTGTCGTCTTGTCCTCTGATCTCAACCCCCATGCATAGCACACGCGTGCACACACACACACACACACACACACACACACACACACACACACACAACTGCCTTTTGTTTTTCTGGCCTTGTCTTTCATGAAAATAAGACTGAAATTTTGTGGCTACAGTAGCTAGCCTTGCCCAGGCCTGCTGATGCAGTGATTTCTACTCCAGGCACAGGGCTCTCGTACTTTCTGACAGTTTGTTTCCATTAGCATTAAAAAGTCAAGTTACTTAATTTTTGAGACCCCTTAAAGTGCTTTTACAATATAATCGCTGGATTTTCTATGATCTGTTGTTTAGGTCTTATTGCTTTTTAGACACGAATAATACAGAAGAGATCTACAGCTTTCATTGCTCACATTTAAATCCTACAACAACTTTGTCTCCATTGGCTGAAGCATTTTTCTCTCCATCCAACAAAAACACCAGAGCCTAATGAAATTTCTGTGTATTTACAAAAGCAATTTCAATTGCAAGTGAATCAGTATGGTTCCACTGTTGCTTATTTCAAAGATGCAGAACTCAGCCAGGAAAGTGAGACATGGTTATACATGTGCTAAGTTAATTGGCATCAAACCATAGATTTCTATCTTCACTAACGAGTGGCAGAGTTGGAAGCAAAACCAGTCTGTTTATCCAAATTCAGTTCCCTATGTGCATAAAATTATTACCGATACGGCATATTTACCAAACACAGCAATCCGCTGCCCGCCACTTCTTCCTCTTACCTTCAAATAATTTTTTTAATTCAAAATAACTGACAAAAGAATGTAGACCTACTGGTTCCAAAGTAGAGCCTTGATCTTGGCAGACATCTGGCCTCTTGACGATACACCCACATACTGCCTCCCCTCCCTGGTCTCCCCTTGCTTCCTTTGAGATGCAGTGGAAGTAGCTCAGGCGTGCAGAGCCTTGCATCAGGGGAAGCACACAGGACAGAAGTGTGTGGTTTTCACTAAGGTATGTAAATAAAAGCAGAAAATAGGAGCCTGGTCATTCACAACAGCATGGATATGGCACTGATCTTTTGGGAGAATGAAGAAAGTTGCACCCCCAACAGATAATTTTGCTAAATCTGCTATCAACTGAAGCATATTATATTTTTTCCAGCTATTTAGTTAAATGTCGAGATTTTTTTCTTAAGCAGATTATTTGGAAAACATAACTCAGTAAGGCAACATATGAGTACCTCCAATATATTTGTACCTCCAATACTGAAATAATTTAAAATTCAGGCAAGGAAACTGGCTTAGCTTGCCAAGGTCACAGATCCAGGTGCCAGGACAGCAGTGGCTTTCTTCTTTCTACTTCCCTGCCAACACCTGCCTGAGGACAGTGATGGTTTGTTTCCACGAGCATTTCCAGGATTCACTACAGGGGCAGCAATCACAGAGCCCTGCCGGAAATACCCAACAAATGCTCAAATTAGACAAGTCTCTAATTCTATCCCTCCTTTCAGTTCATTTTTTACTTATTTATTTGTGTGTGTGTGTGTGTGTGTGTGTGTGTCTGTGTGTGGTGTGTGTGTGTCTGTGTGTGTCTGTGTGTGTGTGTGGTGTGTGTGTGTCTGTGTGGGTCTGTGTATGTCTGTGTCTGTCTCTGTGTGTGTGTGGTATGTGTGTGTGTCTGTGTGTGTGTGTGTGGTGTGTGTGTGTGTGTGTGTGTCTGTGTGTGTCTGTGTGGGTCTGTGTGTGTCTGTGTCTGTCTCTGTGTGTGTGTGGTATGTGTGTGTGTCTGTGTGTGTGTGTGTGTGTGTGTGTGTGTGTGTGTGTGTGTGTGTGTGTCTGTGTGTCTGTGTGTGTCCTGAATGGGTGTGGAAGTCAGAGGACAGGAGAACAAACTGTAGGAGTCAGTTTTGTCCTTCTACCATGTAGCCTCCAGGGATCAAACTGAAGTCATTAGGCTTGGCAACAAGAGCTTTGCTCCACTGAGCCGTCTCCCCAGCCTCCACATCCGCCCCTAATCTAGTCTTTTATTGGGATGTTTATAGTCACTTTCTATCTTCCCTTTGCCAAATCACTCGTGTATGTTTATTCTGTCCTACTTTGATGTCGTTACTGGTTCTTTGAGTTTTTCCCCTCCCATCGATTGAGTGGGAAGCAAAGTCAATATGGCCCAGACAAACTAAAGCAATTCCAACAGCAATAGAAACAGGTCATGGTCATAAAATGTCAAAGAAGGTCCAGTAGGCTGGCCTGGGTGACTGTCTCCCATAAGATTTTATGTTATTGTTGAGCACTTTGGAAGTAAACATGACGGCAGCACTCCAGGCTTCCTGTTCCATGGTGAGTATAAATATGAGTTTTTGTTATTAATCAAGGATTCCAATTAAGAAACATTAGTCTAATTAGCTCCTAAATGGACTGCCAATTTGTAAAGGATGTTAACACAATAAAACATCACAAATAAAAAAGGTACACTGAGTAGAATTGTTTACAGAATCTCAATAATATTTCAAAATACAGCAGTCCGGTCAGCCCTTGGGGCATACGAGGCTTTTATGCACTCCCTTTCTGAATCACAGTGGGTTTGCTAAGTGCAGATGCATAGAAAGACAAGTAAAACTATGATATGCAAAATACAAAAGATCGTAATTTACCCAGACTTTAAAGTATTTTTAGCAATATCTTAATATCATATTTGATCTTTTAACAGTTGTGACGTGTACCAGCCAGGCTGAGGGATTAAAGTAAAGGCATGAAGAGGCAGAAGCCTGTTCTTTTTTAAAAGAAAATTCATCTTACTTATCCATATTAAATTATTACTGAAAATTTATCAGTAAACTATCAGGATGTCCAAGATATTAAGCAGAAAGTCTAAGTTTTGTAGTAAGTACTAAGGCAATGCCTGCCCTTTCTCGGAAGACAAGAAACCTCAAATGATAAAGTACTTATGGAAAAACAGTGAACCAGCAGAGAGAAAAACGTAAAGACAGAATTCTAAGATGTCCACAAAGCAATGTACAAGTTAGAGGCAGGGGAGTTTTCTTCTCCTAGGACCAACGGGCCATCTAAGTGGGTTACACATTCCCTCTGAGGGAAAGGTAAACTGAGTCAGCCTGTTCCTCTCACACATTCCAGTGCCACCTCCATCCCCGACCCTCACACTGCTTCCCCCTCCATACCGCTGAGCAAGCCGTATTTGATCTCTCAGATTTACCATCTATAACATGGTGTTCCAGCTACAGGATTTGAAATGGAGATTAGTGTACGTGGATAAGTGGTCCTAGCACTTAAGCCCGCCAAGTAAGAAATGGATGGACGGAGAAAGAACATATATGTTGGGTGTCAAGCAAGACTATGAAATTCTTCAAATTGTACTAGACATCACTAAGAGTTGGGTCAAGTGGCCCAGACCCCCACGACGTCGCATCAGGTAGTCAGTTGAACAAGCTGCCCTGACAAAGTTATCACCTTGGCCAAGGCTGGCTGTCTTTAGCTAAGCAACATAAAAGAGGACAGCCAGTGCGCCACAGCTGGGAGAACCAATCTGTCACTGCTGAAGGAGGGGCTAGCTGGCAACCTAGTGGGTTTCTCTCTTTCCCAGAAAGCTTTCTAATTAAATTGGTATTTTGAAAATCATCCCTACTCTCTTTATGGATATGATCAATATATTGCTAGCTCCTGATTGGTATGACGATGACTAATTCTAGATCACAAAAGGCACTATGATTTTGCAGATAATAAAATTAGAAAGCATCAAATTGGCCCCTGTGCTCATCCCTCTCTCTTCAGAGTGGCTGTCTTATCCCTCTTACCCAGCTGTTGTCAAGTACGCTATTAGCTCATGGGAGGCTCGTGGAGGTCAAACCAAGGCACGCATGTCTCTCGGATCTCCTGTATTGTGTTCCTTCGGGAGACATTATGGAAATCATTTCTGGGTTTGGCAGAGTTCGTTGGAGAGTCTTGGAAGATGAAAATAAACAAGAGTGGACAAATGGCAGTGCACTCTTCCTACCAGAGAAAGTGGCTGGAGGTGCTGGGTCCAGATTTCACCAAAATCTGGGGGGAGTGACTGCATGTGAATGCAGACGGGACACACGAGTAACCATTCGTGTGAAAGATCAAGCAGAAATCAGCAGTAGCCAGCTGAGTCTTTTAATAGTTTTCTTTACTCACCTACAAAAGTCTGCACATCCTCTCAAACCTTGGAGACACAGCAGAATACAGGGGTAAATGAACGTTTTACATAAGAAACCCAAACAGGGCTTATAATTTGAACTAAAGGACTCTTGTGTGTTTCCAAAAATAAATGACCTATAGGGCCTGAAAGAAAAAGGAAATGAGAAGGGGCATGAAGAGGCTCAGTAGCTAAAGACTCTCGGTTTACCAATAATGGAAACCTAATGACCCAAGTTCGATGCCCACAACACATGTAATGATAGAAGGAGAAAACCAACTCCACAAACTTGTCCTCTGGCCTCCACCAGGGTGTCGAGGTCTGTCTTATATTTCAAAGTAGTCAGGAAAAAAAAAAACTAGATCTAAGTAAAAGGAAAAACATGTATAGAAAGTTAAAGAAAAAGAATTACATATCTGGAAATAGAATCAAAGAACCTTGGATGCGCAAAGGAAATGAAGTGGAGGCCAGCATTAAATTTACGAGGGCAGGGGTAGCTTTAGCACACCAAGATCATACGCATATTTTAGTTCATACTAACTTCATCTGTTTTAGAAAAGAGAAACACTAAATGAGGTACTGGCAGGAAACTCCGTCTATTGGTTTATCCAATTAATCAATGGTCAGCAACACTAAAAAGACTGCAGATTGTACAAACACATGCACACACACACATATGTATGTATGTATATATAGCAATAATTAAATAACAAGAGGCCATGAATTTGAGAGGGAGGAGAGGCAGGAGAGAAAAAAAAGGAGAAAGAAATGATGCAATAATATTTTTATTTAAAATAAAATAAAATTTAAAAACATTTAACACCGTTTCAAATAAAAGGAAATGAGTGCAGGGAGCTGGAGGGCAAGAATGGGAGAAAGGTATCATGACGGAATGGTAGGAGTGCTGCCAATCAGCTAGATGAGGGGTCCTTTTCTCCTCCTAGACTTTAATTGTAAGCAGGCAAGGAGAAGCTATTCTTAGTCGGCAGCTTTCCTTTCCCTTGGGTTGGGCAGCAGTGAGCAGAGGCAGCCACAGCTGCCTCTGCTGTTGTGGTCCTCCTGCAGGTCCTCCGCTCTGCAACTGTGGGTCTGTGAAGTCGGGGTTCTTAGCACTATGGAGCCCCGTCATGCTAAGGCATTCCTCAACCCTTTAGACCAAAACACCAACCACCCAGTGGGTGTTACAATTCTTGGCCTGGGATCTGAGACCCATTGCTACAAAGATCTGGCTTCTGGAACTCTTCTGGAGACCAGAGCCTGAGGAATATCTTCTCTAGCTTCTTCTCTTATCTTTCTTAAGTTTCAGCTCTCTGCACCTTTAGGCATCCATTTCCTTTTTCTCTCTCCCTGGCCACTCTCAAGCTGACCTTCTGCTTTTCCTCCAGCTGTCTAGCAGTTCCTAACTTGCTCCTTGCTGCTCAGCCATCAACTACCACTATCACGAGGACACTCCTCTGCTACTACTGCTGCTGTTGCTTCTTTATTGTTACTAGCTCAGGCCGCACAAAAGCAAGAAAAGACCACTTGGAAGAAGTCATTTGCGGAGATTAGTTTGACAACACCAGGGAAGCAGGGTGTGCTGTCTTCCAGCCAACTTAAAAGTGAGCCTGAACAATCTGCTTCTGTAGCCCAAGAAGCCGCACAATGGCTTTTGCCTCTTAACAGTCACAATGAGATCTGTGTTCTAGACCAATCTGACCCTTGTGTCTTAGCACCTGTGAGAGCAGTCCCTCCGGAGACCACTAGAAGGAGCTCTCCCCCTCTAGCTTTGGAGAAAATGGTTTCACAAGTCAGGTAGCAGTTACTGAGACTTACAGTAGCAAAAAAACAAAATCAAATAGATAGATGATAGATTAGATAGACAGATAGATAGATGATAGATAATAGATAAATAGGTAATAGATAGATGACAGACAGCATTACAAAGTATCTCAAGCAGCCCTGCTGAGGCTGCGCACTGAAGATCAGGGACAATCTGTTGTGTCATCTCCTCAATGCATCTATTCCAGATGGTAGTCCAACTGACTACTTGACTACCATGCTTTTGTACAAGGTAGCCAGGACACGGAAGACTCTAACAGCTTCTAAAATTATGGAGTCAGATTGCTCCATTTCCCCAACATCTTTGCTTATTTACAGGAACATGAATAGCAGAAGGAGTGTTTGTGATAACAGCCATAAAAAAGCTTATCACTAACACTCACATTGGACTCACCAGATTCTAACAGTACTTTAACAGGATCCTGTGCTCAAGCAACAAGGTGGGCCTTCTCATCAGGCTTGATCAAATCATAGAAGAGGAATACAAACCATGTTACAGAGGTGGACTTCATTACAAACCCAAAGATATGATTTCATGTCCTAAGCAGTGCTTTGGTTGCAGCACAGAGAGTAGATTGGGGCAGAAACCCCAGGGAATCTCCATTTGAATCTTTGATTGCAATCCTTTGATTATGATCAGTCACCTGCTGCATCCAGGAAGACTGGAAGTTGAGATGATTCGTGATGGAGTGGGAAGAGATTGCTTTTGAGCAGTGAAGGCGGCTGTTCCTTCGAGACACTGAGGGTTGGACTTTCTGTGCAATTGAACTTGACTTTTGTGCTTTCAAGAGCCAGAGTTGTACATTAAAGCCACGTGAACGAGTGAGATGGCCTCAGGAGTACTGGAAGACCAAAGACAGTAGAAGATTTAGAACGGAGTTGTGAGGAAAGTCAATATTTTAGGGTTGAGTTGAGGACAAAAACATCACAACACACACACACACACACACACACACACACACACAAAGAAATAAAAAGAAAGAAAGAAAAGGAGTATGAAACAAGGAGGATTTGCACAGCTGAGGGTTTGTCAAGCACCAGCCTGCTGGCTCTTCTTCCTAGGCTGTTTTCCAGCCTTTTAGACATTAGGCATGGCTTTCTGACTGAGGTCTAGTTAGTGGGCGGGAGGTGATACAGGCCACTTTCAAAGCTTCTGCAGCAAGCCCTCCCATATCAGACTGTCTTTCTGCATGTAGTGGCTCAATGTGCATTACCACAGAGTTGGGGTGGTTTCTTTCCTCACCCAGGGAAAACACTGCTGGGCTTTACATATAAGTAAAATAATCTTCTCTCGTCTGTAGCCACCAAGATTTGGGTTTCTGAATTCCAACAGACATATTACCTTTTTTCTATTCAGTGTGATCAACAGAAGCCAAAAGACAGATTGCTGCAAAAAGAAGCATTCAGAACTGCTTTTCCAAATGGGAGGATTTCCGGATAAACCTGAACATATCTGTGACCATATCTGTGAACATATCTAGGTAGAGTTTGTGGGACAGCTGTTTCTGTACTCACAAAGCAATGATGATTGTGACAAATCTTATGTTTGGATATTTAAGATGTTCTCTTTTAGTCAAAAACTTCCAAAATGAATCCATGATCAGATTTTCAATTGGAGTCTGGGTTCTCAGTTTTTTGCGGGAGCCTTGATTCTCTTCATTTGATTTGGATAGAGGGAAGCCTATCGAATCTGTCAGAGAAAATTACCTACAGAATCAATTAACCACCAATGTCTGTTTTAACCAATTACTGTACCTACTGTGAATTCTCTAAATTTTCAATATTAGTGACGACTTTTATACCTACTAAACTTTAAAATGCATGCATTTTATTTTAAATTTTAGTCTGTATATAATTTTTATTTTAAATTTTGTTGTGTATAAATTATTTAAAATGCAAAAGTCCATAATCTCATAGCCAAATGTCCTAGTTTATTAAAAAGACCTGGGTCCTAAGAACTTACATTTGCTAAAAAATTGGTCTGTGTCTAATAGAAAGCATTGAAGTCCAATTTTGCTCTAAAATAGAGAGTATATCTTTCAGCACTGGGCATGAAAAAAAAAATTAAAGAACCAGTAAAGCATTTTTGTTATGAATGAATAAGAGGGAGAATTATAAAAAGCAATGACACATTTTCTTCCTTTTAAACCCTCAAGCATTATTTTCCAGTTTTATACATTTCCCCCTTCGTTATGAGATTTCAGATAAAATGCTAACTCAGTGGTGACATATCCTTCCCAGGCCCCAAAGTACTATAAGAGGGCAAGGGGTGGGACAGCCAGCTCTTAGATTGCCTTGTTGCATTATGAACTCATTATGAAAGCAAGAACGGTCCCCACAAATCTTCAGTTTCAAATAAAGGCAGCTGCAGACAATGCCACCTGATGCATTCTGGTGGTGCCTGAAGTCTGTGCAGTAGACAGCTCACAAGGCAATGCCTCTTCACGTTAAAATTCCACTTGCTCCCATTTTTCTGTATGAAACAATTTCACAGATAGAGGAGTAAACAATAGAGCCTTTTTAGAATGTACACAAGAGGACCGTGGCGTCTTCCTATCTTCATTCTTGGCCTGGACTTCATGCATAACTAATCTCAATAGTTTAATCTAGGAAAAAAAAAGGTAAGAGAGGAAGGGAGACAGAAAAGACTGAAGTTACCATTAATCACTTCGAAGTGATCAGGGTGATCAATTTAGTGAAGTGAATCTGTACAGCCAGCCATGATAATCTACCATATAAAGGGAGTGCTTCATAGGGAATGTCTATTGATGACTTAATGAAAAGCCTGAAAAGATTAAACAGGACCTCAATGAGTTGAAAAGTAAATTGGTTATTCATTCAAACACATGTGGCAAAGTTTAAATGACCGATCTTAGCAAGTAAGTTTATGTGGAGATGGTCTGCAGGGCCACCTCGTTCTAATGGAATTTTATTTCTCAGGAGACACTCTTAAGTTTTATTTTCTCTAGACACAAATTAAGGGAGAGGATCTTCCCTCCAGCACCCACCCTGCCCAGTGCACGTTATCTCAAAGTATTAATCTACTGTTCGTTTCTTCTCCTAGAACCTCCATTTCCTTATCTGTCAAAACAAAATATGTAGTAACAGAACCACCTCATCAATTTGTTCTGAGAATTAAAAAAGTCAATGTGTGAAAACTGTTCTGGGGAAAACATGTGGCACTGTTACCCAGATGTTCAAGGCAGTATTAGGCCTGGGTGTTTCTGCCATAGCATGGTAGATACGTGCAGTTTCACATTTTGCTGAATCAGAACTAAACCCAAGTTTACTTATCTGGGGAAAATTTTTCCGAGAAAACATTTCCCCAGAAAAATAAAGTTAAAAGCACCCCCCCCCAACTGTTGAGCAAGACACTAACAAAACGAACACCAATCCCAAATTCGGAGTAGCAGAGTTCAATCTGCACTGTCCTTTTACCCTAGAATTGAGTGTGGCTGAGTCCATCTCTCCTTTGACTGCTGGAACGCTGGAAAACCGTTCATTCGGCTCTGTAGGCCTACAAACAGCCCCTTTCACAGAGGACAGCTACATCCAAAATAGAAATATGGCTGGATTCACTCTTTCACTCGTTACTTTTCTTTCAGTGCAGGGAAATGTCTTGGCAGGTTCTAACCCGCACTTAGGATGTCTTTGATAAGTCAGCACACTGAATGCCGTTCGGCGGCCCCTGGGGCAGCGTATCAAGTCCTGAGTGGAGACTCCCCATCTTCCTAGAAACATTATTGCAAATATCATTGGAGTTTTCTATTTTTTTAACTGAAGAAACTTGGCCAATCAGAAAAATTGTGCTTCGCTCAAGCTGTCTCACAGGCTGTGCTAACACCCTCCCTAACTCCCAGCCGAATGAGGTGATCCGTAGTAAAACACGCATTACACAAGAACAGACTAAATGTAATGGAATCCCAGAGGATTTGAGAACTGTGGGACTGTGTTGTGTATTTTTTTCTTAGAGGTAGAACGTCACTGGGCACTCTTCTCAACAGTGTCAAAGGTGACCAGGGCTCAATCGCTAAGGACCCACCACTGCTGAAGTTTGAAACACGGGGTGTGTAGACCTCCGGTACTTAGCGACAGGCAGTTCGACAGGCTGTATCTGGCTGACATCCTAACCAGAGAAGGCAGCCTTGCTGCTCTTAGTGCCTTTATATACACCCACCGTAAAGCAAAGAAACACGACTTCACTGTGAGCTTCAGATGATAAAACTGCAGTTACCGTGGTTTTTCTTCATTCGGTTATTACCGATTGGCTGTTTTATTCATTTCTATTCAACTGTGGTAGGAAATACAAAAGGACTTCTACTAATATTCTAAAGGCAAGACCGTAGGCCTCAGATCTTTTGTGGGGAGCTAATGGAAACATGCTGCTACATCAAGCATCGTGGGGGTCCCCACAAAGACAAGTAGACTCCTGCAGACTGCTCATACCCACGCTTCCTGCCCTTCAGTGTACCAGGGAAAATAGAAACAAAAATCAGTGTGAGCAAGGCATCAAACACTGTACTGTGAGCAAGAAAACAAGTGTTGTTATGTTTTATTCATCTTTTCTACTACATGCACAGTCACAGCGTGTCCAGGAGACTTCGGCAAGCACGTTCTGAGGATCACAAGGAGAGAAATGTTACAATGCAATATCTGTCTTATTCCTTTCCATCTTTCTAGAGCCCTCTGTTACGCACACTTCTTTGAAAAAAAAAATCAACGTTTGTGCTAACTTTTGTTATTTTTTTCCTTGTTATGGCTTGCCTTAAAGCCAGAAGTAACCGTATATGTACACAATCATTTGTGTACATGGGAAAGCATGGGTATATTTAAAAGGCAAATGTCTGAGTAGAGAATCTGCTTGGCCACAGTCAAGTCAAAAGATGAACTGGGGATAGAGAGATGGATGGTTCTGTTGATAAAAGAGTAAGGACCTTAGTTTATATCACCAGAGATCATGTAAAAATTGGATATGTAGCAGACTGTCTGTAATTCCAGAACTCCTAAGAAGACATAGGAGGCAGAGACAAGAGAATAGGTAAAAACATACAGAATTATATAGAATACAATGTTCTCTATGAGAATCACAGACAAACAAACTACAAGAACCACAAGCTAACAACAACAAACACACACACACACACACACACACACACACACACACACACAAAACAGTACCAGGCAAGAGAAACCTCTGTTCAAATGGTTGGTCAGGGCGATACAAGTAATTCTCAAAAACAATATAGAGGACCGTTGCTCCCTTTGGTTGTCTCTCAGAGATGGAAGGCAAACCCCTACTGCTTATGACACAGCAAAATTAAAACACAGGTCTCAGATTGTTCTAGCTGGATCTCACCTGATGGGCCCCTTCCACAACAGTGACAACAATCTGTAAAGGTGCAATTCACATCTTGGTAGTAACAAAGAGCTGTCTAATTGAACTTAAGGCCCACAAAACAGAATGGAAATCACGTCTGGCACTAAAACCTAGCCAAATGCCCAGGGCTAGAGAGTCTGTGGATGTTAGAAGAGAATCTCCTACCGCCTCTTTGTTAAAGCAGCCTAACTCCTAACCAGTCTGCATCTTATCCTTACAAACAGACAAGTACTGTAGCTGCCACCCATCAAAGAAGCTTCTCTTTGATTTGTATTTCCATTGTGACTAAGGATATTGAACATTCTTTAAATGTTTTTCAGCCATTTGTGCTTCCTTTCGAGAATTCTCTGTTTAGAGTTGCACCCCTATTTTTAATTGAGTTCTTTATTTTCTTGATGTTCAGGTTTATATTTAGCTCTTTATATATTTTAGGTATTCTCCCTCTATAGGATGTGTTATTGGTAAAAGTCTTTTCCCACGCTGTAGGCTGCCACTGTCTGGATAACAGTGTCCTCTGCCATACAGAAGATTTTCACTCTCATGAGGTCCCACTTATTAATTGATCTTCTTAGTGCCTGTGCTACCTGTGTTCTGTTTGGAAAGTCCTTTCCTTCACCAATAAGTTCAAGACTATTTCCCACTTCCTCTTCTAGAAGAGTCAGTATATCTGGCCTTTTTGTTTTTGACTCATTTGGAGTTGAGTTTTGTACAAGATGTTAAGTATGGTTTTTGAGTATGTACTTATGATTCTTTGGATTTCTTTGGTGTTTGTTGTTATGTCCCACTTTTTGTCTCTAATTTATTAATTAGGATGGTCTCTATATCTTTTAATTTGGCTGAGGGTTTATAAATCTTATTGATTTCCAAAAGAACCAACTTCTCATTTCATTGATTCTTTGTAGTTGTCTTTGTTTGTTTCGATCTTACTGATTTCAGCCCTGAGTTTGGTTATTTCTTGCCATCTACTCATTTTGGGTGTTATTTCTTCTTTATGTTCTAGTGGGGATGGAAGACAACAAGGAAACAAGACCTTGTAGACACAACAGAACCGATACGCACATAAATTCAGAGACTGTGGCAGCATGCCAGGGTCTGCACAGGTCTTGGCCAGATGGGACCCAGGGCTAAGAGTGGCAGTGGACACAAGCACTCACACCCAACCTAGAAGCTGTCTCCAACTGATAACTACCCTCAAAGGGAAATTTGGTTTCCTCCTGTGGATCCCACATTCAAGGGCGGCCCCACACCCAGCAGAGGATGTCCAACACAAATCAAGCTCAGTGACATTTTTAAGAGAGTTGTTTATATTGTTGCTGTTTGTTTGTTTGTCTCATACTGCTCTTTCTAGGTATTATCGTTTCTGATTTTGCATCTTTATAGAACTTCTGTGTGTCTGAATGCATGTGTCTCTGCATCTATGTAGGTTTCTTTGGCCCATTTTTTCTATTTATTTGTTTGGTTTTGTCCTATTCAGGTTTGTTTATTTTTGTTTTTACTTTTTTTCCTTTGTGTTTTTTTTTTTTATGCCTGTTTTTTTTTTTTTTTTTCTAACAAGAGAGACCAAAAAAGGCTGTAGATTTGGTTGAGTTGGTCGGCGGGGTGGATCTGGGAGAAGCTGGGGGAAGGGAAACCATAATCAGAATGTATTGTATGAAAAAAATCTGTGTGTTTCTCCTCACAGCAAATAGAGACCATCACAGAAACCCAGAACTGGACAAACAGGATTAGAAGGAGCTGAGCCTCAGGGGATATATCTCCATCACAGATCCTGTATCCAAGTTCAGGGAATGTGACAAAAGAAAGCTCAGAAAGCATAAGATCAGAATACCAGAAAGTCTGCTGTGAAACAATTTGTCCTAGAAATGGCTCCATAAACAAGACTAGAATGATGGTGCTGTCAATGGGCATGATAATACGGAAGGGAGAAAATTTCACAGTGTCCCACCACTAGACAGAGAACTACAGGCAAACAGTGACTGCTGAGAGAGAGAATTAGCTTCTCCCAGGGATGAACTCGTAATTGGTTATCCAATACAAAGTGGTCATCCCTGAAATCATATACACTTAAATATCAAAAACAATGTTAGCAGGTTGTATATATTTGTACATATTTACATACACACACACACACACACACACACATACACACACAAATAATAACTAGAGGAAAATAGGTCATTAATTTGAGAGTGAAAGGGGGCATGGAATGAGTTGGAGGGAGGGGCCATTGGAGAGACTGATGGGAGAAAAGGGAAGGAGGAAGTGATGTAATTATAGTTTAATTAAAATGTTTTAAAAAGAATTAAAGAAGGGCTAAGTAGTTAGGAGCATTATCTGTCCTTCCAGAGAACCTGGGTTCAATTCCCAGCTTCTACACAGTGGCTCCCAAAGTGCCTATAACACCAGTTCCAAGGAATCTGATGCCCTCTTCTGGCCTTTGTGGGCACTGCGTGCATATGGTACATAGGCAGATGAACACACACACACACACACACACTCACACACTCACACACACACAATAAAACAAATGAACCTTTTAAAATAATTAAGGGATGGGGAAGAAAGACAGCAATGGGGCTCAGTCTACACGTGACATTTTCTCAGGGTTCTTTTTGCCTTACAATCGCCTACCTACATTATGCAAATGTTTACTGTTTCAGGTAACTACTCTATTTAAAGAAGGACTACATTATGCGTTCAATTTGATCGCAGCACATATACTAGGAACCACATTCAGATTAATTTCCTGTCTATAAAAATAAAGAATTGATCCAATCTTTCCTTAATGTTGATATCCTTGAAAAGTTCTTAAATGGCAAAGCTTAAAATTAGTCAACATTATTGTACCTTTCTAATCCCATTCCTCTGGGACAACAGTAAGTTGTCGGAAAGATTATCATTTAGAGGAAATGCAAAATCATGTGTTGTGGAAACATCTTAGTTATTTATTTTTATATAACAAGTGCTCCCAAACTACATGACCTGGAGCCTTTTACAATTACAACAGCTCTGCTTCTATGACTTCAAGAAGTGCTCAACTTGTGCGACCCGTGTCCACGTGGTGTCCACAGTCATTCAGGTACCTTGTGATAGTTAGCTAAAACATGAGCTGTTCTGAACAGTTCTAGGCAGCGTTCTCAACAGGCCTAGCCCTGGGTGAGAATGTGGGCTCAGCTCAGCTTTTTTCCTTCTGATAGGCCCCAGACTTCTCAGCACCGGTGTGGACATAGGCAGTCAGATTGACACCTTGTGGGAAAGGCGACATTCCTCACAACAGCTATGTGTTGATGCTCACTAGAGGAATATGCAATCTTTTCCTTATTCCTTTTTAATTTAATACCAAATGACCATCATGTCTTCTGTCTTCCCTTCATACCATCATGCTGTCATGTCTTCACGCTTCTTCCTGAATGGCCACTTCTTGTTCACTTGGCTTACGTCTCTTTCCTGCAGGTATCAATGCAAGTCTATTCAAGACAGGACAACCATAAGACCAAGAGTTTATACCACATAAACAAACCAGCTAGGAACACAGTGGCCACTTCACGTTGTTTGTCTGTGTTGGCCTTAGATAGACATAGCCTGACTCTGTGGTTTGAACAGGATAGGGAACTTTGGTTTACAACAACCATACCCAGTGATTGAAGCTTGCTTCTCAACTTACTCTAATTCCAACTCCCAGGAAAATGTGCTTTGGGATTAAATCTGATAGGGAGGCACAAAACCCTGAGGGTCTATTTTCTCTTCTCAATGGGATTGCTGTTATTTTCGTCTGATGCTAATGCAGCCTAAAGCTGTGTCTAAAGGAAAGTTCTGCTGTTGATGATTACAAAGTAAAAGCACTAGCCTCAAGAAGACAGGCAAACAGAGGCCAGATCTATCAGTTTGGCAGGCCGAGACTTCTCCATTTGCTTGTAGCAGCAGGCCTAATGAGAGCACTGCAGTGAATTAAATGAAATAAAGCAGTTTGGTCAGGGGAGACAATATGGGCAGGAACATATAAGCCCTTTCTAGGACAAAAATCTTACCAATTCTAAGAATTAGTTTTGGCTTAACCTACTGAGGGCCTTTCAAAAAAGGGCTTCAGAATAGGCACTCCTCAACGGCTCAACTCTCCCTATGTTTGGCCCTACTCAGATTCCGAGGCTTACTGTGACAGCTTGACTAGACAGTACCGAAGAGACTGAAAGAATTCTGCTCTTCTCTAGGCTTTATCAGATACACGACCAAAATGGATCCTCTTGGTCTTTTGCCTAGATGACTTCTGTTGGTTCTTGTGACCTGGTAGTCTCCCGGCTGATCCAGAGAAGCTCAGAAAACCTCATTCTAGGTCTTCTCTTCATGGTGGAGATGGATGATGGGAAAGATACAAACGCTCTTTGTTCTCTATTATCTGGTCCCTAGCACAGCTGTGGTACCTCACTGGACTCTGGCCTAATGGATTTTATGGAGTCAGATAATTATTCACAGGACTTATCTTCTTTAAACATACACTGGAGAAAAAAATAGCTGGTTACAGGAATGTTATCTGCCTCAGATTCAAAATAGACTTCCAGCTATTTGATTCTAGTTCACGTTATAAAAGAGAAAGGAATACTGTGCTTCTTGCTGCTATGAATACTTTTCCTTAACCCCCACTTCGTGACTTCAAACTCAAACAGCAGGAAAACAACGTGTTTCATATTATTTCCTAGTGATATGAATGGATAATGTTAGAAGCATCTGAGCGATACCTAGAGGAGATTATAGTCTGTATCTGAGCTTAGCTTGTCTGCTCTACCTTTCCAGGTAACCTCCATAAAAACAAATGAATGCTGCCAGAAGAGTGACTTGCCAATTGATTGATCCCCCAAAGAATATTTCATGAGTTTTATTAAGATTACATCATCTTAATCGAAAGCCACAAAAGAGGCAAAATTTTATTACAGAAGACTAAATTAAGAAACACTTGTCAACATTTTAGATTTTTGTGTTCTAAAAATATAAATATACACATGTATATAATAACAATTAATAAAAAAGAGGTCATGAATTTGAAAGGAGGAGTATACAGGAGATTTGGAGGGAGAAAAGAAAAGGGAAATGATGCAGTTAGAACATAATCTCAAAAAATAATATATTTTTTTAAAGTAAGAATATTTTCACTTAAGGACAAACCCTCAGCATCTCATTAGTGTTTAGAGAGAACTAACAGAGAAGAACAGAAGGAGGGGAACCATGATAGGGGTGAGAAGGGCTAACTAAGGTAAGATAGGTCCAGAAGCAAACCTGATTGAAGCTCTCTTCAATTTAAATGTGGAAAAAAATAACCCCCCAAAAAGCAAACATTATTTATATGTTATTTAAAGTGTAGATGTAGTCCTTTTAAAGAGTTAGATAACCTTCAAATCAACAAATACATTGTAGCCAACTTAACCAGAAATTTTGACTTATCCTTCTCAATGGAGCCAGTGGAACAATCAGAACTTCCCAGTACATGGTGGTCATTTATACTGTTGGTCACTTTGAGACTTGTCAGTTTCTCCTATTATAAGTGTTGGGGAGCTCATACCCTGAAATAGCTTCCTAACCCATGCCTTGGTTTCCATTTTAGACACTTGGCATGCTCATAGATTACTTTATATTTTAATCCTGTCACTACTATAAATCCAAGTGAGCTACATGTTCTAGTACATACCACAATAAATTTACTCCTTAGTTTTTAGCTAAGGAAAGATGAAAATGTTTTACTCAAAATTAAAAGTAATCCACAAATTTGCCATCTATGGAATAAAAAAATCTGTACATTGAAAAATCTATCCTTTTGAAGGAATGATGTTCAGAGAATGAACTTTGCAGCCTATGCCATTTACTGGATGTTCAAATGTATCATGTATTAATTATTTTCATGTCATTATTAATTATTTTCCTGATGTTGCTCTGCTGAAGTGTCTAGCCATATTTCTGCTAGTCACAGCAAATGATAATCTTTCCAAGGCTTTTTTGTTGTTATTATTTTATCTGTAGGCAAGTGTGTAACATCTGGGTTCCTTGAGATAGCTATAAAATTTTTTGCACTATTGTTACTAAGTATTATAGAATATAGTTCATTAGCATATAATTTCTTTTATAATACATAACTTCTAGGTAACAATATCTGAGAGATGAACAGAAATTTCATATGTGTGTATATGTGTGTGTGTGTGCATGTATGTGTGTGTATGTGTGTGTATGTGCACATATGTGTGTGTGTGTATGTGTATTTGTGTTACCACTGGTCCCCATTCCATTTGCTCAGACATTAAGATCATGAATCATATTCTATTTGTGTTTTAAAAGGTTTTGGAAGGATGTGGTAGAAGAATTAGCCAGAATTACTTCACGCAGGGAGGGGGGTTAGTAAACCTGATAGTAACTTACAAGTGTCCTAGAACCTATCTACCTGTAAGTGGTTTACAAGCAGATACATCTATAAAAGTTAGATCCTCCTCCTCAGAGACTTCAAGCTCCATCTGGGAGTGTCTTGCTTCTGTAAGGACATTCAGAAATGTGGTGTACAAAAAGTTTTTATTGCCATAATGTCATGGACAGCTGCAGACTTTTGGTCGGTTCAAGACAGAAATGCCAAACAAGCTTCAATTTCTAGGAGACATCCTGGGTTAATGATGACCACCCCATCATGGTACCTGTGAAAAGCTGATGATATCCCCATCTTTAAAGGAACTACATATGGAAGATATCAGGAAAAGAAAGTAAAGCAGTTAGATGTTCTGTTTCTTAACTAAGAGTTAACACCCACTGAAAGCAATCAGTGGCTTAAATTCTCAGACTGTGTAAGACTTGGAAATCAAGATTAATTGTCAAGATCCCAGACAGCATTATTTACATCGATGGAATAAATGTGAGTCTCTCTAGAAATGCATAAATATACCAAGGAATGGAAAATAAAATAATTTGTATATTTAGTTCACTCTCAACAAACTAAATTCTTTACCATTTGTTGTCTCCATTAAGACCTATGCTTGATCAAATATCATTTTTAAATCTCATCAAATGTTTAATGGTTTTTAAATTGAACACTTATATTTTTTTCAAGTCCATTAGAGCAAAATCCCCTAAAGGCAATGTCAATTTATTATGCTCTTATTTTTAAAGCTTTTAAAATATAATTTCTCATCTACAATTGTGACCTAGAGTCCAGTACCTTATTACTGAATTCAACATCCATGATCTTTTTTTTTTACTGTAGATATATAGGTGGGCTTCATTCATTCAACGGATCTCTAGATTTAAGATCTATTCAATGAGAGAGAAAGGGAAACAGAGGGAGAGGGGAGAGAAAAGAGTGAAGGGGGAGGGAGAGAGGGAGGAAGAGAGGGGTAAAGGAGGAAGGGAGGGGAGAGAAAGAGACAGAGACGAAGAATATGAAAGAGAATGAAGCTTCCATTGACAAAGGGAAGAGTCTGTTGGTCTTAGATGGGACAATCAGAAGTTAATGCTCTCCACAGAAGGACGAACAGAATGAGAACCCACGGCTGCGGATAGCCAGAGACATGACAGCTGTCTGAGGATGCCATCTTGGTAGCCTCTAGATTCTCTTTTATGATTAAACTTTTTTCATGCTATGCATTTTGACTGTTTCCCCTCCCCCAATTGCTCCCAGATCCTCCCCACTCCCTACCCATCCAACTTTATGTTCTTTCTCTCTATAAAAAGCAAACACACAGAGAGAAGAAAACATCAGAAAAACAGAAATCAAAATGAACGAGCAAAAAGACAAAAATGCTCAAAAAAGAAAAATGAGTCATAAAGTATACAAAAATACCACTGATTTTTTTTTTTTTGTATTGGCCAACTATTCCTGGTACACTGTCTGCCCTGAAGTGTGGCACACCATTGGATAAACTGATTCTGTTCTGTCCTTTGGGAACGGAGAATTAGGTTGTAAATTTACCTTTAATTAACTTATCTTATGCAAATTAGGTTTTGGAACGCTGATTTCCCCTCTATGACTACACAACTTGATTTTTTCCTCATGGTCTTTCATTGCAGCAATAGAAATCCCAACTAAGACATTACCTCCATGGTTTTTGTTTTCTTTTCTTTTTTTTATTGAGTTTATAAAACAGAAGTTTCCCAAAGTTTTTAACCTCTTTAGTGTTAGTGATTCCCCTCCAACTCTCTTCTCTGCTATCCCATCCCATCCATCTACCTCCCATAAACCCTCACCACTCTGTATTGCCTGTGCTCTACCCCTTCCCTCAGGATCTTACACACACACACACACACACACACACACACAAACACACACACACCTTGCTGGTCAGTGCAGGTAATGAATGCTTAGGGTAGACAGAGAGTAGTGCAGAAGTGTTAAAGTCTTCACACTTTCTTATTCCCAGGTTGAAATCTCCTCCCTGGGGCTAGCTTGCCCATGACATATTCTATAACTATATACAATTTCCTTTAAGTAAGCCATGGTTTCTGTTACTTGCAGCTGAAGATTGTCACCTTAGTCTCTATCAATAATATCAACTGATGAGAGCAGATCAGTTGGAAACATCTCAAGATATTGATGGTTTGAAAAAGAAATCCCAGAGTGGCTCCTCAGTGTATCCATTCCTTGGGAAGATGATGGAGATGAGAAAGAATGGAACCGGTGTGCTGAACTCCAGGCTATTCTCCATTTTCCACAAGATTCAGAGTGGCCCAATGCTTTTTCAATTTAATTTTATATTTATTATTTGAAATTTTATAGCTAGAAATGATAAATTGGGATCGCATTCAGTCCCCTAACACATATCTCTATTGTTCTCTATTTTACATCCTGTCACTTTAGACCACTGAGTCTTAGCAATGCTGCCCACATGGGCATGGGTGTGGTACCACCCACCAGAGCGAGGGTCACCTACCAGGAACTACACACCAAAGAAAATTCACTACCCCTCCTTCAGCAGCCAATCAGCAATAGCTGCTCAACTAGGGGTGGAGCCACATGTGTCCCTCCTCCATGCTGGAATGTTGACTGGACTGATGAGGTGCAGGTCCTGCGCAAGAAGCGGCACCTGCTGTGAGTTTCTGTGTGCAAACTCTTTGATTTGCGGCAGTACTTGGTGACCTCTGGGCTTTATAAACTTTCCCCCACCTCCACCGTGATACTCTCTGAACCTTGGCATGGAGGTTTTCTAGATACCTCTTTAGGGTTGAGCACTCTGCAGTCACATATTCTCTGACCTTTGGCCAATTGTGAGTCTCTCTATTGACTGCTGCTCACTGCAAAAGATGCTTCTCTGATGAGGGCTGAGAGCTGAACTAATCTATAGGGATAGAGATAAGGATTTAGAAGGCACTTCGATACTGTGTCAGTGTAGCATAATAATAATAGTAGATTCTCCTCCAGGTCTTATGAGCTCCTCGCTAGCCACAGATTCCTGGCAGGAGTTCCCTCTTGTGAAGTAGGCCTTTAATCCATTTTTTGTAAATTGTTCGTTAGTCACATGATATTCATACCACTAATGTACCAATGAGCATAGCTTTCCTGGCTGGCCATTATTGTATCTCCCAGCGAAGTAAGAGTTCTGATAACTTTTCTCACCCGGCAGCCTTAATTTCACCTTCTGGCACAGAGAAACAAACTTTCAGGCCAGTGCCAATGTAATTTCTCCATGCTGGGCAAGTAAAGATTGTGGTCTTACCATCAAGTTCTCGTAGGCAGCCAGGAACCTGCATTGTTCTGGTGACTCAGGGATTTCCCTTACAAATGATCCTACACCTGGCACTGGGATCTTCGTTTGATAATTTAAGGTTTCTGGGAGGAATATTAACCTTCTGTGTAGTGAACCTCCATTTAAAATTCTTGTTTATTATATTTTAATGAGTTTATAAAGCAGTAGGATTACAGTTTTTAACATCAATAGTGTTAGTTATCCTCTTTACCATTTGCCAACTCCCTTCTTTACCATTCCACCTACCTCCCTTAAACACCTCCTCCGTTCACACTGCCTATCTCTGCTACCTGACCCCTTAATACCTTTCTCTCTCACACACACAATTGCCCCTTGCTAGTTTTCTTGTTTCTACAAGTTGATACTTAGCTAGCTACTGACTCATAAAATGACTCTAAGAAATTCAGATGCTGTCATGAGGCTCACAGAGTAGAAATAACGCTGTGCTATGGGACTGGCCACTGCGTGATCTTTACAAATCTTGCCTCCTGGGTTGTGACTATTATTCAGGCAAATATTCATAAACATTGAATATTAGCAAAGTGACTAAAATGTATAACAGTACTGTTTAGTGGTTTCTTTATCACAGGGAAGTCCTTAACCTTCATTGTGAGTAAAAGTACACAATCTCGGATCCATCAGGTAGTGATTTAAACCCCTGAAAGATCCGTGAATGACAGAGTTTACTTCTCCTACATATCAACACAGCTGGGTGTATAATCTATAAGTATTGTTTTAGTTAGCCTTAAGAAGATGAAGCTGTTGATGTAAGTCCTATAGAAACGCCATTATTTCCTGTGAGCAGAGACTTGCTTTCATACAGAAAGTTTCTCTAGAAACGTGTTAAATAAAGCCAATTTGTGAAAATTGCCCATGTCTACAACTTTTAAGTTTTAGGAGAGCTAAAAGTTCATAAATCCTAAATTACATATTACATTTGATCATAATTATCGATTATACATTTTTTTCTGCTCTGTACAATGCATTTTCACAAGTCTAAAGTATCATCCAGAAGAACTATTGATTTCATAACCACTTCAGAGAAACAATAAAAATGCCTTGTGTTTTAAATACATGTTCTATTGTCAATATTGTCATGGACAACAGCACAAATTATTCAATGACATCATGCTCTGGGCCAAGAAGGAGTCACAGATACCACACAAAATAAGTTAAAAACAAATGAAATCATTTTTTTCCCAGACAATGGACATGAGATTACACAGGACAATGATTTGCAGGAGGGGGAAACAAATTGGGTGATTCCCACAATCACCCAGGTTTACACCCTGGGTAAAGTTTTACAGAACTCAAGAAGACTCCAGCCTGGGAGTCACCCAGAGCTGGGGAGACAGGTAGGAGATGACTGGAGAGCTCCAGCAGCCTGGAGTTCACTGATTGCACACTAGACAGAAAGAGCTGTGAAAGGTGTTGCTCACGCTTCCAGCTAGATGCCGGTAGGCTCACATGTCTGAGAAAATCCTATATGGCCAGTCAAGGAATCACCCAAGACACTTAGAGGGTACTAATCAAACATTATACATGATGATTCTATTTTAATCCATAATTTTAATGGCCTTTTAAAAGTTGTACATTAGCAAACAACTCTGATAGAATGGAAGACAAATGTAAACAATTTTATTCTGTAGGCTTTACACTTAGTTACATAACACTCTTACAGCAGGTGTTGTGTTTAAACACTGGTTTAATCAGCAAAACATGAAATTGAATTTATTATAAATATTTATAAATAGAAGGCAGCCATCATGAATGAGCAGATTTTAATTGAAGGCTTTAAGGTATATTGAAGAGTAAATAGAATATTCTGGGTTGGAGGGGAGAGTATATTGGCTGCATAATAACTGCCTTCCTGGCACAGGAAGGCGAGAGCCTTGAATGAGGGGGTGGCAAAGAGAGAGATGGGAGGAGGCAGACAGATGGGTGATAGATAGATAGATAGATACATAGATAGATATATACATACATACATACATACATACATACATACATAATAGATACATAGATAGACAGACAGACACACAGAGACAATATATCCTAGAAGAAAAGTATTCACTACAACAGAGACACGCCATTTGTTGATAAAATCCAACATGGAAGTATCATGGAATGTCAGTTATTTGTTTATAAGAACCTTCTCATTTCAGATTATTACATTAGGTTTTACATAATAGCCTAAATCCTATTATGTGCTTTTTAAAAGTTGATCCAAGATTTAAATTTATCCTAAGTATTCAAGGAGAGCCTAATACAACATGTTTACAGTGGACAATCTATTGATTAAATCTCCCTGCCTTTGATTTAGCTTCCTTAATAGCTATCTTTTAAAATGTTCCCAATGACATGCAGCTTGATAAAAATTCTTTTTAGAAGAGATGGCTTATCAACAAGGAGGCTGGTTATTGTATCAAGAACAGACTTGGGTGTTTAGCTGTAGTTAGGCTGCTGTGGTGGCTCAGCAAAGAAGACAGGGATGTGCCTTCATAGGTGCAAACTCTGCCAGACCTCAGCAGAGGGAACAACCATCATGGCAGGCACCATCCTCAACAGTGGAACCTTGAGCGTCTCACCGCAAGTGTTTTTATTGATACAGAATTCCTCAGGTGTTGTACTGATAGCATAGGCAGATGGTGTACAATCAAACAGCCCCCAGAGAAATCCAACACCTGCAGACAATACAAAATGCCAAGGGCCAGGCAGCCGTTTTCCCAACAGTGTACGAAAAAAATTATTTTATACATTTCTAAAAATAAACCTCCACAACATTCAGCGGTGTTTGTTTGTTTGTACAGTAAGGAATACTTAGCCATCATTGGAGCATCTCAGAATCTAAGGATGGCAGAATGAATTGTTAGCTGCAAGATTCTTTTCACAAAATGCCTTCAGAGTTGTTGCTTTAATAGAAAAATAAAGTTCATTTTCTTGCTTCAAACCCGTTATATATTTGAGTATACATATTGTCTATGACCTTTTAAAGTGTTGTTAAAATATTGTATTTGCGTTTAATATAAATTTGTATCATATGCTTTGTTGTATTTGTGAATGGAACTCTGAAATCAATCTTTTTATTTGCAATTTTAAAAAGGGAAAATAAAACATGGACCTGGAGAGATTCAGGGTACTTTTTCCAGCTACTCCATGCCTGGTTTTTCAGCCAGTCAATTCTTAGCTAAGACTTAATCTTTTGGCCTGAGGGGGGTTTCTCTAAGACCTTGGCTATAAAAAAAGGTCAATACATACGAATTTAGGTACTTATACTTGTCATACAGGAGAAAAATTTGTAGGATGAACACAGTTTGGATTCAAACTCAGAATTACTAGATTTGAACCATAGCTTTGCCTCTTCTAGTGAGGTGATTTCAGGAAGCAGCAAGCTTTCTCTGAATCTTAATTCTTCAGATACAATACAGAGAAAACAGCATGATGAAATTACTGGGGGAATTCAATAAAATAATTTTTTTAGTCTAAACAAGGTCTTTATAAGCATTAAACGTGTAGTGTTTTTATATTATATTACAGTTCTTTTCTGAAGCGTAACATTTTTTTGCCTACTAGATTGTATGATCTACTGTATTAGCATCTATTCAACAAAATTCCAAAGCAAAATCTTGCTTACAGGGCTAAGGACTGATAGTGGCCTGGCTAACGCATCTTGGCATGATTAGAATCAGAGATGTCCACATGCTGTCCACATGCTGTCCATGTGGGGCCAGCTAAATGGTTGAAGTCCCTTAAAGATGAGTGGATTGTATTAGTTTGCTTTTCTGATGCTGAGATAAGACACCAGGACCAAAGGCAGCTTAAAGAAGGGAGAGTTTACTTTAGCTGATGGTTCCAGAGGGATCAGAGTCTATGATGGTGGGACAAAGGCATGGCGACAAGAGGCAGGCGTAGGTGTAGGAACAGAGAGCTATGAGCTCACAGCTCGAACAGCAAGCACAAAGCAGGAAAGTGAACTGGAAGGATTGCAAAGTCTTTTAACTCTCAAAGCCCATCTCCAGTGACACGCCTCCAGCAAGGCCACACCTCTTAAACCTTCCCAAACAACACCAATAACCAGGGACTGAGCATTAGGACGAAGCCTATGGTGGGCATTCTCACCCCAACCGCTGCACTCATCATATAGTGGATGGTAAGAGTACACAAAGCCAAGGGAAAGCTTTCCTGTAAAGCCTGCTTAGATGTGACGTGCTCCAATTCATGGACCAGGCTCAGTGTGCGTTCCTCCTTACACCAAGTGGGCATAGGAAAAACGGATATTTGTTTAACAGGAATGCAATCTGACATACCACAGCAAGGCAAAGATAGTCTTTTTATTTTTTTTAACAACTCATAGTCTCACTCCTAAATGAACATAAATTAAATGTTTAAAAGATATTTTCTCAGTAGAGTCATGATTTCCAGACCTATAAGTAAACAGACAATCTCTGGAGGAGATTAGAACTCATATCATTTTTTCACCTAGCGTCATTAAAAATTGAAAGCTAAGACTTATAAGAGTATATGTCCTTATATACTTTATATGTCCTTACAGAGGTCATATAAAACCCTAACATGACCAATTTATCTGATATCAGGAGATTATGTGACAAATGCAAGTTCTTAGCTAGTGTAATGACTATCTGTGGTAGTGATTGATTATCGGGTAGCATAACGGCAGCCTCTAACCCCAGCACCACTCCTCTTTGCCTGACAATGAATTGGAATAGAAATCATCTATTCTGTAATGCCCAGTTAACTGAGCTAAATAAGATACGATGCTGGATGTGCCAGAACCATATGACAAAACCCCCTGCCCCGTTACTATACATTATGGATGATTATTCCTTGGTTAAAAGCCGTTGCCATAAGATCAGAATGGCATGACTTACTGCACAGACGAGGTTCGATAAATGCAAATTCACCACCACTTAAAGAACCAACAACATAATGGTAAAATCCTATTGCTGAAGACATCACCCAATTTGGTCACAGAATTTGAAGAAATCAAGCTGGTACTGACTTGACATTTTCATCCCTACTTTCATGGTGTTAAAAGGTGTGATGTAGGCTGCTTGGGGAGAAAAGTTGTCAGGATACTTATCCAGTTGTAAACCTTGCAAGCTGTAGTAATGACCAGTCTAGCACAATATGCCCTTTAATGGAATAATGACGGAATCAACGTTAAAAGAGTAACAATAACTTTCTGGTTGAATTTAAGACCACTCCACAGTAAAGAATTCATGCCTGGTACTATAAACCTGATCATGAACCCTAGGCTGGGAGGTCATAGACCCCAAGGGAGAGCCTAAGACTATTGTTTGGATAGATGGGTTCAATTCTTGAACTGCCTTCTAAATACATATCTCTATACCCATAGATTAGTTCAGTTCTCAGTCCTCATCAGAAAGATTCTTTCTTCAGTGGATAACAATTATAATGAAGACTCACAATTGTTCAAAGTGCAAATGATTATAGAATGTTCAACGCTAAATGGAACATCTATACCATGCCCCTTCCCCCAAGGCTCAGTGAACACCACAGAAGAAGGAGCCAGAAAGAGAAGAGTACAACTGTGAAACAGTGCTTTGTGGACATCACAGAGCCCTTACACAGTGTCTGTGGTTGCCTGCACAAGATCTGCACAAAATAAAGCATGCATAAGATCAACACTCCAATGTGGGTGGAAGAAGTACTCACAAGTCCCCACCATAGCCAAGGAGTTATTTGCAGCTGATAGCTACTGGGGGAAGAAAAGTCAGTGTTCTTCAGGAGTGTGACCCTATGTAGGTTGCTCATGCTCTACTAAAATGAATAGCTCTAAACCCAGGCAAATTGTTGGCAACATAATTAGAATCACTGGGTTATAGGAGGAGGAGGAAGACAAGGATGAGGAGGAGGAGCAGACATTAACTTGGGGAGGCAATGTGGGATCTGTGGGAGAAGATGGGAGAGGGTAGTGAAGGGACTGGATACAACATAAATACATTACATGCATGTATGAAATTAACAAAAAAGAAAAAAGAAACAAGAGCACACAAAAAATTTGTTATGTTAATACATAATGTGCTGTTAATACATAAGGAGCTGCCTGTCTACTTTTATCTTTCCTCTTATTATTTCTTCTTTGAAATGCATTGGTTAAAAGCTGTTACCCATAAGACAAGAAAGATATGACTCCAATTTCCTTAGTACCATAGTCTGGTTATCATACTATCTGTTGAATTTCAAACCAGCCTATTTGTGTAAAGATTGAATTAACTGGAATGTACATTATGTATGGCTCTATTCCATCTGAATCCCAGCTTGCAGATAAAATATATGTTTTCTTTACATGTAAAACCTCAGGCCATTATCAATGAATAAAACAGATGGTATGATAGATCACACACTGAAGACAACTCAGCTGGGATATAAAGCACATCTGGCTAATCTTTACTGCTAACATCTCATATGCTTTGCTAGAGGGCACTGCAAAAACATGGATAAAGGTAACTTCTCCTCTGATTCTCAATATCTGAGATTTGTAATGCAAGGTGATTTATTATATCGAAGAAAAGCAGACATTGGGTAGTCTCTATACATCTGTTTTACATGTAACAGCAAATACCATGGCAATGCCTCTGCTGTGATCATTGCTTTCAAAATCTGATTTTAATAATTATTTTGCTGTTGAAAAAATAGTTCTCACATGCTGTTTCTCTTTTTTTCAAATCTTCAATTTCCTTCTTTAGGAGAGAAGAATCGATCTAAATCTGATCCACAGCCCAGCCAGCCTAATATTTTTTGGCTTCTAAACACAAATGAAGTAACAAGGTTATTGCAATTGATTTAAATAAAATTAGAAGATAACATCTCATCAACATGGAATCCTTGGCTGACATCTATCATTATTGCATGGACGTAACCACTTTTGAGTCTGGTTACACATTGATTGTCTTGTGTCTATGGCAAAATGTCTGATTGTTATTTGTCTCTAGAACGTAGAGATGTTCTGGTTTGGTTCATCCTAACTTTTTTTTTTAACTCAAACATCTTGTCATGATTTTAGCACTCATCAACAAGTTTGTTTTTCCTAGTCTCTTCTGAACCACCCTAGGGTTGCACTGAAGTGCTGGAAAACCAACCAAATTAATTTAAATATTTTACGGGTTCTTTTCCAATAAGAAGTCAGCCTAGAGTAATGTTTCTCAGGACTGGTTAGGGGCTCTACAGTGTCTCCAGACTCCTTCAAGAATTATTTATTTTTTTTATTCTTTGTGAGAGGATCATACAAGAAAGCTGACATTACATAATTTTCAAACTGCCTTCCCTCTCCAACTTCTCCCATTTGCTTTGCAACTCCCTCCCAACTTAACAACCACTACTTCTTTAATAATTATTGTTCTATACCTTCATGAGCACATATACACAACACACACACATACATACACACATACACATGTAACACTGAGTACATTCCATGTTGCTTATGTACTTGTGTTTAGGCTACCCACTTGGAATTGGACAATCAAGGGGATTGCCCCTCGAAAAAATTTATTCTTCCTCTCTCAGAAGGCATTGTCTGCCTGCACCTCTTCAAGTAGTGACAGGAACTTGTGAAATATCCTCCAACCACACTAGCATGTCAACTCCTTCAAGAATTTGTGTACGGAATTTGTGAATGAATTACCTCTAACTCATTTGTCAGTCTGAAAGGATAGATTGCTTTATGGTTATCAATAAATTATCTCCTCATGAAGATGACTTTGGACACTCTTGACCAGCACATATGACAAAAGCGTTACACTGATGCCCTCACCAAGAAGAATGAGCACACCTGATGTCCGTTTGGGAACATGATGCATACAGCATCAGTGAGGATGTGAAGGTCCAAGACCTCAGAGACAGCAGTGTGTAGACATGAACCTCTCCTAAGACACGGCCTTTAGCCAGCAAGCTTTCCTGATCTATAAGCAGTCACCCAGATGTTGAGATCACATAAAAGCAGCAAGAAACACAGAAATCAAGAGGAAAGCAGTAGCAGTACCTGAGAGACTCAGAGGGATTTTCAACTATGGGATGAGGCAGAAGTTCAGGAGAGTCCTAGTAAACATCACAGCAGGCAAACCTTCTACATTGCAAAAGCCTAAGACTTACCTCTGCCACAGCTACCTTCCAGAAAAACTGTTAGTATATCAGAATGCCAGTATAATCTCCACACCAAAATTACAGTGAGTAATTACAAAAATATATAGTAGCCTAATCTTTCTTATGAACCAAAATACAAACTCCTTAACAAAATAGCATCAAACAAATTTGTATTGTATTAAAATGTGGTATTAGATTAAATTGTATATTGTATTTTTGTATTAAAATTTTAAAGAAGAAATAATGTTAAAATTATACAAGGCTTTCATAAAACTAGACCAGGAAGCAGCATTTCCAGTTCAGTTCACAAAGTCAGCCTTACTTACACAACAGGATAAAAGAGCCTATAAGAAATAAATCAAAAATGAAAATAAATTGTATGCAAAAGCTGGGGCTGGCAATCGTCACCAGAGAGGCTCCACCAACAGTTAACAGGAGCAGATTCAGAGTCCCACTGCCAAATATTAGGTAGAGACAGAGTCCAAATGGGAGCTCTCCATTGGATCTGCAGGGTTATAACAATAACCAAACTTTTAATCAGCTCCTCCTCAGACATTACTGACCTCTCTCCACCAAAGATCGCATTGTTCCCTCATCCAGCCTATGAACACCTCACTTGGATGGGGACAGTCCCTTGAGGGACTCCAGGAGGACTTCCGGCTTCCATAAACGCCCTTCCAAGAGCCAGATGACTTGCGTGAGGTCACCACGGATCTGTGGTTCAAGAAACCTTCCAGTTCCTCCACTACTGAGTTTGGCACTCTCATTCTGAGCTCTTTAGTCTTCCGACCTCCTCCCCTGACAGACCCGCTTTCAGTGCCATTAAACTAATAAAGATCAATGACTCCCCTTCCCCTTCATCTCTGTCCCTAATCCACAGGAAGTAGCCGGAAGAGTGATGCCCATTTCCCAACACTTAACGGCCCAATAATAAAACAAGAAGGTGAGAACGTAATGTTATGACAGGCCCAAGCCTGGCAGCCACGCCACCTACCACCTGAGAAAAAAAGTCTAAGAGGGGCCCAAACATGCACAGGCAGGTTCTACCCTTCCTCCTTCCCCTTCCCTTAGCAAACCATGAGATCACACTCCTAAAGCCAGCCACCAAGGTCAATGTTAGATTCATTCCAATAGCTCAAACACTGAGAGATTTATGTATGGCCATACAAAGCAGTTTATTTTCCGCAGATTACATACTGATGTCAGGGCTGTCCAATTAAAAAAACAAAACAAAACATGCAGCAGCAAAAGCAGGCCATGTGGTGCCTTTTAAACCAAACAGTGTTTAGGGGATCCTTCTGATTGGTCAGGATCTGAATATTGGATTGACTGTTATATCTCAGGAGAAAGCAAGGACTTCTGGGAAAGCCAATACTTGTCAGTAAGTGGAGAGGTCAGTGCCACTAGGGGGGCGTTGGTCCTCTCAGTCAATTCCCTTATTTGGCCATTAACTCAGTTCTGGAACTGAACACCAAGGCCCCTTCCTCAGCCTGCCAAAGTCCAGCAATCAGAAATCCCTCAGAATACCCTAATTAACATGCTCAATCATAACCCACCGCCTTATCCTGACTGGTCCTCCCCTTCCTCCTGGTTAAAAGTACACCTGAAACGTTTTCTCTCTGCTATTTCTATATAACTCAGAAACAGCCACCTTCACTTTTCCTGCTTAATAAAAGATCTCTTTGTGCCGAAAAATTGGTATTTGGGTGGGGTCTATGCATAATCTGAGGTCCAAGAGGAAGCACCCTCAAAGTGCTTCCATGGATGATGAGGAGAAAGAATTATAAAAAACAGAGGGTCAAAGTCATCAGGAGAACACGGCCCACAGAGTCAGCTAAGCAGGGCTCCTAGGGGCTCACGGAGTCTGAGGCCACAATCACAGAGCCTGCATGGGTCTGCGCTAGGTCCTCTGCATATATGCTATGATTGTTAGCTTAGGGTTTCTATGGAACACCTAACAGTGCAAGTAGGGCAGTCTCTGACCGGTTTGCCTGCTCTTGGGACCCTTTTCTTCCTGCTGAGTTGCTGAGTCCAGCTTTGCTATGAGGTTGGTGCCTAGCCTGATTGCATCCTGTTGTGCCTAATTTGGTTGATATCCCTGGGAGGTCTACTCCTTTCTAAAGGGAAGCGAGGGGAAGTGTAACTGGTGGAAAGGAGAAGTGGGGGAGGGGAAACTGGGCAGAATGGAGGGAGGGGACACTTCAGTCTGGAATGTATTGTATGAGATAATAATTAATAATAATAATAATAATAATAATAATAATAATAATAATAATACAGCTGGGCTGGAAAGATGGCTCAGCAGTTAAGAGCACTTGTAGCTAGCTGTCACAGTGTAGTTGGATCTCTTCTTTCACAAAGCTTATAATCTTGCAAGAAAACAGGAGATAAAATGAAACAAGGCACAACGTGTGAAAGCCGCAGCCACTTCAGACAAGACAGCAAGTTTTGGAATTCGGTAACCCGAGTTTGACAGTGGGGTGCAGGTGCTCTGATGGTGCCACAGAGGTCACTATTGTTCTGACTTGGTTACTGCACCCCAAGACTTCATACGCAGGAGGTTGGGAGCCCATTGTGGGGATGGTAAGAGATGATAGGCCCTAGCAGCAGATGGCCAGACTGTCCACTCTGCGTACTTTATCTCCCTCTTCTGCTCTGTCATCTCTCTCACACACACTTCTGATGTCCTGATACCACAGCATCTTTCTGGAGCCAATGACATATTCAGACTTTGGTCTCCAAAACAATGAACTAAACAATTTTTTTTTTCTTTCCAAGTACCCAGTCCCAAGTATTTCATCACAGTGGCAGAAAATGGTCTGACACAACTGGTAACTTCCTTAACCTTACTAAGGTGGGCTTTCTTCATTTGCAAACAGGATAAATTTGTGATTGTGAGAATCGGAGGAGCCTCAACCTGGTAACTCGGTTTCCACCGAGTCTTCCTTGCCTTCTTGCCACTATTCCAATGACTGAGGGAGAAAAGGAAATCTCCAACTTGGCAATTAATATTTTTCAAGTAACCTTTTAGTTAACTCAAAATTTAATGACCAAGTTTATTCTGTTTGCAAATGGAAAAAGTCAACCTTTGCAAGATTCATTTTCTGCTACTATGATGAAATACTTGAGGCAAGATACTTAGACAGGAAAAAAAATTGTATAGTAACAGTTTTGACAGTCCAATTTCAGGATACTTACAGTCCTGCTACAGGACTTCTATTTGTCTTTGTGTGTCTCAAAGCTCATCTAAATAGCCATGGTAGTATTAGGGTAGAACTGCTGGCCTACAGACTGGCCCTTCACACCATGCTGACTGCGTGGTATTCTTTGTCCCAGCAAGTCAGCAAACATTCTTAACAAGCAACTGAGCCTCGCCATCTGGTCTTGTAGGTTTTATAGTAACACTCACGATGAAAGCCAGGTTCCCTGTCATAACATTGAGTTTAGGCCCCTTTTCAACATTTTCTCCTCACCCCATCTGGTCACACAGAGCCTGCGGATATGACAAGAAAGTATCGTGTGGTGGAGAAAGCCATTCTGGCTACCTTCAGCATGGCTGTTTCTTGCTCCCAAACCATGTCTTTTATGATGATGTCTTTCTAAATTCAAGGTTTTTCTATGTCTGTAATCTTCTCAATTTTTATCCAGGTAATCAAAAATTAATCTCTATTTTTTTTTAATCCTCCAAACTTACGTGGGTATTTTGCTTTGTTTTGGATGTTAAAGTCTGCAAGAAGACTGAATCCAGGATCCAAGGGGGTTGAGTGAGCTCCCAGCTCATAAAAGCTGACTACTAAAATCTGAGGAGTTTTATCAGACATTTGTGAAACACAGACCTTGTTTTAAACTAATGAACTTGGGGTGTGGAAATGGCTCAGCCATTTGTGTGCCACACAATCATGAGGACCTGAGTTCATATTCTCACAGCTGCATAAAAATCCAGGTGCAGTGGTACACACCTGTAATCCTAACCCTGGAGAGGCAGACTGGGGTGGGGGTTGGGGGGTCCTTGAAGCTCACAAGCCAGCTAGCTAATCTTGTCAAATTGATCAGCTCGAGGTTCATTCAGTAAGAGCCCCTGTTTCAGAAGGTAAGGTGGCAAATGATAGAGATCACCTGACACCTGAAATCAGCATCTTACCAACCCCCCATAACATTCATGTGCACCTGCACATACGAGTGTTCACATACATACTCATATACATCACACACATTAAAACCTGTATGAACCTTGAGGACCTGAGTTTGGAATACCAGCACTGTCTAAAACCTATGCATAGTTGTGTCTGATTCCCAATTCTGCATGGGCTGAAGATAAATTAAATAAAATCTTTAAATTCAATGGCCAGTCTATGTAACCTAAGTAATGAATTCCAGGACCAGCTAGAGATCTTATCTCAAAAACAAAACAGGTGGAAAAACAATTGAGAAAGACACTCAAAGTCAACCTTCAGCTTCCACACATACATGAGCACACATGCTGTGCGCGCACACACACACACATACATCATTTTCCCTGAGTGTGTAGACATGAAAAGAAGGACTCTACACACAGCAAGGATGAGGCCCTGCATGTCCCACATGTCTGCCATTTTTCTGAGCTGCTGTCTTAATGCTAGTAAATCTGCAGCTCCAATTGCTCGATGGTTTCTTAAAAGCCACAGTGAGCAGTTAAAAATCCCTAAGAAAATGGACTGTTTCCTTGAAAGTATCTTCTTTTTAACCTAATTCTAGGTAGGTACGTTTATTTATAGCCTCATCTGGCTTTCTGTTGAATCACAGCAACCTTTTTCAGTAGGGCTGTTTCTCAACATTGTCCTGCAGATGACCTCCCTGACACAGAAGTCGCGTGCCTTCACCTCGTTGTCAATGATATATAACTGGACTCCACTTTAGCTAACACTCCCTGAGGCAATAAACTGATTCCTTGGAAATCTTAAGAACGCTATTCTCTAGTAGTACCGCACTTCCCTTCCACAGATCTTGGTTAATGCTTTTACTAATTCCCAGCTGTTCCTGCTCTCCTTTCCCAGGGCCCTTGGTGATTCATTCTTGCTGGTCTTATGTTGAGCCCAAGAGCCTGTGGTCCACTATTTGAATTCTTGTTATCAGTCGCTACTCCCCTCACAACCCTTTCTTCTGTTCCAAGGGCTCTACAAAGAACCCTGCAGATTCTAAAATCTGCTCCTAATCTTGACTTTCAAAATCTGTGATACAGACATCCGTGAGTGGACTAGGACCCCTTCACATCGACCAGCTCCTCTTCCATCCCCATGTTCTTTACCTCCAATATGTTAATATACTAAAAGATCTGCCAATGAAGCCTCTGGGCACTTCTCTGCCATCCTAGCCATCACTTGTTTTCTTCTTTTCATTGAAGATTCTGAAGATGAACTCCTGCTTAATTTAAATTGAAAGAGAGGTACACACAGTACTAACAGAGAGAGCAATGCTTACATGGCAAGGATCAACAACACAAAACAACCAGCACCAGCTGCTCAAATAGAGCATCAACCAAGAAAGCAAATACAGATCGGAATAAGTGTTCTAAAAAGTGATTTCCTTAAAGCTTTTGTAAGGCTCCCAGAGGAGCAAATTCCTCAGTGTGGAACCAGCTCCACAGCACTGAAGGCAAAAAGTAAAGAAAGCATCACTGTTGGGTTTTAGGTTCAGCTTTGGCTCAAATGATAAAATAATGATGATGTTCCTATACTGCCCTCAATTTCCTCTAAGAACACAAGATTCTTGTGCTGGGGAAACACAACGATGCAGACCTGAATTCAGACCCTAGAATAGACAGAAGAAGCCAGCCATGGTGGTGTGTACTGGTAATCCCAGCGCTGGGATTATGAGACATAGGCAGGCAAATCCCTGAGGCTCACTGGCCAGCTAGCCTAGTACAACTGGTTAAGGTCCAGTGAGAGATACTGTCTTCAGGGAGGTGGGTCAAGGCTCCTGAAATGACACCTTAAGCCTCTACTCACAGCACATAAAGAAAGAAAAAGAATGTAAGACCAGGAAATATAATGTGTCTTGTTAATTTCTCTTTTATATTATGTATGATACAGTTTGGACTTCAGATTCACAATATGATTTGAAGCATGGTCATTACTGTAAGTTTTTAAAATTTAAAATTGTTAAAAATAGTTCTGCCAGGCAATGGTGACCCACACCTTTAATCCTAGCACTTGGGAGAAAGACGCAGGTAGATTTCTGTGAGTTCTAGGCCACCCTAGAGCAAGTTCAAGGACAGCCAGAGTTATAACAGAGAAACCCTGTCTCGAAAAAAACAAAAAACAAAAAAGTTATATTTCTAAAATTAAATATCATAAATGTAAAATAAATACCACTTGAAAAAATATGTTTCAATTCACCACATCCTAACATACATTTATATTTTTGATACTTTACTAATGAAATAGATTCCACTATGGCCTATGTCATTTCGATTGTTTGTATTTGTTGTGTTCAGTTTTTGTGTTAGCCACTCGATAGCATTGAACTGGTGATCAGAGACCACTTCTTTTTTCTTTTCTATCTTTCATTTCTTTTTTCTATCTTTTTTTTGGTTTCTATCCTTCTCCATGGTGCTGAAACCATTGCTTTATTTCTGCCTCATGTTTGAAAAGACTTTTCTCTACCTTCCTCCTTACTTTGATTAAAACAATGACAGGATGTATTATCTATTAATAAAGAGCCCGGGCTCTCTAAATTATTCTCATTGCTCAAACACTTCCTTGTCGTTCAAACCTCATACTCAAAATGAATAGAAGAATAAATCCCAACCAAGACTTCAAATTAATGGAGTTGTGTTAGAAAGGATTTACAGGAGCAACGAATATGAATAACTTGTTGGTCCTGAGATCTGAATAATTCGCAATAGCAACTGTGTCTCCATATTTTATTTCCTTGGCACTCACTCTCAACTCATCATAACCTTCTTGTTTAGTAGCTAATAAACTGTTTTGCTTTAATTGGCAATTAGTGAACATGAGTCACTGTGTTCCCTTGGTATCTTCTTTACAATTCTACTTTTTAGCAGCCATTTGTTGATGCAATGATGGTAGCAACAGTTTAATACCATTGCTATGAAAGGACAAGACCAAAGCAGCCAAACTTTAGTCAGGCTTCTAAGAGCACCAAAATTGTGTAGGCCCAAGTCAGGGGCAATGTGACTCAGAACAGTTCCCAAAACTGAAGTAATAAAAACAATTTCTGTAAGAAAAACAATTTCTAAGGCAAACAAAATATGGACCGCTGACTTAGCCTTGGGCTAAGGATCTCCCCCCACCCACATTGACTAAGACCCTAAAGTTTCCATTTTCTAGTACCCGCAACCTTGCTATATGCCAGCACCAATCAGTTTAAAGGTTAATACTCACATCACTATAGACTCACGCCTGATAATCTGGTGCTATGCTCTGCCTTTGAAAAACATATATAAATCATATTCAGAATGTGCTAATTGTCACTCCCACCTGCCTCGCTTGAGGCATCTGTGGGAGTGGACCCCAACGCGTTGGAAACAAACCTCCTGCTTTTGCATCGATCTCGAGTCCTGGTGATTTCTCGGGGGTCTCCTTCGTTCTGCCCCTAACAGTTAACCCATTGTATATTAATAACAAGTCCCTTGAAGATTCATCATCATTTGCTTGGAAGTGATCAGAAGGAGGGGTCAGAGAAGGTTTTGTTTTTGTTTTCCCCACCACCACCCCCACCTGGTTTACAGTTGAGGAAAACTAACTGCTAAAGCAGCTAGTTGACATTTTCAAGGTCAAATAATTACTGATGAGGCTCATCTCAAAACCTTTGACCTATAATCTCTCCCACCTGCAGTATCTGCTGAGGCAATGGAGGGGCAGAACCCTTCGCCAAGGGAGGGAGCCCATGCAAAACCTCAGGGCTAGGGATGTAACTTAACTCTATAGCAATTAGCTTGAAATGCAAAGGTTCTGGGTTCAATCTTCAGCACCTTTATGCCAATTAAAAAAACAAACTGAGCAAACCCCACCTAACAAGGCATGGTGGTTCATATCTTTAATCACAGTATTGGGAAAGCAGGAAGATCATGAGGTAGCATGGCTACAGAGTTGCAGGCTGGGGATACAGTGGCACCACATCTTTAAAAACAGCAGAATAAAACGAACAAAAACAGAACAAAAATCATACAGATAAATATTTATATGTCTTATAATTTTAAATGCAAACACTACAAAATTACATTCAATGATTATGTAAATAATAGAATCTTAACTGAAAATATTCATAATGGACAGAAGTGCTGGGGGTAAAACGCACTTCACAAATGCCAAGAATGCTCTGCACCCCAGGCTGCAGAATATACTAGATTTACTGCGATGAACAGACATGGCCCTTGACAATGAAGTTTAATAATTTGGTGGCAGAGACAAACACTAATCAAATAAACACAAAGCAAATATATAATTGCACACTGTGAAAAGCATGAACAAAAACGGGCTGCTATGAATAGCATCTAATTAGTACAAATGACAGCTGATTTGACTTTGTGCAAATTAACTGAAGCTGAAAAAAATTACTATAAATTAACCTGGTTGAAGATGGTGAAGGAAAAGTTCATGAATGGTTTTTTGAAATGTTTTCTTTTCCCTTCCTGCCTTAACAAAACCCTGCAAACTACATGTTATGGTGCTAATTAGAAGCAACATAAAGTAGCTGCTTTGTAAATCATCTTTGTCTGATATCTGATTTCGTCTGAGTACTTTGTATTAGAAACCTCTTACCATAAATAACTCTACAAGCTGACGTTTAAAAGATTGTATCCAAGAAGGAAGACGAAGAAAGAATTCAGTAACAGCAACAACATAAACCGTGAAGATGGAAAATCCATAATGATAAGACACACATAAAAGGACAGCAGTGTGCCCAGACCCCACTCGGATCTTTCTCTTCAAAGGTTTCCTCCAAGGTGTTGGTGGTGTTAGAGAAACCAAAGAATTTTCAGAAATTGTACAGTCCCACTGATAGGACAGGACATGTGACAAGAACAACAATGGGCCTGGAGTTCTCAAAAACAAAATGAGCTTTAAAACTATTATTGGTGTGTATTTGTACAAAATAATGATTTGAGGTCATAGGTCATGGTAGAACACTTACCAAGCATGCATGGGGTCCTGTATTCAGATCCTAATAAAAAAATAAATAAATAAGACAAAATATATTTTACAAAAGTTCCAGAATTTATGAACAAATTTGAAACATAAAAATAACAGTAGCAATTGATTAGCTAGTATATATATATATACACATATATTTATTTATTTATACATATGTATACATATATAGTATACATAATATGTATATATGTATATGTATATACATAAAATAAGAGCTATTTTATATAATCAGTATATGTATACATACAATGTATAAAGTATATTAATATATTAATACTATTAATTAATATTCAATTAATTAATAATTATGTTTGAATGATTAATAATTAATTAACATTAATGTATTGATATGTGTTATATGCATATATGCATATATGTGCATATGTGTATTGTATATACATACATTTTATATATATGTATATATATAACCAGTATATATGTGTATGTGTATATATATGTGTGTGTGTGTGTGTATATGTATATATATGTGTGTGTATATATGTGTATATATATGTATATATATACACATATATACACACACTGATTATATAAAATAACTCTTATAATATAGAGTGTCTTAGACTTTTTCCCCATGGCTGTGATAAAATAGGCTGACAAATTCAACTCAAGAAAGGACAGTACCCCAGATGGAGCTACAGTGGAGGGCATGCCCAGAGTCCTAGCTCCCAGATGATTCTAGATTCCAACATGTCAACAATTAACACCACCACAAGGGGAGAAACAAAAACAAGGAGATTTTGTAAAACTGAAATTGAGCTGTCATCAGTTGAAAAGCAGCTGATACAATCGTAATCTATTGTTGAAGGGATGCCTGGAGCCAACTCAGTATTGTGAGTGATAGGCTGGAAAGAATGCACCGAATACATCAAATCAGTCAAAGAAAATTCCAGATGCTCTGAACCTCAGGAGGAAAACACCCCTGGGCAAAGTGAAAATATTAAAGCACACAAGGAAAAAGACACATTGCCTCCAAAGAAATAACAACAACAACAAAGCCTGAATTTTCAAATAAAGCTATAGAAGCCAGAAATGTTTTAGAAGCCATGGTGCTTTACATGTCAAAAGAGATGCACTCATCACTAAACAGTGATTTTAGAAACAGCTAAAATATACTTCAAGGAAGTATTTTCAAACAAATACAAGTGGAACCAGGCTATTGGTTATCGTTAAATAAAACACTCAAAATATTAGTTTAGACATAAGGAAAGTGACTCCATACAGAAGCACAAAAAGACAGGCTTGGATGGAAATGGCGCATATATGGCTGTATTTGAGTAGGAACCTGTTGGCTAAGCAAGTGATAACACTGTCTTCTCAAACTCAAAACATACGTAAGGGCAAAATACAAAACAATATAGTACAAATGCTAACTTATGTTAAATTAGGGCGAGCAACAGGGTGTATGGTGATTTCTTCCTGACCATTAAAAGATAAAAGAAAAATAATTACAAAACTCATACAATGTAAAAATATTTGATTTATTCAAGCTGTTTTCCTAAAAGAAGATAAAAAGCTACACAATGAGTCAAATAGTAGGTTGACACTAAAATAAAAATGATTGCATCATATATTATACATACATATGTGCACATATAAAATATATGTGTGTGTATGTATAGATGTAGATATAATAAATGTATAAATATTACATGTGTAAGTTATATGTAAGGGTGCATTTAAATAAAAATGAACAGCTTCGTGCGACTTTCAAGAGATAAAAATCTCAAAAAAACATGATATGAAATAAAAAGGTGAGAGAAGATGCTAGTTACTTAAAGAATGAACAAGGAACTCCTAAATACTATCACTTCTCCTAACTGTAGCCCTTGATTCCGAGATAATTAAACACTTCTCTCAACAAGGGCTGTCTATCTTGATTAGTTTCCTGTCCTCCTATTTCCTGTTTTTTTGTCCCTCAAGCTTTTATATTTCTATCTGCAATTTCTCTTGTTGTTCAGCTAATTTCTCAGACTTTTTCAAGGCAAAAAACATAAGATCAAGATCACCACTGATAGCAGGGTGGGGAGCATACCTATCCCTTCACCCTCTGCCTTTGCCTTTAAGGCTCCCAATATGAAGTTTCACATTTTTCAATGTGAGAAAAATCTTTCTATGTTATAATAATTGTCTTTTGGGGTGCCTTACTGTGATTTCTGTCTAGGTGTCTCTAGATGGCCCTTTTCCTTCTGCCTTGCTCGGGGCTAGAGGCTCCCACAGCTGAGTCTCTCTGGGTGTTCAGCCAAACCTGAAGAGCACACGGGACTTCTTTTGGAAATGATCCCAGCTGTCTCTCTCCTCTGTGACATTTCTGTCCCCTGCGATGTGTCTGTCAGATGTCTTCTGTCCTCTGTGGCATTGGATTCTTCTACCAACCATGCTGGTACACCAAATGTAGGCATAGATTCTGGGCAAAAGCTTTTTATTCTTTGCCTAATTAAATAACCAGTCTTTGTCCTGTAGCCCTGGAGTGTTTCTGCCTCCATACAATCTAATCGTAAGCCTAGAGCTAGAAGGCTTCGGCCTCCTTACATTCTAAAATGTTTAAATCTCCGTGCAATCTAATCTATCTCTGAGACTTACTGCTGCCTGAGACACTTGGACCAGCTCCTTCTGAACTATAACTCTTCTGTTTCAACTCAATTCACTCACCATTCTGCCCCAAACTCTCCTCCAAGCCACTGGCTCAAACTTACCTTCTGAGCTGGCTGACTGTTTCTGACTGAACTCTTCTGACTCTGGCTGACTCTGGCTTATTCTCTGACTGCCTCTGACTGAACTGCTCTTCTTAGCTTCAAACTGACTCACTTTTCCCTTCTGATACTGACTTCTGCTGAGCTACCTCTGTGTTTCTATGTCTCTCCCCTAGCCTGCCTGCTTCAGACTGCCTGACTCATACTGCCTCTGTAACTCTTCTCTGAGCTGAAAGTGTCAGGGTGTGTCCTCCCTCTGACTCACTCTGCTAACTCTCCCTCTGATTAGTCACTTTGCCTGTCCTTCATTGGCTCATCCCAGATGTCACTTGTGTGACACTGACTCTGAGCTCTGCTTGTTTCCTATATCTGCTTCAACACTCCATTTCTGTTTTATGGATTAAAGGTAAGGACTACCACCGCCTTCTGAATACTGGAATTAAAGATGTTTGCTACCACTGCTTTCTGAATACTGAAATTAAAGATGTATACCAACATTCCTTCTACATTCCATTCAGACACAGGCCTCTAAATGTATTTCCTTCATAGAGAAGCCTGGAATATAAACCCTTCTTGGTTTTCACACAGGCCTATTCCTCTACACATAACAGATGTACAAACAGTGTAAGATCCCAAAATGACAAAAGGGAAAGGGGGAAGGAGCAATACATAAACACTGTGGAAGATTTTAATGCACTTCTCACAGGCCTGATCCAAGAAGCAACCAAATTCATACGGATGCTAATATTTGAAGAACACTGTACATGAATTTGAGGAAAACTAAAATTGATACAAAACCATGGCCTGAACTTTTCACATAAGCTATGAACAGACATTGTGTCATTATTTAAATCTCCACAGCATATGGATGTACACATATTCTCAAGCACCATTTGAAATTTGCTATACATATTTATCCCCAATGTGTGCAAACTAAAATTCAAAATTATAAATGAATAGAAATTGAAATTTAGAACATATTTAATTTGAATAACAAGCCAATGCTTCAGATATTAGAACAGAGGCAAATCGGCAGTTAGAGGAAATTTAAAACCTAATGTACCTGTTAGTAAAAAAGAAGACTAAAAAAAATGGCATAAGTATTTAATATTCTTAAAACAGTAATTTTAAGATAAATTAAAAGAAAGTAAAAGTAAGAGTAGAAATTTTAAAAGCAGGAAAAAAATACTGAAGAAAAAAAAAATCAACAAAACCCCAAATTAGAGATTTTAAAAATACTAACAAAATTGAGAATAAGAGAACAATTAGTAACAATTTAAAATCAAATAAGTATCTAACCATATTTTGAATAGTTTTCTACAAAATAGGATAGAAAAATAAATTCTTGAAAAAAAATTATTGAAATGATGTAAGAAATATATTATCTGTTTGGTATTGTTTCTGTTAGGTAGAAACTACATTTTACTAAGTCTTGAAATTCTATTAGAAAATGAAATAAAAGACCTTTTGGAAATAAGGCCACAGTGGCCTGGCCAGGTGCTCTTGGCAGAACTCATACAGACTGAATTAGACGGTGTGCCCTTGAACTTGTTGCTCAACCTTGAGTACCTTGCCCCTCTACTGGGCTGCTTAGTCCAACCTTGAAGTAGAGAATTGTTCCTGACCATGCTCCCTCTTGTTGTACCATGTTTGAGCAGTAACCCTGGGAAGATGGCTCTTTCTTGGGCAGAGGCAGGGGTGGAAGCAGAAGGATGGGGGTTAGATCTCGGAGATAGAGAAGATGGGGAAACCAGGAGAAGTGAATGTTGGGGTGAGAGAGTGTTAGAATTTTTTTTAATTCTAATAAAAAATAAATAAAGCTCCAAGTCAGCCATGCAAAATAATAACAATAATAATAATAATAATAAATTAAATTAAATAAGGCCACTGAAATCTTATATTAAATGTTGACAAATATATTTCAAGAGTCTAACATTGTAGGGCATTCTTCCCTGAAAACAAAGATACAAGATTCCTAAGTATATATTGGGATACTAAAGACAAATAGTACCAAACTGTACTCATTCCCAAAATGTAATGGTTTGAAATTCAAATTTCAGTTGATGTGATATTCTCAGACAAGCCCAAAGGGAAGGACTAGTCTAAAAATATCTGATCTTTATTCTTCAAAATGTCAGCGCCTTGAATGAAGACAAAATTTTAGCACACCCTTCTACATGTTCCACATAGAACAGACTTTCAAGAAAATAATAAAACATGCAATCCTGAGTTACTCTTGCTTGGGACAGAAAAACAAATCAATAAAAGGTATTATTCCAGTCATTAGTTCTAATGAAATATAGATTATATACTAAGTGAATGTTAGTTTCTAAATTTATTCACTGCAGTTGGACATAGAGTAACTGGTAAACCGTTCCTACAGTAAGACTTACCTTTGCTGTTTTTAGTACACCTAGCAAAGGAAAAATTACAAATTTACTATGGGTCTAATGAAATTTTTGTGCTTCAGGAATGAAGCCAGCCCCAGTCTATAAACCTGAGAGAGTTCCGGTGACTGACAGCAGAACAGGGGAGAAAAACAGAGAGGGGGAAGTGAAGAACTTAACACTCACTCACTCCAGGCTGCTTTTCCATGAGCCATCAGGTGGAAAGGACTTCCTTGTTACTGAATTGTTCATTTGTTTGTTTGTTTTTAATCTATCTGCTCCATTAAAGCCTCAGCTTGATTATTTGACATTAAACAAGAATGAGTCCATTTTGTGTGTTGTCTGTTGAGGGCTCGTGAAGCTCATTCCAAAACAAGAGCCATTAAGAGTGTTTGCCTATGACTTCCAAGTCTAAGAAAACACATCAATTATATTAAACTATTCACATCTTCCTTCAACTTGCCAATTGGAAAACTGTGAGCCAATCTAACCACATGCAAGGCTGGGACATGTTAAACGTATTCTATACTGCCAAGAAAAGACTGTCCAGGCCTCCCTCACCATGTGGCAGGCCTATGAATGTACCATGCCCAAAGCATTGTGTGAATTCTGAGTGGTTAGCTGGCTCCTGAGCTACTCTACCCACCCAGTCTCTTGCATAACTGGTTTTCCCTGTTGCTTTTCTCTTGCAATTCCCCCAAGACAGAAAAGGCTTTTCTATTCACAGACATTTTCATTCAACCATCTAGTCCTTGTAGAATCATGAAATCACAGTTCTGTGACTCTAATTCTCTTGTGCTTCCTTCGCCTTCCTGCCTCCTGTGACATATACCTCCCTAGTGCCCAGTGTGGCAACAGTACCTGATAATCCCTAAATGTCAGCTAGAGGAGAAACCATAGAAACCAGAGCATTTGTTTATTACAGTCGTGCCTGAGGCAAGTTCAGCTTCAGGATAAATGTGTATTTTTCCCTGACAGTAGAACAAATTGTGTTTTTTTAAAAATATTTTTATCAAAACATATTAAAAGGCTTACTTTACAATAGAGGGTCCAAAAGAACTTCCCTGTGTAAAAGTTGATTAGGATGAAAGAGGAGGGAGATGGGGGGTGAGTCTGCTTAAGTGGACATAGTTAAGAAATTAAATTCACTCCCATTTAAAGGCTGCACAAATTTCTGGTTGATCTGGTGGCCAAACACATGGGCTTATGTCCATCAATATCTCATTTTAATGAAACAGGGGGAAAAAATGCTACAGTCTCAAAGGACAAAGAGATAGGGGAAATCTTAGTTGATGTCCTACAACTTTCAGAGAGTAGAAAGAAGTGGATTATGCTATCTGGTGCCTAATGTACGGGAAGATGCATGTTCATACGTGAGTCCTGAGGGAACAGCAGTTCTCACCTGCAGACTGCTGAGGCAGAGGACTGGGTTACCCGTCTCAAACTGGCAATTACCTTCCCATCGTCCTCCAGCAGCAAATGCCAGTCTCGGAAAATCGGGTTTTACCCAAGGAATGAAGAACACCAGAAATAATTTGAAAATAATCTGTAAAAATAAATGATTACTTGTCTTTCTGGGACTGGGTTACCTCACTCAGGATGATATGTACTCATTTATATGTAGATATTAACTGTTAAGCAAAGGAGGAAAGTCTTAATACCCACAGACCCAGAGAGACTGTGCAACAAAGAAGGTCCCAATGGGAACACAGGGATCTCCTGGGTAAGATGGAAACTGAACAGATGGTGCAGGTGAGCTGGGGGAGGATGGGACGAGGAGAGGGATGGAGGGAGAGAATAGAGAGAGAGATGGCCAGAATCCGGAATATTTAGGGGAGTGATCAGGAGAACTAGAGCAATGGAAACTCACTGGAATCTATGAAAAGACCCTAGCAAGGACCTTTAATAATCGGGGATAGGGAGCCTGAACGGGCCATCTCCTGTGGCCACGCAAGGTTTCCAGTGGTGGCACTGGGACACCATCCCAGTCACAAAACCTCTGACCTGTGGCCTATCAGCCAGGCTGGCTCAACAATGGAAGGGTTCAGAACTGCATGCCAAAGGAGGGAACCTGATACTTAAGGGAAGGGCAGGAACTAAAGACCAGATAGCCTTGAGATGATTCCTATTGGTGTCACGCTCTGCTCATAGATAGGTGCCTAGCCCAGTCTTCATCAGCGAGGTCCCCTCCAGCAGCAGATGGGAGCATATGGAGAGGACCAAAGCCAAACATCCTGCAGAGCTCTGGGAACCCAAGAACCAAGAGAAGGAGGAAGGGGAAGGGGAGGGGGAGGAGGAAGGCTAAGCGTGCTAAGGCCTATGAGTATCCCTGATGCTAAATTAAGTCTGCCTGACAGAGATCCTGATTCTTTAGCTAGGGAAATATTAGTCTATCAGCTATATTGCTCCCTTTCTTTGCTAAGTTTTCATCTTTAATGAGAATGTCTGCATGGCCTACCCAAGCTGAGGGTTGTTGGCTGGGAAAGGAATACAGCCATTTTACCTGAAAAACCTTGCAGGTCTTTTTTCCTTAAGCCCTGGCATACTGCCCCTGACAGGTGTTAATGCTCCAGGAAGAGATAGCCTTTAATATTCGCACACCAAAAGATGAATCCACACCAGAAGAGCTAAATTCAGCCAGCTGGAGCCTCCAGTCATTGGCGGATCATTGTCTCAGGTGTTCTTTTCAAATGCTGTCTGTAATCAACTTAGGTTTTGCAGATTTGCAGGTCGCCAGGAGGAATGGCTCCATCCTGGATCACACCTGCATACCAGGAAAGCCCCTGGTGAAATGACTGGCTCTTAAAGTTCTCAGTGAGCAGCATCTTTCTCTTTCTCTTTCTCTTCCTCTTCCTCTTCCTCTTCCTCTTCCTCTCTCTCTCTCTCTCTCTTTCTCTCTCTCTCTTTCTCTCTCTCCTCTCTCAGTATCACTGTGGATCCATTCTAGCAGTATGCTTCATTTTTTCTCCTACCCATTTCCCCCCTTAATATGTACACTGTTAAATTTTCTTATTGCACAACTCAAGGCAAAAATTATTTGTTAGTCAGGGTTCTCTACAGGAACAGAATTTATAGAATGGATACGTGTGTGTATGTGTGTGTGTGTGTGTGTGTGTGTGTGTTATTAAAGTGGCTTACAGGCTGTGATCCATTGAATCCAACAATGTCCATCTACCAATGGAAGGTCCAAGAATCCAGGAGTTGTTCCACCTACTAGGTTGGATATTTCAGCTGATCTTCAGTATATGCTAGAATCCTGAAGATGTACATTCTAATGCCAGTAAAGAAATGGACTCACTAACGAGCAAGCAGCCAAAGACCAAAAGCTTGCTTCTTATATGTCCTTCATATAGGCTGCCACTATAAAGTGTGGCCCAGACGAAAGGTGGATCTTCCTCCCTCAAAAGATCTGGGTTAAAAGTAGGTCTTCCCACTTTCAACTGATTTAATTAAGAAAAAACATCCCTCACAGGTGTACCCAGCCACTTGAGTTTAGTTAATTCCAGATGTAGTCACACTGACAATCAAGAATAATTATCACAAGTTCACCCCTTGACAACCTGACACAAAATCATGTCTCCTTATGTTATGCTTAATGACCAAATGAAAACAATAACCACATCATAATTACACTTATCATGACATACCTATCCCTCATACGCCTGCAAATGCATTATAAATTTTAGAATAGGTGGCAATGATATGATATCTCAAAACTTAAATATGATAAACACTGATTAACTCTCTTAACTGATGTTACGTTACATGATTTAAAAAACAAGGAAAATAAAACATAAATGTCTGTACAAACACATTGTTAACAAAATATGACAGAAACACTCATGTCAATTAAAATCCTCATTTCTGCAACTGGTCATGTGGTCTCAGCTGATATTTATAACTGCTTTCTTCTACTACCCATTCTGTATTTCCTCCACTCTTGGCAAGTACCTCAGCAAGTCTTTGCTCTTTTCTAGGAGCAGGACCCATACCTTGACTTCTGAAGGGTCTGTGGCCTTTGTCATCCTGCCTGGATTAGGTTGTTGTAGTTTTCATTGACTTTAATCACATGACCAAGAGATGCACTAAAGGATCTCCCACACTCCAGATATAATTTTTCTTACCTCTATTGTGGAGAAACAATCCACTTTCCCCTTGGTAACCTGGATCAACCACTCCTCTGAACATTTATTTCTTTCTTAGCCTGTTGGTTTAAGGGCATCAGAAGTCCAAAGTGTCCAGGGGGACATCTGAGCTTCCAGTTCCATTCAGTGTTTCTTGTCTCTCTTGACAGGAGTGCTCCCTGCTCTGGAACCAAGACTTCTAGGCCAGAATAATTTAAGGGAGCAGGAAGCAAAATTTTTCCAAGTGGGTCATTAGGGATGTAGGGAGTGGAATTATTCCCTTTTCCACCCGGTGATTCCTGAACCTGTGGATCCTGGTTGTGGGAGAAACCGTACCATATATTAGACTATGATATACTGCCTCCAGGAGAACCCTGCTCCAGCTCTCCAGGCTGCTGCTGCCTAATTGGCACTGTAACTGTGTCTTCAAAAGGCCACTCCATCTTTCTATCAGGCCAGCTGCTTTATGATGATGGGGAACATAGTAAGACCAATGGATTCCATGACCCCCACTGTCACACTTTTCTGGCCATAAGTGAGTGCCCTGGTCAGAAGCAATACTCTGTGGAACACTGTGCTGGTGGATGAGACATTCTGTAAGTCTGCAGATGGTGGTTTTGGCAGAAGAATTAGGTTCAGGAAAGACAAATCCGTAACCAGAACATTATCCATTCCAGTAAGGACAAAGCATGGTCCTTTCCATGGAGGAAGTGGTCCAATGCAGTCAACTGCCATCAGGTCACTAGCTGGTCACCCTGGGGAATGGTACCATATTTGGAGCTCAGTATTAGTCTCTACTGTTGGCAGATCTGGCACTCATCAGCAGCCTTATCCAAGTTAGCCTTGGTAAACGGCAGTCCATATTGTCGAGTCCATGCGTAACCCTCCATCTCTGTCACTATGGCCACTCTTTTCATGGGCCCACTGGGCAATGACAGGGAGAGCCGGGGCAAAAGGTTGACTGTCCACAGAACAGGTTGTCATACCTACTTGATTATTGAACTCCTCCTCAGCCGAAGTGACCTTTTGATGAACATTTACATAGGACACAAGTATCTTCATATTATTCACCCACTTAGACAGAACTATCCACATATTTATTCCCCAAATATTTTTCTCACTAATTTTCCAATTGTATTCTTTCCAAGTCCTTGACCATGTAAGCAATCCATTGGCTACAGCCCGTGACTCAGTAAACAGCCGCTTATGGCCATTTCTCCTTCCAAAAAAAATGCAAAACCAAGTGTACTGCCTGAAGTTCTGACCACTGTGAAGATTTTCTTTTGCGAGCATCTTTCAAGACTGTCCCCAAAAAAGGTGTTGGAATGTTGCAGCTGTCTGCTTCTGTGTGGTGCCTGAATAGCATGCGTAACTATTGGTGAAACTGACCCTCATCTTCTTTTCCTCAATTAACTGATCATAGGGCACACCTCATGAGGCTATAGTCGCATGCTTTGGAGCAAATGCATTTTAATGGGAGTAGAAACCATGGGAATTTGGGCAATTTCTTCATTTTCTTGTATGATGACTTCTCAGGCCTGATTATAAATATACCACTTCCATTTCATAATAGATTGCTGCTGTGCACATTCTACTTTATGACTTGGTGGGTCAGATAATACCTAGCTCATGATGGGCAGCTCGGGTTGCATGGTATAGTAACTTAATGGTCCACTGTCAAGCATTCGGTTTCCACTAAGACCCAATAGCATGCCAAGAGCTATCTCTTAAAGGGATAATAACTTTTTTTTCAGATAATGATGGAGTCTTGCTCCAAAATCCCAAAAGGTCCCTTCTGTGATTCATCTACAGGGGCCTACCAAAGGCTCCAAATAGAATCCCTGTCTGCCGTTGACACCTCAAGTATCATCAGGTTTGATTGATCATATGGTCCAAGTTGCAGAGCAGTCTGCAGTGTGAACCTTTTGAAGAGCTTTTTCCTGTTCCAAAGCTAACAGCTTTCTGCGTCATTTGGTATACATCAGAAATATGCTGTCTCCAGAATCTACATAGGCCAACTAAATGTTGTACTTCTTCTTTGGTGGCAGTATTGGCCAGGTGCGATGACACAACTGGATTCCTAAGAACTTCGCTAAGGTAGAAGGCCCTTGATTTTGATTAAATTCATTTCCCAGCCTCTGCTGTGTATATATTACCAACAAGTCCAAAGTGGTTGCTACCTCCTGCTCACTTGATCCAATCAGCATAAGGTCATCAATGTAACGGACCAATGTGATATTTTGTGGAACACACTGATGATCAAGATCCCTTCAAACTGAGTTATGATACAAGTTATAACTGGAGAATTAATATATCTTTTAATATTTATAATTAATATATATTTATATATAATATATATATTTATATATAATATAAATAATATATAAATATATAATATATAATTAATATAATAATTAATAAAACTGTAAAGGTATACTGCTAACCTTACCAATTGAAAGCAAATTGCTTCTGGTGGTCCTTATGGACAGATACTGAGAAAAAGGCATTTTCTAGATCAATAGCTACATACCATGTACCAGGAGATATGTTAATCAGCTCCTCAAGTAAAGATATCAATCTGGTACAGCAGGTGCTACCAGAGGCACTACGTGATTGAGTTTTCAATCAACTGTCATTCTCTACAATCCATCAGCTTCTGCATTGGTCAGATAGGAGAGTTAAAGGAAGACGTGGTGGGAACTACCACCCCTGCTTCTTTCCAGTCCTTGATGGTGGCACTAGTTTTTGCAATTCTTCCAGGGAAAGAGGAATTCACTATCTTCCCTGGCAGAGGTAACTCTAGTAGCCCTCCCTCTAAGAGTCATGGAACCAATGTGAGGATTCTGCCATCTTAAGTATATTTGTCCCAAGTTATTTATCTGGAACTTGGAAAATAGCCACAGGATGTTTGGGGACCCACTGGGTCTACTGTGAATCAGCCTTCAGCCAATATTCCATTAATCACCTGACCTCCATCAGCCCTTTCTTTAACTGGAGGGCCACAATGTTTCTTATGTGTCCAGTAATCAAGCGTCAATTCAGAACCAGTATCCAATAGAACCTGGAAAGTCTGATTGTTTCCTCCCAGTGTTCAGTGACCCTTGTAAAAGGCCTTAGGCCTATCTTGGGAAGGACTGAAGAAAGGATATCAGTAAAAATATTTCATCAAAGTCCTTTCTCAGGGGGATTTGGACTTACCTTTATTCAGGGCCTCCTGGATCTACAAACTGACTCAACTCTGGAAATTGGTTCGCTGGCTAAGATTCCCCTTCGGCACAGTCCAACGTAGCCTTTCTTTCACTTGTTTTCAAATTTTATTGCTTACACAGATCAAACAAAAATGCAGTAGGCTTTTTATCTATTTCATGCCTGAAAACATCATGACTGATTGGCCAGTACTAAAGGTCCATATGAATCATGCCACCATAAAAACCAGGTTGCCTGTGCTGCCAGTATGGACTCTGCTTTGCCTACGCTGCCCACTGTGATAACCACGAACACCACACCTTTGGTGATTAGTGCTGCCCCCTGGCCCCTGCTGCTAAGGGGTCCAATTAAACCCATTGCATTTAATTCATCAAACTGAGCAGAGGTGTCTCCAACCCTAAGGTCTGGCCCAAGGATAAGGTTGACAACAAAGCTCTTCAACAGCAGAGAATACATCTTTGCTGAGGGTGGAAATACTACTTTCTTAGGTGTGATAAACCCTTGAAAATCTAAAGGTTCAAAGTACTCAGCTTCAATAGGGGCCTCCTACACATTTCTTCCTCAAGTTAGAGGATCCCACTTACCAATTAACAAACTGCCCCCTCACCAGTTTGAATCTTACAGGATCAGTGAAGGGCATGTCTTTTGGGCCTTCCCACTGTGGAGGATTAGGATACTCACTCTAGCATTACAGTTTCCCTGAGCCTTAAAATTCCTTCATCAAATCTAAGCCAAGGGGTACGGGGCATCTCCAATTCCTTTTCAATAGGCTATCTTTTGGCAAATACTCAGCCAACAATTCAAACTTTTGACACCTTTGTAAACTGTGCTAACTTCCATATTAAACTTAGGATCTCCACTCTGTGGGCCCATATCAATAAACTCAGCCTGAACATTTTATGTTCCTTCCACCATTATTCCACATCCTTAAACCCCATTCCCACACATATTCCCCAGACTTCTGATAGAGTGAATTAGCAGATGCATTAGGCTCTTTAGTAGTCTAGCACACCTCCTCATGGACTACACATTCTACCTCCCCTCTAGGAGCCTGCTTAGCCTTTACTCTAGTTATAGGCCTAGAGGAAACTGTTGGGGGCACCCTGGCGAATATCAGTATTTTCTTGCCTGGCATTTCCTTCAATGAAAGTCACTTCTGGTTTAGCTGACAATAAAGGATTAGTTTCTCAGTCACAAACTGAAGAGATAATATTTCAGGGGGTGAGAATACATCTTTTCTGAGGGTGGAAAGACTATTTTCTTAGGTGAGATAAACCCTTGAAAATCTGAGGGTTCAAAGTACTCAGCCTCAATAGGGGCCTCCCGCACATTTCTGCTTCAAGTTCCAGGATCCCGCTTACCAATTAACACCTTTACCTTAGCACCGACACACTCCAAGACTGGGACTTGGACTTTTTGTAGTTCAGACAGTCTTACAATGAGAGCTTCAGTTTGATTTTCTGCAACTTGCTCAAGTGGCTCCAGTGGCTGCTGGAGAGAAGATTCTCTCCCAAGGACGCTTAGAAATCTTTAGACATTTATGCACATCTGGAGCGGGTCAGTTTTATCACTGAGATCGTTGTCCTTCATCATATTCTGAGATGCTAGAAGTCGGTTAATTTCATCACATTCTTTTCCTTTGTCAGTGTGTCCATAGATGCAAAGAGGAACCAACCAGCATCATCATTTTGCTAATTTTTCCACAAAGTATCAAAAGTTTTGTAAACAGAGTCAAAAAAAATCTGTTGCCTCTCACAATCGATGGATCAGGATAATCAAATGCATTGGTCTCCTTAAGTTTGTGAAATAACTTACACCATGGCCTTTCAGTACTCTCTGAGCTACTAGTAAAGTATTCAGTAACTAGAGAGACTTTAGTAACTGTAGGTGTCAACAAATTGAAAAGCCTATTCTAGATACTAAAGAAAAGAATTCAGCTTTATACTTCTGTTGTTCTAGAACCGTTTCTAGTACCAAAATATGTATCTGCCAGTGTTCTCTAAAAGAATAGAACTTATAAGATATGTTTATTTATTTATCTAATCCTATATATTATAGGATATATTAGAATAGCTTACAGGCTGTGGTCCAGCTAGTTCAACAATAGTTGTCTACCAATGGAAGGTCCAAAAATCCAAGAATTTTTCAGTCCACAAGGCTGATCTTCAGCATATGCCAGAATCCTGAAGATGTAGACTCGAATGCCTACGAAGGAATGAACTTCCCATCGAGAGTGAGAGCAAGCAGGCAAAGACCAAAACCTTGCTTTTCCTATGCCCTTCATGTAGGCTGCCACCAGAAGGTGTGGCCCAGATTAAAAGTAGATCATCTACCTCAAAAGATCTAGAATAAGTGGTTCTTCCCTCTTCAGATGAATGAATTAAGAAAAAGATCTTTCACAGGTGTACCCAGATGCTTGGGTTTTAAGGAAATTCTAGAGATAGTCAAATTGATAACCAAAAATAACTATCATAATTATAACAGCATATTTTGGGGTTTTCGTAAAAGCTCTCCAAAAGACACAGAAGCAAGACAAATGCAAGTGTTTCATATCAAGTTCTAAGAAATGCTGAGAAAGACAACAACAACAAAAAAGCATAGCTCTTACTTAAAGGTGATGAGTACTAGGGAGAAAAAGGGAAATGGTGGAACAGTACGAAACAGTGGCTGTAGTTGGTTTGTCCTTTAAGACTCAAGTTTCTCTTTATTTTTTACTTACATATGTAGATTGTTTTAATGCCCTGGTGCCCATGGGAGGTCCTGGTGTCTGCAGGATGCCCTGGCACCTGGGTGCCTGCAGGAAGTCTGAGTGCCTGTGATATCCTGGTGCCTCTGGAATATCCAGGAGCTTGTGAGATGTCTGGGTGCCTGTGGGTTGACCTCATGACTGTGTAGTGCCCAGGAGTCTGTGGGGCTCCCTGGAGCCTGGGGGAAGTCCTGGTACCTGTGGGATATCTGGATACCTGTGGAAAGCCCTGGTACCTGCAGGGGCCCTGGTGACTGAAAGATGTAGCGGTGCCTTCTGGGAACTCCAGGTCCCTGTGGGAGGCCTTGGTGCCTGAGGGAGGCCCATGTGACTGCTGGATGACCAGGTGCCTGTGTTATATCCAAGTGCTTGTGTGATGTCCATGTGCCTGCAAGACGTCTGGGTGCTTTTGTGTCAGCAGGGTGCCTGTGAGATATCTGGGTGTCTGTGGGTTAGCCCAGTGCCTGTGTGATACCTGGAATCCTTGATCCTGGGGCATATCCCTGTGCCTGAGGGATCCTGGAAGATGACCTGGTACACACAAGAGGCTCTGGTGACTACAGGTTGTCTGAGTGCCTGTGGGTACTACAGGTGCCCAAGGGAGGCCCTGGCTCCTGTGTGATGTCAGGGGGCCTGCAGAATGACTCATTGCTTGCAAGATACCAGAGAGCCTGCTCAGTGTCCGGGTTTGGACGGTGAGTCCCAACTTCAGGTCAGACTCCATCATGCCTCATCTTGGGCTAGTATGGGCTAGATCAAAGTTCACAGTCAGGCAGCCTTCTGCCTCCAAAGACCATAGTGAAGCCTGCCATCCATGCTCCTGCCACACAGGCATGACTTCATTTTCTTTCTTTCTTTTTCTCTCTTTCTTCCTTTTTTCCTTCCTTCCTTCCTTTATTCCTTTTTTTCTCTCTTTCTTTTTGTGGGTTCTTTTTTGTTTGTTTGATTTCTTTTTTCTTTCTCTTTTGAGGGCACAGGGTGGGAGGGTGGAACAGGGAGAAATGGGAAGAGGGTGTTATGGAGATACATTGTGTGAAACTCAAATTACTAATAAAAGTATATATTAAAAATAATAAAATAAAGAAAATATTTTAATAAATGTTAAAATCAATCTACTGAGAATGCATGTTAGACTTACTCATTTTTATCTGTTACATAAAAGCCTTAGTACTGATTGTACACAACATGTTTTAACTCTATTGAAGGAAAATAGCATACTAGGTTGGTCTGCAGCGTACAGAGAACACCTACAGACAATAAGGGACAAAAGGAAACAAACTTGCCAGAACACAAGGGCTTCTAATTCCTCTCCTACCACTTATCTGTTGTATTTCCTTGCTAGTTGCATAAGTGTCTTGGCTCTTAAAGTCTCCTTTATTAATAATATACTCCTGCATAAAAATAAGGACAGTCATGCCCAAACTTTCAACATCTTTTCCTGCTTAAAAAAATATAATTCTAGATTAGGGGATCTTTCTCAACAACAAACCACAAACAAAAAGTCTCAAGATCAAAAATAAACATTTATAAGGTAGTCAGTCATATACATTTGTGCATTGTGTTGCTTACAGAAGACTCAAGAAAACTCAACCATATTTTTCTACTTAAACATTTTTGCTCTTAGTATCTCAGCTGGAACATTTGTTGTCTGTGTTTCCTGGCCTACCCTAATTCCATTCTTCACACTGTCTGTAGAGTCCTATTATTTCATGACATGAGTCAAAATTCATCATGCACTTTTCATATGATCTTTTTTTCATGCATTCAGTTTTATCTCATTTGCTGTAAGAATGCCCCTCAGAATAGTATTGATTTTACTCACAATCTATTCAAAGTTTAAAATGAACAAAGACTGTTAACATACTTTAATTTGAGGCAATGAGCTGGCTCTGCTCAGGCAAAAGTATTCCCTGCAGAAGCTTGACTGCATTGATAGAACTCCTGCAAAGGGGAAAAGAACTGACCCCACAGATCTGTCCTCCAAACTCCGCATGCACACCATGCTGTACACTAATAACAAATGAGTTCGAGTTTTTTTTATATATATATCTCAAATTTGAACATGAGTTGAGAAATAATTACATATATTTTCAACTTTTGGGTCAAATATTGACTGATAAATATGCAAAAACTTTTAATCGGGTCACGAAAAGAATAAACAGAATAAAATGACCAGATGCATTCTTGGAAGCAGCGGACAAACAAGTCAACACTATCATATGTCAACATAAGTTGAAGTTCTTATGATTGTAAAATTGTTTTGTGTTATTATTTACTAAAAGGATGTGCATGTATTTATCAAAATTGAGTTGTTTTTTTTTCTAAGTCCTCAAATATTTTAAAAATCACTCCTTGTCTTCTTTGTTTGTTTCTTCTCTGGATGCATTCTGTTAATTTGTGGAGAGATGTCTGGAAATGTGTATCTTTGGCTGCCAGACTAAGCCCTCTGAGGACACACAGACAGAGAAGTTATCAGACTTCCATCCATTTGGTTGAGCCACCTCCTTACTGAAGAACTTGAACAAGATTGATATTTACTAATGTCTCAGGATGGGTATGTCCTGTCTCTCCTTGCCTTTCTGTGAAGGCAAGTGCTAAAGCTTGGATCTGTGTGAGTGTCGAACATTTCTTTCTTTGCCTCTCGGCCACAAGTCTAGTCATGATTCCAGTGATGTCTGTCCTAGACTTAACCCTTTCCTCTTTCCAGTTTCAGGAACCTTCTTCTGCCCAGGAAATCACAGTACTTGTTATCACAAGCCTTGTTTAATAGCTTTCCACAATCTCACAAGTTCAGAATAAAAATTTTCTTTCAAAGCACTTGTCAGAGTGAATTTGAGTACTCAATATTTCTTCGTTCCTTTTATCACCTCATTTATTACTTCGAACCCAAACAATAAACTGTTCAGTAAGTATCTGCCAAGCACCTCAACAGCCACACATGAACATGGAGTGGTTTCCCTTTCTTAGTCTGTTCTCCTCTATTCTGTAGACTGATCCTGGATGCTTTTGCATCAAGGATGTTGTGTTGATTTTGAAAAATGGTGTCTAGTTTCCAAAAGTCATAATGTGTGGGGAGCTGAGTTTCCACAGTACAGCTGAGATTTGCTCTTGCTATCTTCTCAGAATTGTTTTTTGCTGAAGTTCACAGAATCATTTTTCTGAGTATGTAACCTTGGATCATGGTGCAAGCTGTGTTCCCATCCCAGGATACTGGGCATGAGAAAGACTATGTTATGTCTAAAGTTCCTGAAGTTTGATATTTTGAAGGACTTGTGTACTTTGCTTGTGTACTTTGCTTTGACCTTTGCATACTTTGAATGTAGAATTTAATGGGTGTAAGCCTGTAATTTCTCAATACAAAGGAGCTCCGAACACTTGTTCAGGCCCAGTGTGGTTTGAGACTACCCATTGAGCCGTGTTTTCATCAATCCTCACTTGTCCCCCTCAAGAGAACTGTGTTGCCTTGACCAGCTGGCCTCAACAATAGTGAAATACTTTTATAAATAAGTACTAATTTATGAATCTCTATAATTGCTAGTGAATGTCTGTAGCTCATAATGGAAGACCTTGAACACCACTGGCATAATTGTGCATCTGAAACCAGATGAAATTTGTGGCATGGTTTAACTGGACAGCATCCATTTCAAACAAGCTGTTCTGGTTATGAAAGTGCTTGAATATTTCTTTTGAAATGATTTTCAGTTACTTGAAAAACATGAAATATCTTCGGTAAGGGCTTATTGTCCGCAAAGTACACCAAATATATTTTAAATTATCATAAGCATAAAATAGTAGCATAAGCATAAAATGGCATTGCTACCAGACCTCATCAGGGATAGAACTTATATTCACTGGGACCACATGGTCTCGTATCTACACATCCACTTCACTCTTCTTTCTCTCTGGAGAAAGGTTTTCTCTGCTTCTTGCATGTGGCTAAAGCTACCTTGATACCAAGTTCCACTTGAGTCTCTGACTTTCACTTATAAAAAAGATATAACTCAGCTGTTGCAGAAGTTTATTTTTAGTTTATATAAAATAATTGTTTTATGCACTGTTGGGTGAGGGACTGTCTAGGACGTTTTGTAATTTTTGCAGGTGTGGGATTTCTGTGGGGGCTGTTTAATTGCTAATGATCTGCATGTGCTATCAGTAGAATTCCTGAGGAGTTCTGAAAGAGTAAAACACCAGACTCAGATGCTCAGGGTTCCACTGTCGAGTATGTCATTGGCCGTGATGGTGGTTCCCTCTGCTGAGATCTGGCAGGGCTTGTACCTATGAAAATGCCTCTTTGTGTCCTTGCTGAACACTCAGCACTGACTACTACACTCAGTCTGGTCTATTTGCCTTATCCAAGGGGCAGACTGTTGAGACCTTAAGCCAGTTTAAACATGTCCTAGGTTTAGATTTTCTGATAAAACTGGACAGATTTTATGTAAGAAATCATAAAGCTATGAGTAAAATATAGGATGATAAGTTTGTGTTTTTAGAAGACACAATCATTAAGTAAATATTAAAGAAATGCTTCTAAAAGTTATAATTTTCTTCTGTTGTTTTTTCTCTCCTTACTCTAACAGAATGAAAACTCTATGAAGGCAGGAGTTTTCACTGCAGAATCTTATTTACTATTCAAAGGACTGAAATGGGTCCAGAAGTAAATTTTCACAAGATGAGTTAATAAAGCCATTTAGAAAATTATAATTTTGGTAAATATAGTTCTCGAAAGGGCAAGAGAAAATGTAACTGCATACACAGGAAATACATTAAGTTCTGTGATAAAAGATTTTTTCATGATTTTCAATATTTCTGGCTTCTGTTTACTTTACTATCCAGTATCATTTGTAAATTAAGTGTTTGAGAGAACCAAGCAAAATTATTCATCTTTGAAAATTTAGCCCCAGAGTGTATCTGGGACATAATAGATGAGTGCCAATGGATCAAGTGTTGGATGGCATATGTTCTACAGTGGTGTTTCAAGGATATGTCTTGATAGTCATATTCAAGATATCTGAGACACTGGAGATCAAAAATTAAACCTGAAAGTTGACCCAAGAGTTTACAAAAACCTTTCTACCTCAATCACCGTTTTCATTTTCTCTTCCCACAAGTTCCGAGTTTTTAGGAAAACTCAGTTTTGGGGTTTTTTGTTTGTTTGTTTGTTTGTTTGTTTTGGTTTTTTTTTTAGAAAAACATGAGTTTTTCTAAAATCCTAGAGAGAATTATTATACAGTTATACCAGATTAATTTGTTTTTATGCCAGTCTAGATTTCTACAGTCCAGCTTTCTATCAGTGTATGAGTTTCTTTCCCTTGCTGTGATAAGACACTATGACCAAGACTGACTTAGTCCACAAGGGTGGGGTAGGGATGGTAGCAGATGGCAGAGCAGGAAGCTGAGAGAATGCATCTTCAACCACACACAGACAGCAGAGTGCACTGTAAATAGAGGGATTCTATAAACTCTCAAAGCCTTCCCCCAGTGATGCACTTCCTTCAGCAAGATTCTTTGTTCTGAAAGTTCTATAGCCTCTCCAAAAAATGGACCCAACCAAGTATTCAAATACATGTGTCTATGGGAGACATCCTCATTCAAAGAACCACTGTCTATATGAAACCAAATATAAAGCAACAAACTGTGGAAACTCTGTCTCTCTCCACTGGACTTCTCACGTGCTGCATATCCACGTGCCAACTGACCATTATTGCAGGCTAATACCATAGGTTCAGATTAGAGAAGATGCTGGTCACTCTGCTTCCTGTTCTCAGTGAGTGTACTTTGTCGGTCAGTATGGGAGTGGATACAGCGGAGTGACAAACTGAACTACTTTGCTTTGGAAGCATAGATCAAAATTGTTACACAGAGAGGGAACACAAGTGGCTCCAGCTACCGTGCTCTTTTTTTCCTTTTCTGTTACTTTTAAAAATCACTAGAAATCGAGTTTAAATTAATTGCATTTAGCGTCATCCCCTGCTGCTCACACGCTCTGCTCTAGATTATAGATATCATCAGCCTCCGTGCCATTTCTTACAATGCATCCACTCACTTTAAGTTGCCAACCAGAGCACCCTCTTCTTAATGCTCCGTGTTTCTCGGACATGGCATCATGTCTGCATTTCTTTGAACACTTGGGAAACTCCTCTTACCCCTCCTGTGTTTCTTTCCCTCAACTACCTGCAATGTTTTTCTTCGCCCCACTTCCCTCCCTCCTTCCTCTTCTCTTTTTATTTCTCCCTGGCATTTCACCTGCTTCTTAGATTTATGAATCATGTTTTTCTCTCTTGCTTCCTAATCAGTCTCAGTATTCCAGCACCCATTAATAACATAAAAGATAACAACATATCAGAGCAATTGCTTCTGCTTTACCCTGCCCCTCCTTTTAGATGATAAATGTAGTTATTCTTTTGGCATCTATGCATTTTCCCTATCTTTTCTTGTTTACCTCCTTGTCTATAACTATGTCTCCACTTCTACCTCCGGTGGACTGACTCCTTGGAGCTCACATTAATAGCTCAACTAGTCTCTGGGTCTTAAGACTCTTCCTTTAATTCCTAAAATATTCTAGACTGCTCGTTGTATAGTTTATCTCTAAATAGTACTGCCCTATGCAAAATCTTAGTGTACACATCTTTTAAGGAAGCTACACAATAGCAAGAGAGTTAGAATCAGTGTTGGACCTTGAGCACTTCGGTCTTATATCGTGGTAGTAAGTTCTCACCTAGAGCCTATGACCTATCTAGCAATAGGTTCTTGGCCCTTTTGCCATCTCATGAAATGAGCCTTAGCCCAACCAGAAAATGGTTACTCACATAGCATTCATGTCCTGGTTGCACCAGTATACATATTTATCAGGCTAGTCTATTTCTTACTAACGGACCATTTCAAATGCATTTCTTTCTTACACACTTCCAGTATTTCACATTCACCCCTACTGTTTATATAAAATACCACATGTTTTTTTCATTCTTTAAACTTGTATGTCTTTCCAGGGCATTTCTTACGGAACATGCTTAATATTGCTACTTATTATGACTACTGGAAGCTTTACTAGTTACCACTCTCTTCCACTCCATTGACTAGAGCCTAAGCCCTGAAAGACCAGGTCTGACTGGTGATCTTCTTTGTATTTGACTAACAAATAAATTCAATAAATGTTGATTAAATTGAACATAAATTATGAGAAAATTGTTCAGTTTTATATTATATGCGTGCTTACGTGTCCTAAACCAGATGCCACTAAGTAAACTTTTCCTAAATCTGGCATATGATGCAACAATACTTCTTATAGCAAAGTAGTACAAGAATTATTTTTGTGTGTATGGTTGCTGGAATTTGAACAACGAATAATAATAATAATATTGGAATTAGTCAACACTTTGGCAATTCTTTAGAATGAAAAGAAAACCGTATCATATAGGTTCTTTCTGTTTTAATTAACCTCCCATTCCTGCAACAAATATCTGAAGCAAGTAAGAACAATAGAAAGCTTATCTTGACTCTTCTCATGACTGATTGTTCCTATAGCCTTGTGCACCTGGTGAGGGAGTTCATTCCAGCAGGAGCATGTGTAGTGGAATAGAAGGTCTGATGTTACAATGGCCAGGAGTGAGGGAGAGAGAGAGGGGTGGGGAATGTAGGTGTGTATGAGAGGGGGGTGAATTTTCTTCCATATGGCCATATCTTTCCCAATATGCCAGCCTAGAACCAAACATCTAACACACAGGCTGTTTGGAAATGTTATTCCACCTAAATGGTACCAAGTTTCTACTCTAGATTCTCTGGTCCCAAATAATGCTTTTGAAGCCCTGTTGTTGCAGAAACAGCTCAGCTGTGAGCTTCCTAATAAGCTTGTTTCTCAATAGCACATATCCAAATATACCTTACACAGTACCTATATTCATTGTACACCAAGAAGCAGATCTAAGGACACCACCATGCAAACATTTGATTCCTATTCCCACAACAGTCACTCACTCCACAAGACAAGTAGGACCGTGACTACTTTCCAAAGATTTCTCTGCAGGACCAAGAGCTATTGCAGCAATCTTGAATGTGGAAATCACTGAAAACTTCAAGACCTTGTATAAATTGCTATGCCCAGTGTTTCAGGGTTTCTGCTTGTTGGAGTAATTATTTCCAAAGTCAGAATTTCAACACAATGTTGATTCTGACAACAGTCTGGGTCACTGTAGGGCTGTAGGATTGCATTACCTCATATTAGCCCGCACTATAAAAAAGGTGGATCATCACATATGCCCCGACTCACTGTACACTTTTGTTTCCGCAGTCATTCGCAGCTCAGGTTCCTGAACACCACAAGATCTATCGACAGGTAAGTAACCTACTGACTTCTATTTCAATCTTAATGCTTTAAAATTGTATATCATGCTTCCAAGAAACTCCCCATGTCAAAAGTGAAAGGATATCCCTCAGACTATCACCACTTCTTGCTCTTTCTTTTGAACTAAGAAATAACTACTTTGCTTAAACCTCAAAAGAACCAAAGTTCATATACTTTGAAGAAATTCCTTTTAGAGGACATTTGAGATTGAGTCGCTCTATGAGTTAAGCCAGTGTGAAAAGAAGAGCAAACACACACTTCAGCCAAGGTCAGCTGTGTGTCTGGACTCTCAGCCTACAATTAGCTGTGGTAAGTGTCTGTTTTTGAGCCTCTGGGGCATACACAGGAAAAAAAATACAAGAAATAGAGGTTTAAGAAATCTTCAAGCAAATGAAAAAGGAAGAATGCACAGTACAGCACCCGCTGAGATCTGTCAGGTCAGAGGTACTGAACTGTCCTGCAGATACGTTGTTCGTGTGAATAAAGTGTACCCAAAGGTGATGGGGTAGGATGAACTTCCTTCTTAATCAGAATTCTCTAATGCTCACAAGACCATATTCAATGGCTCAGCAAGATTGTTGACTTTTAGAGAGGTCAAAAGGGAATAGCAATTACCAGAAAACTGCTTAACAGCTGCTCTTCTCCCATGACCCCAGAGTGAACTATGTATTCTCTCTCTCTCTCTCTCTCTCTCTCTCTCTCTCTCTCTCTCTTTCTCTCTCTCCCTCCCTCCCTCCCTCCCTCTCCCTCTCCCTACCACACATTTACTAATTTGATGTTTCCATAAAAAATATGTGCCAGTGAGTCAAATATCTGCATTAACAATTAGCTACCCTTAAAGTATTTAGAGAAATTCAGAATCAAAAAACAAGGAACTATATGATATTATATGTCGAGCTATGCTAACAATGATTTAAAGAAATATTTCTCTTTTTTAACTGAGAATTGTTCTGTTGACATAAAAACACCTTTATTTCTAATTTATTTGTTCTAGTGTTTGAGGATCACAACCTGGCCTTGCACATACGTGCCAGGCAAGTAGCCAAATGCTGTGCCACTGATTGACACCCCCACACCCAGTAATTTTCCCTCAAAACAAAGATGTTATAAAAGGAGAAGTTGCCAACCAGTTCTGTTACTAGCATCTCATCAAGTAAATTTTGGTTCCACTCTTTTCTTTACATTGTTGTCCAAATTATCCTCAGAAGAATCATAACTAAATAACTGATCAGAATATTGATAATTGGGATGAAAATCCACCTGTGAGTTTGAACTTCCATAAATCAAGGCAGATAGTATTTTCTGAGAGCTGAGATCTGATGTCTTGCAGTTCCACTTATCCCAATCATTTGAGTGCTAATTACAAGAAGATTTAAGAATTTGTTTCCTTTCTACTATATGTAGGAAGATTCTAGAAAGCGTATGTCTCTGCCAAGACTAACTATTTAAGACTTGCAGCATTTACTCTGATAACCACCCAGATTCTCTCTGGTCCCTCTCATCCCTGTGTTTCTGTGATGCTGAAAAAAAAAAAGAACAGAAAATATGATTTGCTTACCAGGGAACAATGATCAGGCAAATATAGTGGTCTGTAAAGGAAACTCATTTTTGTGATTGAAATAGGTTAGGACTAATTTACGAGTTGGATTAAAAGAGACTGAGGAAAAAGCATAAGTGGGATCTTCCACATTTGTCCACCCTCTGCAGACAGTAACAATGGCTTCTATTTCTTTGCATCATGATCACTGCCCAGCAATTTCAGATACCTGAATGCAGGTAGATAATCATTTACATTGAAGAATGTATTCAACATGTGTCAATGGATCCGCTTGCTTTTATTCCAGCACTTTCCTCTGATCAGCAGATGATGTAAAAGAGATTAGTGAGTTCTTAAAAGGAAAGTCCTCATTTCTAAGTGCACTGGCTAAACAATTTTTATATCCACCATCTTCTATTAGCTTAAAATAAGATTTATTTTAAAACTGGTCCCATTGTATTATTGCTGGCATATTCTTTTATCACAACTAAGAAATATAAGCTCATTACATTAAAATATAATCAGAAAGTAACCCTCTCAGACAGTTAAAAGAACTATAATTCATTGGGATAATGAGTCAATATTAAAAATTCTATATTTGAAAATGACTTGCCAGGCAGTGGTAGCACAAGCCTTTAATCTCAGCACTCAGGAGACAGAGGCAGGTGGATTTCTGTGAGTTTGAGGCCAGCCAGCCTGGTTTACGGAGAGTTCCAGAACACCCAGAGTTACAACAGAAAAACCCTGTCTCAAAACAAAAACAAAAGGAAGGAAGGAAGGAAGGAAGGAAGGAAGGAAGGAAGGAAGGAAGGAAGGAAGGAAGGAAGGAAGGAAGGAAGGAAGGAAGGAAAGAAGAAAATGACTTGACAGAGCAATTCTTCTGCTAGGAACCTACTTGCTATCTCCATGGATATGCATCTGAAGCATACTAATCAAAGTTACTGAAATTGCTTGTACTGAGTTTCCACAATGACTGTAATGGTCCAATGCAATTAGTGCACCAATATAGTATAAAACTATACATATAACAACAAGAGCAACAAAAATAAGCAGCCAGCCTGGTGGCCCAAGCCTGTAATTCTAGCTATAAAAAGTCTGAGGCAAGAAGATCTTAAGTTCGAGGCCAGTCTGAGCTACAGAGTTAAGTGGGTTCAAGGCTAGAATGGGTAACTCAGTAAAACCTTGTCTCTAAAGAGTACATTAAAGGAGGTCTAGAGACATAAGAATGTGGTAGAATGTTTGTTTAGCAAGCATAGAGCCCTAGGTTCAATACATAATACCAGAAAACAAAACTTAATGATAGGAATATTTCCCTATTCGTAGGAAAAATCTTCAAAGTGTAGTAGCTAAGCAGCATCATGTGACTTCTTCCAGTGTACATATTTAGTGTGAGTGCATGCACACATATATGTAAGCTGATATTTGGCTTATTCTCTCTACTGAACACTGATAAAACAGAGGGAGTTGGGCACTGGTGCTGGTGCTGGTGCTGATGCTGGTGGTATTGGTGGTATTTGCCTCTAATTGGAATCAGGATAGAAAAAAGTCTGTCTGCATTTTGTTCTTTTCTACGGTATGAGTAATTTGAGAAGTATTGGCTTCAGCTCTCCATTGAGGGTCTAGTGTAATTCTGTGCTGCATCCATAAGCCTGGACTGTTTTTTTTTTCCCAAGAAAGGGTTTCTCTGTTGTAACTCTGGCTATCCTAGAACTTACTCTGTAGACCAGGCTGGCCTCAAACTCACAAATATCCACCTGCTTCTGCCTCCAGAGTGCTTGGATTAAAGGCTTACACCATCACCACTCAGGTGAGCCTGGGGTTTTTAGAATTTCTGCTTCAATCTCATTACTTACTATGGAGCTACTTAAATTATTTATTTGATCTTGATTTAACTTTGATAGGTAATATGCATCTAAAATTTTATGTTTCTCTTAGATTTTCTAGTCTCATGGAATATAACTTTTTTAAATTATGCTTCATGATTTTCTGGATTTCTTTGTAGTTATTGTAATGTCTCTTTTTCATGTCTAATTTTTTTAATTTGCATCTTCTCTCTTTTGTTTATTTAATTTGGTTAAGAGTTCATCAGTCCTACTTATTCTTTCAAGAATTAATTTTAGGTTTGGTTTGGTTTTTTCCAATGCTTTGAGTTGCAACATGAGGTTTTTGTATTTGAGATCTCTCTGAATTTTTTTTTTGTAATTTAGGTACTTAGAACCATAGACTTTCCTGTTAGGACTGTTTGTATTATAGCAAAAGAAGTTAAAGGAATAAGGGGACATTTATTAAACAAATCCCTTAAAATCTATTTTAAATTTGCTTAACAAGTAATGTACGTATTAGAACAGACTCTATAAAAGAAAAATATACTGACAGTAAAAGGGGCAGAAAACACTAAATGAGAATTGCAAATTCAAATATGATGGTCAGGAATCATATTTTATTTGTAAAATGTAAGTGCTTTATACCTTATTTCTAAATAGTTTGCATACAGATATCTTTATTTAATATCAGAACATATTTTCAGACTTCACATGCTGTTATTTGGAGAAGCCCTAATTTTGGAATATATGAGTGACTAATAGTTACTAAGTCTGCAACAATCTTCAAATTATTAAGAATGTTTGCACACTCAGGAATCTCATGAAAACCCAAAGCCAGAGCCATAATGTGTATGCGAATGATGTGTAAGATAGAAAATAATGTGTTGACTTAACATTATGAGAAAAAAGAACCAAAGATGCCATTGAGTTTACTGTGTGTCGCCCTTCTACTTCTGGGCATGAGGCTTATCCTTAAGACTGGTTGTATCCCTAGTGAGATTCCCTTGGAGAAAACTAATTTTTTATTTGCAAGTGGCAATCAATTGATTGCAGCTTCTGGGTTACCAATGTGTGGGAAGGGTGTCCACTTCTCCTTTCAGCTCTAGGACTCCATCTGGTACAAATCCATGCAAGCCCCGTGCATGCTGCCGCAGTCCCTGTGAGTTCTTATGAACACCAGCCTTGCTGTGTCTAGAAAACCTTGATTCCTTGGTGTCCTCCATCTACTCCCTCTCTTACACTCTTTACACCTCCTCCTCCAGACTTCCCAAGGGAAGGGATTTGATAAAGACATCCTGTTCAAAGCTGAGTGCCCCAAAGTCTCTCATTCTCTGTATATTGTCTGGCTGTGGATCTCTGTATTTGTTCCCATCTGCAGGAGGAAGCTTTTCTGACAATGCTTAAGTAAGGCTCTCATTTATGAGTATAGCAGAATGTCAGTAGGAATCATTTTATTACTATGTTTAGCAGATCAGTAGTATTTGGTAGTGTTTCTCCCCCTCTACATAGCTGTCTTATTTAGTCTCAGGTTCTTCCCACCCAACCTGAATTTGGGTATACATTTCATTTCATGAACTGGTCCTTAATATCAATCAGATAATGGTTGGTTATTCCTACAGGATGTGTACCACTGTCACCCCAAACTATCTTGCTGGCTGCTCAGTCTTCCAGATCAAAGGGTTTATAGCTGGATTGGTGTTTACCCTTCTCCTTTGGTACCATACAGAGTACCTTCTAGTACCACAAATACTAGTCAATTGGGCTATGGATCTATTTGGGTTAAGGATTGACATCAACTCAACTTCTCCATATTCTGCTGAAGTCTTCATGCTGAAGACTCCATATTATCTTCAGCAATAAGGCCTGTCAGGTTGTGGAAAGCCACCAATAACTATGACAACAGACTGGGTTGTTTGGGGGTTCCCATGGGACACCTTTGGCCAACAACTCAATTAGATGTAACGCATTCCCAGTGCGGGGAGCCTCATTCGGTGATGAGTGGTGTCAATCTGGGGCTCTGTCTTCTCCATTATGTGGCAAAATCATTTAGATCACCTTCGTATATGTATGTATTTTAGGAAGTTTCCACCACATTAGGTTTCCATATATCCCCTCAGATGGTCCTTAGTTTTAGCCATTTCTCCCCATATTCCCTCCTCTGCCCCCTCTCCCCTCCCTCTTCATGTTTGATCCTTCCATTCCTGCCCCCCTCTTCATCCATCCATAACTATTCTATTTCCTGAAATGGAGGTTTTTAGGATCCACACAAGTTCTAACTTTCTATGACCATGGACAGAGGAGAGGAGTAGTGAACTCCCTTGAGAGATCCCCGAAGAATGGCCTAGACTGTTCCCCAGTCCCCAGAAAGTACGAAAACATGAATGTACCCAACAGTACCACAGCATGAGTGGTTATTTTGAAAAATTCATTATAAAAAATTCAACATCCTGATGAATTAAATGTCTTGCTAATGTATTACATAATATGTCTTGTGTATCACTAGTTACTATACTACATTGGAGCTTGTGAACATGTTAATCTCCATCCTAAAATCTTTAAAAATTCACACTTATATGAATTCTCATACAAATTTATGTATTAACTTGCCTCAAGAAAGGTAAAGGAATGGAAGAGTTTTCTATAACCATATGCATCTGGAACTCTGCATTACTTCTAAAGTTTTATCTCCCGAAAGTACTAGGAGTCTGTCATGTTGTTCCATTTCAGGGCCTAGGGACTGTCAAAGCATGGCCAGACACCTCATCTTGTGTTTCCTTCTGCTGATCACACTGATCGACAAGAGCGAAACCTGTTTTTGTGACCACTACCCATGGTCTCTCTGGTCCAGCTGTTCTAAATCCTGCAATTCTGGAACCCAGAACAGAAATAGGTGAGTATGAGATGTTCTGTGGGATCTCAAGGATGGAGTGAGTAATATCAGTTAGATCACGCTCTACAGTAAGGGATCACTATGTCTCAAACGAGAACTTAGGTCTTTAGACAGAATTTGTGTTCTGTTCCACATGAAGTCTACTTTTGTTCTTTATGGAAAATTAAAGGGTTTCAAAGAAACTTGATTAAGAATCTGTGCAGGATTTTCAGCATTTTTTTTTCAATTGGCAAGTAACTCTGCTTGCCTACAGTTAGTGAGTTAATTATAGAGAATTTTATACTCATTAAACAGACCCGAACAGAACCTCAACTGAGCAGCAATGCTAGCTACGTGCTTGGTTGTTGACATAGTTGAGACGGAAGGAAGCTGTGCTTACTTGCTAGTATTTAATAATTCAGTCTTTTCACAAGTCAGACACCTCGCCTACACAACTCGTTTGCATCTGTTAGATTTTTCTGTTTCATGGACGTGTTCACGTGACTTAAGGGAGAAGAGAAAATTTCATGTTTTTTTGACTATTATAGCTCTTTTAGAGAATTATTTTAGAAAAGTATTTTTCTGGATCTCATTAAACATACCAATTGACTTCCAATAAACCTTTCATGAAGTATGAGAAAAGAGAATCCACTGTTCAAGACTCCTTCTGTAGTTCTCAACTGCCTACCAAAGACAGCACAGAGAGTCCATCTCTCTCAGTCAGGCACTGTTAAGCCCCTCCACGGATGCTCAAGCTCTCTTTCCACCTCTGATTTTGCCACTCCTGTGTATGTCCTTCTTTTCTACTTAGGGAATTCACATGAATTTTGTAAATTCCTCCCTTATATCAATATCCTAATCGAACTCAATCACTGCATTTATATGTTAGAATTTTAAGCATTAGAACAATCCATGAACAACCTGTACAGTCACACAGGCCTGTATACTTACAAGGGTTTCCTACAAAGTTAATGATCTGACGTCACTGTCTTGAAATTCTCCGCTTTGGATCCCAATTTTCTTTTAATGGTCCATGAGCTCTGCTAAGTTATACAAACTATGAATATGGCCATTTTCCTGATTTCTCTATGAAAACATCGTTTTCTTTTACTTTTTGTAGCTAATGTTATATGACATTCTACTATTGACTGGAAGGCGCTGTGAAACCACTGACCCTGAGTAGCTTTTTCTCACTGTTGCAGACAAATAGTAGTGAATGATTACTATCGGGATAACTCATGTGACCAGCTTTGTACCAAGCAGGAGACCAGAGAGTGCAACTTGCAGACATGCCCCATCAACTGTGTCCCGGGAGATTATGGGCCATGGTCAGACTGTGACCCTTGTATTAAAAAACAGGTATGTGAGCCCCAGGCACACCCAGAGAGTCTGAATCACAATTGAGTTTCAGTATCGCATGGGAGATTCAACATCAGAAAAATGCTAAATTTCCTTAATTTCTGAAAATAAACTATCTTAGTTTTCATTGGAGGAAAAAAATGTGCTTAGTTGGGGAGGGGTATTCATTTTGCATGATCTTTGGCCACACGAACACCAAAAGGAAAGTCTGCCCTGACCACATCGTATTTATCCATATCTGAATTTCACTGCCTATGCCTCCTGAGACTTCTGAAAGCAAAAGTAAATGCTAAGAAAGTCAGCTTTCATCCAGTGCTTAAAACTGAACAGAAATAAAAGAAATAAATCAAAATCCTGACTCTTTGCTTTTCCTCTAAACCCTGTCTGCCTGTGGGAAAGTCCCTAGACTTGTTTATTTTTTCCAGCTTCAATATTTACCCAGTGCACATTCATTCCTGTAAGAGCCACATCACATGACCCACAACAACCTCAGTCAGAGTCTCATTTTCCCTGCAGCTGCACATTAGAGAGGAAAAGGAAACTCGTTTGTGGAGAACAAACTCTGAGAACTGTGCTGGCTCCCTTACGCCGACCACTCTGTTCAAACTTCACCTCCTAAGTGTCTTTCTACATGTTTACAGGTTGATATGGTCCAGCTCCTTAGGGGCTGAGTATTTTGAACAAGAATGTACTGGAGATTAGTAATGTAACTGTATTTTGAACTTGTTTTCCTGACATTTAAATCAGTACTGGTTAAATCTGTCTGCCTCACTCTACATCTTATTCCTCACCAAATAGTTGAAAGTGGGAGAGTATGCCAATTCGGTTTCCATAATAAATTTCTTGTGCAAAAGAATCTCAAAATCCTTTCCCATTTATCACGTCACACTGTCTGATTATGATCGATTATATGTATACACACACACACATAGGAGACTCTCAGTAAACATTTTTGCAAATTTCTGTTGGTATAATTTAGAATCATATGATCTCAGAGTGAGGAAAAGCCTTGGAAGCTTTGTGACCCACTTTCTCATTTTGCCGGGCGGGAAACTGAGGCCTGACAAGTGGTGACTTATTTAAATATATGCAACATAGTGAAACTGGGAAAAGTTTTAGTACAATTCAGGAATCGCCCCTGTGGGGAGAATGACACGTGTGACTGAGAAGGCCATCCCTGACTGACTTCTTACTTGGAACTTCACCCTGCTTTGAAATTATTCACCTTCCTTTACTTTTCTTCCAGGTTAAAGTTAAATCTATTCTGCGCCCAAGTCAGTTTGGGGGACAACCATGTACAGAGCCCCTGGTGACCTTTCAACCATGTATCCCATCCAAGTTCTGCAAAATTGAAGATACTGATTGCAAGAATAAATTCCGCTGTGACAGTGGTAATATGCTCTGTTAAAATGTTTGGTCTCCACTAAAAATGCTGAGTGGCAGCAAAAGCTGTGAAAGAAAAGTCCCACCCCACTGTAAGCGTGTGGGGAGCTGTTGTTATGCTACAAATTACCAAGGCATTCAGGTGTGAAATTACAGCTTTCAAGATATCATCTTGACCAGTTAGTTACCTCATTAGTTTGCTCAAGTAATGGTGGTCAGAGTCCTACTTTTTATAGTTGTAGAAAGTGAAAAATGAGGACGGAAGAAAAACACAAACAGATTTTAAACAATTGGCTATTAATAAGCACAAATGTATAATGAGGATAACTAAGAAAAAATGATTAGTCGGGGGGTCAGAAAGATGGCTCAGTGGATAAAGGTGCCTGCCACCCAGCCTGACAACAGGAGTTCAATTCCTAATACCCCTACGATAGAAAGAACTGACTGCTGATAGTCATTCTAATTTCCATATGTGTGTATGGCACCTACATGTGCATACACACACACACACACACACACACACGCACATAAATAAATGTAGAAATCAAGTTAAATAAAAAGTGACAGGTTAAGATATATTTTTAATTGTTTGTTAGAATAAGACTAGCAAGATATTATGTCAGGTGAAACCTAAATAAGATAAATTTTCACAATTGGTTCCAAAGGTTGTCCCCCACCCCACAATGGTGAGCTATCATATTGGTTTAAATGCTAGCAACATTCAAGTACAATGAATGCTGAGATATGTAAGAACTGATATTTAAATTACATTAGAATATAGTCAAATCTTGAGTACTTCAATCATAGTTACTCTTTTGTTAACTACTAGCTCATTAACTCCCACCACTTTGAACAGTTTAGATTCAGCTTCTACAGTTGCTTCAGTGAACATCCAAATGGCCATGTAATCTATGGGCCATGTAATCTATCTTGCTATTACTCAACTGGCTTATATCATCAACCCTCCTGTATCAATATATGAGCATGGATGTGTTTCAGTAAAATTGTATTTATAAAAATGAATTCAGGTCAGTTTTAGCATATGAGCCATAGTTCATTGATCTCCTGTGTAAATAGTCAGTTTGTAATTATGAAAAAGAAAGAAATTTCAGATAGATTAAACCCCACATTGCCTCTATGTTCTCTGAATATACAGAAAAGTAATTAGTAAATTTTGAGTTTCATGGATAATTGATATAAGAACTTAGAACTAAAATTCTTTCCTTCTTACACATGTATTTGACCTTCATCTTTGCCAACTTATTCTAAATATAGGTGATAATGCTGATGTCAGGGGTTCCTAGCCTAGGAAATGAGAGCAGGAGTTGGGTAAGGAGATATACATTGTACCTCCATGATGAGGTTACATCACAAATTAACTGAAGAGGAAAGATGAGCAAAATCTTGATGGAATAGCTAAGTGTAATCCAGACTTGAACATTACATCCAAAATCTTAAAATCAAAATTTATAACTGAAATGCAATGTAAAAGAATTTTGATTCACTGTGGTTCAAGAAAGAAGGAGATACAATCTTCAAGATGCAAGCCTGGTCTTAAAGGGCTTCAGCCTCCAAGACTGAACTTAACTTAATGCTGAACTGAACTCTGGCTGCCTCTTCTCCACATGCCTGCTTCTTCAATCTACTGCTTCTCCCTCCCTCCTCTCTCTGCTTCCGCCTTCCTGCTTCTATTCTGCTTCCACACTCTGCTTCTACGTTGCTTCTACTTCTGCTTCTACTCTCCACTTCTACTGACTATTTCCTTTTATATCCCGAGGCGAGTGCCATGATTACCTTCTGAATTGGATTGCTTAAAGGTGTGTGCTATGTTCCTTTAGACACAAAGTCTTATTTTGCATTAATGAAGAGAATCCTATAATTCATTTCCCAAATGCCAGGCCAGTCAACCTTACGGCCACTAGGCAAAAGTCAGACTGAGAAACACGGGTGTTCCCCATTATCCCACATTAGTTACTGGGAAGGAACCACAGAATTCCATTTCATTTAGCATTAGCACAAATAGAGGACAGGATCAGCCTGACGAGCATTCTTTCTGCCCCAGAGCAGCCATGTTGCCATATCAAGGATCAAGTATTTCTGTACAGTGAAACTATTTTAGGCTTAAGTGCAATTGTCACAGTGAACAACAGAAAGAGAGTACTCAGCAGATAATAAGCCTGTGGCATTAGCTGTAGAAGAGTTTGTGTAGAGAAAATGCCCATGAGCCTGCAAAAGCCTTAGATGCACATACTGATTACTAATGCACAATGGTGTATTTCAGACAAGACAGCAACTGCAGATGCCGGGTTCCAGTTCAACAGTGCAATGTCCACAGCCACTGTTTAAAAACAAGAACGGCAAAATGGTTCAACAGCCTGGTGACCAGAGTTCAATCCCTAAGAATTACATGGTGGAAAGAGAGAACTAAATCCTGCAAATGGTCTTCTGACCCCCATGTGCCCACCATGGCGGATGTGCCGTCTCACACCTCTGATAAAAAAAATTAAATAAAATGAATAATTAAAATATCCAGAGTAATTGTTGGTAAGCTGTTGTGATCCTGAGCTTTGTGATCCAAACTAGATCAATCTGGAACCCGCAATATCTCCATAATCCATCTACCAATTGATAAATCATTGACAACAATATGGTTGGCACCCTGTCTGACTGGGTGACCCAATGACCTATTTGGTTGTTAAATGCTCCATTAAAATGATATGCTATTATGCACTCCAAAAAATACCTACTGGGAATGGGAATAAGAAAGGTTGGATGGACGGTGAATGATTCAAGATGATACTTAATCCCTTACTTATAGAATTAGATTCACGGTCCTGGACAAAACAGACCCATTCTTTCATTTTCTCTCCACCCCTGTCCCCCATCCCTGTCTCCCACCCCTAAGTAACTTCCAGTTACCTAGATCAAATAGGGCAAGGACATGTAGGCACCAGAGGAGAGATTTATTTTGGCTTTTAGGTCCTTGGAAGTATTTGTTTTTCCTGAGTCTCAGTTATAAATTTCTGATCCTATCTATTGGTTGTCATTAGCTCAGGAAGCTTTCTTTCTTAAGTCCTGGGAAGTTTGCTTTTAGGTCAGTGCAGGCCTGCTATGTTCTTCATTAACTGGGGGGACAAGTTAAGGATGAACTATCTATTTGTTTCTTCAGGTGTGTTTGCTCTCTAACTAGGCTCTCTGGCTTCTATCTATTAAGACTTATCTCTTTCTGGGAAGATCAGCATTTATTCCAGGAATAGATTTATGATGCACTTGCAATAAACCTGGGTAGCTCTCACATGCCAGGTCTTGGAAGTCCGGAGGTGACTACAATTTACTTTTGGATAACATGGCTGTGTTCCATTCCAGCCCACAGTGGCCAGCCCAGGGATTAATTTGGACATTACTATTAGGCTATGCAGACCTTATTATTGATGAGAAACGTATGTCACCATACAGTAAAGATAAGAAAGTGGCAAAGCAGTTAAGGAATTCCAATTTCCTGACAACGGAGGCCCAGGATCCTTGTCAAGCTGAAGCTTCCATAGTCTGGGTGACATGGATACCCGCACTCCCTCTACCCCTGTCCTCCTCACTTTCAGTCTTCTAAGAATTCACTTTCAGTCTTCCAAGAATTCTCAAGACAACAGCATCATTTTAATAGATATGAACTTTGAGTCTTACCTTGGCCTTTGTTGCAGAATACTGTGCCAACTTATCTCTCAGGGTTCTAATTTTAAGCATTGAATGAAAAATTTAACTAGTCTTTCAGGTGTTTATAAAAATAACATGCAATCACAATACTACAGTCAGTCTAAGTAGACAGAAAGGAATGCGTACAGTTTCTAAATGACTGTATGGTACCAACTAGAAGTTCTCTCTTATCCACAATTTCACTTTTTTGTGATTACTGTCACTCATAGTCAACTACAGTATGATATGTTAAATAAAAGTTTCCAGAAATAAATAACTTCAACTTTTTAATTCCGTGTCAGAGTACAATGAGGAAACAATGTGCCACTCCACTCTGTCCTTCCCAGGATATTGATCATCCCTTTGTGTAGCATATCCACAATATATCCACTATGTGCTCCTTGTCTCAGTTAAGCTCGATGCAACTTTCAAGCTGTGGCTGAACACCCATTCATGAACCCTTACTTTACTTATCAATGGTCTCAAAGTACAAGGTTATAGTGATGGCAATTCATGTGAGTCAAAGAGAAACATAAAGAGCTAAGGTGAAAGTTCTTTACTTAAGGAAATTAAGAAAACAGTATGCCGAGGTTGCTAAGATCTAGGGTAGGAATGAAGCTACTATTCACAGACTTGTAAAGAAGGGAAGTAAACTAGCACTAACATTGCAGTCACATCTCAAACAATGGGAGGTTTGCACAAAATGTATGATAGTACGTAAGATGGACAAGAAGTGAATTACAAGGCTTAGTGCTCCCTGAAGTCTTAGGCATGGGAGGGTCTTACAAATTGTTCCTCGAAGATAAAGAGGACTACTGCACATGTATGCACTGACCTCAATAAATTACACAACATTCAAACTGCTCTTCAACTTCCCCCACTTTGGTATAAACTGTATTAATAGCCTATAATGTCACATTCTTTCTGAATTTTATTCCATTGAATTTCTAATGCCTACAATCATTCAACTCAGTGGTGTCCCATTTTGCCTATGTAATTCCTGTTTCCTACTCCCAAACACCATTCGAAAGGTGTCTTTCTTCTTTCATCTCAGCACCTATTGTCAGGCCCCTTCCAATGCCTTGAAATGTCAAAGCCTGGAGAGAAAAACTGTGTGCTTCGTTAGTATCAGTAGTATTATCTAGGAAAACAGAATGCCCTTCTAAAGGAAACACTACCCCAAACTGGAATTTCCTTAAATGTATTTGTGCCAACAACAGAATTTAAATAATACAACATGAGTAAAAATGAAACTCTTCTCTTCTTCAAGTGAAATAACCTATTCTGTTCTCTCCTTTATCAAAATCAAGATTAAAAAATACACAAAAACAAAAACCCTATAGATACAGTTTTCTAAAAGTAAACTCTTACAGGATATATCTTAAAATTCACAGAAATTCAATCCCATCTTTTAGTTTTATATGATTAGGATGCTCGTGACCTGTCTGAGCATAGGACAAAATCTTGGATAATCTAAAGAAGATAATTATGCCTTCTAAATGGAAATTATTACCTAAAAGATGTGCAACTAACTGTTTTCAGAATCTTTTTGATAATATAAAATTTCATTCACCAGATACTCAAGTTCCCCCCAACCATTTCTTTAGTCAAATCAGTGATGCAAGGCTGTAGCTAAGTGAAATGCTGACCACAACTTAAACTTGTCAAGCTGGTAATCTTGAGAGGGAAATATATGAGATGACTGTTAAGTGCCTGGCTTCTTACACTCCAGAAAAGTTTTAAGATTCGGAGATTTATTGTTTGCACAAGTAGATTGCTTGTGTGCACAAAAATTATAGGTTTATTTTAAACAAAAATAATCCAGATTCTGCTATAAAAATAAAAAAAAATTCTAACTTTGTTCTACAGACCAATATCTCTCCAGAAAATTCACCACAATTTAATTTTAAAACTCTCTTCTTTAAAAACAAAAAGGAAAAAGAAAAAAGAAAATTCTCTTCTTTAAAATAGACTACTAGCAACTAAATAACCCTACGACAGCTCTTAGACTCTTAAGCCGTAAAGGTGACATCAGTTTATCAATTCACTTCAGACATTCCTATAACTTGCCCTCAACTTTCCACTGATGTTCAAAACGTTTGTGCTCACCTTAATAAATGTTTTCCTGGCTGATAGCACGTCGGTGACGCTGTGCTGTGCTGTGCTGTGCTTTCTTGACCAGGGCGCTGCATTGCCAGCAGGTTAGAATGCAATGGAGAAAACGACTGTGGAGACAATTCGGATGAAAGGAACTGTGGGAGAACAAAGCCAGTATGCCCACGGACATTCACTCCCGTCCCCGGCGTGCAGCTGATGGGCAATGGGTATGTACCGTCCTTTTACCATTCTGGAAAGCAAAGATGTCAGAAATAATGAGGGTATATCATCAGCAACAGGAACTATAGAAAGTACGCAAACTCGTGGAAATTAAACAACACAATGTTGAATAGTGTTTGGGTCACTGAAGAAATTGACCAGGAAAAAGAGAACAATGGCTTATGGTTGTATTTGAAGTTAAAAAAAAACAAACCAAAAACCTCCCAGCAGGAAAATCCATCTATTTGGTATGAGAAGGTAAGATAGGGTAAATAATGGAGGGGTTGGGGGGAGATCTCATCACCTTCAAGTGGGAGGGTCTCATTGGTAAAAGCATCAACACTTCACCTCCCCCAGTGCCCATGCCTTGCTGATCCTTGGCAGAGTTAGTTCCTCCCGGGAAGCCTGTGTCCTCGCCCTCTATGTCTCCCCATGGTTCTCTCAGCAGCTTTGCTTGTCCCTCTCCCGATGTGTAGCGACTTTTCCTTCTCTCCCTTTCTTGTGTCTTAAGGCAGAAAACCCTCTCCCTCTCCTGACAACAGCTTAGGCAATGAGTATTGTGAGGATCGTTTTGTTTTGTTCATTTAATTACAATATTGTTACAATATTCATAACAAAAACAAGAAGAAAGGAAGGCTGGGGAAAGGCGCGAAGAGCAGAACGGGTAAGCGGATATAAAAAGTTCAGAGTGGTTACGACAACGTGAAAAGAGAGCGGAATGTCAGTGTGGCTCGGGGTCATTCCCCCATAGACAATATGACTTATGGTAGGTCAGTGGCGTACAGTCAGAAGGTCAGCCTCGTGTTAGCATCTGGTCTCACCTTCATAAGGAGAAACTGAACCTCAGAAGGTTTAATGACGTCTGCCAACCCATGAATGGAACCGGGATTCAAGGCCACATTTCAAAACCAAATTTGTTTCTGTATCTCCACAGCACCATCCTCTTAGAAAAAATACTTTAAGAAATCTGAGACCATGCAGCCCCTTGACTGGGATTCACAAATCCTAATGTTACGATTTCAGGAAGGCAGTGGCAAGTTAGCAAGGGGAATCTAAATTCATTAGGCTGAGCCTATGTTTTCGAATAGTTTAGAAAATATTTTAAAAGTCAAGGAAAATGAATCTGAACCTCAGTTTAAAACATAAGAGAAAGCTGATAAGGAAGATCTCCGGTGTCCTCCTTTGCCAAGATGAAGACCTCACCCTTTAATTTGAGGTCAGAAGGAAGCTGATTGACTGTCAGGTTCTCTTGTTTCGTTCTGGGCTCTTACAAACTTTACAACTCTTTTAAAACTTTAAAAATTCTCGGGCTAGAAAGATGGCTCAGTGGGTGGAAGCTCTGGCTGCATACAGGCCTGCCCACCTGAGTTTGGGTCCCCAGAACGCATATAAGAAGCCGGATGTGGCCGTGTGTGTCTGTAGTCCAGGCCCTCTCTGGTGGAGACGGGAGACTCTGCTGGATGCTCACGGGCCAGATGCGTTGGAGAGATCCTGTCTCAGAAGAGGTGGGAGATCAGAACCAACTCTTAAAAGTTGTCCTCTGACCTCCACACGCGTGTCGTAGCATGTACCTGGGCCCCTCGTGTGCCCCCACACGTGCATGCAAGATGAAGTTTTGATTTTTTTTACTTAATTTGAAATAACAAATTCATCACTGATGTTTCCAACATTGCTTTTGGCGCCACAGTTGCATAATATGGAATCTTGAGGTCTGATAGGCAAACAACTCAAATGTAACCTCATTTGATTTCTAACACAAAGCAGTAATCACTGGACCGAACTCCAGGAGCTTGTTATGTAGAGGGGACATTAGTCTGACATAGAGGGAGCTGGGGTTCCACACATATTTCTGCATTAACCATCACAGCCAAAGTTATTTAACATCATGGGCCTCAGTTTCCCCACATGTATTCTGCATGACTACAAACTGGTCTGTGGTTCTGCCCTAAGACTGTCCCATTGTGTCTCACTCTCATGGGAGTGCTTTGACATCTTATTTTTTATCAGTGTGAAGAAATGGCTTCCCCGTTATCCTTTCTCTGCAAGAAAATCACAGCTCCGAAGGCCCACTGATGAACACAATGTTTCTAACGTTCTGATTTTCAAGTGTTTGTCGTGTTCCCACTGATGAAGGAGAACATTATAACTCACCGCTTATTCTGTGGGTCTAGGCTCCAGAGCAACAGATGAGGACGACCACACGCTATGTGTGCTTTGGCAGGCAAACCGTGTGGCCTTCTGACAACCAGAGCTGTTGTCCCAAGGATTCTTAGAAATGAGCAAAGCCTGCTGCCTCAAGAACAGCCAGTCCTCTCTTTCTCCCCTGGGAGCGTCCTGAGACTGACTGTAATTTATTTCTAATCATCTGGCCTCAGCTATTCAACCTCCTCTCCTCTTGCCTTTCAGTATTTTTCTGCCACAAAAGATATCGACTAGGTGTCTGGCTGTTTTTAAGAAATTACATCCTTATGAGAAAAAAAATGAATAATACTTATATTCCCCAAATCAATCACCAAGTCCCATACCTAAGCAGGAATCAGACAATATAAACACATGATTTGTTTCTTATTAATTCAGCCAAGGTGTACATATAAATATATTTGGCCATATGGATATATGCATATATGTGCACAAGCATATCCTTCTGGTTATATGTTTCTAACTAGTATCAGACCACTTGCCTAGCATGTGTGAGACTCCAGTTCCCCAAGCACACACGCACACACACAAATGAAATATCAAGCAAATGAGATAAAACAACACTTCAGAAAGCTAAAGTATTTACTGTTCATACACATTTGAAACACAAAAATATTTAGCAGTATAAACATCTCAGAGGAGACTGGAAACATAGGAGCTAGAACCTTCTGCTTGATTGACTCAGCTCTGACCAAAAGCAACTTTGGGAAGAAAGGGTTTAGTCTAGAATACAGGCTATAGTCCATCACTGAAGAAATAGAGGGTGGGAGCTCAAGGCAAGAACCTGGAGACAGAAACTGAAGCAGAAATCATAGAGCAGTGCAGCTCACTGCCTTGCCCTCTCCAGCTTACTCAGCTGCATTTCTTACACAGCCCAGGCTCACCTGCATAGGCCTGGTACCGCCCACAGTGGGCTAGGCCTTCCTATATCAATTAGCAATTAAGAAAATGCCTCACAGGCATGGCCATAAGACAATCTGATCTGGGAAATCCTTCAGTTGCAGTTTTTGCTTTCCAGGTGATTCTAGGTTTGTGTCAAGTTGAAGGCTGAAGCCAACCATGACAAGCTCCAAAAGATTCCTCATGCCTGCTCTGATGGAATCATTTCATAAAAATACTGACTTTAAACGCTGCAAGGAGCTTCATAAATTCCTTGTGACCAGGGAGTTAGTATTCTTTTCTCAAGCCCCTTCTCATGTGTTACAAACACAGCTACATAGCGTAAGGGAGTTCTGTGAGAATCATTCTTTACTCCTCATCCATCCCTCTTAGAATATGCAAATATGTGAGTCTCAGACTCTGGGGCTTGTCCTTTTGAGTATTTTGGAAAACTCTTCCCAGATCATAATTCTTCATTCCAATACCCACTGATAAAAATTCATATGTGAATGAACACAAATCTCAAGTTGTACTTGCAGCCATTTGAATGTGTGATGCATCTTTAAAAAACCTGTAGAAACCTTTCTTTCCAAAGCAACATCACTAAGCTATAATTCACATTCATCAGCCACTTTAACTGTGCACACTGGAGGTTGGGCAGAAGGGTCATGGGTTGCAGGCTAGACTGGGTTACACAGCACGATTCTGTTTTAAAAAGATTGCAAATCTACAGTTTCTGAGTATATTCATAGACTCATATAATCATTACCCAAATATAATTTTAGAACATTTTATACTGACTTTGCAGAGTGGCTGCAACATTTTATGTTTTTTGTTTGTTTGTTTGGTGTTTCAAGACAGGGTCTCAATACGTGGGTGGCCTGGAACTTCCAGACTGGCCTTGAACTCAGAGAGATCCACCTGCCTAGCTTCCCAAGTGCTGGGATAAAGTCATGCACCACCACCGCCTGGCTCATTTTATGTTTTCATTGTTGTATTTGCTTGAAAAATCAGTCTCTCCCCATTTGCCCTATATATTTTCACGAGCAAATCTCTAATTAGTGTTAAACTTTAAATATGACAGTTTTATTTGAAATCATTAATGGTACTTTTGGGTTTTTTAATTTTATTTATTTATTTAGTGGGGGGCATCCATGAACCATGGGCTACATATAGGTGTCAGAGACAGCTTTTCTGGAATTGGTTCTCTTGTCTCACCTTGTTTTGAAGCAGAGTCTCTCTTGTTTCTGCTGCTGCAAGGCAGACCCTATGGTATCTGACCCGGAAGCTTCCAGCTGATTCTCCTGACTCCACTTCCTATCTTCCTTTAAGATGTGCACTACCTCATATGGCCTTTTTACATGAGTTCCAGGGATCACATTCAGGTCACAAGGTCATCAGGCTTGCTCAGCAAGCACTTTTACTCCCTAAGTCACCCTGTTTGTTAATATTTGTGTTTTATTCCCCTTTTCATTAAAGCTACTTGTTCTAGTGGGTGCTAAATGACAACTCATTGCGGTTTTGATTTTTCATTGATGATTGGCTCACAATGTTGAACTTCTTTTCATAAGTTTATTACTTGCTTCCATCTAATCTTTAAAGAAATAGCTATTCAGACGTTTTGACCCCTTGCATAGAATGGACTAATTTGTTCTTTATACTATTGGATTATAAGCCTTCTTTGTATATTCTGCATTTAAGTTCTTCAGTAGATGGGTGATTTAATTTGTAAATATTTCCTCCCATTGGGTTGCTTTCAATATTTTGACAGTGTCCCTTGAAGCCTAAACTTTTTAAAGATATTAGTTTTTGTGTATGTGAATGTACCTGTGTGAGTTTATGTGAACTACATGTATGTTGGAGTCCCCAGAGGCCAGAAAAGGGTGTCAGGTCTCAGAACTGGAGTTTACAGGTGGTTGTAAGATGCCATGTGGGTGCTGGCAATCAAATATGAGTCTTCTGCAAGAGCAGTAAGTGCTCCTGGAGACTGAGCTATGTCTCCTGCCCCGAAGTATAAACTTTTTAATTCTGATAAGTTCCAATGTATCTACTTTGTCTCTCGGGTATGCTTTCAGCTTCTCACCTAAGAAGACTTTGCCTTTAGAAGATCACAAAGATTTTGTTTTATAGTTTTCCTTAGAATTTTGTAATTTTAACCTTTGAATTTAAATCTGTGATGTATCTTGACTTAATATTTTTATCATATGAAAAACAATTCAAAATGTATATATTTGAATGTGACTATCGCATTATCATAAAACTAACCACTTCTTAAAAATAAATAAAAAGATAATTTCATTTCCCCTTGATGAATTGTCTTGGCATTCTTATCAAAAATCAACTGGCCATATGTAAGGATTCATTTCTGCATTCTTTTTTTGATAGGTCATTGGCAATATCTCTTTTAGTACAAGGGTTATTAGATTAATCACTTAGTAAACATTTATAAATTGTCAACAAAAAATAATAGTCCTTAGTAAATTGAAGACTGTAAATATTAGACTTTTTTTTCCTAACATTTAGTTTTTTTCCCCCATTTAAACTTCTATTTTGATCCTTCAGGATCCTTCAGGAATGTGAAGTGTGCTATCTTTCATAGAGCTATGTTCTGTGAAATGAGAAATTGCTAATTTGTCAGGTCACATTATAGGTGATGGTATTAAGTATTAACCTTGAAACTGGTAGAAACAAGAGATTATGGAGCTTATTTCTCTCTCATTGACTTACGTGTCTGTTATATCTAGTACCACACTGTCCTGATCACTGAGGCTTTAAGCAGCCTCCGTACCATAAACTGTGATTCTTCTGAATTTGTGTTGATTTCTCAAGATTCTTTCAGCAAATTCCAGAGGACTTTTGGAATCGGTTTACCAATTTTCATGAAGAAAAAGTCAGTTTAGATCTTATATTACATTTTTCATTGTTGTAACAAAACATCTGCTGTTTGTTTTCAAACCTTTCCCATAGTTTCCTAAACTTCAGTCTGTAGTCATTGGCTCTGTTTATCTCAAGCCAAAGATGAGACAGAACATGATAGTGTTACAGACATGTGGCAGAGGTCACTCAACCATAGCTGGAAGACAAGAGAGAGACATAGATGAACATGGACAAGACGCAGCTACAAGGACTGTTGTAGAAGTTTATTTTTAGTTACATTTAAAATGGTTGTTTTGTCCATTGTTGGGGAAGAGCTGCCTAGGTCTTGGTGTTTTGCGTTGTTTACAGGTGTTGGCTTTCTGTAAAAGATGTTTGATTCCTCATGATCTGCATGTGTTATCAATAGAGCAACTGAGGAGCTTAGGTATCATAAAAACCCCTGAGATGAGATGCTCGGGGTTCCACTGTTAAGGACGGCACTTGCTATGAAGGTGACTTCCTCTGCTGAGGTCTGGCAGGGTTTATACCTATGACAATGCCTCTCTTCATCCTTGGTCAGCCACCACAGTAGGTGTACTAGTACAAAGGACAAGCTCAGGTAACCTCTCTCCATCCAGTCCCTTTTTCCTAAATTTTTTAGAACCGCTTAAGGCAGCACTACAATTGGGTAACAACTGGATAACAGCCCCTGAACACATGAACCATTTGGGAGGACATATCACATCCAAACTATAGCGGATTTTGGTTGGGTTGCTCCACATCCACATGTCAGTTTGGGAGTACTGCCATCATTAATATCTGTGAGGTACAGCGTAGCATTCGAGTATGTATGACAATGTGTAATTATCAGATCAGGGAAATTTACACAGCTGTCATCCAGACACTTCATTTCTTTATGTTGGGAACTCTCAAAATACTGTTTGGAAATATTTGACTAATTCAATTCATTGCTGCCAAATTTACTAATGGCACTGTGCTATAAACATACATGTTGTTCTTTCTTATGACTTTACCTATGTATTCATTAATCACTCTCTTCCCATCTCTTCCCAGACAGTGGTAACCATGATTCTATACTTCTCTGAAATCAACTTAGCTTCCACATCTAAGTGAGAACATGTGGCATTTGTCTTTCTGTGCTTGCTTATTCCACTTCATAATAGCATGTCTTCCACCGTGTGTGGTAATGTATTTTCTTTGTGTACTTATCTGTCACTGTACATCCGGGTTATTTCCACATCTTGACTATTACGTATAGTGCTGCAGTAAAATGAGTATAGATGTTTCTCTGACATACACAGCGTCTACTCCTTTGGATACATACCCGACAGTAGGAATGCTATATCATGGGACAGTCCTAGTGTATCCAGGATTCCTGATGCTGTTTTCCGTAGTGACTGTACTGATTAATATTATCACTGTCCCTCTTTTTGATTCTCTGACCACATTTCTTTTGTTTTGTCATTTAAGTAATCGTCATTCTAACTGGAGTAATACCATTTCTTACTGTATTTTTGGTTTGCATTAGCTACACAGTTGACCTTTGTCTGTTGGTCTTGAATATTGCAAGCAATCGCTCTTGAAGTCAATGTGCAACTCATTTAAAAAAAATTAAAATCCCCTTTCTGCACTGGAAAACTAAAACGTTTTATTCCATCTTGCAGGTCATGCTAGCAGGCTAGTCTTGTGCTAACCATTATTAACCCCCAAACTACCTGAATTGTTATCTCCATTTATAGAGGAAAAATCAATTGTAGATGGTTTAAAACTCTTTGTGCTGCATTCATGATGGTAAAAAAATCACAACTATTTATATTAGCCAATAATTTATTTTTAATGTTCTAACTTTATCTTATAATTTTTTAATTGTCCTTGTTTCTCTCTCTTGACTTTCTCAGTCATTTTTACTATGACACTTCCATGCAGCTGTATTATTGCACTGTGTGTATATTTACCTCCTCAGCCCCCATCTCACCCCTTCACTCTCTCTTATTCCTCCTCCCATTGCTCACCTTCCTCTAAGGACATTGTGCCAACTGGTCAGTGTCAAATGTCTGAATAATTAATTCTATAATCTAAATCCAAGTACCTAACAATAGAGTACCAAAATTCACATACTGAACTGCTTCCTGATGTCTCCCCAGAGAAATGAATCTATTTGTCTTTTCTTGCATGACCAGGAAGTTAATAGTACAGCCCCTGAGAGAGGTTAAGCCATTTAGATGCATTTGTTTTATAAGATAACACTATAGACCTATACCAGAAGCACACGTGAGAGGTACCTAATCTTGAGGATGCAAGTCCACTTGAGCACCTGCCACCACCAGAGCCGATAAGTGCACTTGTACATCAGCAGTAAGACAGGGTGGGAGAGCACTTCCTTCTAGCACATGGAATTCCTCAATGATATTATCTAGAACTGTATTGTGTGTCGTGTAGAAGACAAGATTACCTGATTGAGCATATATAGAGATTATTTGTATTCTAAAAGTCTAGCATGACCCTTCTAAAAACAATATTTATCATCTGTGTAAATACAACATTACCAAACATCTGATCAAAAAACTACTTTTCTTGGAGAATATATATCGCAGTCTCTAAGAAATAGGAAGAAGACAAATGAATAAGAAAAAAAGTCAAGCTGCTAATAATTTCTTGAATACACGAATTTGACTAAGCTAATTTCTATGCTGTTCAATTTTTTCATTTGTAAAATAAGTGTAAACAATTCTATCTATAGAATATATTTACTAATATAAGATAACATTTACTAAATGTTAAATCACTTTGTATTTGTAAGGCACTTAATACTGCTTGGTTTATAGGAAGTTAATAGATGATCTATAAGCATTTGAAAAATAAAATTTTAATGCAATTATATCCTAATATAGCACTATTATTACAACACTACTAAAATATTCTTATTACTATCTCAGTATTTATTCTCTATCAATATTCTTTTACCATATCATAATACGCTTCCAGTATCTGTATCACTGTATACTAATATCTGTATATTTGTAAATGATGAAAATTATAGGGTTAAATTTTATTTCATGTTGAAATCTTAGACCTTTTTTGAGGCAATGGGGCTGAGTTTGGGGGATCTATTCCTTTATGGATACCTCATCACAAAGAGGAAAAAAGGAGCCTTCCCTTTGAGTCATTCATGCGTAAGAAGTCAAGCATGTCTAGGAAAAGGAATTTCTTCCATATAAGTAAGGTAAATTTTAAAGGTTGCTCAATATCTATTGAATTCTTGAAAATTGCTTTGTTTCCAGGTTTCATTTTCTGTCAGGAGAGCCCAGAGGAGAGGTCCTTGATAACTCTTTCACTGGAGGAATCTGTAAAACTGTCCAAAGCAGTCGAGCAAGTAATCCATACCGAGTTCCAGCCAATCTGGAAAATGTCAACTTCGAGGTATGAGGATACAGTGCGGTGGCTGCTCCAATGCTGGTGGTGATTATAAGCTAGGTTCCTAGTGGAGTTTGATGCGCGAAGGGACAGAATGGGAGGGTAACGAACAATTTGAATCATACATAATATGTTTGCACTTACTCTTTCCAAACTCGATGGATGAGGTCAGGATTATTTTTATTTCATTTATTGGGGTGCAGGATTGCAAGGAAGGGGGGACTGTAACAATTTGCCCAACATCAAACAGGCTAGGAAGTAGTAGTAAATTAGAGACTTAAGCATGGATTTCCCTGACTCTAGTTCATCTTTTCTCCACGAACATATAACTTTAAAACATATCCACCCCAAAAAAGCTTATTTATTCAGAATGTCCTTTTACCATAGCTTTTTCTCTCACATAACCATGTGGAAGACATAAAAAAGTCTCAAGTTTCTACCAAAAAAATAAATAAATAAAACGTGATGAATCTGAATATAAAACACATTGGATTACCTCCCTTCTATTTTATTAGTTTGCTTGTTTTCCTAAATAGCAATGAACAGGACACTGTCGTGCTATATAGTAAACTAGTGACTGAAAAATAAGTGCTCCATTTCTGTTGCACTAAAGTGAGTGTGGTGTTTTGAGTAAAAATGACTTAAGCTCATTGATTGAATGCTTGATACCAGAGAACATAAATGTGCAGAAGGATTAGGAGGTGTAGGCTTGTTAGAGAAGGTGTGTCAGTGGTGGATGGGCTTTGAGGTTTCCAAAGCCCAGCCCAGGCTCAGTGTCCTGCAGATCAGGATGTAGCTCTGAGCTACTTCTCTAGCACCATGCCTGTCTGAGGGTAATGGATGAGCCTCTGAAACTGTAAGCTAGCCCCCAATTAAATGAGTTCTTTTACAGGAGTTGCCTCAGTCACAGTGTCTCTTCACGGCACGAGGACAGTGACTAAGACGGAGAGCAGTCCCCTTCTTTTAATTTTTGTCAGGGAAACACAAAAACACATGGTTTAGTGGACGCATTCTTGCATGCAGGTTTGACTGCTAAAGAGAATTTCAGAATCGAACGATTCGTGAGACCCTCTTTATGGCAGTAGGTACTCAGCAAGGGATCATTCAACACTTCTTTACAAAACCCTCTCTGGTGCCAGCAAGAGTGCTCATGGATGAACGTGCTTGTTGCCAAAACCAATGACCTAAGCTTAATTCACGGAATTTACACTGTGGAATGAGAGAACCAACTCATGTGAGTTGTCCTCTGACATCTAAAGGTTCATTAAAGCATGAGTCTACCCACAAATATAACCACACAATAAATAAATAAATAAACAGATAGATAGGTAAATAAATGCATATGTACATAAACATAATATTTTAAAATTAAAATAGCATCTCCATGCATGTAAATACAAGCATTTCCCAATCTAATACACTCTACTTAAAACCATATAATATACATAACTGACATTGAAAAGTGACTTTGGGGGTTCAATGCTACAGTCTAATGTAAGACTCTGAAAGACTAATGACAATATTCTTAGGATATACAATATTGAACAGCCTCTGAAGAAGAAAATAAGTCTTTGTTTACATGAAATGATCTACGTAAGGGTGTTTCCTAGCTCCCAAACAATCAGTCCATAAGCTTACTTTCAAAAACACGATTTTCAACAGTGAGGTCCCAAAACTCTCATCCGGAATCTGCTTCACACAGTTTACAAAGTAGCATTCCCATGAACCTCCATTCCATCTCTGCTGTCTTAAGTTTCATACATTTATTTTATAATGAGTGTTGACTTGCCTCCTAAATATTCTTACAAGTTTCACAAAATAAAAAATGTGATAAACAGTAAACATTCTATTTATTCACTCAGTGTTTGTTAATAATTTATCATAAGTAAAACATTGCCTTTATGAATGAATACAAATACTTAAGCAAAATGTGTTACCAGAACTGATTCTAATTCCCAGTCTAACAGAAATTTTTGCCTCTGCTCACTCATGAATCTGTCTCCTTCCCCATTAATACATTTGGCAAAAATCTTCTCTGAGCTTCTGTACAAAATATACCCCCTCTTTGCCTGCTAGCATCTGACTCTGTTTTTAGAACATTTTTCTTACCTTCTTGTCTATTCATGTGTGTGTGTGTTTATGCATGTGTATGTGTTTCTGAGCATGTATGTGCCACAGCCCACAAGTGGTGAGCAAAGGTCAACTTTCTTGTTTCCACCATCTGGGTCTTTGGCATTGAGCCCTGTCTTAGTCAGTGCCCCATTGCTGTAGAGAGACACTATGACCATGCTAACTCTTATAAAGGAAAGCCTTTAATTTGGGTCTTGCTTTCAGTTTCAGTGGTTCAGTTCATTATTATCATGAAGGTAAGCATGGCAGTATTCAGGCAGACATGGTACTGGAGAAGGATCTGAGAGTTCTACATCTTTATCAGCAAGGCAACAGCAAGAGAGACTGGGCCTGGCTTGAGCATTTGAAACCCAAAGTCCTCCCTAAGTGACACACTTCCTCCAACAAGGCCACACCTCCTCATTCCTGTCAAACAGCACCTCTCCCTAGTGACCAAGCTTTCAAATGTATGAGCCTATGGGGTTATCTAAATTTTTAAAGTGTGAAGAAATCTACACAGCCATATTTATATGTATATAGCCTTTAATAGCAAGGCTTTATGGTAATGTTATTGACTGAGAGCTTCATTTTGTGTGCATTTTAGATGCTAACTAGTACATACTGCAATATCTGAAAGCAACATGGAGATGTTGATTATATTACCACCGTTGAACAGTCTTCTTTTGCAGCAGGGTTAGGTTTCCTTTCTTGTCTTGGCTAATTTTCTAAGTTACTTAATGTAATATGTGATTCGTCTCTCAGTGAATTTTAATAGTGAGTATTTAAATATAAGAAAGACTTTTCTGTTGCTGACAGGACAAGATAGTTCTCATCCATTTTGAATGATTTTAATCATCTGTTGTCCTTACTGTCATAACTGTAGCAGAGGCTTAAATTCTTGAAACATAACAGTGTTTTACAATTAGCTCAAGTGGGTTTCAAAATTGCCCTCCATTTCAGAGGCAGGACCAATATATGATACGGCAAAGAGAGCGAAGACAGGATCATAGAGAATCTCTCTACACGCTTTTGTCTCAGTAGTAGATCTCTGAAATATACTTTAAATTGAGTCCCATGCCACACTAAAATCACAAGCAGTCTTATAAATCAGCTTCATCATTGGCAACGTTATAAAGAAACGGTATTCTTTGTAATTAAGATGCAAAAATAAGCCCCTTTGGGGAATGAAGAAATGGCTCTGTGGTTAAAAGCACTTAATGCTCTTGGAGAAGATTTGAGTTTGGTTCCTAGCACCACATAATAGATCATGACCAGCTTCTGAAGGCACCAGGCATGCAAGCAGTGCACATACATACACATAAGCAAATGCTCTTACACATAAAGTTACAAAAACTAGCCCTCACTGCCTGTCATCTTCAAGTCTCAGGTTCTGTGTTCTTTCCTTAATCAAGCTGCTTGAAATGTTGCCTGTCTAAATCTGTATTTGTCTGTGGAATCCCATTAGCATTGCTCTGCCACTCTGGATTCTCTCCCTAACTAAACTATTAACTCCCAGGTGTACGGATTACCATATTCTCTTGTTCTCCAGTAATATGAGACAGGCAATGACTGCTTGTGGCTGAATGAATGTATGATCATTGTGTACCGTCACAAGTAGCTCCGCTGTGTATTCCCACATAATGCTTTATTTCATAATACATTCTATTGGCCAGGTACAAACTGTAGAAGATGACTTGAAAACAGATTTCTACAGGGATTTAATCACTCTTGGGAAGAATGATAATTATGCCACTTCGTCACTGGGTGACCAGAAAGGATCTTTTCATGTGCCCATTTTATTTTCATGGAAGACAAGTGAAAGACTCCAACATAACTCGGCCTTCAGAGAAGCCATTCAAGCGTCCCACAAAAAGGTAAGGAAAATAGTTCCCCATCATTCATTCTGTCTTCAAAATTAACACCTATCAAAGCAATCAAGCGACAAGAAGCAGAACATTTCTGTATCAGGAGGGCTTCTAAGAAATGCTTAAGTGGACTCCCCTGTTTGTAAATCTCACTTTCGAACTGACAGAGGTGCTGCGTGAAGCCTCCCTTCTAAGCACTGGGCTATGTGAGTTACACTTGCATTACACTCAGTTTCAGTTTCTACCCCATGTTCTGGTCAATGTGGATTGTTTTCAATAAACTTTAAGGCTGGTTTTTGTTTTTATTTACATTATGTATTGTAGATTCAGGGCAAAAGGCAGTTAGCAGATTTAGGGCAAAAGATAGTTAATGTAGATGTTGATTTATTTAATTATTCTTCTTGTGGGTTCATGACAGAGGACAGTTTATTCTTTGCTAATTTAATCCCTGTTCCTAGAGGGTCTCAGCCTCCATACAATCTAATCTTCAAAACTAAATCTAGAACATTTCAGCGACCGAGATTTACTGCTGGCTGAGCTCACTCTGACTAGCTGTCTTCTGAACTCCTAACTGTAAATCATAAACCATCTGCTTCTGACATCTCCTCAGATTCTCCTTCTAAACTGAACTGTCAATGAGCTGACTGCACTCAAAGGGCCTGACTGAACTAACTCTCCACTTCTCTCTGAGTTCCACCTCTTGTCTGCTTCCCATCTGCTTCCATCTCACTTCTCTCTGAGCTCTGCTCCTACACTCTGCCTCTACCTTGGTTCCTTCTCTGAAGTCTCTAACTCACTCTTCTAACTCTTCCTATGATTCATCACTTTGCCTGGTCTTCACTCTGATTCATCTCAGATGTCACTCTGCCAAGTCTCCACTTGATTCACTCTCAGACTTGGGACTAAAGGCATGTATTCACTCTGTACTTCATTCTGCTTTCTGACTTTCTCCTTCTCAGTTGACTAGCATGCTGTGACTCAATCTTCTTCCATTTTCTTAGTCTCTCCTGATTCTCTCTTAACTCTCGACTGAGTGTGAACTCTGAACTGAGAACCATGAACTGAGAGTTATTAACTGAGAATAGTGACCTACTTCTAAACTGACTGCTTCCTTTTCCATCCTGAGAGCTGGGATTAAAGGCATGTGCTGCATTCCAGCCGTATCACTTAAGCCTTGAATGTGATCCTTTCCCAGAGCAGCCATGTTGCTGGATTGAAAGATTAAATATTCCTTAAATCTCCTCAAACTGGAATTACAAACAACTGTGAGCTCCTGGGTGTGGATGCTGGAATCAAACTCAGGTCCTCTGGAACAACAATCAGTTCTCTTAAATGCTGAACCATCTCTGTAGACCCTAAGTGGCTATTTTTTAAGCATTTGTAAATTGTACAAAGCAAATGGTTCCATTATGATGTTGCCAATGATTGAGTCTAATTTTTAGACTGCTTATGATTTTCATGTATTTTCTTCATTTTTAAAAATCTTTTGAGACTTTCATATATGAATATTATATTTATATCATCTCCACTCTTGCTTCTCCCCTCTAACTCCTCCCTTGCCTCTCAACTCCTTCTCAAATTCAAGACCTTTTCTTCCTTAATTGTTATTGTTACACACACACATTTAACCTACTGAATCCATTTAGTGTTGCTCACGTGTAAATGTGTATAGAGCTGATACCTTGAAGTTTTATAATCTATTGGGTGATTTGTCCCTGGAGAAAACTGATTCTTCCTTTCTCAAGAGCCATTGATTGCCTATAGATCTTCATCTAATGGTAAGGCCTTGTGAGATTTACCTCCATTCCCTTTGCCATTTTGATTGGTGTGGTCATTTTGCAGGTCTTGTTAAAACAACCATAATGTTGAGATCTCATTACTTGCAATTTCCCTGTTGTGTTTAAAATACAATTTTTTAATTATGCTTTCATTTAGTGTGTGTATGTGTGTGTGTGTGTCCGTGTGTCTGTGTATCTGTGTGTACCTGTACATGTACATACCCCACAATATGTGTGCAATGATCAGAGCATAACTTGTTAGAGTTCATTCTCTCTTTCTACCTCATGGGTCTCAGGTATCAGACTCAGGCCACCAGGCTTCCCTTAACTAACTGAACATGTTTCTTATAAATCACATATATTAATTGCATTTTTATGCAATCTGTTTCAGACATTCTGTAGACACATACACTCCCTTCTTTTAATCTACTAATTTAGACTATCTAAAGACCTGGACTTTGATCAAATCCTCAGCTCACCCTAACAAAGCATCCATGACTATACATAGGGAGGGAAAGAGATAGAGATATTAAAGAAATGTAGGTGACCTGCGTAGTGGCCTGACTTTAAGACAGACTTCATGGAGTTGGGTATAAATGTTTTAAACAGACAGAAGAATACACATAAAAACCCTTTTCAGTGGATAAGAAGCTAGTTTTTATCTCGAGTCTTCCCTAAAGTCAAAACATATGGAGCTATTTACAGGTTAAAGTATATGAAATCATAACCACTCTGCCCTGAAATTCTCACCCTCATTATGGCTCAACCCAATATCTGGTGGACGTGGAAGACACAGTCCATCTGAATAGAGCACATCTTTATGCTGTTCCATCCAAGTAGAAAATGCTATTGTGACCTTTCTTAGGCTGCAAATACCGAGGCAAACCAGAAGCTTGTGAATTAACCCACGCCCTTCAGTTGAACCCAATATATGTTGTTTGGTTTTGTCAACCCCAGATCTAACTAAACACTCGTTGGGCAGAGAATCTCTTCAGAACAAAATAATAATCAATTCTGTGAGGCTTGGTGATTATCTCATTTGCTTTACAAAACTACAGTCATAAAATACAATTTAAGCACAGCAAGTTCTTGCAAATTGATGAAATGTGCTAATATTGCTTAGTAGCCTGGTAGGGTGCAGCTTCTTGGTCTAAAGTAGTCAGTCCCAGCCCTCACACGGTTGTAGTGCACTGTGTCTGTGCTTCTTATATGTTGAGCTATCGAAGCTGAGCATGTGTTTCCCATGATTTATTCTGTAAAGAAAACCATAACTACTGAACCTCCAAAACCTCACATTAACAATGCTTGTTTCTTAACAAAAGCACAGATATACTCCAAGTTTGGGGACTGTTTGACAAAATTCAATGTTAAAGTTGAGAAACAGAATTAATGGGCACACACTGACACATAGATTCCACAAGGGAACAATCTTTCTCTACCTTGTTCACTTCTATAACCAGAGCTTCTGACATAACTGAACAAAAAATAAATTGAAGACAAAAACTCAGGGAGGGAAGAGAGTAGAGGGCCAGAAAGAGAATAAATGATAGCTCCCTTTTATCCTTGCAAGGTTTCTGGTTTTTACATTAGCAGTTTTTTTGATGTCATAACTACAGCATACAGGAAAATAGCTGTTTTATAATTAACAGTTACGATACAACCCTTTTGCTAACACATGGTAGTTAGTGTGTTACCATTGCTTATATAACACAATTTGTTAGAATTGATAGATACGTTGTAAACACAATATACCTGAATATTCTCATAAATGCCAGTAGCTATGTGGGAGAAAGTGAAGGAATGAGACCATAACACAGTATCAACTGTTTAACCTCACATTAACCTACACAATAAGAAATGAAGAAACAAGCAGATGTGTTTGCAAAGAGCAATAATTAAGAAGAAGCCTTCACATTTCTACATATGGGTGCAGAAAGAGACTATAAAAAAATGTGGTTTAATTTCATTACTTAATGATGGCAAATAGGGTGTTTGGCGTTGAGAGTGTGGAATGTCATCTGGCACATATTTCCTTCATCTGGCAGTAGACAGCTAAAGTCTACAGAATCTAATGCTTCTTTGGGATTAATGACTGTCACCTACAAAACTTCCAATTGAATCTTTATATATTTTTTTAAATTATTTTCAATTATTTGCATTAGGGGATCCCAAATAAAAACTCACTGGTGGTAAACTATGCACTGACAGTTGAAAAGACTAAGGCTTCTGATCGCTGATCTCTTCCTTGGTAGAGAATGGGTGCTGAAGCATGCGGTGTCCGTTACCAAGACAGTCTCATCTGTTTAGCGCTTTGAACATCACAGGAAACGACACTGGAGTGCAGCATGGAGATGGCAGCGTGTGTGTGAAAGCGTGCACTAGAGTTGAATTATTTTCATCCTGTGATGGGAATGGCGCTAATGAGGAGTTGATGACATTTAAAGAAGAGGTGTTCAAGTTTTCATCATCCCTGTCATCTTCTTTTCTTTTGCCTTTGCCCTTTTCCTTAGGACTCTAGCTTTATTAGGGTCCATAAAGGGATAAAAGTCTTAAACTTCACAATGAAAACGACAGACCTCCAACTCTCAGACGTCTTCCGGAAAGCCCTTACCCACCTGCCTTTAGAATACAACTCTGCCTTGTACAGCCAGATATTTGATGACTTCGGGACCCACTATTTCACCTCAGGCTCCCTGGGGGGCAAGTATGACCTTCTCCACCAATTTAGTCGCCAGGAGCTCCAAAACTCAGGTGTGTGGCCTTTTCCTTGTTTGGCTTGACAATAGCACATAATATATCTTTTCTCCTGCTCCATTATTCCAGTGACTTTTCTTAAAGTTTATCTAAATCCTTTTTGTTCTTGTTGCCAAAATTAAGATCAAGAATAATCAAAAGCAAACACACTGAAATAAATGAAATAAAACTAATAAATATGGACCAAAAAGAGAAGAAATAAGTATGCTTAATCTCCGTGGCCAAATATCAGTCATGGTCACTTTAGAAGGGAGGTACTTGCCAGTACCTCAAGAACAAAAACGTTGCTCAAACTTTTACATAATTTACTGGTAACATTTTGTAGCAAATGACATAGCACAATAATTTACAGCAAATTCAATAGCAATTATTCTTTTTTAATGATTTTGACTAAAGACCAATGGTGTAAGATGAAAGAGTCATTAGATATTTGATAAGACTTAATGTGGACCAAAGTACTTTTATTTAAGAAAGCTTGCAATGTTATGTCCTAAGGAACACCAAGCTTTTATCTAAAATTTCAAACACTAATTATCATAACTATTACATGTACAAAATCTTTGGATTCCTTTTGCTTTCAGGAACCTGTGTAAAATGAAACAGTGCCCTTGTAAGGATCTCCCATGTGTCCCTTAAGAAAAAAACCGGGAAATATTGGTAACCAGAAAACAATTCATAAATTCCCTCAAATAAGTAAAAAACTAATCATCACCAAGTTTGTGTACAAAAAGATGTAGACATTTATTATAAGAGACAGTCGCAGAGCAGCCCTGGGATCTGTTAGGCCTAGTCCTCTGTTCTTATTATAAAAAACACTGACGTGTGCTATGCCCTGCCCTGAGTCCTTCCGAACCGTGAGCTCCCTCCTGATCTGCTTCCTCATAAAGGGGATGAAGCAAATGCCATTTAAGGTTTTCAGTAAAAGAACTTCAAAAAAGTCTATCTGGCATATTCACTAAAATCTAAAAGACAAACTCCGTAATACGCTATCAACGGTCTTTACCTGCTGTGTTTCATTTCAGCCATTCTTTCTATTAAGGAAAGCTTGCACAATGTATTTGATGTCTTCTACCTTAAAGTGGCACCGTCATTATTACTGTGCACAAACGGTTAGGAAGAACTCCTAGCCCTTGACTTGATTTCAACTGACCTGCAGATGGAATTATTCTGTGTAGTCCCAGGGGTTGGAATCTTCCTGCCACGTGTGTCCCCCAGCCTGCAGGTACCCTGCTTGGAGTCAGCAGCCGCCCGTAGTGCTAGCTCCAGGATGAGGGATGTGGTGGGGCGGCCATGGGTTTACAACATCCTGCCTTGTCCTTGGCAGGCCTCCCGTGAGTCAACGAATGGACAGACACTCGGGAACAGGCTTCAGGGGGCGTCTCTACTTTAATGTGGGGTGTTGGGTACATATATAGTGCCACAAGCAGGGGAGGGTCTTTGGTACCCAGGGTTGGGATCCATTAGTTAAGACAAGGATATTGGAGTAGCCTTATTTGCATGTGGAGCTCAAGTCTAAGCATCAAGGTCTTGCAAGGGCACCTTCTGCATAAGGTGTGGTCTCACAGGGAAAAGAGGAAGACACCTTATCAGTGAATGGACTCATCCCTAGGCTTCCAGCTACAGCACAGATAAGCACCAACCAAGCCATATTCCTTTGCTTCTGTGAAGCAGGCAATATTTAATATGTAGCTGGGTTGTGGCCAGGGCTAAAGTGAGGAGCAGCCGAATGACACGGGGTTCCAAGCCAGCTTTGACCCGCTCTTAGCTCTATGACAGTCCCACAATTCTGTTCACTCCTGCTGTAGTCTAGGTGATGGTTTCCCATCTGTTGAGTGTTCTTATCATGATAAGAGCAAAGACTCTTAATGCTGAGAGACTGGGTCAAAGAATTGGGTGGATCTTTAATCAGTCACCCAGTATTTCAGTAGTTGAAGACTTGTAACCAAAATGGAAGAGTGACAGGCTATGTTTTCCTGCTAAAACATTCTTACCTTTAATCTCTTTCTCTATAAACAGAGATTGACAAAGACACATAGAGTGAAAAAAAAAAGAAAGGTTGAGATGTTAGAGGAAGGTAAAAATAAATCCTGATATGTATTTATATACACATACACAGTAGATATACACATAGATATCATATATACCAGATATATACACAGACATTATATATATATATATATATATATATATTCACTACCTATAGTATTTACAGCATACACATTCAAATGGATATATCCCATATATCAATAACAATGTGTTCAATATTCATATAATCTGAATTTTTTATGTTCAGAAAATGTTTGAGCTATAGTAATATTGCTGTGTAATCTTAATTATGATGAAAATGAAGCACACTGAGGTGGAACAATAGATCTTAATAGAATGGAGTTCTCCAAAGTGTGGGTTTTCCTGCTCTGACACCCTCTCTAAATGAACCTTCTCTTTTCTTCGCTTTCTTTTTCTTCCTTTATCTAGAAATAAAATTAAAACTAGATTGTAGACTTAGGGTATTGTCAGGATTTATTTAAGAGCAATTACCCCTCTTGTCATTCGTTTTTTAAAATAGCTTGAATGCCCCATAGTACTTTTTCTTCGTCGAGAAGAATACAATTAAGTGGAACTGTTAAATTCCTCGTTTGTTCAGTGCCCCTTCAGTATGCTAAAAGCTTGAATAACAACAGTTGATGTTACATCAGTGTGCAAGGTGAAAGAACTTCAGTAATACAGTGTAAACCCATAAACAATGGAGATGTTCTAAACAATAAGGTAATTTTAAAGTCCTTTTGTGAAAAAGTCAACTTCTGCTCTGAATAATCAACCTCACTCTTTCTCTGCAAAGTGTTTTTTTTTTTTTAATTTCTATGCCTTTACTATATATTGATAAATCAAATCTTTGAGCATAGTGTTGTGACCAGTGCTACTGAGTTCATTCATGATAGGTCAAAATGCTAAAGAAGCACTCAACCCTTTGCCACAACATAGAGAAGAGACAGTCAGGTCTGGCAGGTCAGATATCACAGCACCAGGGAGACCCCCAGTTAATACATGCAGAGGCCAGGCAGCAGACCAATCATGAGAGCAAAAAGACATGCACCGCAAGTCACTGGTGAGATCCTGATTCTCTAATCACTGCACCCATGAAGCAGAGTCATTCTTTGTTTCCTTAAATCCTTAAGGGTTCACACATGGTCCTCAAATATATGAAATTAACTTTACCCTTCGGTAAATCCTTGTGTTATAGTTAGCCAGTCACAGAAGGTTTAATTCTAATTTGTAAATTTTAAAAAGCAAATGAAAGGATAAGAAGAAGAATTGCCCACTGTAGATGCAGTAAAGTGCTAGCATTGCCCCAATTTTTGACTTATAAAAACAACGTTACCAGATATACATATTTATTCCTCAAGACCAAATGAAATAGTCATCCTTTTTGTTAGAGTTGAAAATGCAAATACAAGGGCTTCTAACTATTTTTACTCCTAACTAATAACATGAACCTTCAAATGTGTCAGACTTAAAACATAAAAATGTTTTGATTGAAGAAGGCTGACCTAAGTCACATTGACCCACATCTCCTCTGAGAAATTTTTAAGGTGGCAAAGAACTAGTATTATGGTCTATCTCCGATGCACAGTCAGGTGTCCTGGAATGCTATGAAGAAGATAGGCAGCATCCATTTCCTTCACACTCCTCGATAGGTAGTACCATCTCTACCTTTAAGTATGTTAACTCTATCTCTCTGTGCTGTTCCTAGCCTCACAGATAGACTCTGGGGTCAATGAGCATAATTACAGGCATTGTGATAGAAGGGATTCGGGTATTCAGGTGCTAAAAGTTTTAACAACTTATAGTAAGAAATTAGTAAAGGGTAGGTGTTGGTAAACATCTTCTAATGGAATGGCTTCAGAGCATCAGAATTTTTGCATGATAAATAAGACAGCTGGGAGCCACCCAATGGAAGCAGTGCTGGGGATCTGGGAAGATGCTAATTCCAGCTCCCAACCTGAAGAGACAGAAATTAGTGTTGCCTCCCTTGAGACAATAGGGAGATATCATCAAATAGAGATCTGAATTCAGAAAAGGAGACAAAACACCCAACAAAGAGTCTGAACAATTCATCAGTCAAGACTTTAGAATTTCTATTATAATAAAAAGGTTCAGGAAGCAGGGATGGAATGAGCGACCAAATCATAGAAAGGAAGCCCAAATAAATAAGAGAACAAGTAGTGAGTGACGGACAGGAGCACAAGATGCACACTCAAGACGGTGCACAAGTGTAGTGGCTCCCATCTCACAACAGCCATGGGTCCGAACTGTGGGTCACACAGTGAGAAACAGACTTGAAGTGCAGTGCTACCCAGAAGTCGTGCACAACAGAGAAGATAATCCTTGAGGTCTGTTGTATACTGTGGCAACAAGGGCAGGCTGGGAGAGACCACAGCCCAGCAGGATGGGTTACAGTGGCCTCACAGTGCTTCCTGGAACCAGTATCAAAGGTGAAGAATCTCTTCCATTTGGGATTTCTTCAGGACTTGCATGGGATTGAATCTCAAAACAAAATTGCCTATTAGAGCAGAGCAGGACAGAAGCTGATGACAGCATCCAGCCCCTAAAGTAGCCAGAGCCTCATGGTCCTCATCCTTGAATTCTCAATGGTGCATTCTCAGAAGGCTTTGCTTCTGTTTCATTCCCCAGGTTTAACAGAAGAAGAAACCCGAAACTGTGTCCGGTATGAAACAAAAAAACGTTTTCTTTTTTTTAAGACAACAAAAGTGGAACACCGGTGCACCACGAATAAGCTGTCTGAAAAATATGAAGGTAACAGCGTTCTCTTGGCAGTTAGTCCCGTGTGTCCTGAGGCTTGCCCATTGTTTAGCTGTATTGCACTTGTCTGTCTCGAAAGTCCATATGCTGAGGGAAGGTATAAATAAAATATCATTAGACCTACTTAAAATGTAGAAATTGAGCTGAAGAAATGGCTCAACTATTAAAAGCTAGGCTTACAACCAAAAAGCAGAAATGGCTAAGCTATTCTTTTTCTTATTCTTAGGCTGTTCAATTCAATGAACAGTGCACTGATTTTTCCCATATGTATAACTCTATTTCAAGCATTGAAAAGTAAACACAGACATTCCCATTAGGAAACTTGGAAAACAAGGCTATCAAGGTGACCAGCCATTAAAACTGTAGAACTGTAGTCAGAATTCTGCAATTCGTGCCAACTGCCACCACGAAGGCAAAATTGCAGAGACAGGAATTAAATCTTTAAGACCTGCTGTATTCACCTGCGATCTGAGAAGGCTAAAGACTAACATGATTTGAGGAATTGTCTCATATCTCTGACCAGCAAAGTTTATACGGATGAGGGAAATGGATGCAGGAAACTACAGATGTAGTCAATCATGCTGGGTTCAGTCCTGCCCTTCTGGTCGCATGGTCATTCACATTTCTGAGACTCATGGTGGACTCGTGCTGTTATCTGAATGTTCTCTGAACGTCTGGACTCAGACGCCTCTTGGAACACTGAGTTTAGTTAGTGTTCTCAGGTTCAAGTATGGCTTCCACTGGGGGCATCTAGGCTGAGAGGTGAAATGGGGAGCTCAACTCAGAACACAGTGCGATGTGTTCTGAATACGCGATGTTAAGAACAAGTGTGTGCAGATTCCTCTTTACAATATCCCATCTTATAAAAGCATCTTTATAACACAGAATATAAAAGTGCCCCTTGTGCTCCTGTCTCTTGCTAACTCCCATAATGTCATATTTATACGATCTGTAACATATAACAGATGGCATCCTGACGCTAGGCGACTGGCTGATTGAACCCTAACTTCCTACAATAAGGCAATTCTCTGGCATAGCGGTATGCGTGGGAACACACACACTTAAACATTTTTAAAAATACTTCTGTGTCTGAAACAACTATCATAAACAGAATGCAGCTGGGAGCCAAGATTGGAAGGTGGTGTTAGTGTCAGGTATCAGTGTGTGAAAACTATTTTTCTTCACAACCTCTTGGCTTTAGTTAGTTTTGGAAAGACAGAAATGAAGGACTCCATTCTTATTTTGGCTTTGAGAATGGGTCTCACTGTGAAGCCTAAACCCTCTTCTAATTCACTGTTCTACAGTTTCAGCTTCCCAAGTGAGAGGGTTACAGACTAGTGCTGCCATGCACACTAGTAATGTAAACTAATTTTGATTCAGGCAACTTCTGTTCTTACCTTTGAATAATTTTCTTTGAAGTCTTTATCGATTCATCATCATTGGATTGATCCTGACTGTCCCTCCTTGCCAGAGTGAGACATGTCCTGGTTTGTTTGATCTGATCCCACGTTCAGATATCTAAATTATATTCATGACATAATACAATGAATTAAGATTTCCGATTCATATATTGTTAAACTATAAAGCTTTGTTCTTTGTTTTAGAATTTCATACACGAGTACTTTACTTACAACGTTTCTACCCCTTCTTTCCCTATCCACCTTTTCCCGTGCCCCTCCCCCACTCTCTCAAATTCATGACCTCTCTTTTTCTATAATTACTATTAAGTATGTACACAAACATATATATGTAAAACGTACTGAGTCCATGTAATGGTGCTCATATCGACATGTCTTTAGTGCTTACTACTTGGGATTGTATAACAAAGGCAGACCCTCACTCCTAAAGAAAACTGGTTCTCCCCTCTCAGCAGCCACTGATTGTCTGTAGTTCTTCATCTGGAGGTGGAGCCTTGTGAAATTCCCCCCATCCACTTGGCAATGTTGACTGGTACTGTCATTATAAAGTCTTCTTTCAGCAACCGTACTGAGACTTTATGGGTTCCGTTTCCCTGACCTGCCTAGAAGATGTTATCCAGCAGGCATTTTGGCTCTCTGGTTCTTACAAGGTTTCTGACCCTTCCTCCCCAGTATTCCCTCAGCCCTAGTGTCAGATTACATCAGAGGTACTAGTTGGCAAGGCAACCCATGGCCAGTTACTCTCCTATTTTTGGCCAATTGTGGATCTAGGCAATAGCTTTTGTCTGTTGTAAAAGGGCTTCTTTGATGAGGAATGGGAGCCAAGTTTCTCTGTGAATGTAAGAATAAAAATTTAGAGGCAGCTTTCTTAGATACAAACTGCAAAGTTTTTTTGTCTGTTGTAGGACTTAGGCAGGCTCTGTTGCTACTGGATTTTTAAGGGCAATTACGCATTATTGTCCTTGCCTCACAGGAGTCTGAGAGTTAGATAGGATGCTACATTCGGATAAGAGTTGTCCAAGATAACAGACTCCAGTGACCTTGGACAGTGATGTATCTTGTATGAGGAAAAAGTTGGAGGGAAGGAAAATACACAGAGAGCCAAAATTCTTTATATCTTAACCTTCACTGGGGTTTGAGATCCAAAGGGCATTTGCTCTCTGTAGAGCTGGAGGAGAAAGTAAATGGCTACCATTTCTTTTCCAGAAAGGTGTAAGGGCAGTGAGACCAATTTTTCTAAACATTCTCCCAAGGAGGTGTGGAAAGGATTGAAGCCTGTGCCACCATTCCAACAATAAGAGCTCTGAAATGAATCAAACTGAACGGAACAGAAATGTACCCTTAAGAGGCCACAAAGGCCTCAACCCAGAAAAGAGGACAAAATAGGCATGGAAGCATTTTTAAACCAGAGGCAAGAATGTCATGACCTACCTGGACTTGAAGATAAGACCATGCTTCTTTCTCTACAGTTAAATGCTTCCAATCATCTAAAAAAAACTCATGTTCTCCCCTATGCATTAACTTCAAATGCCTCCTAATTCATTCTCTTTATAAATCAGCACAAACTTGCGTGCCATGTTTGATAAAAGTATCCAATTGCATGCTACTACTAGAGAAAAAATAGACACACATTTGTTTCTACGAAGTTTCTCTTGTCCCACCAAGTCCTCAAACTCAAAGTGATGGGACCCTCATCTCCACTGCAGAATTTGCCAAATCTGAGTCTCCGTTCATGCTACTGGTCAAAACCTTTTTCTCGTTTTGAAAAGGAAAACGGTCCAAGCCATTGTATATTTTTATCATTCTATAATTAATATTTTAATGTCCCGTTCTGAGTCCCAGGAGGCTTGGCCTTGGACATTTAAATGTAAACATTAAGAGCTGGACAATTGTTGTCTTTCTCAGCAGACTAGTCTTACACAGTGAAAATTATGGCCTTCTAATCTATGATTCCCACCAAATGTACAGAAGTATACTTGAGCACTCAAAAGACCAAGCTTGTCTCTTTTCCCTGTCTTCTCTAACCCAAGTATGTTCACGTGCAAAGCCCGTGATACAGCTCAACTCAGGACAGAAGTGGGGAAAATGGAGTTTAGGAGCACATGCAAAGAAAGGAATATCAAGAGCTTAACCCAGTGAGTAAGGCTAGAACTCAGAGATGAAGACAGTGGGCCCGATGGAGCAACGAGAACGTTATTTAGTACGTAATAACACTGAACAATGCAGTCGGAGAGTATTCCTGAATCCCTTAAATGTTTGCTCCACTAACAATGTGATTTTTACTTTGAGGTCACCCGACCTTGAAGTTATATTCTTTAGCAGGCAGTCTAAGAAGCCTTTCTCAACTACCACCTCCTTCATAGTAACGTGGGCTAGGTGACATCCGATTGGCTCATACTGCAAACTGTACTCATGTTACCACAGCGTTCATCACAGTGCATTGTGTTTACTTTTCGCTTAATTGACTAACTTTTAAGAAAATCTGGTACATTGTTATAGTCTCTGTGTTCTCTGTAAGGAAGGACAGAAAGAAAAAGCATGAGAGAGCGTATGGTGGCACACGCTTTTAATCCCACTCTGTAGGCAGAGGCAGGTGGATCTCTGTGAGGTCCAGGCCAGCCTGGTCTACAGAGTGAGTTTCAGGCCAGCCTGGTTACAGCAGAGAAACCCTGTCTCGAAAAAAACAAACAAAAAAAGAATGAGGGAGCAAAAGGAGGAAAGAAGGGAGGAAGGGAGAGGGGGAAAGGAAAAATCAACATTGATCAAGCTCTTCACTCTACCCCAGGCTCTGTTCTGTTGTGCATGTGAACTGATCTTTTATAATACTTAACCCTGAGGCAGGCCTGTGAGACAGGTATAATAATTTGTAGATCAGGAAATGGAAACAAAGGAAAAAACAGGAAGACAAAGAACAAATATACACAAACTAAATGATAATAAGTATGTCTGTTTGACTTAAACATGAATTTGTAAAATAAAGCTGACTTTTGAAAATAGCTTTGTTAGAAATTAAACAGAACTTGCATGCCCTGCTGAAATTCTTGGACTTAATCATAGCAGAGACTCTCACTAACCCACTCACAGCCAGAACAATGTTGATTCGTGTTACAAGTAAGAAGGCTCCATCTTTAGACTTAAAAACTGTGTGCTAGGATTAAAGGGAATTTTTATGAGTTCTTAAAATTACAAAAAGACTCTGACTTTTCCAGTAAGCTTATGTGAGATGCAGTGGCTTCCCGGCCACAAATAAGTAAAGAACAAAATTACCAAGAAAAATACAGAATTAATATTGAGCAATACATTCTGCAGGAAAACGGGCAGAGGGGGTGCTCAAAAGTAAAAACAGAGAAGTCAAAGGGGTATTTTTCTAGTTGTGATGTATTGAACACATGGAATAATTATCACCCTTGCAGGGCCCACTAACTGAATTCAAACTTTGACTCCAGCATTGATTTGCTATGTGACTAATCTTGGGGTTTCTCAAACACACACACACAAAATTGAAAATATGAGTAGTGTTTACTTTGTGTGTATCTTGAGATCCTCATTATGTGAGAAGAACAAAATCTACCCTATGTGAACATTGAGTTTATATCAGCTAGGAAGGCTGCTAGAGATATAATTTCATGGCAGAATGCTTGCCTAGCAAGCAGAGGGTCCAGGATCTATGGAAATTAAACTATACTAAAGCCAGTTAATAGCATTCAGTTAATGATTTCCATTCCTTAAGTCCCCACGCCAAACATATCTAACTTTTATTGGGATCAATCTGTGAAACATATGGCATTAATTCTAATATTAGCTGCATGACAATTATTGTCGTGTCAATCCAGACTACAGTGTAAGGTCAGATACTATTTTATCCTCCCCTACCCTACCGTTCTACAAAAATAAATACAAACGCACATACAACTTTTTTCTCATGCCTTTCCTTTGAAAATGATGATTCTCCTTTCTTCATTCGAGAGTTCGTCTCCTATTCTACACCATCTCACTTGAGAATTTCGGAACTGTAATGGCCCGGCTAACATTTACTGGAAGTCTGGAGAAAAGACCAGAGTGGAGCTACTGACGCTCACGCATACCGCTGACCGTCAATCCGTTCCATTGCCTTTCTCTCTACTCACGTCCTACCCACATTTAAAGTTTTAAGTTTAAAAACATTCTCTCACTTTTCTGCCTGCAATTGGAAGTTTTTAGCATAACAGTCACAGAGTACATGGTTTCTGTTCATCCACGGACCTCAAACACAGAGGAACATAAATCCAGTCTAGGAAGTTGGCTTCAAATAGTCCCGAGCAAAGCCGTCAGAATGGTGCGCATTTGCATCCCGCTGTGGACTGTTGCTAACTATTTGTTTCAAATCAAATTGCTTTCAGCTTCGGTATCTGCAGTGACGCTAATATCTACTTAGGATTGTTGTGAGGGTTAGGTAAGACAATGCGTGCGAAGAGCCTGGTTGTACCCTGTGCTGACTAAATAGCTCTATTTGCACTCTTACTTTAATTTGTATTATTAATCCCCCTGTAGAGATAAGAAATATTCTTTCACTTTTTCCTCAGAGCTTACTTTTTGGTGCTACCTGAGTGTGCTATCTACATTGCTCTCCTGAGAAAATTGGCTCTTTAACATCTGAATTTTCAGTAAAGTTAAATGGATCGTTTTGTTGAATCATCTCTCAGGTTCCTTGTTGCAAGGAGCAGAGAAATCGATATCCCTGGTCCAGGGTGGGCGGAGTCAGCACGCAGCAGCCCTGGCATGGGAGAGGGGGACATCTGGTCCGGATGAGAAAGTCTTTTCTGAGTGGTTAGAATCCGTGAAGGAGAACCCTGCTGTGATTGATTTTGAGGTAAGACTGAAGAGTGCCAAGGGTAAGAGGGGTTAGCAGCTCTCCACCAGCCCAGACTGCACGCTACGCAATTCTCTTTCCGCTTCTTTTTCAGATGACAAATGAAACGTCTGTTTTTAGTATACATGCTCAATGTACCTTTCTAAAAAATATTAAGTTGCACATCTATTGCTTTTATAATTTAAACAGGTGTTCTAGTAACAGTATTAAGAATTCCTGGCAGGCATGAAATATTGAGAAGAGTAATTTCGTGAATAGAATTGCTCACACTTGCCTATGGGTGGGACTCTTCATCTCCCTGTGGATACAGTAAATTTTGGTTTTGTGTCTTTTGTGCAACTCTGTGTTGTGAGCACATTAGGAGAATCTCGGATCCGTGTGATTTCCAGCTTCTATCACCACCATTCCTATTTGCCAGTTTTGTATTTGTAGCAATTACACAAAAAGGTGAATTTTGTTATTCATGGCATACTTTGTACAGTATTACGTCATGCAGAGATAGGTTTGCATATGATATAACTACATTTTAAAAGGCTTTCCAAAAAGCTACTATGTTTATTTCATTTAAATCGAGATGGTAAAGTTGAATCATTATGAATACGGGATCATGTACATGCAACAGAAAAACATGTGAGCTACACAGGTCATATGTAGGCCCATAAGAGCAACTTTACATCATGTAGGACACTGGATGGTTGTTTCTCCGACTTTATAAAAGGTTACTGAGTGAGCACACGTCTCTTTGCTGCTGTTACCTGTGTTACTTATTACTACAGTTACCTCCCCCCCTAGTCACATGAAGGGCAAGTTCACCTCTCCATTCCCTCCTGTTATGCGTTTTCTCATCTGGCGCCAAACAAAGCCAACATTATCCTTAGACAGACCGAGAGCAAGGAAGCCATTCCTCATCCTCTCCAGATCTCCCTGCCTGAGTCGAACTTAATGAAGGAACAACAGAGCAGTAATAAATAGTAGTGATCCCTGGTGACCTATCTCAGCACTTAGCTGCTTATGTTTGATCCTTAATAAATAATTTGGTCCAAGCCCAAATAAGCAACACATGACTTCCTTCACAGCAGACCTTCAGGGATTGTTAATTCTACAATATGCACCTGCCCTCGGGTGCAAACTCCTAGCTCAACAGCCAGCTGTCTATATTGGGTTCTATAATAATCCCTCAGAAGTGTGAGTTTTCTGGTAAGCACCAATTCGATGAAAACCAAACAGCAGTAGCAAAATACCGCCCGAGTGAAAGTGACCAGAGCTTTCTCTGTCACCTGCATTTAGCTTGCCCCAATCACCGACCTGGTCCGAAACATCCCCTGTGCAGTGACAAAACGGAACAACCTCAAGAAAGCATTTCAAGAATATGCGGCCAAGTTTGACCCTTGCCAGTGTGCTCCATGCCCTAACAACGGCCGTCCCAGGCTCTCGGGCACGGAATGTTTGTGTGTGTGCCAGAGCGGCACCTATGGTGAGAACTGTGAAAGGAAGTCTCCAGATTACAAGTCTGGTAAGTACTGGGGATTGCCTGTGAGGTCCATACCTTTTCCCCTCAAAAGTATAAGTTGATGAGCTTATACAAAACAAAACTCACTAGCAACCTCTACCTTATAAACAAGCCTCCAAAATTAGATTCCAAACACAAACAGTGCTGGTCTCGGCTGCAACCAATGAGCTGTGTGACACTGGAACAATTATTCAACATCTCCAAGCTACAATATCCTCATCCATAAGATGAGGATAATGCTGTTATTACCTTAGGGTTGAAACATGTGTGTGTGTGTGTGTGTGTGTGTGTGTGTGTGTGTGTGGTGTTTGAATGTTTTAAGACATATATAAAGGACTCATAATATAATGTCTATAATATTAGACATTATAAAATAAATGCATGATACCATGTCTTAGTTACTCTTCTACTGCTATGATAAAGCACCACGAAGAAGGCAACTGATAGAAGAAAGGGTTTATTTGGGGCTTCCAGTTCCAGAGGGTTGGCGTGTGATGGGAGTCGCAAGTGGCAGGTATCTAGAGCAGCACCTGAGACCTTACACCTAGAACCACAAACAGGAAGCAGAGAGAGAACACTGGAAACAGCACACAGCTTTTGGAACCTCGAAGTCCCCCCTCAGTATCACATTTCCTCCAACAAGGCCACACCTCTTAAGCCTCCCCAAACAGGGCTACCAACTGAGGACCAAGCATTCACATGCCAGAAACTGTGGGGCACTTGTATCATTCAAACCACCACGAACTGTTACTAGAGAACTATATTATTATGCATATTATAATGTATAAGCAGGATGGTTTATAATAAGGGGTAAAATTACCTACAAGCAAAGATTTCATACAAGGCTAAATATATTAACTCAAATTTTCTTTAGAGGAGGGATGCAGCTTGGGATGAAAGATATGTTTTACTACCTATAAAACTGTAATATGATGTAGATTTTACCCAGGACATTTTAATATTCCTACAAATACATGTATACATGCATGTGCATATGTTTCTGCATGCATGCTTGTATAGTACATTCCTGACATTTACTGATATTGATGATTCAAATGATTCATAGATTTTGCCATTTTATTAATGCTTGTAAGAAAAGGAAACAGAATCAGACAATATATCAGACCCCTTCTGTAAGTAACTCCTTGCAGTCCTCACTATAGAGCTGTAACAGCCCACAAAACATGTCACAGAGCAAATGTGACAAAATCAGCCGTCCTGGTCTCAAAGTCCCAATTTTCTTGTGTCAGGATAGCAACTAGTCTTCTGTTGCAGATGCTGTGGATGGAAATTGGAGCTGCTGGTCTTCCTGGAGCTCCTGCAATGCTGCTTATAGGAGATCGAGAACCCGGGAGTGTAATAACCCCGCCCCGCAACGGGGAGGGCAGCGGTGTGAGGGCAAGCAGCGGCAAGAAGAAGACTGTACATTTTCAATAATGCAAAATGCGTAAGATTGGGTGCCAGGGAACAAGGGGTCCCCAGTTCACTTTTACTACTGCTAATTACAAAGCACTTAGAGTTTTACATGTGTCTACACAATATATTAGTAAATCACTAAATCTGCTGCTATCCTTAGTGCACTAAACAACAGTTTCTTTCTACGTAATCAGCATATGTATATTATAGATATGCAGACATGTTGGGCATATTGCTTTTAAGATATGCATGTGCAAATATATGTATATGTATGTGCACATGCAAACGCTTATTTTTCCCTTTGAGTGGACAACCGTGTATCAATGATGGTGAAGAAGTGAAAGAGGTAGACCTGCCTGAGACAGAAGCAGATTCAGGGTGTCCTCAGCCAGTTCTGCCGGAAAATGGATTTATCTGGGTAAGTATCCTGACTTTTGGTCTGAAGTTCCAAAAAAGAACTTGAAACATACGGGTTTTCTTTTCATTGGAGTAATATTATTTCCCTACTTTAACAATATGTTGGCTCAAAAGTACAAAGGAATACCCAGGAATGTTGGAACAGCCTTTTATCTTGCATTCCCTGGGGGCATCTTCAGGCCAGCTTTAGACAGAGGAAGAGTCAGGCGATGTGTTCCTTTGTACAGTCAGGTCACAAGAAGGCAGGAGACTGTGGGTAGATAATGGAGCTTCAGACAGGGTAGGTTTGGATGGCTGAAACAATCTGTACCTGAGACCTGGCTGTTTACATCCAAGTCTGAGCAAACTAAAGCCTGTTATCTAAGTCACGGTCTCTGAGAGCTAAAGAGACTTGCTTATAACCATAGGAAGTGTTTAGTCTGAATTGTCTTATTAGGTTAGAAAAATTTAGACCTTTAAGCAGTTGATAGAATTCTAATATCTTTTTAATTTCAGCCTTTTCATTAAGCCACAATATATTTTTATGTTTCTTTAAAAGAAGTCAACATTCACTGGCACAGAGGTCTGTGGCTTTAATATGAATCTTTCAGTAGATATATTATATTAAAATTGATCACAGAAGGCATGCTCTCTATCCATTTTATATTTGTAAACTGAATAAAACCTTTAAAACTTTTTCTGATAGTCTATTTGCTATCAAAATTCAATAGGATATAAATCTCCGAGACCCACAGATATCCATGACAGATGGCCCACATTATATATTCTAATGTACCATGACTAATGGTCTTAAGAGGAAGCACTTTGGAGGGAGGTAACTTCAATCAGTTTTTATTCAAGAGCAGAGGTCCCAGTCTCCCCGGTGCAGTGGAGCGTATATTAAAACACAGACCAGACACTTCCACTCTGAAAGATCCTGGTTCACTAGCTCTCAAGTAAGGCCTCAAAATAGTAATATCCACAAATTCCCGTAGACTGTTAATGCTGCTAGGTTTGGAGTCATAAAGTGGAGACCAATCCTTTAGAGCAGGTGTTAGCAAACTATGGCCTAGAGGCTCAATCTCATCTGTTCCTTTAAAAAGATTGCTTTCAACAGAGCCATATTAATTTATTTACATATTACCTATCACAGCGTCCGTGCAAGGCTGGCAGACATGAATAACTGTGATAGATGTCCTTGTGAGCAGCAACTGACTAATGCAAGCCCTTTATAGAAAAACGTTTTCTGGTTCCTGCTTTAGGACATCGACTTAACAATTATATATTGCCACATCTAGCTACTTAAATAACGTTTAACATATTTACACCAGCTGCATGTAAGAACTGCTAAAAAAAATTCTGTCATTTAATTTTAAAAACCCACTGAAGCTTTAAAGAGGAATTCATTATGCTTATGGCTGGATCCTTTTATAAAATTAGATTATGTCTCTTACGCCACTTCCTGCTATTGTAACCAAGCCCCACAGACTAGAACAATGTGTATTAGAAAAAGTTATTTAAACACGGTATGGTGGAGTACATCTTTAATTCTAGCACTCAGGAGGCAGAGGCAAGTGGATCTATGTAAGGCTGAGGACAGCTTGGTATACATAGTGAGTTCCAGGCTAACCAGGGCTACGTAGTGAGATACTGTCTCAGAAAACAAAACCAAGCAAGCAAACAAGGCAGTTATTTAGCAGACAGTTGTGGGGTTTGGGCGGGGGGGGGGGGTACAAGTGGATTAGAACATCCCTGCCATTTGAGCTCGATGGTTGCAACATGTTCTTATAAGTTATTGCTTCGTTAGAGAGATGGAGACAAAAGTTCAAAGCAATAACTTATTTCAGGAGAAATGCATGAATTAAAAAGTATGCAGTCATTAGTTAGTGAGATGGCACAGCAGAAAAAAGCGCTTATTGTAAAAGCCTGGCCAATTACAGTCCCTGGAACCCACGATGGAAGGATGGAACCAACTCCCAAAAGTGGTCCTTTTACCTTCACACACATGCTTTGGCATGCTCACACATAGACACATGACAACACACACACATACACACACATACACACACACACACAAGTAGAATAATTTTTCAAAGGTGCAGTCAATAAAAATTATTTAAATCATTAATATTCCTTAACAGTTCACTTCCCTTGGAAACAAAGATACATAAATAATAACCAATAGGATAGTCTTTTTGTATCCAAAAACATATTAAGACTCTTATAAGACGTAGTATTATCTAACTAATCAAGACAAATGTTGATTGGTGAGCTTCGACCTATGATCAAATTCTCAAGTTTGGTTTTGAAAAGAACTTTCTAGTTAAAGCTTAGTGTTCTTCTCCATCCTGGTAAAGGAATTGTCCCTTTACTGGCTCCCCTAGGAAGAACTGTGCTTTGTAAGGCTTCAAAGAGCTGCTAAGTCCTCCATAAGGATTAGGGGTGGGGGTGGGGTGAAGTCCTCACTTGTTTCAGCATCAAAGCAGATAAATGTGATGAAGACTATAGAATCATTGTTCAAGATGCCTCAGACCGAAAGGACAGTATACCTTCAGAAGTGGAAGTTTGCATACAAGGTGTTCTGTATAAACTGAGTCTTGAGAGCAAGACAGAGAGAAGGTGGGCAGGACAGATGGAACAGCCAATGAAAGACCACATGGGGACCACAAAAGGAAACTATTAGGATCAAAGAATGGTAGGTGGTTTTGTTTCCTTAGAACACAGGTTTCACAGAAGGAAATGGCAGGAGGTGAGGATATCATATAGGTTAGTTTAAACTAATAATTTAAATACAGATGTGCAGGACCCATTTTTCTCCTTGAAATTTTTAGTGAAGATCCCATAGGACAATGCTTTATTCACTCTCTGGAAAAATATATACTGATTGATCAACTGCTAGGAAATGAACAGTTTTTAAATGATTTGCAGTCCTGTGTCACAATAACAATGGCACATGCTTCTTATACGTGTAGGATGTTCATCTGACACACAGGCAGAAATAACACTGTGAGCATAAAGCTTTTCTATCCCAGCAACATTAGGTCTTTTGCCACTTTTCTCATTACTGAGACACGTTCTCAGATAACATGCATACAGATAAAAATGAAAATGGATAAATCTTTGAAAGATTACTACTTGTTAGAAGTAACTTAGAGGAGGAAAGATGTGTTTTGGCTCACTGTTTCAGGCCGGGGGAGTTGTGGCTGAATAGGCAATCAGCAAAGGAGGCTCCTGGTGGCGGGAGCATGGGGAGGCTTTGTGTGTGTGTGTGTGCGTGTGCGTGTGTGTGTGTGTGTGTGTATGTGCAGTGGTATATCTGTGTGCCTGTTTTTACGTGTGGCATACATGGTTGTGCATGGAGGTCAGAGGTCAACTTTAAGTGTCTTCCTCTTTTCCTCTATTGCTTTCCACCTTGTTATTTTTGAGATAAGGACTCTCACTCAACCAAGAGCTTATCAACTGTCTAGACTGGCTGTCCAGCAAGGCCCTGTCTCCACCCACCACCAATGCTAGAGTTACAGATGCGCGTCACCACACCTGGCTTTCACATTGGACAATGGTGTTGAAGATCCAAATTCAGGTCCACATGAGCTCCAAGGAGCAAACTGTTTTATCTGTTTGTCGTGTGTGTGTGTGTGTGCAGGAGCATGAGGAGGCCTGCTCACATCTTCACAGATCTAGAAGCATACAGAGTTCAGGTAGAAAGTGCAACCTGGCTATAACCTATAAGGCCAGCACACCAGCTCCATTGTGTAGTCCTGGCTGGACTTGAACACATAGAGATCTATTACCTATCTCCCAAGTGCTGAGATGCCTTTAGACATGAACCACTGTGCCCAAAAGAACAAGTTTTGTTTTGTTTTTTAAGTTCAAAAACTGTAATTAGTGTAGAGCCTGAAAATGAATGCACAGAATGGACAGCTAAAAAGTTGTCCATGAACAAAGATGATGAGGAAGAATGAAAAGAAAGTACTTTTGGCTGTAGCTGGGGTAGAATCTTGGGAAGACTCTGTGGGTGAGTAAAATATCAAGAGTGCGCAATGGGCAGAATCCAGGAAGACCCTGAGATGTTGTGTGATAACAACTCGTCGCGTTCATGATTTCTGATTTACTTTTCAATTCTAGAATGAAAAGAAACTGTACTCAGTTGGGGAGGAAGTTGAAATTTCATGTGTTACTGGATTCAAGGCTGTCGGATACCAGTACTTCAGATGCTTACCAGACAGGACCTGGAGGCGAGGAGATGTGGAATGCCAGCGTAAGGACTGAACAAGCATTTGCATAACTCCCCTGAAGAATGAATGTGCTCAGTACAAATAGAGGAAAATCAGTTCAGTTCATTTTACTAATTTTTAGTAACTGTGGCAAAAAAGACTTAGCGAAGCAATAAATGGGAATCATTTGCTAAACTTACATTTCAAAAGACCAGATTTCTCCTGCCGTGCATAAAGCCTCAGACATGTAGTGCAATGAAGCATGCCTCTAAAAAGAAATTAATGGAGCTAGCAAACTTATCTAACCATGAGCAGCTGCTTTGGGTGATATAAAAATTAAAACAAATGGATTTATAACCCCAAAAAGGTAATACTCAGATTGGGATTTGTATGAGATGCCTTTATTGCCAAAGCAGTATATTTTGGAAGTATAATCACATTCTTTACTGAAAAGGACTGAATAAACTTGAATGTCCTGTGACTATCCATGCTGTAGTGAGGTAAAATCTGGGATTCAAACAAGACTCAAAAGGGAACCTCAAACATGGGCCACTTAGGCAGAGTTGAGATCAGTGTCAATTAAAATGTCCTGCACCTGTCACTCACGCTGTTGTAACTTACCTTAAGAAAGACACGAAAAGAAGGAGGGGTGTTTCAGTCATTGAGGGCATTTGCTACACGTGTAAGGGATCCAGATTTGATTCCAAAGAACCCCATGGCAGCTCACAGCCACCTGTAATATATAGTTCCAGAAGATCTGGCGCCACCTTCTGACTCCTTGGGCATGGCAACAGGAACACGTGTGTTGCATATACACACATGCAGGCAAACACACATATTGAGAAAAATATAAATAAATAAATCTTTAAAAGGAAAGAAAACTTCAAGAGGTAGAAGAGAAAAGAAATTATTTCTTGAAAGAAAAATATTCAAAAGAGGTAACCACAGTGGATGTGTCTGAATTCCTCAGCAAATAAATCTCAGCTGTCAGAACTATAGTTTGTTTTTTTTTTTTTTTTAGTGGAGTTTCTGAGAAGCTGGGGGTCTTTAACTACAAATGTCACTGATTAAAAGGAGGTACCCCAGCCAAACAGACACAGTAAATCTCACCACCATTACCTCTGTGGTCACATATCATCTGCTTGCATTTGTTGGCTGCTGTGCTCCACTGAACACATCTGAAATATTGCTCTCCCTGCAGGGACCTCGTGCCTCAAGCCAGTTGTTCAGGATGTCCTGAGGATCTCCCCATTTCAGAGCATGTATAAGATTGGCGACTCCATTGAGCTGACATGCCCCAGAGGCTTTGTTGTTTCTGGGCCATCAAGGTACATGTGTGCAGGAGACTCCTGGACGCCTCCCATCTCAGTTTCACTGACCTGTGAAAATGGTGAGCAGCGACATGGGATTTGAGATTCTCAGCAGGTTTGACTCCACAGGATTAGTAATTCAGCATCCACAGCACTGCAATTTCTCAGGTGGATTTTAGAATGAATGAGGAGGTATATTCTGCCCTGTGGGGGTGATGAGGTAATACATTAGTGGTCAATGATGTCTTTACAACTTCGTGGGTGACTTCAATTTCCCTTTCCAATAGAAAACTCTCACATTTACAGGGATCCAAGGGGTCTAAGATCTCCCACCTAACAATATCACAACTGGCAGTTAACTGAAAGTTTTGGTTCAAGGAGACAACAATAAAAACTGGGAAACATATAATTAGGCATTGTATTAATCACCTATATCTGAAATTCCCATCATCTGTGTCTCCATATATCGGCTTCTCTAATTGATGTCTTTCAGTGTTAAAAGGTGGTATCCTTTTAAAGTCTGCCCAAGCCCCATCTTCCTGATGTTGATGCTAATGAACTAGAAAGAAATCGGTGTCTGCTATTTAAAACTCTCCCAGTCAGAGAGGATTTGGATATTTTTCCTACAAAGAAATAGAGGAAATAGCTCTGTTAACCTTGATTTGAACACTAAGTAATTTGTGGATGTATCCAAATGTCACATAGAGCAGCACAAATATGAACACATTTATGTATCAATTTTAAAAGTTTTTACTCAATATAAAAATTTTTAAAACCTCCCCTGGTGAATCCTGTATCCCTTGAGCTGAGAACAATTGTTCTGAAGAAAAGAAAAAAATATAGACATATCTTTGAAACAACTGACTAGAGAACACTATTGAATTTTCATATTTCCCTAGATTTCTTAGTAGTTTCATCCACAACTATTCTAAAAACAGATTTTGAAAATGACTTTTTTTAACGCCTTAAAAGCCTTTGCCTTAGAAATAAGTCCGTTTTTCTTTATTTTGACAGTTTATCTGTTGGGTCAATGTATGTAATAACAAGGGTAGCTGGCTTTTTCAAATGATGTCTAAATACTTTTTGGAGAGACAGAGAGTCAGAGAGAGAATGTGTGCTGTGGAGTGTATGTGTATATGCGTATAGATGTGATATACAGATGTCAGTGGGTGATACTGATGTTTTCCCCAGTCACTGTCACTTATTTTTGAGAAAGGACCTCTCGCTGAACCTATAGCTCATCTATTTGGTTAGGCATCCTGGCCAGAGAGCTCCAGGAATCTGCCTGCCTCCACTTCCCCAGTCCTGGAATTGCAGGAACACCCGGCCACATTCAGATCTTTGTAGACATGCTGGGGATCCAAACCCAGACCCCCGTGCCTGGCTGGCAAACACTCTAACTACTGAGCACGTCCTCGGTCTTCACTTGCTAAGCTTTCCTGAAGCTGACCCTTGCAGTTTATGTCCAAAATAATGGTTTTCATTATGGTATTTTCATCTACGTGCATCACTGTTCCTGGTATATTTGTCCCGCTTCCCTACCCCCATCCCTCTCCCCCTTCTCTACCTCTTGTGGGTCACCTTCCTCGTCCCGTGTGTTCCTCCTTCTGCTTCCATGTCACATATATAAAACATGCGCTCATGGATGTGGGTAAATCTAAATCCTGCAGATGAAAGAAAATGCACTTTTATTTGTCTTTCATGTGTCCATTACTCTCTTTCGTACCCACTCCCTAGCACGTGACATTTGTACTATTGAGTATTGTCTCACTTTCAGTCAGAGTTCTTGAGGGTGCATCTAAGATATTAGGCTAATTTCGCTTTTGACAAGAACAGAGACACGCGGAGGGAAAATTAGAATATGCTTATGCGTCGGCTCTGCTCACTCCCTGTCCGCCTTGCTGTCCTGCCTCTTTGTTCTCTGCCGGGCTCTCATAATATCTGAAGGAAAGGGGGAAAGTCAACGTTTCGGCTAGCCTGGGAGACCTGCTGATAAAGAGATCCCGTGGGAACCGGCAAGAACTCCAGGTTAATGCCGTGTCTTGGATTACAGGCTCCTAATCAAAACAATGACAAGTGGCATGGATGTCAGAAGAACAGATGTGCTTGGGAATCCCAGGCTTCCAAAGCTAAGATGCTCCGAGTAGTATTTTGTTCATAAGAGCAGCTGTGTATTCATATACACATACATATGCACACACACAACTTTGTCTTTGGAAACTTAAATTATAAGCAAACAAAGATGTCCTATATCTAGATAAAGGAAATAAAGGACCTTATGTATTTCATCTTCCATGACAGTCACAGAAAGACTGTAGTCAAAGAAAGAAAAAGATTTCAAAACAAACAGTCAAAGTGAGGTAAAGACACTTTCAGGCCGTCGTTTGGCCAAAGAGAGACTCTTCGTTCTTTCTGTGTGAAAAGATATTTTCTCCATGAAGAGCAAGGGCTTGCCATTACTTTCCTCCACGGTTGCTTTCTTCCTTCCTTTAAGGACCCGACTCCTCACGCAACACTTCAGAAAATCCCCTGCTCTCGGCATTTTCGGAGACTAAAAAGTTTTCTCCTTTACGTTGCTCCTGAGTTTGGCCTCTGGTCTGCTTGGGGCAGAAGATGAGAATGAGAAGGAGATGAGAGAAGATGAAAAGCTCGTGTAAGGTCACTGCGTACTTCAGCCCGACAGTGACAGGACGGACGATGCTCCGCACTGCTTAAATGCTGAAGTCCGGATGCAAACAGAGCATCGCTCTGGGCATCCCTCTAGCCCGGGCGAGAAGGGCGTAGAACAATGTGTGTGGAACAGCGGAAACCTCCTGCCTTCCAGTGTAACCACACAGCTGCAGCCGACCTCACCTCTCCTGACATTCATACCGCTTCACATGTCAGGACGACGATCCTCCATGTTATCTAGGTTCTTGGCCACACTTCACCGGACCGAGTGAGGGTTCCAAAGGAAGACAATGGTAGGAAATGGGCATTGCAGCGAAGAAGACACCCCACTGCGGTTTTTAGTATTCAGTTGAATCTCTAACAAAACCCCTATTCATCAAATCTTGTGCACAATAGGCTAAGTGAGAAATCGTAAGCCAGATCTCCTGTTCTGTTATGTAATTCAGTGAATATCTGCATACGGCTGTTTATTTTTTTTGTTGAAAATTAACTTGCTCCCACATGCATTCTGGTCTTGTGGATGCAGATGAATCAGATCCAGCTCAGGGAAGTTTGGCTCATCCAACATGGTTGGGAAGTCAGCTTTAGGTTCAGTGCAGCTATTCTGAACATCCTCTAGGTAGCCTTCCATGGAAACAAAGATAAGCAAGGGTTTTCCTTAGGTAGAATAGACCCAAGTGTCATCTGCCCACCTCATTCCCCTGCCTTCACGTAGGCACTATTGAATTCATCGTCTTCGTTCAAGCATATTTATTTTGAGATCTTTCCTTACTTTTCCCAGTTGAGATCAATATGGCATACAGTCTCCTGAATTCATGTTGCCTGTTTTTAAAAAAATGCCCTTACTCTCCATTATAAATCCATTGGTATATATTTGAGGTATGTCTGCTTGCACATGAGATAAATGTCTTGAATGTATCTATTTCTCTCCTCTTCAGCGTCTGGTATCTTGGTTCAGATCACTGTCTCCTTTCTCCCGAATTACTAACAGGATGAATCCTTTAGATTCATCCTTCTGTTTTCATTGAAATCTCTCCTTTTCTCCCATCCTCCTCCCCTCACTCTTTCCCTCCCTTCTTTCCTTTTTTGCTAACTATAAAAATCCTAGTATATAGAGCATAAGCAGGGATCAACAACCTCATTCAGCTTGTATGAAAGTCAGACTTTTAAGCCATTATTATTATCAAGCCACCACTGGATGGCAAGATTCTCATAGTTAACACCCGTAATGCTAGATCTCATAGATCCTGTGTGTTCTTGTCTCCTTTCTCCACATATGTTCCAGGACATGTCACTTAGTGGAGTTCCTACCTCCCTAGCTGTGGCCCTGTTGTCCACAGGTTCCTGCTATGCAGAAGCATTAGAGTTTGGAATCTCCTTACCTAAGATCCGCCCCACCACCTCATGCTGCTCTCTTGTGCTGGGTAATCCTCCTCATGTCTGCAGCCTTAACAATTCCTTACAGACTTAATAAATGTAACCCTGAACTCAGATTTCTCTGCTGAGTTCTAAACAGGAATACCTCTCCAAGACTATTTTTCCACAGAAGTCAGAGCCTATCTCTTTTTCAAAATCCAAAATCCAAAACCCAAATTCCTCTAAATCTACTCTGTTTGGATATGCTAAGGATACCACAAACTCAACATGGGTAGAAAGAGGTCTTTGTTCATCATCTTTCCCAGCCTGAAATGAACCATCTTCCTACACTTTCTCTTTCAGAAAAGGCACCAGCACTTCTCGTATGTAAACTAGACACTAAAAATTAAGCTTTATTGCTCTCATAACTCACTACAATATTAACAGAATTTATTTTAACACACACAAATACATATGAAATATATATTTTTTTCATTCTAGTTTGCCATATACATACACACAATTTATCTTCGTCTCTCTTCTTTCACATCTGCCCCCTTATTCTAAATTACCATCCCTCTGTACCTAAATCACTATAGTAACACCATAAATTATGTATTATAGCACTCTTCCCTATACTTCTCCAAAACTATTTTTCCACAGAAGTCAGAGCCCATCTCTTTTTCAAAATCCAAACCTGCTGTTGCATGCTTCCTTGCTTAAAAACCATCGAAGATGTGCTACTTAGAAAAGAAACAGCCTTATTAGACCCCTTACTTCCTTCCCATCATGTACCACTTCGAGGTTACATCTCGTTACATGCTTTTATTTTTCTGCACTCCGCCACACTGGCGTTCTTTTAGTTCCAGGAAAGTCACGTGTCTCCGTTTTGAAGATTTTCATATGTGATGTTCCCTCTGCTCCAACAGTCTCCCCATCCTCTCTCAGCCACACACACACTTCACTGGTCCTAACCTTCCTAGTAACAGCAATTTTTCTGATTGCATGCTTTCTCTTTAATATCACTAATATTGGTAGCAATTCTCTATGTAGTATTGTACTCGTTGGATCACCATCTGCCTGCCCCCACTAGGTACAGAACGTGAGACACAGTTTGCTTGGCCCAGTCTCAGAGCCTAACAGAGTGTTCAAGTACTCAGAGTGATCCATAAGGATCTGAAAGCCAAATGAACAAAAGTCTCACCGTTTCTGTTTTCCATTTTAGTGTTCTGAGCTCAGCAGCAATTTTAGGTTGGGAAATAACAAAGGAAGTGAGCTGGAAAGGACATTTTAGATGGAATACTTCATGACAACTCATTTAGAGAAGCCACGATGGATGATCTAATCCAGGAGATAAATGAGAACCCTTCACCACAGCCCGTTCTCTTGACTTCAAGCTTGCCTCACTCAGACTCACAAGGATACTGTTCTTTTCTCACTCTTTGGTTTGTTTGTTTCAGATATTCTGAAAAAATCACAGGGCCTTTGTCAACCAGGACAAAAACAATCAGGATCCGAGTGCATTTGTATGTCTCCAGAAGAAGACTGTAGGTACGAAACACTCTGAAGTGTGTTTGCAAATTGAGGAAACCAATCTAGTGTAGCCAGTTGGATGGAGAAACTGACCTTGGCACACAAGCATGAAACATTAACTTTCACATAACTGAAACTCCTATGTTTAGCTGAGTTCTACTTTTCCTACTGGGGAACAAGTTATTTCTAATTATTTCCTTTATTTTTGAGACTATAATATAATTAGGTCATTTCCCCTTCCCTTTCCTTCCTACAAACGTGCTCGTATACCCACCTGGGAGCAAGTGTTTTAAATTATGTCTCAGCCTGAATCCCTAAGTTTATATTGTTTTTGTATATTTAAGCAGTCTAATTTTGTGTTAAAAAAATTACTTTTGTTCATTTCAAACTTTCAAACTCAACTATTTCAAAGCTCCCCTTCCTTACTAAGTATAGTTGAGGGTGATAACTCCAATAAGTTAAAGAAAATGGTATGAGTATGAACACAAACACACTCATTGCACACACTCCATACACACATATACACACACACATTGAACACACATACCACACACACACACACATATATACACACATACACATCCATACACACACATACACATCCATATACACACACATACATACACATATACACACATACACATCCATATACACACACATACACACACATATACACATATATACACACATACATGCACACATGCACATGCACACCCATATGCACACACATACACACTTGCTCACACACACACACATACACACACACACACACTTGCTTGTAATTTCTTTCGTATGGGGTCAGAAAGCAATGTCCCCAGTTGACTTCTGCAACTAATTGCTGTCTCCTCTGTGTTGGTATAACTGCCATTTCTTAAATAATAATTCAGTTGATAAAACTTGATTTCTCTGTCTCTCAAAGAAAGATGAGCATAGCATGGAGTATGGAGGGTGGTAGTTTGAGTGAGAACGGCCCCCATAGGCTCATATATTTAAATATGTGGTCACCAGTTTGGGCAGTTTGTGAAACTCTTTGGGAAAGGTTAGGAGGTTTGCAGACAGGGGGGACAGGATTTGAGGTTTCAAAAGCCCACACCATTCCCAATTAGCATATTCTCTCCCTCCCTCTCTCTCTCTCTGTCTCTCTCTCTCTCTCTCTCTCTCTCTCTCTGTCTCTCTCTCCCCCCCCCCTGCTTCCTACTGGTGGATCAAGAAGTAAGCTCTCTGCTACTGTTCCAGAACCAAGCCTATCTGGCACAGCCATGCTCTCTACCATGGTGCTTGTGGACTCTAACCCTCTGAACAGTTAGTCCCAAATTAGACACTTTTTTATAAGCTGCCCTGGTGTTTTATCATAGCAGTAGAAAAGCAACAAAATAAAGTAAAAAAAAAAAAAAAAAAAAAAAAAAAAAGCAGCTAAGGCATGGGACTCTGATTTCAGGTAAAACAGAGACTCCTCTCTTTTGTATATTTCACCACCTTTAAGATGGTCTGAGATTACTCTGCTAGAGCAAGAAGGAAGACTACGAGTAGAAACATTCTTGTTTTGTTTCCTCCCGTTTTTCCTGGGAGACCCCCTCTTCCTTTGTCTTGCTAACTTTCCCTGAGTAAAACTAGATTCGGTTCCTAGGACAGTGTCGCAGTGGACGCCACAGAGCAAGACAATTGACCAGGCAGCACTGTGAATGTGTCCCTTTCAACACTCATTAGCTCCCGGATTCTTCTGTTCAAATGTGGGCAAACTTGTTACTACTCAGTCCTCGTAGCTTGGGCGAGCACCATGGGCGTTTTCTCTGCAATCCCACCAACACGCACCAGCACATATGCTTCAGCCTTTCCCACAAATGGCTTCTTCTGTTCTGAGTTCTGTCACCAGAAGATGCCTTCTAGAAACTACTTGCAGTATCCACGTTGTCCTAAGAAAGGAAGCATCTTTCTGTGTCTGTGCAATACCAAATCTTAAGCCTATATGCTACCCCTAGAGAGCTGACCACAACTGCATTGTATCCTCCAGCCCCTTCCTCTACCCATCAGTTCTTCTTTATAAGGAGTGAAAGTGTTGAGAGCGACTAGCCCACAGCGTATTTCTTCTGAACAGAGAAAGTATCCTTTTGTTCTAGGAGATAAGCTCTACTTTCTGGAAATAACTTTACACACTGGTGCACTGACTGTTAACTGTGGAGCATTCCATACTGGAAGAACTCAGACTTGAAGTAATCAAAGAGTTCTGTCCTCGTAGTGCATTCGTAGTAGCACAGTGCAGCCTCTTCTCCGTGGAGATGAAGTGAGTTAGCCAAGGAATGATGTAAAGCCTCGTGCTCTACATCACAACACAGACACGTTTAAGACACTGTACTGTGCAGTGTGTGCTAAACTCTAGACGCAATTAATTAGTATTTTAGAGTTCCGAGCGGATACAGACGCTGGGCTGCATTGATTGCAGTAAGTCAAAACTACACTTGATATCAGCGGAGAAGAAAGAATGCAATGCTGATTGGTGCTAGCAAGAAAACAATCATCGTGAGAGTTTAGAAATTTAATTGATGTAATTGCCAGGTAATAAAGAGGGACTTGGGGGGCTGAGAAAATAAAATAGGACAGTTGGTTGGAGTTAATGTGATAGAAAATATTGGTTGCTCAATTGTTTGGACTTAAACTTGAAATTTAGTTGCAAACAGTGCCAAAATTAAAATGGTTGTTCAAGAAGACAAGTCTCACAAACAATGCAAGATGGAGAGAGGGATGGGTGGGAGGAGAGAAATTCAGAAGAAAGCTTGAGTACTGAGTCATTAAATTGGCTACATGGCATCTACAACCTCCCGCCCGCGGTAGTAATACTTACTTTCCTTCCCCGGGCAGCAATTACTCAGAAGATCTCTGTGTGTTTGATGTGGGATCCAGCGAGCACTTCACTTCATCTGCTTGCAAATTTCTAGCTGAAAAATGTTTAAACAACAACCGGTTCCATTTTGTACATGCTGGCTCCTGCCAAGAAGGCCGACAGCTAGAATGGGGTCTCGAGAGGCTAAAACTCGCATTGAATAGCACGAAGAGAGTGTCCTGTGGGTACGACACCTGCTATGACTGGGAAAAATGTTCAGGTAAGCTACCATTCAGGTAAGTACAGACGAGATGCTCTCTCACTCAGAGTTCTGCTCAGATGATGTGGTATATCTCTTCCACATTTATACGCCAGATTTCTAGAATAACCTGACGTTAATCAAAACTTGTTCATTTTGTCACAATTTAATGATCTAAACAGAACAATGCTAAAGATAACCAGCAACAAACTAGAAGTAAATGCTGCAATAATTCAGACGTGTATCTTTCCAGCATCTCCCTGTGCTCACGTACTCAGCGTTACTCTTAAATCCCAGTAAGAGGAGTACTGTTCTGCTCTCCAGCTTCAGGCAGCTCCTTCCACATCCTAGCTGAAAAGTGTCCGTGAGAACTATTTAACTTTTCCCAACCAAGAGATGCTTCCTCTCTTGAAAGGACAAGTCTGCAGTTCAGACTCAGTTGAGCCAACAGTGCTATCTAGATAAGATTGAATTTCAATATGGATACCAATTGAAGGAAACTTTTTCCTTCAATTTCTTTAATTCCCTTACTACTTTCTGGGACTATACCAGACTTGCAGTATTATTCAATCAGACACTCTGAGCCCAAGTTCAGGGTCCCACCAGACTCAAGTGCTGTTTTTCTCCTTCAGAACAACCTTTGATCTTCTACTGCTTCTCTTCCTCCTCATCTATGAGGTCAACCAGATGTCCAAAAAGAGCTCTGTGGTCTATGTATACAGTGGTATTTCTGATCTAGAGATAGATTCTCATTCTCAGAGCACAGCCTATGGAGTAAAGCTATTTGCTCAAAATTACTTGAAATTGGACTATCAGTATAGTACCGACATTCTTATTTGGGTCACTATTTATAAAGACAGCCAACTCCATTAAAAAATTGTCTTCCATACCTCAAACATCTCAGGTATTATTCTGAATACAATACACATACATAAAAGATAAAATGATAACATATTTTATATAATATTTTATAAATTTATGTGCTCACTTAATATAACATGATATAAATATAACTTTTCTATGTCCTGATATTGTTGTCACATAATTTTTAATGTCTAAAAAAGTCTGTGTGTAAATATTAAATATGATTTATTTATCCAATGTTTAATTAGATTAACTTTTCCCTGATATGTTGGTATTATAAACAGTGCTATGACAGATAAGTTTATCACAAAGAGTTCTGATAATCTAAAATTATTTCTTTAACATATGCCTTAGAAAAATGAAACTTGTAAGTAAATAATGTTTAGTGATGTTTTTATTTATACACTGACAATTTCTTATAATATACTTTTATCATATTCTTCCTTTTCCCTAAACTCCTCCCAGATATTTTTAAAGCATAAAATGTTGGCTAGTACAATGCATTAATCCAGTTTCCAGAAATGCTTTTGTGATAATATGTTCACTTTATCACACATGCCCCTCACCTGCCATCACCCTCACCATCCGCGTAGCTGTCACTCCTTTATAACACGCCAATTTACCCTTAAGATGTGGCATTGCATTTCTGTTCTCCTTACATGTATTACTGTTGGCATCACATGAGCGAATCGGAAAGAAGAAGCAGCGTCATGGTGGTGCATCTGCTCTAAGATAACATCTGCCCTTGAAGTGGGCAGTTTCATATAATTTACAAAAACGGATAGAGATTAGGATTTAACAGATGAGCATCTAGATTCCCCTTTTGACAGATTTTCAAGAAACGTATCTGAAACTTAGAATGAAAGCACACAGCGGAAACCTATGGAGTTGTTCCATCTGAAACCCCACCTCATGTTTCTAAGTGCCTCCTTTCAGTTCTGAATGGAGGTTCCTTATCTCTGAGAGAAGAAGAAACATCATGCCCAGGTCCGTACTCCTCCTGATTAGTTTAAAATGGATGATCAAAATCATCTTCTTTGTCCGGCCCACAAGATGTACCCATAACATAGGGAAGACATGGCTTCACAGAGCACAGACCATCTGATGGAGCCTCACTCAGGAGAATAAAATACCTGAGTCTCTAACCTCCATGCTGCACAATTCCACACAAGAGACCGAAATCAGGGGCCTGATTCAGACATCACCCAACTCTGGTCACTATGAAATCTTTTATAGTTAAAACCTCTAATATCCACATTTTAGTTGTTTGTTCAACAGCATTAACCATCTGACACCTCTCTCAGAGACAGTATTTGGTGGCAGAAAAGAGTTGCAATTATTATGCAGAATCCTTTTTAAAATTTAATACAGCCATTTTCACTGAGAAATGTAGTACAGGGATATTATTGTTGGAAGTATCTATAAAGAGCCTGGGAACTCAAACCTTCAATTCTAGGACTTGAGAAGATGATGCAGGAGAATTTGATAAGTCCAAGTCCAACCAGGGCTACATGGACATTTCCAGGCCAGGCTGGGCTATACTGTGAGATTCTGCCTCAAAATCCTTCCAACAAAAAGAAAGGGATTTGGACAGCAGGATGATTTTTTTAATGGCCTATGACTTTATTGGGTAAATCGGAATTAAGGAAGACTTTTAGGGTTATCTTGTTTTCTTCCTTTCAATAAGGAAGGACTTTATAGAATTCTTCCTATTGATAGATTTTGTTTTTTCTGGGTGGTGGTGGCACATGCCTTTAATTCTAGCACTTGGGAGGCAGAGGCAGGTAGATCTGAGTCCAAGGCCAGCCTGGTCTACAGAGTGAGTTTCAGGGCAGCCAGAGTTACAGCAGAGAAACCCTGTCTAGAAAAACTTTTAAAAAAGATTTTGTTCTATTATTTTTTCCAGAAATTATTCTTTTCATATCTGTGTGACTTGAAAATAATTGCTGTAATACCACTTCATTGAAATATCTGCTCATTACCATCCCTTCACTAAGTGACAACAGATTCTATGAGTACAAATTCACAACAGCAGGGACGCACATTCACACACACAAACACACTCATACACACTCACACCACACACACACACACACACACACACACACACACACACACACACACTGTTCCTAAAGCCTATAACCTTTCCAGCTATGGGCTTTTAACCAGTTTTAGAATACCAGGCATGGAATGCCTTCTGTGGATTATGCCTCAAATCCAATCTAAAAGTAGCCAATTGTGTCTCTGCCAGTCTTTAACTGGTGATCAAAAGCCAGCATCACAGTGAATTACATTGGGAGTAGCACCATCAAATAGCACAAACTAATGCATTTACAAAGAAAGAAAAATTTAGACGTGTATTTTATACCTAGCCCACTCACTGCAAGTTGTGGTCCTTGTAATATTAAGTTGAATTGGATGTCATCTTGCTTAAACTATGTCTGTAATTACACTGTGCTCTTTGCTACTCTTTTCCTTCCCTATATAAAATGAAATATTAAAAAAAAAAGAGTAAGTGAAATATCAAAGTAGTAAGATAGTCTCTTCTTAAAACTTAGGAAAGAAATGGCTCCCTTAGGGAGCCTATTTTTATGGATATTAAATGTTCTGTCTGAATTACAAAAATACCCACTAACAACCTCAACAGGAAGGGGAAATTCATTCCACAAAAACCCATTTAGCATCCCACCTATGGAAGTTCCTGTGCTGTCTGGTGAGGGGGCTGAACATAAAGGACTCTTTGTTCCCCTCGGATTGTTCACAGTCCTTGGAGAACTTATATTAAACAGTTCTTGCATGACTCACTTTAATGCAAAGCAGTGTGATAAGAACTGTAAGAGAGAAGTCTTTTGACCTGGATTCTAGAAGCATGCAAGTGTGAGGACTGAGCATCGAAGGATTCATTGCTAGACTGTGGGAATGGCCCTTAGGTTCTGAATAGACAGGCCTGGTGCATAGAAGTCATAGTGACAGGGACAGTGATGGTGCCATTCCAGAACTGAGAGAACTGATTTTCTTATACAAGGTGGAACAATCGCTGGCCTTCAGCTCTGTCCCTTTTGACAGTGAATGAGATTTTCCCACTATCACCTTCTCCAGTAGATGACAGACCAACTAAAATAGGGAAGTTCCAAGTTCAGCAATACACTCTGCCTCTGTAAGATAAGGTGGGAGCAATCCAGGAAGACACCTGATGGCAAACAGGTACGTACACACAAGCACATGCACACACACACAAGCACATGCACACACACACATGCACATGCACACACATACACACATGCACATGTACACACATACACACATGCACATGCACACACATACACACATGCACATGTACACACATACACACATGCACATGTACACACATACACACATGCACATGTACACACATGCACACACACACACACATGCACATGTACACACATACATGCATGCACATACATACAGAAGTATACAGGCACACACACATACATACACACATGCACACATCTACATACACACACACACACATACACACAAGCACATGCACACACATATACATGTGTAGAGGCACACACACATATACAAACATAGACATATACATATACACATGCTCACATACATATACACACATTCACACACTACATACATACACACACATACACACATATACATAGGAAGTAATAATCTAGTATGAAATGAGTGAATATGATGTAGAGTTATATCATCATGCTGAGGCTTATGAGTCATTTATTACAATGCCTGCCTCTACCATTTATGAACTATTTGGTCACAGGCAAACTCTGAGCTCGGTTTTGTTCATCTGTAGGGCTGAACTGGAAAGGTCATAGACTTGTAAGGATTCAATAAAGTATGTAAAGTACTCGGCACGATGGATTTTCATGTCCAATAAATAATAGCTATAATGCTAATAAGAAGTGCCCAGAGAAAACAACAGACCGGACAGACCACAGACCTTGTATAAATGGTTTACACAGTGAGTGAGAGAAACAGCTCAAATCTTGATTGGATGTGAGCCATGAGCCGCAGAAGGGGTTAGCAATGGCCCAGATCCGGAATCTTACTGGCTTAGGAGAGAACACTCCGCTGTCTTGAATTCTCGTCTGGCCATCCAGCGAGTGTTGGCTCCTTTTGGGATGTCACCTTATTTCATCTTTCTCTTCATTGCCATTAAGGAATTCAGTGTCATGTGACAGAAAGGGGTTAAGTAAAACGAAGCCCCAAAGGGCTGTCTGTAATGACTCACACTGTCTCTTTCATTGCAGCCTACACTTCCAACTGTGTCTGCCTGTTGCCCCCACAGTGCTCCAAGGATGAAAACCAACTCTATTGTGTCAAAATGGGATCATCAACACGTGGGAAAACAGTAAATATCTGTACGGTGGGGGCCGTGAGGTGTGCAAACAGGAAGGTGGAAGTACTGCACCCTGGGCAGTGTTTGGATTAGCATAGTTACTGATAAATGACTATTCAAAAATAGTGCCTTCAAAGAGGGTGGGCACAGGGACAGGAACTGGGGAAAGTGAACGCATGGAACAAAGTGTGACACATATGTTCAGGGACGCCATGATAATAATCTATCACTCTGTATAATAACCTAAAAATTAATTTTTAAAGCTATTGTATGAAGAGCAAACTGGCATAGCCATAATAGTAAACACAATTCTTTTGCGTTGTTTTCATATTATTACCTTGCCACCAACTCTGCCATCTGAGCAACCCCTATCTAATTCTTGCATGTGTTCTCCTGTGTCATATTTCTGGGTTGAAATGTCCGTATCAATCTGGGAAGTTTTCTTACATTGCACAAAACATATTGGGACTTCTGAGGACCTTTGAAGCCTGTAATATACATTATCCTCACAATTAAAAATAACAAAACCTGTAACATTCTTCAATGGATCAATAGACAGAAAGCTGCAGAGCCTGTGGGGCTGTCCTAGGGCTGAGGTGGGGTAGAAGTGTGCTTGGAACCATGGAAATTTCATTCTGAGAGTGGAAGGTGTGCAGCCGCTCCCCTACTCCCTGCTCTGACAAACCACAAGCTATGCTGTCTACTTCCACAGCAAGGTACCACCCCTCAAAGGCATATGACTTGGCAGATTGTTTACCTGAAGCTGGGACTTCTTTTTCCATCTATGACCATATAAGGTCTCTCCCTCTGGTCCCCAGGAAAATACCTAGGTCCCAGTTGTGAGCCCCAACATGCAAATCGGCCTGCTGTACCTGAGCTATCCTAACCAATGATACTCCTGGATACCAGAGACCCTTCATCTTGCTATAAATGTGACCTCGTTCCCAAAATAAACTGAGTATACCCTCTGCCCTGTGTTTCCGGGAATTCTTTACAACTAGTCTGCTCTTGGAAGCCTCTAATTGAGGACCACATGGACCCATAGACCCACGCCCTACACTTCCCTCCCCAGAACTGCACCAGTGGACATGGTAGAGGTTCTTCCCAAGGATGGAAGCCACCATGACGAAATCCTGAAAGAGTTCATAATGCATATTAGAAATACCCAACTTGGATACATTCATTTCACAAATAATTTCTCAGTTTCCACAGGGCAGCTAGTACTGTTCAGTGTCCTTGGTCAAAATGTTGGCAACCATCATAGAAGCACATTTAAGAACACCTATTTTTTTAGATGAATCATCCCACAGATGACCCTGATTTCATAGTTGACATCAAAATCTTAGGCTCTTACTTCTCCTTTTTCCTCACCCTACACGTGGAAGTGTAGAGCTTCTTCCCTGCATCGCCAACTCAGAGGGGCTCCCACTTCAGTGAAGGAAGCTATGAACTATAGCCACCTGTAGAAATCTTTCTACATTTTGTACATTAGAAGCAGTTTTTCCTCCATTCATTAATCACAAAATGTTGACATCTAAAAATGTTATAATATAAAATGAGAAAAATGAGAGGGGAAAAGACCCTGGGAAAACATATTTTCCTAGTGTAATCATAGCTGAGTGGGACTTCTCCCCTGGCACTCACTGGCTCGACCTCCTCCCATTCAAGCCACCCATTGCTTCTGACAGTGGGGGTGGCAAAGGCTTGTATGCCTCTGCCTTCAGTCTTCCCCAGACAACTGAAGAATGAGATGCATTAAATATGACCATGTCCTAAAGAGAGCCACCAGCTAGAGTCAAGAAGCTTTCTTCAGAGCTGACTTGTCTCTGCTCCACCCAGCTCTGTTGTGGGTACCTTAACTCTCCCCTATGAAATAAGTCTCAAAAAGGAAAGGAACCCAGTTGGGAAGAGGAAATGGTCCTGTAGGCTCTTCCTGCAATAATCATAATGGAAGTTCTAATTCCCTCCTTTCTCCCTGGTGAAAAAGGAAGAAGATGCTAAGTCAAACACCTCCAGCCAGCCACAAGACCAAAGCCACCAGGGAGTCTGCTTGGGGTCAGGGACCACACAGTGAGTGTGAGCAAGCACATCGAGAAAACACCAAACAGAGACTCTCCATGGGTAGAAAGAACAGCTTTAATAAAAAAAAGAAAACTGGCTGCCTCAGACAGTAGAGCACAGCAACCAGCTGCAAATACTTACTGGGTTACATAGGGGCATATTGGGAGGGGGGGGGCAGCTCAGACAGAAGTACTACAGTTGTGGCCAAAAGCATATCAAGAGCTGATGGATAGCTTTGGCCAGGAGTTCTTCAGTCATTAAGGGCTTCTGAGAAATGCTTTTGGTTTCTGTTTCCTTGAAAATCCAAGCACAGAGAGGGTCAAGTCATTGGCATCAGCACTACTACTTTAGGGAGCAGTTTCTCCTCTACCACTCTTAGGGGGCGCCTAACAGTAAGGACCTGGTGCATGCCGTGGAAAATCAGCCCTGCTTCATGGTGATAAGGTTGCTAAGAGGGTCCTGAAGTTGCTGATCCATGCTCAAGTACTTCCCCTCCCCTTCTGTGACCTGAGAGCACTTCCTGTCTAGTGCTGAAAGCAAGATGCTTACAAGAATGGCTGCACATACATGCACAGAGAGAGAGAGAGAGAAAGACAGAGACAGAGACAGAGACAGAGAGACAGAGAGACAGAGAGACAGAGAGACAGAGAGACAGAGAGAGAGAAACACACAGAGAGAAACAGAGACAGAGACAGAAAAGTGAAGTAGCATATCTAGTGGTAAGATAACAACCCTTTCTGTACCTCGGTCCCAAGGCATACAGAAAGACTGGCAAGGATGGTGCTTCTGCATAAAGGAACACAGAGAGGAAGGCAGACTGACAGTGGTCACAGATGAAGTTGGGTTATGAAGTGAGCATCGACTATGAGATGGAAGACCAAAACCAAACCAACTTTTAAAAGCAGAAACCAACTGGAAATCTACATGATCTGTCCCAGACCTTATTAACGAAAGCAAGAAACAAATTTTGATAGAACAAAGTGAAAACTGGAGCTGTCATAACCAAGGGCTACAAACTGGTTGGCTTAAACAACAAACATCTATTCTCTGACAGCTCTGCAGGCTAGAAATCTGATGATACAGCATGCCTTAAAGACCATTTCGCTCTGAAGCCTGAAATTCTTCCTTGCCTCTTCTGGCTTCCAGGAATTGCCAGCAACCTTTGGCATTCTTTGGTTTGAGGACATATGACTGCATTCATCAACACATACTTTGTTCACCTCTTCTTTCTGCAAATGCCTGTATCCAACTCACCCTCTCCTAGGACTCCCCCACCGCATTCATGTGTACAAACCTAAACAGAGATAGCAGATAGATAGATAGATGATAGATAGATAGATAGATAGATAGATAGATAGATAGATAGATAGAAATCTTTTCAACATATTTCCTGTTTGTTGTCCATAATCAAATATCACACTAGCAATAGCATTCTTTTGATTGAAAATGAGTCACACTTGCTTTAAAGTATTTTTCTTTTCCATGTAACAATCTTCCCTTTTAATGATGATTAGTTGATCTTTTACCTCTTCAGTTACTTGTCTCAAAGAACTTTTTTAGTGCTCCAACCCATTAAAGTCTGCATTAAGCTAATTTGCATACCATTTACCAGTTGAATTCTTCACACTCTGATATTAATATTAATACAGCAATTTAGTACAATAGGTGTTAAGAGCTAGTAATAAAATTATCATCATGAAGCAGAGAGCAGCGCCAGAGCATATTAAATACCTGGAATTTAGATTGGGAATCTCCAACTCTGTCCTAGAAGATTAAATAAATTCTAGGTCAAAGGTAAGAGATGTATCCTCCAAGGCTAACAGGGATCAGCACTAAACATCCGAGTGCATTGCCTAGGTGGCTGAAAACTAAACCAGGTCTTTGTGTTGATTCTGAAACCTGCTGACAAAATAAGTGAACTCCCCTTTTTAAAGGACTGTATGCATTTGTCAAGGTCCAGGGACATTGTAGGAATACAATCTTAAAATTCCAATACTCTGGTGATATGATGTTTCAACTTAACTAAAGGGTTCCTCTTTCACTCTTCATCAAAGATCACATTTTAGGTGGTTTTCTTTTCCCCTTTCTACAAAAGACTTCCACAAGACTCGATGCTGCTTAGCTTTGAAGGTTGATCTCTGTTGTTTCCAAGGGATCAGACACAAGCTAGATGTCGTCTGCATCCCTGTCTAAATCCCAATCCTCAATAAGAATCTGATGGACTGTGATGATTCTAGTTGGTGCTAGATGCCAAACGGCCCTGAAACTTGATTAATCGGGTTCCGAGCGGCAGCTTTCCTTTAAGTTCACGTTGGATCTTTTGGAGTGCACTGCCAGTGGAATCGATGAGGCATCCTACTTCTAACCAAACAAATAGCCTGCAAAATCGGAGTTGTACCCTGTCTGTTTATGCATGTGAGACAGGCCACTGCTTCCCTATTTGTCTTCTTGACAAGTTCTGGCTGCACAGTTTTAGCTCCACATGTCCACTGTCACTTAGTGAAGGTAGATGTCACCAATCAAGGGGCTCCAGGGAACAGATGGTGCACTGAAAGTCAAACTCACAGAGATTTATATGGAGGCATGTTTATCACAACATTATTTATAATAGCAATGACAGATCTTACATAGCCAATGATAAATTACGGCCGTGCCAGGTAACAGCATAGTATGAGGTCACTGTTACCTTTTTAAAATGACTTTAATGAGCATGATTAAAATTTTAAAACTGGACTGTGGAATTTCTTTGTGTATATAAATGCTTTCAACCAGGCACAGTGGTACACAGCTGTAATCCCATATTCGGGGTTTGGAAGCAGGAGGGTTGGCGGTTCTAGGTCAACCTTGATTATATATCGTTTGGAACCAACCTGGACCCATGAGACCTTTTCTCAAACAAAACAAACATAAAATAAAATATAAAATCGTATTTGAAGGAATAATTACTGGGAAAACATGTTTTGCTAAAATATGGAGTATCTTTTATTTACCTCTATTCTTGTGCAGTCTAGTTTTTTTTTTTTTTTCCTTTGAGATTTTATCCAAACTGCATGCATTTTTTAACTGGACACAAAAATTCATTTTTGCTTTCTTCTTTGTGAGAACAGATAGTTCTGCTGTGTGCACAGACTGATAGCTTGGGTGGTGCAGGCCTTCCTGTTCCGGATTTACTCATAGGACAGATGCTCGGCATTTTCAGCCAGACCCGTGAACCTCCATTCCAACACCCTTCCACCTCTCCCTTCACTCCTCCCAGTTCCCCTGCCAGCCTCCCTGTCCCCAATATCTAACCCCCCCAACCCCGTCTCCTACCCTCAGCTAAATTCTTGCTGAGTTACAGAAGTTAGGTTTATAATCGTGAAGATAGTAGGGATGAAGGGATGAAGCTACATTAGATGCTCATGTAGAGACTCTGAGCATATACTTAAACCAGACTTGTACATTGTTATGGAAGTTTATTTTTAGTTGTGTTTAAAACAATTGCTTTTGTGCATTGTTGGAAAAGGGAATGCAAAATGCTTGGCATTCTGTATTGTCTGCAGGTGTTGGATTTCTGTGGGGGCTGCTTAATTGCTAATGATCTGCATGTGCTATCATAGAATACCTGAGGAGTTCTGAAAGAATAAAGCACATCTGAGCTCAGACGCTCGAGGTTCCACTGTCCAGGTTGGTGCCTGCCATGGTAGTGATTCCCGCTGCTGAGGTCTGGCGGGGCTTGCACCTATGAAAATGCATCCATGTCTCCTTGCTGAGCCACCACAGCAGCGTACTACTATAGTGCATAGTAGAAAGCAGTGAATGACTGTTAAACGTTATAGATACAAATATCATAAAGAAATAAAAATTCTATACTAAACAATTAAGTTTAAAAATCAAGCCTAGGAAACAGGGAGATTGCCTAGCCTTTAAAGTGTCTGCCACTCAAACGTGAGTTCTGGATTTGGATCCTTAGCACTCACATAAAAAAGCAAAGCGTGGTGGAATTCACATCTGTAGTCCAGACAGAAAGATTCCTGGAACTTGCTAGCTGGCCAGCCTAGCTGAATCAGTGAGCTCTAGATTCAGTAAGAGATCCTGCTGGAGAAAAACAGGTGGCCATTGTCCACCTACAGTTTCCACACAGATGTATGTGAACACGCACTCATACATACATGGACACACACACACAGACACACACGCAAAATACATGCAAAATTCGAGCCTCAACATTGATAACAAATGCTAAGTGACTATTTAAGCTTAAATAAACCTAGCTGAAGTTCAGTTTCTGCAGGCAAAATTAATAATAATAAGATAAAAGACAAGCTCACTGTATTTCTTCTGAAATGTGTTTGGAGAGAGAGAAAGTTGACAAGAAGATTCATCCATAGTTCCTCACTCCTATTTACATTGAGATGGCAGATGCTCTGCCAGCCCACGTCCCTTGGTCACTAACATAAACTCTGTTGAATCTCTCTCTCTCTGTGGAGTGAGAAATAAAAAAAAAAAAAAAAAAAACACAGCTTCAATGACCAACAACAGTTACCTGTTTTCAGCTGCTGAAATACAGAGTTGGTCAGTTTCGTCTTTACCTAGCCTCCCTGTCTGATTTTAGCTGTGAGTTTAGCAAATGACCTGGTGCCATAAAAAGATGATCTCTCTCACTTCCTCATATTGCTAAGAATGAGAATTGATGCTTTTTAACATAGTCTGTAATCATTATCATACTTGGGGGAAAATAAGGAAACTAATTTGAAATAGAATAAAGCGATGTTGGTGCTTTGTTTTTAAGTATATATTGAATTGCATGCATTAATTCATAGAGAAATCGACTAGACAGAATTAAAGATATAATGATGAAATAAATCCTTATACAGAGAATTCACTTGATAGGACTGAAAAAAATAGAAGTGTAAAAATGTTTAACACTTTCTTTGAAACCTATTTGATTTGAATATCACTATGGAATCTTGGAAATGTTTACTGTTTTCACAGGAATTGCAGAGTTAATTAAATCTGCTTTATATTTTTTTGTATTACCAAATAATTCCCTAAGCATATTTTATACAAATTGCTTATCAAACTGAATTCCAAAGAACTCTAGAACTCATTTACTATAGTGTAGAAGTGGAATCTTTATTCCAATTTCTAACAGTGTGGTAAAGATCAAAGTCTAATATGTATGCAGTAGCAGGGAGTATTTAATTCCCTGTCTTCCCCCAAATCCATTCATTCCCCCATCTGCAGGTCAGCATTTATGGCGATATCTAATCTCCTAATCTCTGCCCTAAACTCGGTGAGTGAATCTCAGCTGGCTCAAGTCAATCAACAAGGCCCCCTCTCATTGCCTGTATGGCTCAGACAAGTGTGTGTGATGCAGGTCCCTGACTCAGGTGAGGAGCATCATCTGGATGACTTCGGAGAAGAGTTCTTTCTTTTTTCATTGATTAAATTTACTCTTTGACACTTATACTCAAGGTACCTTAATTCAGAAGTAATTGTGTTCTTAATAGCACACACTTTGTTCTTAAAATGACTATATATGTTACATGGGACAAGTTATATTAATACTTCAGAAGCTGTCAATGAAAAAAAAGACTCAATTTTTTGCTTATTCACAGAAAAACTTGTGCTTTGTGCATGAATGGTAGAAACCCAATGACCCTGGTATTCCCTGAGGAAAGCAAAGATGCACAGAGAAGCCACGTGCTCTGAAAAAGAGGAATGACTTAGCACAGATCTTGGTCCAAACATCAAATATTCAAATGAAGAAAGCTCCAGATATTCACAGATTCCAGGCATTTGAAACGCCTCCTGATGTTTGCGCTACTGTTCTCTAGATAGCATGAGGCAAAGGCAACTCACTTCAGTGTTCTCACTCCAAATTTCTAATTCACAGAGCCCATCAGAAGTACAAAGTAACTGTTGTTCTATACAAGGGAGTTTAAATTGGCTTGTTATATAAACAATTGACAACCAAAAATAGTTCAGTAAGGAGTATCTGTTGTTAGGATGCATATAATGCAGTAAACATGAGAAAGCAAAAGGAATAGAATGCCCATCTCATACTCGAGTGACTCACAAAATGTATTAGATGTATATTTTATATATAAGTGTGTGTATGCATTTCTACACACACAAAAACATACTCCATAGTTAGGGTTTCTATTGCTGCAACAAAACACCATGACTAAAAAGCCAGTTGGGGAGGAAAGGGTATATTTGTCTTACACTTCCACATTGCTGTTGATCATCAGAGGAAGTTAGGACAGGAACTCAAACAGGGCAGGAGCGGGAAGCAGGAGCTGATGCAGAGGCTATGGAAGGGTGCTGCTTACTGGCTTGCTCCCCGTGGAGCTCTCCATTGTACAGCCTGTTTTCTTATAGAATCCAGAACCACCCACCCTGGATGGCTCCACTCACGATTGGCTGGGCCCTCTCCCTTCAATCACTGATTTTAAACCTACCTTACAGCTGGGTCTTATAAAGTTATTTTCTCAGCTGAAGTTCTCTCCTTTCAGATAATTCTAGTTTGTTTGCCAAGCTGACATAAGACTAGCCAGCACACATGCATACACAAAGCATATGGAGAGGGGCAGACAGACAGACAGACAAACAGAGAACTGGTGGGTCTGAATCAATCATACATACAGCTATTCAGATTATTTTTAAATATTTTTCTGTAAGTTAAAAAGAGAATCCATGGGTTTTCCATGAAAACATAGATATAATGTCATATCTGTGGAAAACCACAGCTAACAACCTGAACCAATATCCAATTTCTGTTAAGCCAGATGGTATAGACCACATAATTCCATTTTTATGCATTACTATTCTTCTGGAAAGAACATAATCAGAGTTAAATAAAGATTTTTCCATCTTAAAGCAACAGATAAGAATCATAAAAGCACTGTGATTTTATACAGACTATAGGATATGTTTTATTTTCTATCTGGAAAAAAATGGCTTTGCAGCTGCAAGACGTGATCACAGCTGTAGACCGCAGCACCTGCTTGTTTAGAGGTTAGCGGTCGCCCAATAAATTCGGTAGAGTTAGTGGCTCTGCAAAGACAGCTACTGGCAATGTGTAGAGAATGACAGACTTTGGAGCATTCAGCACTAAATGAGATGTCTTCATCAAGACCCTCCCCTGGAGGCTCAGGCATCTGTGTAGAAGAGGATGTGGGAAGATTATAAGATCCAGAGACAGTGGGTGACTCCACGGAAACAGCGTCTTCTGGGCATAGCAGAGCATCAGCAGCATCATAGAGATTCACAGAGGCTGTGATAACATGTACAATACCCGTGTGCGTTCAAACCAGACAAAATCCCACGCATAACCAAGGAGCGCTTTGCAGTTGGTACCTACTGGTTAAGGGAAATTCGGTTGTCTCCAGTGGATTGTCACTGGGTGTATCAGCCACACTGCAGGGCATGGCCCAAGATCAGGAATAGTTGGCCAACACAAAACAGACTTCATGTTTTTTGTGTGTGCTTTTGCTTTGTGTTGGTATTTGTTGTCTTATTGGCTTATTTGTTTGTTTGGTTTTTTTACCTTTGCTTTTGTTTTTGTTTTATGTTTGAGAGAGAGAGAGAAAGAGAGAGAGAGACCGAGAGACAGAGAGAAAGAGAATATATAGCAGTAAGAAGGATATGGGAGCAGTTAGAGGAGGGTATAGAATATAATCAAAACACATTGATCATTAAAAGACATTTTTTAATTAAAACAAAGAGATAACCACTCACTGAGAAAGTGGTTTGACTTATAAATGTTAAAATGTAAGTGTCCAGGGAAATGTCTCAGTGGGCAAAATGCTTGCCACAACAGATCAGAACCCATGTAAAGACAAATTCAGTAGAGCTTCTATAGTCCCAGCACTCCAACAGCGAAGTGAGAGGTTGAAACCGAATCCCAGAATCTCACAGGCCAGCTACCCTTGAATATGTAAGAGAACAAGAGATCCTATCTCAGAAAAAGAATAAGGCAAGAACCAACACCTGAGGCTGTCCTCTGACCCCCCTACATGTGTCATGGTGTACATCATACCAACACAGACACAAACAGGGGAGGAGGGAGAAGGAGAAGGAGGGAGAGGGAGAGGAAGAGGAAGAAGAAGGAGACATAGACAGACAGACAGAGACAGACAGACAGAGGCAGAGAGAAACACAGGTAAGAGCAAATCAGAATTTTTTATGTTCTAATAAACTGGATTTCTTAAACTATGATCAAGAGTGGTCAGTGCCTGGCTCAGCCATCATCAAAGAAGTTTCCTCCTGCAGCAGATGGGAGTAAACACAAAGAACCACAGCCAGACATTATGCAGAGACTGAGAGTCCTCGGAACACTCAGTCCTAGAGGCTATGTCTCCATTAAACCTTCCCTTTAGGGCTCAGGATACTCTGAAGAGGAAGTAGAAGAGGAAGCAGAAAGAGTATAAGAGCCAGAGGGGATGGCAGACACCGTCCTCCTGATGGGTTAGAGTATAAATCAACAGGATCTATGCACACATAAACACACAGAAGCAACACGCAGGGCCTGCGCAGATCTGCACTCCATGAGGTCCTAGAACTGAAAATAAAATGGACAAAAGCCCCCATCCCTAACCCAGAAACTATCTCTAATTGAAAATCGCTCACTGGAGAAATAACCCACTCTTAAGGGCAGGCTACATGCCCAGTTGTATATGGACAACAGAAAATGAAGTCAATGACATGTTTGGAGGTTCCTAGTCTTTATAATGTTGTGTCATTTTTTTATCTTATTTTTTATTTATATATTTTTTTCTCTCTTTTTACCCTACATGCCATTTGCATATATAGTATGGCTTCCAGTTTAGTGTTTTTATAGGATTTCTGAGTGTGCGAATGAGTGGGTCTCTGTCTACATCTGGTTTTTGTGCCTTTTCTTGGGCTCTTTTTCCCTCTGTTTGTTTTATCCTATTCCAATGTGTTAGTTTTTCTGGTACCTTAGTATATTTTACTATTTTCCCTTAGAAGCCTGCTTGTTTTCTAATGAAAGGCAGAAAGGGAGTGGATTCAGGTGGTGAGGAACTGGGAGGAGGAGAGGGAGGAGAAACCTGATCAGGATATATTATATGGGGAAAAAAGTCTATTTTCAATAAAAGGAGGGAAACGCTTCATGTTCTTTGGCTGCACTTAGGGCTGCTGGCGCTACACTGAGCACTGAGGAGCACAGCCCAGCTGTGCACAAGCCTGAGTGGGCAGGGTGACAGCTGAGCTATGAGGCTGGGGTTCCTGAATAAGGTTGCTGATTTATTATGATCTATACATCCATTTTATTAAAAACTAGAAATTTCATTTTCATACAGAAGTTTGAAATTCTCAATTCCACACTGCTGTGACATTTTGTTCATTGTTGCAAAGAATACCTTTGGTTTTCAGAGGACTATACTGTTTGCATCCTTTCTAATAGTAATAATAATAATAATAATAGTAATAATAATAATTGACCAAGAACAAAGGAGAGCTGAGTCTGAATTGGAGGCTTTTTGTCAATATGAGGCCAAACAAAACCAATGATCATCAGACATGCTTTCATAGACCATGGGCAACTGAACAGAGGGTAAGTAAGGCCTTCCAGGCCTCAGCTTCTAAAAAGCAGTCATTTAGCACCACAAAAGGGACTACTCTCTAGCACTATGAAATTTCTGATAGCTGCTCTATTTCTACCTACACACTGGTTTTCTATTACTGCTCTAACAAATTAGCTCAAAAGAATCACTCTTATTATTTTGGGTTTGGTAGGTGAATATCAATGGATGGATCTTGTTGGGCTAAAAGCAAGTTGCCAAGAAAATTGCATCCCTTTTTGGAGTCTCTAGAGAACAGACCCTCTCCTTGCCTTTGTTACCATTGCGGTCATCTCCACTTCTTAGCTCATAGATCTCTTTTTTGTCCAACCTCCGCCACGCATCTCTCTGCTCCAGTGCTCTTTTCTTACTGTGTATCACCAGAACCTGTGTGATTCTAATAATCTATCCAGATAATCCGAGATAATTTTCCCAACTTTAATTACCTCTGCTGTCACACTTTCACCGTGAAACATAATGCATTCACATGTTCTAGCCTGGAAAGATGCTTTTAGGAAACCACAATCCATCTTCTTCACCTGTTGTAACTGAAAATAATCCCTCATTGTGACAAATTTGGGATCTTGGAATTTTTAGTTAATTATGAATCATTTCAGAAGCAGAAGACCAAAATCATCCCTAGCAATACTAAAGCTATCCTAATAGCTTCCTTCTACTGGTCCCATGAAGTGAGACCAGAGATCTAAGAATCCTCAAACTAACCATAGAAGGACTACCAATTATTATGCATTCTTCCTGATTCTCACTCCATACAGGAAAACACAACAGAGTTAACACAGAAAAAAAATACATATATACCTTCATTCTCTGAGACTCGAGTTAAAATCTCAGAATATGCTCATCAGGCCTGCTTCAGGAAAGTGTCTATCCCCTTGACTAACTGTGATCAAAGGGCAAGGCCATGCAAAAGAGAAGCAGCTTGGGCACTAACTGGCTGCAGTTAGGGATGTGGCTAACACTGGGAAGAGTGAAATTTATTACCTTACTCTGAGTACCATAATGCAATGGCACAACCAAGCCTCAAATTTCCCACTACCCTCCCACCAAATGAAAGGGCTTGAATGAAGATAACAATACTTAAGGGAGAAGATACATTGTAAATACAGTAAAGATCTAGTAAGATCTAGTAATGACCCCTATCTTAAAAAAAAAAACAACTCTCCATTATAATAGCAAATAACTGAAATAATATAAACACAGAAAATTTTTATTTTGGTTTTTCTGAAGATTGCAATCCACAATTGGCTGGCTCATTGTTTTTGAACTTGTGAAAAGCAGTATGTCGAGATTTAAAAGCAAGACAAGTATGAAGCAATGGTGTGTTTAATATGCTGTATATTTTATTTAAAAAGCAGAAACGCATGAGCTTACTCATAGCTAAGAACTAAACAAGAAAAAGAAGAGACAAAGCCACAGTCCCCTTTGGAGGCATCCTCCCAAGAAGCTAAAGGTCTCCTGCTCAGACCATGTCCTAACAGTTTTCACCCCCCCATCACAGCACAGGTAAGGACCAAGCCTTTAACACGAGGACTGTGAGAGACAGCTACCCAAGCCGTTACTGTTCCCAAGTTTGTGATCATGAAAATCATTTGGAAATCTTTTTAAATACATCGCTTCCAAATTCCACACCAGACCTACTAAAACAGAATCTTAGAAACTTAATGAAGGCACAATAAAATTCCAAATGAGAAAACTAAAGCAAAAAAATCCATGTTAGAACTTGTACTATCTGCCTGCCTGTTTGGATCCTTAACTACTAACTAGCCCTAGTCCAAATTCCATTCTTCACCCATTTCCTTCCACCCGCATGAATGCCTCTTACGCTCTTCCCTTGTTTGTGCTAATATAGCCAAATCCCATAGTTGCCAATACTTCTTTTTTCTAAAACTTTACTGCTTTAAATTTCATGACTGGGGTGGAGAGATGGTTCAGTGGTTAAGCATACTCAGAAGTCCTGAGTTTGTTCCCACACAAAACATCTTGGAACCACCTATAACTCTAGTCCCAGGGTATTTAATGCCTCTGAAATCCACAGCTCTTGTGTTCATATGCACAGCATACACATAATTAAAATAAGAAAATAAATCTTTAAAATGCTTCATGCCCACGTCCTAGAGCATTAATAATTATATCAGCCAACTCCACCTTCAGCTTTAGATTCATGAATCACAGAAATTCACAAGCACTCATTAGAAGAACTGTTTCATCCCCACTCAATATCTGTTTATGATTACTAAAGAATAGAGAAAAATTTAAAGAAAGAAATGTCAGAGAATGAAGATAATGAGACAACAGATGTGTCAAGTTAAGAGATATGCAATTCATAATTCAAGTTAATATTTCTCCAAAGGTGGAAGCAAGATCACCTGTATCAAAATAACCCTAATTAGTCCTGTGCCACAGGAATCCCTGTGCTACGTACTTTATAACGGCTCCAAAAAGATAAGGAAGTAGCGCTGCAATTCAAATCAACAAACCACCACTTTGATCCACATCAGCAAAAAGCTAATCCAAGCACCATAATTAGTGATGAAGTTTGTATGCACTCTGACATATAAAACCAGCAAAAACGAGAACATATAAAACTCACAAAAACAGCAAAAAAAATGTGTTCTTCACCGGCATTCTGACCTGAGGTATTATTTGAACAATAGCAACAATAATATATTTATCATTTACTATACGATGGGCATATAGCAAACCTTACATGGATTACTACACTGAAACCTGGCTCAAAGTCTTTGAGATAAGTATTTCCACTTTGTGAAAATTAAACACAATTCAAGGGAATAAGAGGGAAGAATACCCTCTGCTCTTATTAAAAGTCTAATGAAACTAAATCTCTTAATACAGAAGCCAAGAATTTTTATTTTAACTAGATCTCCAGATTGCCAACTTATCCTTGACTGTGTTAGAACAGGAAATAAGATCATTGAAAATTTTGATTTAACAGTTAACTCTTGGCCTAAAATAGAATACATCTTGAGACAGGCAATATCAACAACACTAGGACTTAAAATAAGGACTAGAAGACTTAAAATTTTAAGTCCATGAAGATAAAGTTCTCGCCAAGGCAAAGGAAACCAAAACAAAAGCACACTAACACATCTCAAGAGAATATCACTAACTCAGACACATTCACAAAGGCTTTGCAGAGAGCACCAGGTATTTGGCAAAGAGAGTGCAGAAGAACCGCTTTCACCAGACTCTAAGTGGTACCAGAGTTTCATTCCCCAAGTCAGTTTTTCTGAACAACAGTCACTTACGTACTTTTTTCTTGGGCACAATGTGGCTCTGGGCTACTGTTTGGAACTCATTTTTCATAACTCAAGATTGATCTACAGCTAGATATTTGTGGGGAGACTGCAGATGCTTATTATTGGCCTGAGACTACCAGTTGAGCCCCATTCTGTCATTTACGATAAAAGCTGAAGATGACATTAAAACTATAATTGATTTCTGTCCTAAATCACCAGAGGTTACCATTGTGAAAGTCAGCGAGCAAGACTAGCTACTTAATGACCCCAGATGGTCACATGATCTGGTAATATGACCAAGACAGGAGCAGCTCATCTTCTGGGAACCTTCATTTAGTTTCACCCAAGGGTGACAGATGTTAGCAGCTGGCATTCTCAGAGCTGATCTTCGGGAGCACCTGAGCCCACAGGAAGTTATCTCCACACATGGTTGTTCTAGCAAAGTTCAGAGAGAAGGGGTGGGAAAGTGAAGGGCGATGAGAGAGGGTCCTTCTCCTAGAACACAGCCCACTAGCTGACTGCTTCTTCTACTGAATGTTTGCTAGGAAAATTGGCAATAAAATCTGTGCATTAATGTGATCGTGCAATGCATAGGTGGTTGTGCTTATTACCATGCCATGCTAGGAAAAATATCTTTCTCAGATGTTCCATCTTTTGACCCATATGAAGTGGACTTCAACATCTCCAATTTTCTAGGTAAAGGGCTAAGATAACTTTCCCAAGCATAAGAGTGGCCTAGCTAGAATTCTAAAACAGGCCATTTTTAACCCATGAAATGAGAGAAAAATCTTTTTCGGCCATATATTTGACAGAGGATTGATATTTAAAATATGGCCAGAACTCAAAATTTAAACAAGGTGATCAGGAACATCATAATTGGGCTAATATAAACATAATTAAACATAAGTAATTGGGCTAATGAGTAGGCAGTTCTCAAAAGATGAATACACACAATGAATAAACAAGAAAAATGCTCAAGTTCACTAGCCATTAGACTCAAGAAATGCAATCAAAACTACATTGAGAGTCAATCTCAGCACAGTTAGAATGGCAATCATTTAGAAAACAAGTAGTAACACATATTCTCAATGCTGTAGACAAATAGAGTCCTTATAAACTACTGATGGCAATGTAAGCTAACCCAGCCACTACAAAAATCAGTAGGAAAGTATAAAAAAAAAAAAACTAAAAGCAGATCTGCCATATGACCTAGTGATACCACTTAGATGTTTATCCAAAAGAGACCAAGTCTATATGTCACAAAGATACATGCACATCAATATCTCTTCATCCCTGCTCACAACAGATAACTGATGGAACTAACCTAGGTGTCCAGAAACTGAGGAATGGACAAAGTTAATGTGGCTTGGAGACTACAAAATTATTTTCAGCCAAAAATAAGAACATAGTTGTGTTGCTTTGTGTTGTTTGCAAGAAAGCAGATGCAACTGGGTTTATCTTACTTGTGATTCCTAGATTTTAGATAGATATATACAATTATGTACGTGCACGACATAAAAGTCACCGCAGAACTGAGCAGGAGAGCAAAAGGGGCCTGTGGGGAGGGGAAGAAATAGAAAGGGAAAAAATTATTTTCAGCCAAAAATAAGAACATAGTTGTGTTGCTTTGTGTTGTTTGCAAGAAAGCAGATGCAACTGGGTTTATCTTACTTGTGATTCCTAGATTTTAGATAGATATATACAATTATGTACGTGCACGACATAAAAGTCACCGCAGAACTGAGCAGGAGAGCAAAAGGGGCCTGTGGGGAGGGGAAGAAATAGAAAGGGAAATGTTGTGACACACGAAAGAGAAGAATATCCTTGTATGAAAATGTCCTTGTATAACACAATACCACATACAATAAGTTTGTACCATGGAGAGAAAAATAAAACAAGTCTCTTAGACTTCGAACAATAAGCAGAGATAAAAAGTAGTTTTGAACTGTCTTAATCTAGTACTTAGATCAGTAATGATTTGAGTCTATTAACACTACAATATCAAAATATTTTAGGATGAAAAAATAAATTTAGTTTGGACATCTTAAATGCCATTTATAAAGGGAGATTGTAAGCTTCACCAATTGTTTCTCTTAAATAAGTGACCATTAGCCATGGGGAAGGTAGCTATGATAAAAAAATGTTCTTGATATATCTCAAAATAATTTTGCAAACAGTTTTACATGGCAAGTGCTAAAAGTATATTTAATAGACTGGGATTAAAACAAAGAAACATTAAATTAGAAAATAAATCTTGATCATCCAACAGTTACTCAAAACTACATAAGCAATATTCCCCCCAATATATTAAAGTTCAGTTTATTTATTCACTAATTCACTTCAGCATTTATTCATTCAATAAGAAGTTTATTAAAAGCATTATTAAGAATAAAATTCTCATTGTCAAAGAATCTTTATTGTAGAAATTTAAAAAAGTAAAATATTTATTTTCAATAGTATATTAAAAACTACAAAGGAAATTATGAAGGAAAAGGAAAAAGATGCTGGGATAGAGGAAGATGACAAGAATGGAAAACCCACTTTAACAGGAGCCAGAGACATCCTGGAGAAGGAGACATCCAAGCTGGGAACTGGAGGTTGGAAAGAAGCCGGAGAGCGTGAAAGAGCACGCGCTGGAGCACAGGATGAGAAAGCGTCTGTGGCTTTTTCCAGGAAAGGAATCTAATTTGGCTTCTGCTGTCACATAGGTGAGAGACCAACATGGTGTTGAAAACAAAAAGCCAGGCAAATCTAAAAATATATATTTAGGCTAAAAGACTGCTCTAGACATTCCTCTAGAAAGAGGAATGGAGGACTAACAGCTCAAAGAAATTGAGAGAGGTGCTAAGGATCTGCCATGGACCCGTGGGACAAATAAAGAAGCTACAGGCATAGCCTAGAAGTAATGAATGAGAATCGGTATAGGCAGCGGCCGCTACTGGGCAACAGAAGAACCAGAGGGATTTCTTGATTGTAAAGATCTGCGGTGGTACAACTGGAGAAGGGAAGGGTTTCTGGTCTGCGGAGATTTCTTATCCTCTCAAAACACTGACTGAATTCAATAATGCCAAGCAGAAGCCTGAAACATACATGCATGCATACATACATACAAACATACATGTGTGTGTGTGTGTGTGTGTGTGTGTGTGTGTGTGTGCAACAATAACAACTAAAGAAAAAAGGCTAGCCTGTGGTGCTGCACACCTTTAGTCCCAGCACTCGGGCGGCAGAGGCAGGCACACATCTGCCTCTGTTGTTCAAGGCCAGGCTGGTCTACAGAAGGAGCTTCTGGACAGCCAGAGCTACACAGAGAAAGCCTGTCTCAATCAATCAATCAATCAATAATAAATAAGAAACTAGAGTAAGGATATATGTGATTGATAGATAGATAGATAGATAGATAGATAGATAGATAGATAGAGATAGATAGATGTAATTATAGGACAGTTCCTGAATTCAAGGACACCATAGGAAGAATTAGAAGAAGAATAGACAGGTGTAAATGATGCAAATACATTGTACTCGTGGACAAACTTTTTTAAACAGTCCCACAATTCACCTTTCCCTGATCCTTCTGGCACATGACTTGCAAACTCCCAGTTTCAAGGAACTGGAAGGAAGCAGATCCAACATTATTACTCCTCCTCCTCTTTCTCCCCCTTCTTTCCCTCCCTCCTCTCTCTCCTCCTCCTTCTTCTACCTTAAGATCCATCCATTTTAGCAATGTTTTTAGTTTGTTGGATTTTGAGTGATTTCATCACACGTTTATCTAATTTTATTTACACATTTTTTTCTTTCATCATTGCTTTTTCCTTTGTCTTCTTTTTCCTTTGTTCTTTTATTCGTCTCCACTATATTTCTAGAGGTATGTTTTTAAGAGGACACTAGGATTTTATTTTTACTCTTAGAAATTATTTTTTAATGTTTTTTTTTTCTTTTTTACTTAATGTATTAGTGCTCTGTCTGCATGTACAACTGTATGCCGGAAGAGGGTACCAGGTCCCATTATAGACGGTTATAAGCCACCATATGGTTGCTGGGAATTGAACTCAGGGCCTCTGGAAGAGTAGCTCAGCTCTTAACTGCTGAGCCATCCCTCCCTGCCTTTTGTAGAGGTATTTTACTGGGGTATTTTGCTAAACTCATATCTTTATTTTTTATTCTATTTCCCATATTTTCCTAATTTTGCCACAATGATGTTTTAGCTCTCCAAGTCTCAATATTTATTATTCAAACCCTATGTCCAATAGTTCTTAAAAATATTCAGAATTTCTCTAGTTAAATGTAAGTCATCCCAGGAGGCAGAGTCAGGAAGATCTCTGTGAGATCTGCTCTGTGAGAGCACGGTGCCAAGCTCAGTTACTCTCCAAAGACCCCTTCATGACTTCAAAACCAAAATCACTTGGGTAACTCTTACAGTACTAAATTTGGCTACCATCATGAGATACAACTTTGGCCAGTCCTGGAAGACATCTTCTTTGTGCTGTCTTTGTGATCCTGAGGCAATACTTTCCAGATTTTAAGATACAGTCTGGTTTGCAGAAAAAACAACTAGTAACCTGCAAGAAGGGTGCCCTCATCAGATGGAGTTCTATCTGGACCACTTGTAGACAGGTTTGCAGAAAAAAAGAAAAAAGACTCTGCAAGGTCTGGAGTTTTTTTTCTCTTCTTCTTTGTCTCTATGTTGGATGTCAGCTGATGTGATGTTATGCCCCACGTTGGGAGCCATTTTTAGCAGTTAGCTGCTGTGGAGCTCACATGAACAACACAAAGGCATTTTTATAGATGCAAACTCTGCCAGACCTCAGCAGAGGGAACCACCATCATGGTGGGGACCATACTGGACAGTGGAACCCTGAGCCTCTGAGTTCAAGTGTTTTTATTGATCCAGAATTCCTCAGGTGTTCCACTGATAGCACATGAGATCATTAGCAATCAAGCATACACACACACACACACACATAAATTCAATACCTGCAGAAAATACAAAAAGCCAAGACCTAGGCAGCCCTTCACCCAACAGTGCACAATACAATTATTTTAAACACAACTAAAAATAAACTTTTATAACACCATTCAGGCTGTAAGATTGAACATGCAGACAGCACCACCTACCAAAACTAAAACAAAAGTCTAATCCATCAAAGTCCATATAGCTCTGGGAAAATCTCAAAATGTACTAACCTTGCTTTTTAGCTTCTATAGTTACACTTCTGGCTAACTGTTCTTGTTAACTGAAGTATGTCAACCCAGAATATGGGTTTTGTGCTTAGAAAGCTCATCCCGAGAAAGTCTCAGGACTATAATGGGATCCTGAACACACATTGTAGTCGCCAGTCAGCTAACAAAGACTTTCTATTGACTGAAACCAATGTCCAAGCAGTCTTCTCTGGTGAAGACTGCTTCTATCTCTCCTGTCTATGTCAAATATCCTAAGAGAAAACATTTCAGAATTTATGAAAACAATTAGATACAAATTATTTACAGCTGAAATGTATGTTTGGACTCTGCTCGGTGAAAATGATTCCTTGTTAACAAAAGATATAACTAAGGTGTGTGTGCCTGAAGAAGCTAGTTAAAATTAAAATACCAAAATATTGATAGACTGAAACCGTTCATTTGACACATGGAATTAAATGCTCATCAATATATATGCTTGTGTGTGCATTTGCAATTTGCTGCAATAAAAAGGCATTAGAGAGCTTTGGATATTTTTTTTCCCATGGAATTTTGAGGTGAAATGATTTTTTTCCCTTTTTAAATGGAAGACAGGAAAGAAAGTTTAAATCTAATGAGATGGAACAACATGAAAAAGAAAGAATAGGCAAGGAAGGAAGACAGAATGGAGGAGAGATGAGGAGAGGAGCAAGGAATGGGAAGCCTTCGTGGGGGACGACGCACATCGGAAACCTAGATGTCACTCAGATGCCACCTGTCAGACATTTCCTGCCTACTTGCACTCTAATTGGGAGAATTTGTTCCCATATGTGCAGGTTCCACACTCAAAATTTAAGTGCAAGATCATTTCATTCACATCATTCCTTGAAATACAGTAACCATTGTCTGAATTATTCTCTAAAGTGAACTCTATGACTGAGAAAGAAAAGGTAGCAAACATCTTACAGTTTTTTTAAAGAAGTGTAAGAAACCATAAATAATTTGTTTACATTACTTAAATCGATTAAAATGAAGATATTTTAAAACAATGGCAAAAAGCTTTCCTAGTTCTTAGTCCTTCAGTATTTCTTTTGTTTTATCTGGTTTGGTTTGGTTTGGTTTGGTTTTTTCAAGACAGGGTTTCTCTGTCCTGTAACTCGCTCTGTAGACCAGGCTGGCCTCAAACTCACAGAGATCTGCCTGCCTCTGACTTGGGAGAGTACTGGGATCAAAGGCATAGGCCGCCACCACTTGGCCTTTCAGTATTTCTTTAGTGGACATTTTTTGCTTTCTTTGATAGTTGAAAAAATGTATCAGTAATGTAACATTTGTAGTATGAGATTTTAATATGAAAATTGTATAAAACTTTATTCTTCATTTCCATATACCATCTGCCTTCTCTTAGGTAATTTGAGTAATGGAGTTCAAATAGTATATGCATAGAAATAAACATACATAGAGAATAAAGTCATGCAGATACATAGATCTTGTAACTATTAAGTGATATTTTTGAACACACATAGGGTCGTCTATAAAGTGACATTTTTGAACACATGTACAGACGCGTTTTCAAATCAGCTTCCTTCTCCTCCATGAACAATCTATCTTAAGGATATTGCCTTATCAGTGCAGGTATGGCTACTTGCTCATCCATTCAAGTATGTGAATGTCATGAATTGAATTGTGCTCCCTCAACTTCTAGCTCTTGTGATCTTGATTGGAGACAGAGTCCTCAAAGGTACGTCAAAGTTAACATTAGTTTACACTGAATGAGCAGGTGACATAGCTCGCTCCCTTTTAAGAGTCTCATGGATGCAGACATGGGAAGAAAGGCAACTATAATAATAGAGACAGACATTTAGGTACAGCTACAAGCCAGGAAAACCAACAGGAGCCGGTAAAGCACCAGAATTCTAGAACTATTCAGGACTATAAGAGGAAAAAAAAAACTTTATAGTTTCATTCCTCCTGTTTGGTGGGGCTTTGGTATAGCAGACTGAGAGCAGGAAAGGAGGGATAGATGAGTAAGTCGAGCAGAGGGGAGTTTTAAGACAGTTAACTTCTCCTTAAGAACCGCAACGCAAAAGTGAACTCCGGGAAAAGCTATGTGCTCTAGTTAATGGTGGCATCTCACCACTGGTTCTCCAAATGGAGCCAACAGACCAGACAAATGCATCAAGTTAGGAGCGCTGGGAACCGCAAGGAAAGATGAGCAAGGACTCTGCATTTGCTGCACACCTTATTTGTAAATCTGAAACTTCTTTTTTAAAGTGCGCATGCCCTTTTTCAATTGGTGCTATCACATGTCCTTTACCTAAAAGGCTTTAATTTATCGTCAAAGGCCCAGCTTTCTCCCCACACAGCGCTCTACACCTAGACATTTGTCATCATTGTGCTAACCTGAAAGCACAAAGATAAGAAGCACTAAAGGCCATTGATTGGTTGCATTCTTTTTTTCAAAAAAAAAAAAAAAGCAGTTGATGTTCAAAAGAAGCAATAATTATACATTCTGATCACATATTAACTTTTTATCTAATTATGTGCTATTAGAGAATAAAATATAATTGATGCTAATTTCACAGAACAACAATTAAAAAGAACCTTCGATCATCCGTTTCCACCAACTCCTAGACAAAGCTGGAATCAATAAACTCCAAGAAACTCCAAGAGGATTAAAGGATTAGAATATTTCTCATTATAGTTACAGAAAGTGTTGGGAATTATCCAAGGGCGGCAAATGCTTTATAAGCATAAAATTAATGAAGCGATATGAAGAAAATGACACTTTGTAAAATTTCTGCTCCTCAAAACAACAATCTCACAAAAATAAAAAAGCAAAATGTTGCCCAAATAAAAGCCAGAGAATGGCCCAAATTACAGATTGGTGGGGTCCACACCTACAGCTCTCCATGTTCCTTCTTACTAAACTCAAAATACATTGTCAGAAAAGTTGCTAGCCCCTAGAGAGATGAAACTCTCAACTCAAAATAGAGATTTAAGGAATGCAACTATCTTGTCATGAAAATGAAAGACTATATCCTTGAAAATAAAATTGAAATAATTAGAACAAAGAGGCCAAACATTTTATAGTAACTATGACACATTGCGAGTGTAAATAAAAAATAAATTCAGAATGCAAAAAATTTAATTCATAATTTTAAAATGCATAATTAAAAATAAAATTAGAAGTATTGGATTTAAAAGGTAATTTAAATTGATAAAAAAAGCACAATACTTGAATAATCTAAAAAGAAAATTTGTGAATTCTAAGCATGCTAGAAGCTGTCCTGATTAAACAAGAAGAGGTAACATACATGTACAAGGAGAAAGATGAACATATGAAAACTAAATTATCAGTGCTGATTCTGAGGTAGTAAAAGATAATGACAGAAATTTCAAAAGCAGAAAAAAAAATGAGGATATATTCAGAAAATCATTGTGGTTTCTCTGGAGTTAAATGAATGACTTCCCTCCCAAAAGAACACGTAGCAAACCCTGTGGGCAAAAGTAAAGAAGAAAACGTAATGTCATCTTCAGTAGCTTTTCTATGTATAAATATAATCTAATGGGATAACATCACATTTACAGTTTTGTATCCTGTCATTTTGAGTTCACATGCAGGCTGATGTTCTGCCAGAAGGCACAGTAAACCATTTCAGATAATAAAATATTGAAATGTTTCCATGGTATTTCAAAATGATTGCTGTGGAGTCTTCCTGTTAGCCCCTAGCAAATTTGCCTTGGCTCCAGCACCTGGACTTCCTCCTAGTTGGGCAACGAGAGGCTTATGTCTGACACTATTAGAAAGTTCCAGAACGCAGCTCCAGGATAATTAGCCAGCATCCAGTCTGATAACTTAGCACCTGTACTAAACAAGATGATAAATATTTACACTGGTGTCATTCATATTTTAAATGACCTTGGTGGCCATATTGTTGCTATGCCATGATTTAGTTGATTATCCATTTGTTATTTAAGAGACACTTTCACTTTCTAAATACTACACTGATGTGCATCTTTGAGTCACTGATAATTTCTGAAATTACCACTAGGTCTCAAAAGGTCTACTACTGCTAAAAAAAAAAAAAAACACTGTAGTTTTATTAACTATATTATTATAGTTATATTTAACATTGTGACATTTATAATGATATTTGTATTATTTCACTTGATATACAAAAGAATTTCAGAGAACAGATAGGACAAGTATTGTCATCAGGAACTTGTGCAAAATCAATCAGGAATTTTTTTTGAAGCTACAATTGACACAAACCTCACTCAATGCATTCTACGTCAGGCCTTTCGGTGTTGATGATGTTGTTTGCAAGAGATCAATGCAGACTGCTTTTTCTTTTTCTCAGTTGCACATTTTTCTTTTTAAAAATTGTACTTGAGGCTGAGATATCGTTATGACATTCCGAACAGCATGTTTTAGTACACTCTTCTCCCAGTACAACTTCCTCGTCCCATTGACCCTTCGACCTCCCCTTGCTATTCTCCAGTATCCACTCTGCTCTATGTCAGATGTGCCCTTTTGCCCTCCCCACTTTCCTCAGCATCCATTTTACCCACCCTTCATGTCCTTCCTAGTTTTATATGCTTTATACGTACCTACTTATAAGCATACATGCACACATTGCAGGCTAGAACCTACATAAACAATAGCATGTGGTTTTGCTTTTCTGACTTTGGATCACTTTACTTCATATTATACTTTCCAGATCCATCCATTTTCCTGAAATTTTCATCATCTCATTTTGCTTTTCAATTAAATAAAATTCCATTATATAGATATATATATATACATACATATAATATATATATTATATATATATAATATTTTCCATGTCTATTAAACTATCTATGGGCATTTATGCTTGTTCTAATTCCTTGCTATTGGGAACAGGGCAGCACTAAACATGGTGTTTGGGAATCTCTGTGGTATGATATGAAATCTTTTGGGATTGTGCCCAGGAGTGAAATAGCTGGATATTGGCTCTTTTTAACTGAATCTTGTTGAAGGCTTGTCCTTAACCTTGACGTAGAAACATCCATTAGGGCTTTAGATGTGGCTCATTTACAGTGTTTGCTGTGCAAGCATCGGGATCTGAGCTTGGATAGCAGCAGCCACGTAAAAGGCAGAATGTGGTGAACTGCACTGGTAACCTCCGGACTGTGAGATGAAAGAAACAGGAGAGAGTTGCTGGAGCTTGCTTGCCACCTGCCTGGAGCCAAGGTCAGAGAGAACCTGTCTCAAGGGAATAAGGTAGAGCCAGATAGAGTGAGAATAAGAGCTAGAGCGAGAGAGGGAGACCGAGATAGAGACAGAGACGGAGAAAGCAAGATGGGGAGAGGGGGTGTGCATAGCCCTAGTTTGTTGTTTTCACCTTAAAAAGAAATTTCATTTGTCATCATTGTTCCATTCTAAGTAACTTACAAAACCACATCTTCCCATAGTCAAAGGCTGTATTCTTCAGTGTTTCAAATACTCCTTCAAAAAGTGGTATTTCTAGTTTGACAGTTCTACTGTAACAATGGGTTTGTTTCCATCAGTTTCGTAATGTCAATTTGGCTTCAAACACATCACCTCATGCACTGCCAGCAGGAAGTATGAATCTTAGAATTCAGTCTTCTGAGGCTCAGAGATCACTGTGGTGTGTCTGTAATTCATGTTTATTTTTAGTTGTGCGACTTTCATTAGAAATCCACAAATCCATCTTAACTCAGTTTAGACTACGGTTCTGTCAGAAATGTTCCTGTCAGGAGTTTCAATGAACATGTTTTGAAAATAATTGAAGGAACTACTCCTGGGGAGGCATAATAGCGGTTGGTTTTTCATCTGGTTCTCTTTTGTAGAATTAAGAGAGTCCCCATAGGTATTCATATCAAAAAATAATCGCAGATGAGAGATTCTTTAAAGACGGCGGTTATGAGTACGACGGATAAACAGGCTCGTGAAGCAAGATGAGAAAATATGCAGAGGAAAAAAAATAGCTTACAAAGGAAGCGATCCAGCACTCATTAAGTCCCTGCCGGGCCCCAGGGATTTTATGCCATCTTAAGTACATATCCTCACATGTTGTGTGAGACTCACTAATGAGACAACACATGTAGACCAAGCAAAGAACTCATGACAGAACAAAGTAATGATTTTACCAAGGTCCAACATGGTGAACTGGAATTTTGGAGGGTCACTTCTAGGAGCAGGGATGAGAGATTGCTTACAGCAACAGGAATGACTCAAATGCAGCTGCATCACCAAAAAAGCCCACCTCGACATGAGTAACGACTACTGAAAGCATGTCCCTGGGGCTCTTTGCATGGCTTACAGACAGCTCAACAAGCCTGAGAATCTCCTCCCAGCAATTTGGTTGGTCTGTCTCCTTCCACGGTGATTGTTTACTTCCTTCTTAACCTTGGGAAAGGGGCCTTGAGAATCTTGTACGCTTCATTCCAAGATACGTGAAGTCCGTTACTTGTCAAGTCACAAAAGCCTCCCTGCTCCTTCCTGGAAGGGATGTTCCAATTGGAAGGAAACTGCTATACAAATCCATTTTAGAGCTGACAAAAGAGAGCAAATAAATGGCAGAACCAGGGTGGATGACACCATGTTTCCTTCATTCCCAAACCAATGGTCTCTCCTGCTTTGTGTACTATCGTGTATCTCCTGAAGGGAAGTATGATCTAACTCATGATGGTAGAATGTAGTCTTCAATTCTTGCTGTGCCTGTGCCACCTACCATATAATTTTATAAGGCTTTCTAGTGTGGAAAGACGGTAACCGGTCATTTCAGCTCTGGTCTTCGCCAGATCCTTGATTTGGCCAGAGGGATTTTGATGGGTGTAATGGATGCAAAAACTTGAACAACACGTATGGCTAGTGTCAGCCTTTTACAACTCCACAAGTCTTATCACAGAGATGCCCCAGTGCACCGGGGAGAAATAAGAAACGTGAGGCAAGTCCACCCACGCTGGATCAGATGAACCCAGCTGGCTTGAGATAGTGGAACCAAACCCACCCGCACTATGTCGCTACCATTGTCCCATTTGGCTATTCTCACTCACTCAAAATCTCCGGGAAAGCAACAGCCACTGAGTTTGGAGATTCTTTCATGTGCAAAAAGTTAACCAAAATGAATAAATAAATATTAATATAGGATCATACAAAACTTTCAACCAATGAAAAGAAATCACACACTATAAAACCGACACAAGGGCTAGGGGTGTGGCTCAGTGATAGAGCCTTTACCTGTAAGCACGACGTCCTGTGTTCAATCCCTGGCACCACCACAAAAAAAAAAAATTAAACAACTTATTTTTAAAACTATTCTGAGTTGTGCCTATCCTTTATTCCTGGAGTTATATAAGTTTATGTGTTACTCATTTCTATAAAATACAGAGTAGCAATCCGTGGTGAAGCAGATCAGTTACATGTCCATCTGCTTGCATTCACACTTAAATAATTCACTTATTTCTTAGAGTCTTGAGACCATTGATTAAAAAATAGGTTCCTTGTTAGTGCCTATGACTTCCACAGTCGTAGACTTTTTGCCGAGGGGTGCGGTCTCTGCGACCTCCATGGCCTGCGGAGGGGTGATCCTCAGAGAGCAGGAAAGCGGGACTAAGAAAATTGTGTTGGTTTCAACTTTGGGAGTCTATCTCCGAGCAGTTTATTTTAGGCATATTTTGAGCACAGCACAAATTGGTGAAAACTTATTCTGGTGATAATTAACTCAACCCCGCATTCACAACAAAGCATAAATAAACCTCTTTATGATCAAACATGACTACTTTAAAACTCTTTGTAAAGTCCATAAAAATAGGTTTTATAGATTGACCGAGAATAACAAATTTACAATAAGGGTCTTGGGGAGGGTCCAATGTAGGGTCTCTGGACACACGGAAAGCGCAAAGGTCACCAGGCTATTAATAAACATGTCAGCTCCCAGCTTCCTTTGAAGAAACAGCCCTGTGTGTTCTCCTAGTGCTTACCTGTGAGCATAAAGACCTACATACTTACTACAGCTTTTGAACAGGTTTACACTACCAGACATGAATTCTATCCTGTGGAGCCAGACTCAGATTCAATCAGAGAGTGGTTGGCTGCCCCCATAACAGTCATCCCGCTATCTCCCCAGAGGGCATATCTTACCTGACAGGTCAGTGTTGTAGCATTCAGAGTCTACCACTAGGTAAGATCCTTGTTGAACTTTGTCTCCAAGTGTTAGAGCACAATAAAATATAGTCAGCCAGGAGGAAGTTTCCCAGTTATTTTGATAATGATTTCTATATGTCTTGAAAACAAAGTATCTATAGTGTCTTCAGCAATAGAATCTTAACCCCTAGTTTTGGGGGAGTCAATCAAGACTAATAAAAATAGCTTGTATTCTTCTTAATACCTCTGGAACCTCTCTAACCAGCAACTCAGAGAGGTATCCCACACCTGCCACCATGGGGATCTTGTCTAATAACCTATGGCTTTTGGGGCCAGCATTATCTAGCTATACAGGGTCCCTCCATTCAAATTTCGTTTTCTATTTTTGTATTCTGTAGCTATCTCACAAAGTAGTTGGTTCCTACACTACTTTTTCACAAATCCTTAGTTTTGGACATGGCCCCCTTACCTGTCTCTCTCACCCCTCACTCCCATGTCCAGTTAAATGTCTCTATCTCCAGCAAACCCCCATCAGATCCCACGTGTCCTGATTCATCTCTCCCCATCAGAATGCATCTTCCCCTTCACTCTCTCATGGGCCCTTCCTAAGATCTTCAAGTTATCATCACAAAGAGCCTATGTGAGACTTCAAATGGGAAAGACTGAGTCTCCTGAACACAATAGTGTACTTGAGTTAAGATGTTCAAGTAGGAATTACCATAAATAGGATCAATTTTTAGTGACTAAAATAAAAAAATGCTGAACTTAAATCACTTCACTCAAATATAAACTGAGAAACTTCTGGCATGCTGACAGTTCAGTAAAAGGCCTGTGAGCTATCTCAAGCATGGAAATCTAGAAAGCACATTGTTGAAGGAACTACTAAGAGATCGTTGAGAGGCTTCTTACCTAGGAAATAGAAAGTGAGCACTGTTTCTGGAAATCTCTCCAGTTATTTCAAGTACTGACAGTTGGAAGGGAAAGTAGAATTCTCCCAGTACCAAGTGTGGACCTGTTGCCAGTGGTAGGATTTCAAAACCAAAGAAATGGGTTCACATGATTGGGCTTTCTGGTGATTTATGTTGTATCAAAATGGGGAAGTCAGTCTGGATCCGAATGGTGATGATCCAATCCCTGCCATTTTCTCCACAGATTACAAATCTTTATGTGCTAAGAATAGGAAAGCTCCATAGGAAAGAAGTGAAATACTTCCATAGGAACAGGCAAGCTACCCCAGATCCTCTCCAGTTTCTATGTTCTATCATCCATACACGCTACCCATCAAAGGAGATGAACTTCCTTCATGGGGAGAAAGCTACTCCCAGCAACAGAATAAAGAAGGAGCTATCCATCTGTCAATCCTGTCCGTGTCCAGGCCGGGTGAGGTTTCCCGTGTTGCGCAGTCTCTGCAAATGGAAGTAAAATGGCTTTAGTGAGAATGGGTAACTCAGTAGATTAAGTGAAAACTGTCTCACAGTGCACATGGTACTCCATTAATACATTCTAGAAGTGGCAAGGAAAATATTTAAGTGCCAACTTTAAAACCACAGATCTGTCTAAATATTGTATCTTATGAGTGAAATACATTGCCAAATTATAATGCAAATATGGTATACAGACATGCTTTTAATTTTTTTCCTCTTTGATTGTATGAGTTTATTGTTATAAGAAAGTATAGATGATCTGGACAATGTTGATATTTTTACTCTAATTTTTTATTCTTTATTTCAACATTTTTTTTCACCAAAGCATGTTAATATACTTCAAATGACACAAATAAATTCTTTAGATGCGAGCTGTTTATTTGACACATGAAAGAGAGTTTGCTTCTTTCTTTAAATTAAAAATAAGTTAACAAAATCCTTATTAATATTAAATTTTTAAAGACATCGCAACTCTTCTCAGCATATGGGTCGTACTTGAGTCATCTCCCAACAAAATGATGCTGTGGAGACAGGGCTTAGACTGGTAATGGCATAAGACGTTGTTTTGAAGAAGGGCAAAATGGTTCAGTGGTTAAAGCACTTGCTGCATTTCTAGAGGACCCACACACCTATGTTAGACAGCTCGTAACCATCTATAACCCCAACTCCAGGGGATCAGACATCCTTTTCTGGCCTCCATGGATACCCACACATATATGTGCATGCATACTGACAGACACATACTCATATATATATAAATAAACGGTATCTAAAAAGAAATTATTATTAGGGAAAGCAGGAAGTAGGAAGGGAAAGGAAGTGACTTTTGCACAGCAACCTGTGGGTCGTGACCCCTTTGGGGATCAAATGATCCTTTCACAGGGGTCACCTAAGGCAATCTGCATATCAGATATTTATATTATGATTCATAAAAGTAGCAAAATTACAATTATGAAGTAGCAACAAAAATAATTTTATGGTTGGGGGGTCACCACAATGTGAGGAACTATATTAAAGGGTTGCAGCATTAGGAAAGTTGAGAACCACTGCTTTAGCATTTAGACAGAAATGAGAGCATCATAACAGATGGCCCTAGGTATACACATAGAAAACAGACAGTCATACATCACAATTATGAGCAAGCCATGTAAAGCATAAATGCAAGCAGACGAGGAGACATTTAGGAACATTTTCAGCGGACAGATCCAGGTTGTAGTTGTGATGCATAGCCACATGTATTTTTCCTCCATGAACCAGATTCACCAAGAACATAATCGGCAGCATCATCCTCCCCACGAAAGGAAGGGCAGCCTTTATTTACTTCACAGCAGATTGGAATGAGCTGTGATCGTTTGTAAAAAAAACGTGAAGAGGAAGTCTGAGAAGAGTGTGAGGAAATACTGAACATAAAATAGACTGAACAATATGATGCATTTGGGAAGTTTAGATGCGATCAAATAATTCACAATATGGAAAACAGCCTCATGTTTTCCATACGCTTCATGAATCACAGTTTCTGCATTTGTGAGCTGCTCTGCTCCTTGTTGTCTCAGGGCATGCAGCAATGATGAAGTCCTTGCAGATATAACTTGCTTCATGATGTCAACAGTAGCAACCAGTCTTAGCAACGGAGATTGATTGTGGAAATTGCTCCAGTGTCAGAACCAGCTGCACCCTGCATGTGTGGTTTTGATACCTGTATGAATATCAACGGCCCCATTTGCTACACCATTGCAATTTGGCTTCTCACATTAATATAGGGAGAGAATTAAAGCTGGTGTTCTAGAATAGTCCCTTCATTGTCTGTGTAAATAAAATTGTAGAATGGCAAGAAACAGAAATTACTGTTTCTTAAACTGTAATAATGACATTGTGGTTGCTTGCTGTTTATGACATCAAACTCTTAACTTTCAATAGTTTCTAAAATATTTGTGAATGAAATCATATGAAGTCCAGAATGTGCTTTAAAATAGTCCACTAATGAGAGACCTCGAGGAGAGTAGAGATGAAAGAAGGCAAGTATTTAACTAAGAAAACATGATGGAAAATTAATTTACACTAACTATGTAATTATTTCCACTTCGTATATTATTCATATTTTCCATATTTAAAGATAAAATCAGATTCCAATGAGACACTCATCTTCCCAGTCTTTCTTCAGCCACTAGCTATCAAAATTTCCCGTTCTGTCTAGTTATGCTTAATGTCAGCTGGGCTGGTGAGATGATTTAGTGACTAAAGGCACTTGATACAAAGCCTGGTGGCCTGAATCACAGAACCCTCATGGAGAAAGGAGAGAACCAACTCCCACAAGTTGTCCTCTGACCTCTACATACATGCTGTGGCATGGGTACACACACACAGTCATGCACGCACACACAGAGATAAATAAGTAAATAAATAAATAGTAAAATTACTAGCTAAGCTTGGCATTGTGGTGCATGCCACATAACCCCAGCACTCAGGAGAGTGAAGCGGGAGGGTCCTGAGTTTGCTGTCAAGTTTAAGGCCAGCCTAAGCTATACAGTGAGAGCCTATATCAAAAAGATCAGCAACAAAAGAAATTCAGTGAATGAGTTTGCTAAGGTTTCAAGATCAAGATAAATATTTAAATAAAGTATTTAATATTTCTATAGACTAACAGTAAACCATTAAAATGAAATTTAAAAATATTCTCTATGATAGCATAAAAAAAAATCTAAGCCTGCTTTGATTTAAACTTAACCTTTCTTAAGAACAAAAAACCTATGTAATGCCTGTGTATTCAAGCCTACTAAACATTACTGAGCTGAAGGAAATCTACAGAAATGCAGAGTTATACTGTTAATGGACTGGAAGATTCAGTATTAGTAAGATGCCAACTCTTTCCAAGTTGATTAGGTCCTAAGCTTGGCATTTATTTGTTTGTTCTGGTAGAAAATGACCAGTTGAATTCTAGTTGATGTGTAAATACAAAGAACATACAAAGGCCAAGACAATTTTTTTAAAAAGAACAAATTTGGAGAATTTTGATCACTACAGTAATCAAGGCAAATGGTATCAGCTCAAGGACAGAAATAGATCATGGTAAAGCAATAGAGTCTGTAAGTCCAACGTATCTGATCAATTGATTTTCTAACAGAGGAGTAAAGACCATTCTGTGAAGGAGGAGACATCTTTTTTAGCAAATGGCTCTGGAACAACTGGATGCTCACATGTAGAAACTTGCTAAAGACCATTAGCCATGACAGAAGTACAAATCTACACCAGCCTTAGGTACCACCTTAGGGTTACATAAACAGCTGTAATTAAGTATTTGAACGTGTTAAGTGTTGGCACACAGCCAGAACCTCAAACATACACTCTTGGTAGGAATCTGAAAAGGTGCTACTACTTTGGGAAACATCTGACAGCGTCTGAAAAGTTAAAAGAATGTTCACAGCATTCCATTCATAGCTAACCGCTCAGGGGAGAAGTATATGCTCCCCAAATGTTTACAGAAATTCTTGCACCTGAATGTTCACAGCAGAAAATAAAAATCAGAAACACCTAAAAGAAGACAAAGCAATTATAGTAAATCCACACATCAGGAAATGGCACAGGAAATGACAAAAAAAAAAAAAAAGCATGAGCTAGCAGCATGCATAAAAATAATTCCGCTGAAATTGAAAAGTAAACGAAAATAATCCACACCTTGTCAGTACAATTGCATAAGATTCTAGAAATTGTAGTTTCCTGTGACAGAGTTCGAAGTGAACAGAAACAGGAAGTGGGTGTTACGAGTTAGAATAGAACAGCAAAGCTTTTAGAGTGATGGATATGCTTCTTGATTACGGTGGGAGTTTCATGAGCATCTACTATGCCAAAACATTTTGCTGCTTTCTTCTGTATTTTCCCTTTTTATTGGCCCATAGTCACTGCACTTAATATTGGATTTAATAAAAACAATTTTCTTCATGTACAGCATGTACCTTAACCAAACTCACTCCTGGCCCTCCCTTTTTCCCTTCCTTTCCCCCAAGCATATTTCCTTCCCTAAGTCTCCTTTCTGTTTTCATTTCATGTCGTGTGTGTGTGTGTGTGTGTGTGTGTGTGTGTGTGTGTGTAACAGCTAGAATCTACAAATGAGAGAAAACATGTTGTCTCTCTGACATTGGCTTATTTCACTTAACATGATGATCGCCAGTCAAATCCATTTTCCAATAAATTGGATAACTTTATCTGTCTTCATGGCTGACTAGAACTCCTTTGTTTACACATAGAGTCCTTCAAGGATTAAATGAACATACTTATAACTTATTGTATGAGAATCATAACACACATAGGCACTTTGAGGAAAAAAAAATAAGAATCTTCACAGTGTGCTTACAGTTTAAGCCAGACTCATCCCAAAGGAACTCACTCAACCTTTCCACAGACACCCTGTTGTTTCACAGCTGTTGACCACTCACCTCCGTAGGCCTTCCTGTTGTGAGCCTTTTGAACATTTTTGTCTAACTACAGACGCCCGTAACAGCAGAGAACACTTACAGGGTTATATCTCCTTGCAGCTTGCTATCCCTAGAGAATAGAGTGTGATTTGTGAGGATAATTCTCTTTATTAAAATGTCCCAGGAAGATCCCTTGTTTACAGTTCATTTCATTTTTTGATTCTGTACAACAGTAAGGGAGGCTCTGGATATTTGTTTTTATAGAACTAATATGATATCAAGTGATGATTTTTAAAACACTGTTTTATAAGACACAAAAGATAAATAATTAATTAGCAGTTGAGTTACTAATAACCAGTTAGCTTGAATACTCTGCAAGAATGATTGTTTTGTAGAATCCTGTAAGAACACGTTCTTTTAGAATAAGAAACCAGAAGTTTAAGAGTTTCAGCGGAACCAGTTGCTGCTGGGGGTGTGGTCTCACGAGCCTGTTTTCGTGCTGTGGTTGGACTGTTTTGTTTTGTTTCGTGGTAAAGAAGACAGCAACAATAATGGCAAGTAAGGATAATTGACCCCTAAGGTACAGCACATTTTCCTCCTGTTCTGCTGATGCTCTGTTACTTCCTCTTTTCAGGTTTGGTGGCGGTCTACGTATCTTTATAATTCCTAACAGTGCGCATGTCTGTCCTCCAACAGTACACGCACTGCCCACGTAGACTCCAGGCCTACTTCCTTGGACTTCTGCACTTCTGTGCACTGTGGAGGCCGATGAAGAGCTACAGACATTAACAGAAGGATTGGGCGTGAAAGTTGGCTGTGCTTTTCAATCCTGGATCCAACTTAGAGTTTATAACTTGCTCTTCTCCAACAAAAACACTTACGGATATTTTAATTCTGTTGGTAGCCAGAAAATGTATTGTTTGAAATTTCATTTAAGAGTCTGCTCTCACTTCTCCATAAAAACATTTTTTGAACACTTTAACTTAAAAATTGGTTTTATTGTAAGCTTTATTATAACAATCTTGCAAATGAATAAGAACAGCACTAAATAAAACCACTAAAAAATACAGTTGGAATTGACATTTGAAATAAAAACTGTGAAGGTTCAAATCAAATTCTATACTTTCAGTGTTGGATACACTTTATGCACTTGTCCACCACCAAATACAAAAAAAAAAAAAAATCCCTGATAGAGTTAGAACTAGACAATTAGCTTTATATCCTCTTTCATACCTTGTGTCTGCTGTCTACATTCTGTCTTTCCCCATGCCCGAATATTTAGTCTTTCTGGTTGCTTTTTCTTCTTCATGTTATACACACACGTACATTTGTTTTGCCTATAAAAGATAGACTCAGAATCCGTAATATTTAGTAAGGTAGTGAGATCTAGGGAAAAAATCCGCATGTTTTCTCTCATGGAGAATATAGCAAAAATATGGCTTATAAGACACTTCCTCATGACTAGGTTATGGGCCACGGAAACTATCAAAATCATGAAATAAAGGAGCGTTTTTTTGAGCGTTCCTCAAAAGATAGCTCAGGGGTAAGGACAAGTGCTGCCAAGCGTGAGGACCTGAGTTTGATCCTCAGGACCCAGATAGAAAGAGAGAATCTGTTCTCTCAAATTGCTCATTGACCTATACATACACACACATATAAATAAAATGAAAATGTAATTTAAAAAAAACTTTTGAATTAACCAAAATACAACGATATTTGTTTTCTTTAAAAAAAAAAAAAAAAAGATTTTTCTTTCTAAATGTAAGTTAATCATTGAGAAGTGATGAAATTATCTTTTAATCCTTAAAATCGTGACACTAGTTTTTTCTTCTAAGGTTTATTTACCCAGGATGTTAGAACACTCAAATGACTAATTTTGAAAAGTTGAGATAATAAAAGTAGCCCAGAAGCCAGGTGGTGGTGGTGCATGCCTTTAATCCCAGCACTCGGGAGGCAGAAGCAGGTGGATCTCTGTGAGTTCAAAGCCAGCCTGGTCTACAGAGTGAGTTCCAGGACAGCCAGAGTTACAACAGAGAAAAACCCTATCTTGGAAAAGAAAAAAATGTCCCAGATAAGCACGATGCTTCACACTTATAATTTCAGCATTTGGGAGACTGAGGCAGGAGGATTATCATGAGTTTGAGACAAGTCTGTGTTACAGAGTAATACTCTGTCTCAAAAAGAAAAAAGAGAGAATCAAAATTATGTAGGTGTCAGAAAAATGAGCTCCTCAGCCAGAGAATGGCCTTCATTTTTCAATAACATGATGTGCAAGGTCAAGAGGCAGCTGATAATTAAAACTTCATCCTCACATGTACACCCATCCTGTAGATAAGAAGGCCTTGTTTCCTTGGCGTCCTCCACCCCCTGTCTCTTACACTGATCCAGTCTTCTGTTTTGCAAGGTTCTCTGAAGCTGAGGGGAGAAATATGATAGAGATATCACACTAAGTACTGGATATTCCAGGTCCCTCACTCTCTGCATACTATCTGGCTGTGGCTCTCTGTATTTGTTCCCATCTGCTGCTGGAGGAAACTTCTCTGATGATGGCTGAGCAAGGCACTGATAAATGAGTATAGCAGAATGTCATTAGGAGTCATTTTATTGCTCTGTTGTTTGGGTTTTTTATAACAGTAGAATTTGGTTTTACCCTTGGGACCTGGGCTACCTAGTCTTGGGTTCTTGGTCCCCCAAAGCAGCATTGGTTATATGTTCTGTCTGGTGGAGTGCATCTTATGTCAATTCAGATATTCATTGGTTACTCCCACAAGTTTTATGCCACCACTGCCCTACATATCCTGCAGGCAGGACACCACCGTACATCCAAGTATTTGTAGCTTGGTTAGTATTTACATTTCTCCTTTTGTATCATGTGAAGTACCCTTTTGTACCAAAGATGCTAGCCCATAGAGGCGAAGGCTCTATGTAGGTACCGTCTCTACTCTCCATGTCCAGTGAGTTGTGTAAGTGTTGTCTTCAACAGTACAATCTTGCCATCAATTTGTGTAAAGCAATCCATAGTCTTGGCAACAGCCCTGGCTGTTTAGGGGTTTCCGTGGGACCCGTTTGGCCAACAGCTCAATTAGATATAATTCATTTCTGGTACTGGAAGCTTCATTTGGTGACAAGAGATGTCCAGTTGGGGTTCTGCCTCCCCTATTATTTGGTGATTTCATTCAGATCACCTTCATATATGTATATATTTTAGGAAGCTTCTAGTGAATTATATTACCCTACTACCCCTCAAATGGCTGCTAATTTTAGCTTTCTCTCTCTGTAGTCTCACCCCATATACCTCTTCCCTTTCACTCCCCACTTAATCTTCCTATTCCAATGTGTCACACACACCTCTATCCATCCATGACTATCTATTCAGTTTCCCCTTCCAAGGGAGACCCATCCGTCCTCCCTAGCCACTTATGCTATACCTGACTCTGCAGTCCTATGAATTGCCGCTTGGTCATCATTGACTTAACAGCTAATATTTACTTACAAGTGAATTCAAACCATAATATTTGTCTTTCTGGGTCTGGGTTACCTCATTCAGGTAATGTTTTTTTTTTTTCTAGTTTTATCCATTTACCTGCAGATTTCATGATTTTATTTTTAATGACGGAGTAATAATCCATTGTGTAAATATACTACATTTTCTTTGTCCACTCATCTTTCCAACAAGCTTCCAACTTGTAGATTTTATGAATAGAGAAGCAATGAACATAGCTAAGCGAGTGTCTCTGTGGTAGGATGGAGCACCTCTGGGTATAGCCCTAGAGCAGCATAGCAAGTTTTTAGAATAAATGGATTCCCAGTTTCCCAAGGAACTGTCATATTGCTTTCCATAGTGATTGTACAAGTTTTCCCTCCCACCAACAATGTATGAGTGTTCCCCTTACTTCACATCCTCACCAGTATGAACTGTCATTTGTTTGATTTAGCTTAACCATTATGACCAGTGTGAGATGAAATATCAAAGTAGTCTTGAGCCACAAACTACAAAACATGAAGGGATCCATTTAGTTGGCTTCATAACCATCTCCTTCAGTTGTCGTATTGCTCTAGCTAAGACTTCAAGTACTATATTGACTACATATGGAGATAGTGGGTAACCTTGTCTTTTTCCTGATTTTAATGGAATTGCTTTGAGTTTCTCTCCATTTAAGCTGATGTTGGCTATGGGCTTGCTGTAAACTGCCTTCAGCATACACAGGATCTGCAGCAGATGGAGACCTAGACCTGAAAGGAGAAGTGGACACATTCCACTATGCCTAACCAAGAAGCTATTTCCAACTGATAACCACTTGCAAATGAAAATTTATGAATCTCACTGGGAAAGCAAACTATTCTTAAGGGCAAGCTGCATGCCTAGCATAGATGACCAAGAGTCAACTAACTCCGTGGTGTCTTCAGAGGTGGTGTCTCATGTTGTATCAGAGCTTTTTTATCTTTTATTTGATTTTGTTTATATATTTGCATTTATGTGTGTTCTCTCTATAGGTTCATTGAGTAGACACTATGGCTTCCAGTTTGGTGTTTTCATGGGATTCCTAAGTGTGTGAATGTGTGGGTCTCTGTGTCTATATTTGTTTCTTGTGCCTTTTCTTGGACTCTTTTCTCTCTGTCTGTTTGTTTTGTCCTACTCTAGATTTTTTTTTCCTTTTAGCTTATTTCATTTTATTATTATCTCTTAGGAGCCTGTTTGTTTTCTGGTGAAACACAGAAAGGGAGAGAATCTGGGTGGGAGGGGAAGTGGGGAGGAAATGGAAGGAGAAGAGGGAGGAGAAACCACAACCAGGATAATTATATAAGAAAAAATTTATTTTCAATAAAAGAAAAAAAAATATATTCACAAAATTCTGGCCAAGGTCCAGCCAGTGAACAAAAAAAAAAAAAAAACAGTGAACCTCTTTCTAAAATACCAGTACCCTAGATAAGAATCTGTTGAGATTATCCTATTATCCCAAATTTCAAGACAAGGCTGTATTATTCTCCCCAGACCTGTCAGTGACAAAGACTTAGCTGGTATGAGGGACTCTGAGTGACAGTCTTTCCAGTAAACTGCTTCTTAGTAACAGGGGCTTGAGTGGTCTATCAGTCAAGAGTAACTCCATTGTATTAAAAGCTACAAATTCTGAAGAAGCTTGGTCCTCAAGCTCTCCAAATCCTAAAGGGATACTTTTAAAACCATGCTCTTCATTTTAAGATGCAATTCTCTTAATAGTAAGGGGGAATGTAGCTGCTGTTTGCATGTTTCACATTAGTATTTCATGACAAACATCTATTTTTAATCAGGGAACATTAAATTGGTGCTCAGCCAGTGAATTAGGGTCTGACACATACGACCTTCCCTGAGCTCAAGGCCAAGGGACAGCACGGTGACATTGCCTTGGGTTCGGTCCCTGTGGGTTGTCCAGTCTCTCGTCTCTGGGTCCCTGACTTCTGCCAGTGAAAATGGAGAGGCTTCCTACTGTGTTTATAGACAGACGAGTAAGACACTCTCTGCAAACCAAGGTTCTGATACAAAGCTGCATTTATAGTTTTTGCTGCTTTGGAATAGGGAAACTATAAATGGTTTGGGAATTGCCATGAAAATGGGAGAAGTCACGTGGCATAGGAGGCGGTCATGAAGCCAACTAAATGGATCCCTTTGTGTTTTGGGAGTTGAGAAATCAACTTTAATTTAGGGTCATGATTGATATTCCCACAGCAATCTGGAGAGTCTGAAGCAGACAAATCACATTGAAAGTGGATAGTTCCTGCCTACCCGGAGAGGCACCCTAGTTCTCAAGAAGGCTGGATTCAGGCTCCTTCATAAACAAATACTGAGAAATAGTACTGCATTCCTCTGTACACTCCATCTCATCCGCTTTGAGAACTGCTGTTCAGCATGCTCCTAGAGCCTCGGAGAAATCAAACCCACATTGTGTCTGTCTAATGTAAGAAGAGGAACTGATGAAAATATGCAAGAAGAAGATCCCCCCAAAAGAGAGAAATGACAGCAAATTAGCTGTTCTGAGAATAGGGGGTTGTCTATCTGTTTCAATGTGCTTTCTCTGAAAAGACATTAGTCAGGAAAACTTGTTTTGATTTTCTTGATGAATAAATGACAAAGTTAATACCAATCAGTCGTCTCCTAACCTCCCTAATTTTCTTTGAAATCAACAAAGTCTTTATGCATGGTAATACAGAAAAAAATCATTTGTTGCCGCTCACAGAAAATTATAACAATTTCCTAAATAGTTAGATTTCCAATTATTAACTTTAATCTCTAATTTTAATCTTTAATGATCTAATCACCCAAAAGCATATTATCTCTATTGTCTTTTTTTTTTGGTTTTATGATTTTTCTAATTTTTTGAGATTATAATATAATTATATCATTTTCCCCTTCTCTTCCCTCTACCTCCTCCCGTGTATCACCCCACACATACGCTCACTAAAACTAATGATCTAGTTGTTGTTAAATATGTGTGTGTGCATATGAATATAATATGTAATAGGAATATATGTTAATATAGATTCATAAATATGTAAATGCAACCTGCTCAGTCCAAATGATACCATTTATGTATATTTGTTTTTGGAGGACAGCATTGAGTTTCAGGATGCCACTAATCATCACAGTGACACTTGGACTCACCAGTCCCCAGATCATTCTTGAGGAGGGTACCGGTGAGTCTGGTACTGGAGAAGAACAGCTGCTGTCCTCGCCAACCGCAATGATCGCCCTCGGAAAGCGATGTCGCGTTTGCTTATTTACTAGTGTCTATTGAGCAAGGATCCTGCCAAGTGTTTCTTATGCTTTAGTGATCACTATTCACTAAAATGTAGATCAGTACTCATCCTCAAACAGATTCCTGCCGCCTCGTTGTAATTTACCCCGTGTGAGGTAGGCCCTGGAATTAACGCTTTACATAAGAACAGCAGAAAAGGTGATGCTGACTTGGAAAACGTGTCTACTAGGACGGATGAGTAACAAACTCTGCTCGAAAAGGCTTTAAGGGAAGGCCTGAAAGTCTAAAACTGCTAGAAGGGGGCACAAAGCAAACTCTTCAAGATTAGGCAAAGGCAGAGACTTTTAGAAAAGGAGACTCCACAGCTCAGGAAATAATACCAAATACTGGCAAATAGGATTACAAGAAATTAAAAAGCTTCTTCATAGCAAAAAAGTAACAGTGAATAGATGGCCTACAGAGAGTGAAGGAAAAGTCTTTGCTAACTATCCATCTGACATGGACTGCTATCTAGAATGCATTTTAAGAGGAAAATCTAGCTGGGCGGTGGTGGCACACGCCTTTAATCCTAGCACTCGGGAGGCAGAGGCAGACAGATCTCTGTGAGTTCGAGGCCAGCCTGGTCTCCAGAGTGAGTTCCAGGACAGCCAGAGTTACAACAGGAAACCCTGTTTTGAAGAAAAAGGTCAGATCTAATACTGAAAAAAATAAGACAACTCAATCAATAGATGGAATAAAATGAAAAAATCAGATGCTCGTAAAGATGTGGGTAAAGGAAAATCCTCAAACACCACTCACAGGAGTGCAACTAGAGCAGCCACTCATGGTATAAAGAGTAGAGCTTCCTTGAGAAGCTAATGCGAGAACTACCACGCCACGCAGTTGTGGCACTCTTGGGTGTAAGCTCATGCACTGCCCTACCAAAGATGCTAGCACACCATGCTGACTGCTACGCTAGTCACAGTTGCCAAGAGTGGAACCAGCCTCGATGTCTGCCAAGAAGACAGTGAGTGGGAGAAATGTGCTGTGTGTGCAATCTAGTTTTATTCAGCCGCAAATCAAAACCAAATTATTATTTGCTAGAAAACGGATGTCACTGGGCATTGTCACATTAAGCAAAATAAGCCTGGCTCAGAAGACGAATGGTACCTATTTCTTCTCATTTGTGGATCCTAGATTTTCGTCCATGTGTGACATATCCCGAAAGCAGAAGGGAGACTGGAGGAAGAAAAGAGATGGAAGAGGAGAGAAGATGGAGAAAAAGAGGATGGGTGCCGTGGTAAAAATACACGATATGTTTGAAACTGTCTCTATGAAATCTATCACCATTTAGAACGAAGATACACCAATAAAAAGTTTCAACTGACAGATGCTTAAACCAAAGGCTTCTTTTTAAGCGCTTGATCGTTGGATCTAAAGTAGCCACTGAAATTGCTACTAGCAACGTCCTTTCACATCCAGCCCTGTAGACTGTCAGACTCCTTTACAGTAGCTTTCTTCCCTATGCTGGAGGCTGTAATCTACAGATTTAGGGTTCTAGGAGGCACTTGGGCAAGTTTCAGATCCACCTTATGGAAACATTATGGCTAAGAAATCCATGAAACAAGTAATTTGAAACCAAATAGATATAAAGGAGCCGAGGAGAAGCCTGCACCTGTGGGAAGATAAGATTCTGACAGGTCAGTGGGGATGAGTGGGGCGGGGCCCGACTGGCTTGGCTTTGCTGCTATGTCAGTTGGTCATTCCTTGCAACTGCCCCTGACAGGCATTCCGGTCCACTGAGCGTGCCCAGTTGTGTGACTGACTTTCACCAAATAGAACTACCAAGACCACCTAAAAGCTTTACCAACACCAGGCCAGTAAAGTGGCCACCAAAAAGAATAATAATAATAATTCTTAAACTTGTGATCAATGAACCCAAGAATGGGCAACGTGGCTCCTTTCATCTGTAACAATGACTTGACTCCTGCTTTCTAATTTCTTCACCCTCAGACATACCGGTCTCCTGCAAAGAGACAATATTCAGTGAGATGCAGCCATCTTCCTTAGCAGGAGCTCAGAAGCAAAAAACTGTGATGGTGGTAGAATCCAACACCATCCACCTCAGCCGCAAACCCATCACCAGACGCTCCCAGATCACCCAGCCAATCAAGTGAGGAAGGATTCGTTTAGGGAACCTTATGTGAGAAACTTGCCAACTTCCTTCACTGACTTTTTAGCTGAACTGCTTCTGATACTTAGGTGCTGTCTCTTGAAAAGCCTAAAACAGCCAAGACAACTTCCAGAATGGAGGACTACACCGGTGAGCATCTGAGTAAGAACTCTTGACATATGCTGATAAATGTTTTATTCTGAGTGACTATACAGCTCAAAAATTTTCTGAAATGCTTTTGCTGAGGTCAGATTATGTCCCTCTATTCCCTCTTTATTAAAAAAAATAAAAGTAAAATGTTGATTGTGAAGGGCCAGTGACAGACTGGGATCCTGAGACAGTTGTACTTTACATGAAGGAAAGGGTAGTTATATATCAGAAAGGTTGAGTCTTATTTAATTTTGAATATTTTAACATCTTTGGGCAATGTTTATTTCCAATTATTAATAGAGCTATCTTTTCACTTTGCCAAAGTTCTACACTAGCAGGGTATATGTGCTTATGGGAAATCTTACCTCTTTCTCCAGCAAACCTACCACTGGCCTGCAATTGCTGCAGTGTTTTTTATTCCAACGTTGTTGGTAGTGAAATGGTGGTGGTGGGGTGGTGGGGTGGTGATATGTTGGTGGTAGGGTGCTGGGGTGGTGGGGCGGTGATATGGTGGTGATGTGGTGGCTACAGATGTGGCATTTTATTACTATTCAGAGTCTTATCAAAAAAAAACACATTTCTGGAAAATACAAGTCCAATACTTAGCTATTTATTAGGAAAGAGAAAAGTGTCGAGAACATGGGGCCAGAAAGGTAGATGAACAAGAAGAGAGTGTAGGATGAAACACTGAGCCTCATTAAGGGAGGAAGAAAGACAAATCAAGAAGTAATTGCCACTGTTTCTTCTAATGCTCAAGTTGGAAGTGAAGGATTTATCTCATTGGATCTGAGAGTCCAGTCTTGCTCAGGGAGATATAGAGGGTGGTTCGCACTTGACAGAGCCATAAGTGGGATCCAGCCTGCTCTGTTTGCTCCTCTACACTGAGCTCGGTTGTAGAGCAATCGCTACGCATCTGTTAGTTTCAAGTCCCTCGTGGATAGGAAATATAGGTGTGTTGCTTTCCAATCATCAAGAACGAGCAATAGGGGTGGGGGTTGTTTTTTAAAGGGAGAGTGGAGGTAGACAAGAAGTGAATTTCTGTGGCTACCACTAATGGGGTGCAGTTTGATGCATATTTTAATTCTTTGTCTGTGTAGAGATGTTTGGAGATATTAACCTCACTATTGGGATGCTGAGTAAGGAAGACAACATTAGTAAGGTATGCAAAGATCTCTCGTTCACCTCTAATCCAGCTGTTGAAACATTCTATACCCATTCTCCTTTGCGTCGGCTTCCTTCCCCCCCCCGCCCCCCTTTTTTTCCCTAACTTCTCTCATGTCTTTTTAGAAAAGACATCCTTTTTACATCTTTTAGAAAACTCATTTGTAACACAAGTCATTATCGTGCTGAAATAATGGTATTTAGCATTTCAAGAATCACAGAAGTTGCTACAGAACATCGTAGATCAAAACCATATGTAGGCATTTGTGGAAAGAGGGAAATGTCAGATTTATGACCATGTGAGTGAGAATACTCTCCTTAGTGATGTGAAGGCTCCTTTGAAACTGTGCAAAGACTTCCCATGCTCGTCTATCATGCTGTACCACAACCTAAAATTTCTCTGGAAATTGAAGGGTTTTCAGGCATCAACAACCAAGTAACTGTTAACCACCTTTCACTGAACACTTGTCTGTGAGGTGGAGTGCTTGCTGCTCTCCAGATAGCATGTGTTATTTATCGTTCATTCCTTGCAACTCTATAATATTGTGCTTCTATTTCTACTTGATGACTGAGAAAGTGAAGCACCAACACATTGTGTGACTTGCCCAAATAAGGACAGCAGAAGCATATCCAGACGGAAGCCCACCTAATGCCAACAAAGTCATCCTAATAATTTTTCAACATTGCCTTTTATGAAAGGCAGTGTCTGCATTGTTATCTAGCGACTTAGAGATGGTCAATACTGTTAGCTTGAAGAAAATACCAAAGGTTAGGCCTCACTGCCAGGGATTCTAATCATTTCCTTCAATGACAAGACGAGGCGTATGAAGCACACAGATGATCCTAACATTAGGTATGATTAACGAGCATTTTATGAAGCTCATAGTAGAAATTAATGTTTCCATAGAGTGTTATTTCTCAAACACTTAGAAACACTTAAGAAATGATTTCTGGATTGCTTAAGTACTAAGATAGGGTTTCTTGAGAAAAGACAAAAGAATAAGTACTTTTAGCAACCGCTTCTAGATTGCTATCATGCTGGGGAAAACTGATCAATGGAAATGAGGTGAGAGGCTAGCCCAGCAGTTCTCGACCTCTGGATCTCGATCCCTTGGTGGGTAGAATGACCCTTTCACAGTGTTGCCTAAGACCATCAGCATATCAGATATTTACATTATGATTCATAACAGTAGCAAAGTTACAGTTATGAAATAGCAAATCAATAATTTTGTGGTTGGGGAGTCACCACAACATGAGGAACTGCGTCACAGCAGTAGGAAGGTTGAGAACCACTGGTCTAAACAGATAGCTCAGCGGTTAAGAACACATGCTGCTCTCGCAGAAGACCCGGTTTGGTTCCTGATATCCATACCTGGTAGCTCATAATTGCCTATAGCCCTAGTTTCAGAGAATCTAACTCCCTCTTCTGGCCTCTGTACACATTGTACTCACATGTACATAGATACACACAGAAACATACACAGAAGTAAAGACAAATGCAGTTTTTAAAAGAAATAGAAATAGAGTCAACGTGGTTAAACATTCCTTTAATTCCAGTACTCAAGAGGCAGAAGCAGGCAGACCTATGTGAGTTTGAGACCAGCTGGTCTACAAAGCAAAGCCAGCCATGTCTACATGTGAGATGACTTAAAAAAAATAAAAATGGAGATGGGTCCAAATGTGGTGTCAGAATGAAAACAGCAAGCACTGTAGCCACCGGATGACGCACTCAGCTAAGATTCGCATACTCACACTCAATGCAGAGTGCCAGCATTCCACACTAACCACACGTGAAGCCCTCTGTGAGTCTTTTCTCTGGAGTCTACTAGTGGCGTAGAACACAAAGCATTGTTGTGAACATTAGTGCTCAAAGTAAAGTGTATAACCCAGCTCCAGAGCATGGTGAAGACTCCATGAGGTGACCCTTGTAAAGAGTCCAAGGCCTTCACACATCAGAAAACATGGAACAAGGAACGGTGTTATAGGTGCTTCGATAGGCTCTGGAAACACAAAGAAGAAAGACAAACTATACCTTTGTTATAATACTTCCTAAGGCCATCTCTCTAGACTAGTATAGAGACCATTATTTCACTCTGTAAACATGGGTACAGTTCCTGGAGATCTGAGAACTCCAGTCTCCCTTTCATCTCCCACAGGACGCGTGAACATCTACAAGATTTGTAAAAGCCCCAACATGGGCATTTCATCAAATTACACATCTCCTAGAGCTGCACTGCCATCCCAGAAGCTCCCCTGTGTTGTCTCAGAAAAGACATAGATGAATCAAAAGCCCATGACACTCTCTGGGATGCAGTTTCACAGTGCAGCTATAGCCTTGATACACAGTGCTCCTCGGTGCCATCACAAAGGCCCAGGTTGTAAGAACAGCAATTTAGGAGATGGACACTTCCCTGAGAACTCTACAACACGGACTGTCAGACCCTGAGACACTGACTACTCTGCCTCTGATTCAGTTAGATCTTGTCTTAAAAATGTAACAAGATAAAATAAGTCTTAGAATTAATGTCGCTTTATATGCAAGCCTTTGACCCCTAAAGCATATCATGCTTAGAAAGTCTGGGCCACTGTGTAGCAAATGTGTGTGTGTGTGTGTGTGTCTGTGTGTGTGTGTGTGTGCCTGCATGCGCGCATGTGCACAGAACTAAAAAACAATAGTTTAGTGGTGTAGTTTATTTAGGCTTCATCTGAGTTCTTCATTTTTGCAACTCATATCCTTCTGTACCCTTCTGCGTTCACAGGAAGACATTTACAGTCATCTCGCTTCTTTTATTCAGAATACTGACATCTTGGATGACGCAATCGTCCAAAAGCTGATTTATTATACTTCTAAGGACATGAGAGATGAGGATGTAAGTTTGGCTCTTGGTGGCGAATATGAACTAGGGCTGGTATTGGGGACTTTGGGTGACTCGGATACACCATGTAGATGCACAAAACTTTTCCTTCGTGGCTGCTAGGACCATAACTGGAATAGTTGTTCTTCATGGTAGCTTACAGAGGGTTACTTATAGAGTCTCTTATTTACCACTGCACAGATTAGGAAAATGAGAGAAATGTAAGAAAGACTTTAGAGGATAACAGTCTTTTAGATGAGGAAATCTGTGCTCGAGAGAGTTAATTCTAGTGGAGCACAGCAATCTGCTGGAAAAAAAGGGTACCTACACTCCAGTTCTCTTGGCTCCCACATTATTTCCAGTTCTGTATCTGCCTCCTTAACTTTCATTGTCTGATTGTTTCCAGATCTCACGTCAGGACTTCCTTATGCTCTGTTTAACCTCACTGATGATTTTATGAGTATAGTTTGTTTTTTTTGTTTTGTTTTTGTACCATGTTGTGATCTTATTTTCCTCAATTGGAAAGTTGATCAAATTTACCTAGCTGATCATCACCCTCCCCTTCAAAAAAAAAGAAGAAATGTCTCCTTTCTAAATATTCAAATATTTCTAAATTTAAAGATAATTGAATCAGCATAGCACCTAAATTAAACCCCTTGCCTATTTCTTTTTACCTTTACTCATTCAACCACAGCAATTTGTATTTCTTAAACATAAAATAAAAACTCTACATCAAGGTACATAATCAAGTAGCAAGAAAATATCTGATGAGGGAGGAGTAGTAGCCCATGCCTGCAACTCCAGTCCTTGGGAAGGTGGGGCAGGTGTGTCTCTAGTTCAAGGACAGCCTGAACTACATAAGTGAATCTCTGTCTGAAGAAAATGAAAAAAAAAAAAAAGGAAAAAGGAAAAAGAAACACTGATTGGCCCCAAGTCTGTGAGAACTGCATAAAAACTGCCAGGGCATTCCCATTAATTATACCTACCTGAGAGCTTTTTTATTATGAATTTGAGATGGTCTGTTCTCTACCCTCAAACCTGGGTGGACTTAGATTATTGCATAGACTACCCTTCCCCCCCTTTAGAATCACTGCTCTCTTCCTCCTGTTGTTTTTATTTTCCTTCTCAGATTCCCAGAGAGATCAGAATGCTTGCTGGGGAGGTATTGGTGTCTCTTGCTGCTCATGACTTCAACTCTGTGATGTATGAAGTGCAAAGTAACTTCAGGATTCTGGAGCTGCCAAACGAGTTTGTTGTGCTTGCCTTGGCTGAGTTAGCAACCAGCTATGGTATGAAGGGAACAGTCCACATTTTCCCAAACTACCCCTGACTAACTGTCTACAAGCCAAAAGAGAGTTATGGCAAAAAGCAAGATTGTCTCTCTACGTTCTGCTGCACTAAAGTACCTTGGTAGACAGACGTGAGAGCTGTTGTGAGCATAGATGAGAAGCTTGATGACCAGCCATCGATTCAGGATGCACTAAATATGGCTGAGCTATCTGTCCCTTCTTCTGCCTTTGCACTTAAAGAAGCGCATTCTCCATGAGACATAGCTGCCAACAAGACATGTATATGAAAAAAAAAAAAAAGGTTTTCCATCATTTGTTTCTATAGTGCTGAAAGATGTTATTGAGCAACTGTCACATATGCTATACCTCGGGGACACGAGCAAAGCTAGATGGGAGATTCGGGCATTAGTGAAGTAACAATCCAAATAAGCAAGTGCTTATTTCTACTCAACGTGTATAGGTGGCTACATAGCTAGTGCTTTCCTTAGACCCACCAGACCTTGATTAAGCACACTCAGGCTTTCGGGCGTAGGGAAGAAGAGCAAGGACACAGTATCCCTACTGCCCTTCACCTGTCTTCTCCATTCAGTCCTGGAATGCTTGTTCTGGATGCAAGAAAGAGTCAGGATCCCCCACATGGACAAGTGAATGACACCTTCTCCTCTCGTGCCCTTCCCTGCAGTGTCCCAGAGCATCCCCTTCATGATGATGACCCTGCTCACCATGCAGACCATGCTCAGGCTAGTAGAGGATGAACCCATGAGGCAAACCTTCTGTATAGGTAGGTAACCCTGTGACTTATTTTTGGCTTCAGACCAGACACGCTTCCAAGACACGTCTCTGACAGTGCAGATAGATCATAGAGAGATTTCCAAAGAGTTTGTATCAATTCTGCTCTGCCATCCATGTGTAAGAATACCAGCTATACCTTAATCTGGTTGACATGCGGCACTGACTACATTAAATATGTTCCATTCTGAACAGAGTATCTCAGAGTAGCAGCATATCATCGTGGTTTTAATTTATGCTTTATTGATAATTGATTATCTACCAACTAAATTGGCTAAACAATTTTTATATTTATTTGATGAAGTTTTAAGATGATTTAGAATCCTTTTCTAATTGAACTGTCTTTTAGAATAAATTGATCCCAGCTCTCCCCACCTTTGCCCTCAGAAAAACGCAGTCCTCCCTGGTTATCAATCAAACAGGGCTTGACAAAATGGAACAAGGTCCAAGGCCAGGCACACACCCCTACATCAAGGCTGAATGAGGCCACCCAGCAGAAGGTAAAAGGTTTCAAGGGCAGGTAAAAGGTTCAGAGACCTATACACACACAGACACACACACAGACACACACACACACACACACACACACACATACACACACTCCAACTTTTAGTAGTGTTCTACAAGAACACCAAGAACACCACAGCAGACAACTTTAAGTAAAATGTAGGGGACCTAGTACAGGCCTATGAAGGCTCCATATCTGCTGCTTCAGTGTCTATGAGTTCCTAAGTCCTGGTCTGTTTACTCTGTGGGGTGTGTTCTCCTGGTGTCCTCTACCCCTTTGGTTCCCACAAACCCTCCTTCCCATCTTCCACAGAGTTACTGGAGCTCTGCCCAATGCTTTGCTGTGGTCCTCTGCATCTGCTCTGGTCAACTGCTGGAGGAAGCCCTTCTGATGACACTTGGGCTAGGTGGGGGCTGATCTATGAGCATAGCAGAATATCCTTAAGAATCATTCCCTTCAGATTCCTGGCAGCCCTGAAAGCTCCCTCCCTTGATATGAGGTTCTGCCCCTCCATTGCCAGGCCTTGCCCAGACAACAAGAGATGGCCGGTTCAGGCTCCCTATTCCCCACTACTAGAGGTCCTTGCTAAGATCGCCGTCATAGATTCCAGGGAGTTTTCAATGCACTAGGTCTCTAGGTCACCACTGTGTGCTCTAATTCCGGTTGTTTCTCCCTATATTGTCTCACTCCATCCCTCTCTCCCCACCTGATCTCTCCCATTCTCATTCCCATCCTGCCCCCATCTTCCTGCTACATCTGGAGCCCTCCTTGTTGCATAGTTTCTCTGTGTTTGTGGGTTTTAGCATTATTGTCCTTTACTTAAAAGCTAATATACACTTAAATGTGAATACATACGTATTTTTTTAATGCAGCCCTTGAAAAATTCAGCAAGGCCATTTACAAGTATATCAACCACTGGAAGGATTTCCCCTATCCCAAACTGGATGCCAACAGGCTCTCTGACAAGATCTTCATGCTGTTCCGATATATAATGGACAAATGGGCCCCCCAGGCCTCACCCATGAATGTGAGTGGAGCTTCAGATAGGCTCAAGCTGCTTATACCCTATTTAGACATAAGTTGTATCGTGTATGTGTGTGTGTGTGTGTGCGTTTTAAAACTGATCTTCTTGGTTTTATGCATTCTTTTTAAATCTTCCATTGTTAAATCAGCAAATATGGAACTTTTTGAAATTTCTCTTTTTCTTACATAAGTTCAAATCTTGTGGGTATATTATATTTTATACTATATATTCACATATAATATATATTACATAGTTATATTTCAGGAAGTATATCAAGTCTATCGATTTTTCTATATACTTCATGTCACTGTTTTTCCATTGTCCCATCCAAAGTTTCTTGAAGGACAACAACATTCCAGATCCTCTTTCAGATGATGGGGATACAACAAAAATCGAACAGACGAAAATCTCACTCTGACATTTCAGTGTGTGAGAGCAAATGAGTAAACAAGAGAATGTCGACTCTTTCATGTTTTGTATATCATTTGAACTAAATCATTAACTTGAGGAAAAAACAGGTCTAAAAAAAAATCTCTGGTGTCTACCAATAACACATTAGATAGCATCAAAAGAATCTACTCAGCTGTGTGAAAATATTGCAATTCTTTTTAGTGGATGAATTACAAAATACTTTCACACATATAATTACATCCTTATTTTAGCTTAAAATAATTTTAATTAATATAAAATTTAAAGTAGGTTAAATTATATCCTGTTTAGGTTTCTCCTTGCTGTCTTATAAAAGGCTTAAGACTGAGGGTTTTTTGTTTGGTTTGGTTTGGTTTGGTTTTTAATTCTGAAACTTTTCTACATCTCAAGTGTTAAAAACATTTCAACATCTTTAACCAATGGAATCTCTAAAGTATCTCTTCTTCAAGGCACCTGGATAGCAAAATCTAACACCTTCATGTGATTGTTCTTAGTCATATGGGTCTGATAAAGAGCAAAAAGACACTTCAAGATAAAAACCTCAAATCCAGAAGACCAAGGATTTATTCTCAGTGAACAGAACCCAGAGCCCACAATCTTCGGGTGTTTTATTGTTGAAAGGCAAAGTTAATAACCCATAATATAAAGGCTTTCTGTGCATAATTAACAGAACAATACAGCCTACGGCCTCATCCTGCCAACCTGGCACCAAAGGCACTTCAGAAAAAAAAAAAAAAAAAAAAAAAAAAAAAACCCTGGGACCAAGGTGTTCCTAAGTCTTCATTTTTCTGAAAGCAACAAGGCAATAAGGTCTCTTTGTTAGCATGTAAGAATTTAGGGGCAGGGTATTTTAAACAATAATTGTTTCAACCAGGAGTTGCTATCAGGTACAGGTTACATCTCAGGAAGTGGTCATTAACAGTTACCTGTCATTTCCAGTCCCCCGCCCCAAAATACCAAGCTTGCAATCCAGAGAGCTGCAGTCCTTCCCCCAGCATCTTATCCCATAACTAGTAGTTGCTTTGAAGTTTCAGGAGGTATACATCAAACAATGACAGAATTTCCACAAAGATTTCCTCAAACCTAAACTGTGACTAGTAACAAACCACCATACTATATTTCTAAAGTGTGGTTTATCATTACGTCATCTCACTACACTTTCATTTTATGGCTATACACCTTGCTTCCCACAGGAAGAGCCAAACAAGCAAATAGGAAGTTAAACAAAGTTGTTAGGCTGTTCACTCCCTGTTGAGCTCCCGAAAGGCTGTTGCATTGGAACTGGGCCTTACATCTCATGCCAGATTCAAACCCACTGCAGCAGAGGCTGGAGACAGGGTAACAGGCATGCTTGAGTAAGGGCAGTGGAAGAAGGAGAACAGTAGACATAAGGCAGAAATGAACAAAACCAGAAGCATCATCTTGGTCGTATAATGAAGAGACATATATGCTGCACAAGACTTGGAACTTTTTTCTTTAAGCTGAGATCTTTAGCTGGGCAGTGGAGGTGCATACCTTTGATCCTAGCTACTTGGGAAGTAGAGGTAGGCAGATCTCTGTGAGTTTGAGGCCAACCTGGTCTACAGGGTGAGTTCCAGGACAGCCAGGGTTACAACAGAGAAACCCTGTCTCAAAAAAAAAAAAAAAAAAAAAAAAAAGAATGAGATCTTTGAAACATTCTCTACCAGAATTTGAATTATTAGGAAAATTCTTCTGATACCAGTTTTAAAGATAAACCAGATAGAAGGTGGTTTAGATACTTTCATTGCTGAGACTAAGTACATGACAAGGAGCACCCTAGAGGAGGAAGGGTTTATTTTAACTTAATTTGAGAGGACACAAGACAAAGGAAAGCACTGAGTCAGGCAGCTCCAATGCAACAAGAGCATGTGGCTAGTTTCATCACATCACGCCTTGATGAAACCAGAAGCAGAAACAAACAGGAAATGGGGCCATGCTACAGAACCTCAAGACCCACCTCCATGACCTATTTTCTCCAGAATGGCTTCATCTCCCAAAGGTTCTACAGCATCCTAAAACAGCCCCTACCAAGATGGAAACCAAATATATGAATACATGAGTCCACGGAGGGTAATTCAATGTACAACACAAGATATAGGAAAAGACTGAGACAAATTGAGCAAAAGGCTATGAAGCTATTCCAGGTAATATGGTAATATCAGTTACCACAGTGTCAGTCACTCTGATCAGAGGAAGTAGCGGCTAATGAACAGAATCAACAGGATTTGGTTTGAAGTGGACGCTTCAGTGAAGGAAATAGAGATCCTTGAGATGAGCCCTAGATTTCCAACGCAAGTGATTAAGTTGGACAAGGGGAAGAGAAAGAATAAAAAGTTCCGAGGAGTACCAAGTGGGTTTAATGCAGAGGTGCTGACTTGAATGTCTATGACACTGTCCAGTGAATGTGTCAGTGGGCTTGGATACGTAATTAAGAAGTAAGCCAAAGCCTAGCGACACAGATAGGTTTCAGTGGCATTGTTTACGTAACTGCTGAACGGTTTCAGAGAGTATTGTCCAAGAGCATGCAGAGCTGAACATGGCAAAAATTAAGTCCCAGGAAGACCCAGAGGAATAATTCATGACAGAAGACTGAGAAAGGGTTCTGAAGGAAGAGGAGAAAGGACGACGATAGCACAGAAACTGAGAAGTTTCAAAACAGCAAGTAAAGACCTGCATTCCGTTACTACAGAGCTCAAGCAAGAAAAACCTTGAAAATATGCGGTGCGCAGAAATGAGTCAGACAAACCACCGCAGCAGACACAGGCTCAAGTGAAATAAATGGCTGTTGTTGTGAGCCGCTACGTGTTTATATGGCTTGTTGTAAAACAAAACTTTGCAGATCACCGTGTATATTAGCTACAGAAAGCAGACTACCAAAGTATACATTGAACTGCTAGTTTTTGTTTGAAAATTATTTTTTTTTAGAAAAAAGATAATAGTGATATCTAGACTTTTATGGTCAATATTTGTCATATATTACACTCTGGAAGTTGTTCATTTACAACGTCAGGTGGACTTAGGGGTGAGTGGGAGGTAAGAAGTGAAAGTGGGGAATTTAGAACAGATCACCTAAAAACTTTACTCTGAGAAAAGGAGGGAAGTAAGTAGAATAGCGTAGGGAAAATCATGTGAATGGAAAGGGTCAAAGCAATAAGCGAGTTGTGTGATACTCTTCTTGTGGATGCGTGAACAAACATCTACCATCTCCGATAGGGAACTGAAAACCAATCGAAGCGTCACCGAAGTCCAACTTGGTGAACCAATAGGTCTTATTGGGGTTACTAACAGGAATACAGGTGAGGGGTCAGTTACAGGAGCAGAAATGACTCAAAGACAACTGTGTCACCAAAGCCCACCCCAATATAGTGACAGCTCATGGAAGCTCAAAACTTGTAGTGTGCTACACAACCAGCAGGTGGCTCTACCAGGTTGAAGGGTATCCTTGCCAGGTAGCTCGGTTGATCTGCAGCTCTTGGTTTCTGCTTCCTTCTGGCAGTTCAGCTTGTCTGAGAGTGTCTCTCTCTTGGAAGTCCTTACTGTTTAGATATGCCTGGTTAGGGAGGAGTGTAGTGAATCCTGTCAATTTTAGGAAGTTCCTGAAGAACAGTGAGTTCTTTATTTCCTGAGCTTAATGAGCTTTTCTGAAGGATGGAATGTTCCCCTCACCCCCTCTTAGAATATCCTGTTTCACCTCCTTATAAACAACTTGTGTCTTGATGAGCCTCCTGCAAAATGAAAGGTTTTAATCTCAGATGGTGAAGTGTTCTGTCACTGGAAACAAACTTGCCTGGGGAAAGGAATGTTTAATCTCCCCTCAGAACATCCTGTGTCTTTGCAAGCTTCCCTCCAAAATGAAAAGTTTTAATCTGGAGGAAACTGCTATACAACATGGAGTCAATAAATATTATATATATCAGGGAAATTTTTAATTCATTAATATGTTGAAAGAAAGTGGCTATCAGAGAGAGATTGGAAAGACACATGTTGCATAAGTCTGACGACCTTTAACTTGGGTCTCCAGAACTCATATAAAAGCCAGAAGTGGTAGAGCAGACATCTGTAACATCAGCACATCCCTACCACGAGTTGGGAAGCAAAAACATGAGAATTAGAGGAAGCTCTAGGCTGTTGAGCCTGACTTGCACAGTAACAACATAAAAAAAGTAAAATAAAATAATAATAATAATAATCTATCTCAAACAAGATGGAAGGTTAAGATTAACATCTGAGGTTGTCCCATGACTTCCATATGTGAACTATGAGAATGCACACATGTACAAACACATACACACACACACACTGCACTGGGGGGGAAAAAGAAATATTATAAAGAGCAAATATTAAAATCAATGTCCACATAGATGTGGATACAAACTCGATTACTCATGAAGCGCTCTTTAACACCTTTTTTTCTAAAGGTGATTTTTGTGTTCACGGAGTCACCAAAGCATTCACTCAGTTCACTGAAAAATATGCACAAAACATAGCACAGTATCAACAATGGTCTTTGTTCATCGCCTCTACAGACTTTGACCATAGTCAAGGTCCATGGCCCAACAGTGAGCCTGCTGCTGCATCGGGAAGACTTCTGTGACTACGCCCTGAATCAAGTAACCTGGCTCCTGGTCCAGTACAGCGACAAGGAAAGCGATTTCTACATCACACAGGTGAGAGCAGAGACTCCATTCTCAACCTTTCCTAGGACACCAAGTCTCAAAAAGCTTAGCAAATGCAAACACCTTCTCTGAGGCTCCATTTAAATACTTGTTGGAACACTGCCGACAGAGGGAGCTTATCACAGTTGTTGATGGAGACTCCAAAGGGGAACAGAGACTAGTCATTCCAAGCTGCTGAGATTAGAATCAGTAAGAAAGCTTGTAACTGCAGAGAGGTCAGGTTGGCTCTTCTCACAAACTGTAATCAATGGCCTTTATCTCCCATGTGGCCGCTTCATTGGCAGCATCCACCTAACCCGTGAGTGCTTCCATTTTAGAGTCTAAAACAGATACTGACTGCGGGCGTCCTCTATGACATTGTCCTTCCTAAGAACCTGAGAAGATCTATCCTCTCCAGTTTGCTCCACCAGGTAGGAAGTCCATGCTGCAATGCTTCTTCTTCAGTTTAAACTGTTTTTCTGCTTTTGACACCTGTCTACTCCCTCATTGCTGTCCCTCCTATTCAGGTCTGCCGAGTTCCAGACCCTCCAATAAAGGAAAACAAACTCGAAGCTTCAAGCTGTTTCCTCATCCTAGGTATGACCCAACATCCGGAGCGTTGATAAAAATATCTCAAAGTGACAAAGATGGTAGAGTGTGCTGTCGCTAGAACTGCTTCCACACGTGCAGAATGCTCGTAAGCTCACGGCACTCTCTGCCTGCCCCTTTGCCCACAAGAGGCCATGAGGGATGGCGTGGGTAGAGTGGCCAGTCATGCCAGGACCAGGCGCTTCCAGGTAGAGAGAATTATCTGCTTCCTACCAGAAAATTTTTCTAGGAAACCAGCATGAATGTTTCACTCTAAAGATAAGAAATTGCTTTCTGTCTGGGAATATCAGATGCTGTGATACTCCGAATTCCAGAGTCATGGTTTGTTTATTTCTCCCTCGGTCATTCCTCTGATTCCAAGCATTTTAGTCAGAAATTCCCTCCTCGTCCTCCTCCTCCTCCTCCTCCTCCTCCTCCTCTTCCTCCTCCTCCTCCTCTTCCTCCTCCTCCTCTTCCTCCTCCTCTTCCTCGTCTTCCTCCTCTCTCCCATCTTTTTCTTTCTCTTCTTCTTTTTGCATCTTCTTACTTCTGGTAAATGCCTGACACAGATTACAAAGGAGATGCCAAAGTCCCTGGATTAGTACATCAAACCACATTTGAATTAGGATCCATTCTGCTAGCCTTCTCCAGATTGCCTCTGCAACATTCCTAACTTCCACATGAGGCCAACGTCACAGGCACAAGCAGAGTAACCCAGGTCCTGCAAGTTCTCATAGGAAACAAACTGCTTAACTAATTATGTATTTCTATGGAAGCCTGGAAGTCACAAAACCAACCAAAGAGTGGCCTCCAGACAGTTCTCATGAGGAAATTCCTGTCTTTCCACTCACAAGTACTCACCTAAGAAGAAAATGAGTTCTTGTACACATTACAAGCACGTATGAAAATAACATAATGTGTAATTAGCATACACTAATTATGGATTTTGTGAAGACCATCTCACAAGCTTGATATTTCTAAACCTGCAGCTCACACCAATCCTGCGGACCTGCTGGAATTTTTTGATGAACAAATTAGAAATAGCAGCGAGGCTGTTCGAACAGGGATCTTAACTTTGTTAAGATCAACTGTCAATTCTGATGGTAAGTATTAAAGATGAAACCAGACTAGTTAATTCATAAGCAAGAAGGGAATGGAGGCCCCCAATTCCCGAATCCTATACCGTATCTTCTGTGCACGTCACACACAAGTGAAACTGGATCTTGATCTTCTGTAACCTCCACTTTCAAAGAAGGCACTCTCAGCTACTTCTCTTTTGTGAAATCCATGAATGCATTTCATTGAGAAAGATAAAGAAATCTGAAAAGCTAAATTTAAAATTTGGAAGATCTAGCAGTTTAATGAAGTGGCTTAACATCATAAATGTTAAATTTACTATTACATTTTTGTAATAGTACACACATCTTTCAATAACATCTTTAATTCTAATTTTCCACTAATTGCTTTTTTTTCTGGTACAATAAAAAATAATAATACGTTATTATATGCTTGATGTCTTCAATCCAGTAAAATACAAGAATTTGTTTTCTTTTCGTAACATGGTAGTTTTAAAAATCTAGTTGTTGAAAAATAAGCTGGTGACAATACAAAATAGTCTCGTGAATTTCACAGCTAACACACTGAGCATAGTGTATTGGATACACGCTGGAACTTAATCTGTGATGGAAGACACAGATTTAACAGAAAATCAAAAGGGCCATTTGCATGGTTAATGATTAGAAAAGAAGACAGAGGGCTACAGAGATGGCTCAGTGGTTAAGAGCACCGGCTGCTCTTCCAGAGGCCCTGAGTTCAATTCCCAGCACCCGCATGGTGGCTCACAGCCATCTATAATGAAATATGATGCCCTCTTCTGGCGCACAAGTGTATAAGCAGAGACAGTACTCTTACACATAAATAAATAATCTTTTTAATTTTTTGAAAAGAAAAGATAGATAGGAAGGGAATGGGCAGCATATGATTTTAACAACCAGAGCCTTTCAATTGTGAGCCTGAATTCTACTGGGTTTTCATTAATTCTAGATCATACTGTATTCCTATTGTGTCAGAACTCAGTCTCTCCTTTTTTCTTTCAGAGCCCAAGTTTAGGAATCACACGACTTCAATCGAAAAAACAGTCAAAGTTGTCATGAGTGACCCTAATGTAAAAGTAAGAAAATTAGTAGACACTTTTATTTGGTTGGCAATGGCTTTAGGAATGACTGAAACTATTATGGTTCTTTGAGGATCTAGTGTGAAACTTCTTTATAAATTGCTCAGTGACCAATGTCATTCTTAAGAGAGCTCAACCCCAAAAGATAAATTATGTCCTAATTTACATACATTTTCCAAGGCTCCCTAGAGGAACAAAAGACTTTTGCCCATTCCAACACTCTGCAATGTTCTTCAAATAGTTTTTTTTTTTTTTTAAGTTTGTTATAATGATGATGTGGGCTGAAGAGATAGATCAGTGAGAACATGCACCTGCCGCTAAGCATGACAACCTGGGGATGAATTAATTAATCCTGGGAATCCCCGTGGTGGAAGGAGGGGCTCATTCCAGCAAGTTATCTATTAATCTCCACAACGTGCTGTAGACTACACACAGATACACAGTTATACACACAAAATAAATAGAGGTTTTTTTTTTAAGGTAATGACTATGTAAACATGAGCTGAACAAGAACAACGGTAGACACACTGATCATGCACAGAAGAAAGCCTGGGAGGCCCCAACCTTACATAAAGAACTACAGCAGCTGAGGAATGCTGAGATTGGGAGAAGCAGGCTTCCCCAGGGGAGAGTACTCCAAGTAATTATCCATTAACAAAAGCTTGGCCCTGAAAACATATACATACAAGAAACATTATACAGACAGAGCATGTGGTACATGCATATTTAGCAAATGTATATAATATACGTATTGTGTTTGTGTGTGTGTGTGACAAAAAATAATTTTAAAAAAGAGGCCATGAGTATGAAAAAGAACAAGGTGAAAGATATCAGAGGGTTTGGAGGAAGGAAAGAGAATGGGGAAATGATGTAATTGTGTTATAATCTTAAAAATAAAGAAACTAAAAAAATAATGTATCTTCTTCCCCAAACAAGCCATGAATCTTTTTGTTAGCGTTGTTATCCTATTTTTCAACCTGGGGCCATCAAGGGTAAATCCTGTATGTAAAAGATTGCCTGATGTTTCCTGTGTCCTGGTATTCAATGCAAGGTTTTCAGGTTCTGATAAGACCAGCTTACCAGTTCAGACGGTTCTGGATCACGAGTAGTCTGAATAAACGGGAACACGCACACACTGTATCTTGAGTTCACAGGGGCCGAACTGCCCAAGTAGTTTATTGTCCATTTCTTATACCCTTACCCACCAGAGACATACGTAAGGTTGCCAGGGCAACGCTCACAAGGGGCAAAACCAGGTGTGCTTGCAAGCACGGGGTTAAAATCACGAGGTAGAAGGCATAGGTTCGATCACAAGGTTACAGATCACAAGGGAAAAAGGTGTATGTGTAATCACTAGGTTACAATCAGCAAGGTAAATCAAAATATATACAAAACATTATTGTTCTTTAGCTAGCCATAAAGCCAACCTCCTATTTTATGAGATTAAGGTCTCTTTAAGTAATCTTTGACTTCCTCAAAATGAACTGCCTCTGGGCTAGTCTTTTTACAACTTAGCCTTGCTTAGCAGCTGTCCCAAATGTGAATTAACTTGAAGACACACAGCAGAACTTAAGCTCAAGATCAGGGGGCTCTCCACACAGGTTAGAAAAATTATAAGAAAAGATTAACAATTATCTTAATTTTTATATGAAACTATACTTTGTTTGGAACCAAACCCTTTATGGAAGCCTTATGAAGAGAGCAAATGTCTCCTAAGAGATTCTGGAATAAATCATAATGGAATGAAAAACGTATCTTCTTTTTAGTTCCCCCCTTTGGATGGTTCATGAAGTTGGCAGAAAAATGGAAGATAAGCCCTTCCCCTGTGAAGCATAAAATGTTTGTGTTACTTTTCCTCTAGGTAAGGAAGTCTACCCTTCTTCTCATCCAGACCATGTGTGAGAAGGGCTACATTGAAGCTCGGGAAGGATGGCCCTTGATTGATTACGTCTTCTCCCAGTTTGCCATGTCCAACAGGAACCTGGTATGAACGCACTACAGTTTTGATTACCGCATTTCTACAAGTACAGTTGACTCAATGAAGCTCAAAGAAAACTACGGTGCCAGAATACAACTTCTGCCTAGCCACTTTTCTTTATTACTCCTCTAAGCCCCTGGTTCTCTCCAGTCCCGCTCCCTTTCGATAATGTCATTTCTAAATGAACACATGGTGAGTTGAATCAGTTTTCTCTAAGGAAGAAACCTATCCTCCAAAGGCCTCGGGTGAGGAGGATCAGGAGAGTTTAAATGACTTCAGACAACGAATACACACTACTGGTGACTTAGTTCATTTGAGTTGCAAAAGCAAAAATACCTTGAACTGGGTGGCTTCTGAACAATATTCGTTTCCAAGATTCTGGGTCTAATAGAATCTGCCTCCTCCCCGACGGTGCCTTCTCACTGTGGCCACACGTGGTGCAGGGACTGGCTCACTCTTGGGTCTCTGTCACAAAACCCTATTCCAACACATGCCTACAACCGTTACTGATACTATCAGGTTGAGGGTTAGGATTTCAACATTTGAATCTGTAAGAGAAAAGCATCCAGCCCTTAGCAACTGAGACTAACTTTATGTTGAGGAGCTCAGCCATTTTAGGAAGGCAGTCACGGCTGAAATTATAATCATTCCTCTAGCGAACAGTCCCTGGAATTTTCCTCCCTAGAGAAAAATGGCAAAAGCCTAGAGGAGAGAGGAAACAGCTTCAGCAGAAAGAGCCTTCGAGCTTTTGCTTTTATGTTTTCGCCAGCCACGTCTCTTCCAGCTCATTCTTCCAAGGGGTCCTTTCAGATGGGGACTTGATCGATGTTGGGTATCAACATCGCTGTGTTCCATGAGTCCTTAGGTTGAATATTAATGTCTATTGCCCCGGTGTCTGAGAACACACCCAAGTAGCGTTAAAGGAAATTATTTAATCTTTTCTTAAAGGAGAAACCAATGAAATCTAACTCCCAAGAGGATGAAAGTGGGGAGAAATCTGTTCAAGAAACAAGCCTTGAGGTGTTAAAAACCCTGGACCCACTGGTGATCGGGATGCCCCAGGTAAGGGACTTTTCATTATCACTTACTGTGGTCTCCTGCCTGGGGACCGACTCCCTCAGGGGTAAAGACAAGAGTTCGCACAAGATGAATACTTATTATTGGATGCCGTCAGTAAAAATCACTATTTGATGCTCAGCAGACAGCCATGAGAGATTTCTCAAAACCAGATGAACTTTATAATTAAGGCAGTGGATACGAGTTACTGATGTGTAGATAGAACATCTCACTTCATAAGGACTCCAATATATTACTTCTTTTTCTAACCTACCTAGAAACGTTTCGAAGCAGAGAGACTAGTTTTAATGTACCCAAGACTCAGGGCTCATTGGAGACCTAGTTAATCTGAATTTCAAAGGGAAGATCCTGAGAAACTATATTCTCTTGAGTGAAATAGCCCGAGAATAGATTTTAATGGCTTGAAATCCTTGTCAGAACCAGGAGACAATCAATAGGCCTCCACCTCCAACTGCAGTGGATCTGAGGCTTCATCTAGACTAGAATGTAGTTCTTGAACTATTTGGAATATTTGTTTCAAAAGCATGTTTTGAAGCTACACTCCAAACCTAATAAATCCAGCAAGCATATCAGAGTCTACAACTGAAAACGTGCCAGTATTTCTGGGGCATACTAAAGTGTGAAACCTTCAGACACAGGAGTCAGTAAGGCAGAAAAAAGAATATTCCAGGACTTCTAGGGGAGCCTAAACTTTACAGAACTTGGCATATTGGGCTCTTGCTTCATGGTTGACAAACTAATGGAAATGTTAATCAAAGGATAAACACAGAAAGGAGTCAGTGCAGGGATCCCGTAGGATGGCACAAGGGTAGGCTAAGAGAAAGAAAGCGCCTATCAGACCAGATGCCAGTAGGAGCCAGAGGCAGCAGAATGGGGTGAAGTGGGAGGGGGCATGAGAGATCTCACGGTGGAAGGAGGGTTAGCGATTAAATGAAGGTGCAAGCACGCCAATGTCCAATTGACGCCAAGGTTTCCATCAGACCTAGGGAAAGGACCCGCAGGACTGCAGACTTAAGGAGTAACAGCAGCTCCATCATCGCCCCTCCCCCCTCCAATCTCACTTAGGGCAGCCTCACTCCGATGTTAGAGTTTGGGGAAATGGCGGGGGAGGGGGCTGTAGTTGTCACTTCCACAAGAAGAACCCTGGCACTGATGAGGAAGCCCAGAGAGGCAGGACTACCCGTAGCGCCCACAGCCTTCACTCAAACAGAAAAGTTTACCTGCTCCAAAGTCAAGACGCAACTCCAGGAAGAAACACCCATCCATACTCACTACAACTAGCACTCAGGCACAAATGTGCGGACATTTTATTTCCTGACTTCTCTTTGACGTCACCTGAAGACTGAAATAATAACAGAGGGAGGGGAAAAAAAAAAAAAAAACTAAGTGAATACCAGGAAGTATGGAAAACAAGAAGTAATCTTTTCTGTTTTCTACAGGTGCTGTGGCCACGAATCCTCACTTTTGTGGTGCCGGAAGAATTCACAGGAACGCTAGGCTACCTGTTTAACATCATCAGAATTCTGGTCATGGCAGAAGAGAAGAAGAAGCATGACATCCAGGAGTCAACAGCGCTGGTCATCTCCACAGGAGCTGGTTCGTACATCCATAAACAAAGCAAAGCGCTTCTGTTGTGGGAGACTCATTCCAGAATGGCTGCCAGCCACACTCTGAGCTCACACCCAACCCCAGTATGGATTTTCCTGGCCCCCTACAGTGTTGATGAAAATTGCTTTCTCTTTCTAGTGAAACTTCCTTCACCTCAGCAGCTCCTGGCTCGACTTCTGGTGAGTCCGGAAGAACCAATGTGGGTTAAATTTAAGCTGATAATATGGACAGTTCAGGTTAAAATAAAATCCTGAGAAAGACTGCCAAGCCACTCAGAAGGAAACACTGACTGGAATGATGAAGGCTCTGCTGTGCCTTAGCATTCACGAGAACCTAGAACTTCTCGCTCTGAAGCTCTTATTAAGCTTAATTCTTTAAAAAAATAAACACAGAGTGCAGGTTCGGATTCAAGGGGAGCCCCCAAAATTAAAACTAAAATAAATGTGTATTGAATCTCATCCATAAATACCATCGATCAATTCCCATACCTACGATGTAGATTTCTCTTCTCCATATCTGGCCACATATGTTATCACTTATTCAAACGATATCCCACACTTCCTTATTTAATTAATAAGTATATCCAAGTGTTGATTCTTTCCATTAATTTTTCTGTTTCTCGTTTCCACGTATTTTTTTTTTTTCATTTTTACCCTCATGGAAGAGGGATGGGGGAGAACTGTCTAAATACTAACTTCTGCTCTTGCGTAAGTAAGAAGAGGGTTGGGCCGCTTGTTGAAAGAGCCTTCAATTTAGGAATGAAAGGAAAGCAGAATGACAAGGCACAAGTAGGTGGGTCCGTTAAATGTATACTCACCCGATAAGCATTTCCTGGTCTGCCTTTTAGGTAATAGCCATGCTGGCCAGTTTAGGGAAATTATGTGGGGTCGGCGCCATAGGGCTTCTGAAGATAATGCCTGAGATAATCCATCCCAAACTGGTGGACCTGTGGAAAACACTTTTGCCTGAGCTCCTGAAGCCTCTTGAAGGTATGAGGGAGTGTGGCTGGGTCGTTTTGCTGGGAGGCAGGACCACAGGCACACGATGCACCACTCATCTGTAAATCCATAGGGCAAAACCGCTCATTTTAAGCAAGGAACGCAATGGACTTGCCCATCAGCTGTTCTGCTTGTCTTGTTTTTCTTTACTCCTTAGGCTCTGGTTCTCAAACGGTCACAGTAATAAGAACACACGTGGGGAGGAGGGACACTCCTTACAAGGACTTATTTTCGCTGTGATCATTTCTCTTACGTAGAAACATTTTCCTTTGTTATCATCTAAGAAGTCTATATGGCTGATGTACGCCTCTAATGCTAATACTTGAGAGGTGGAAAGGATCTTGTTCAAGGTCATTCGGCTACACTTGAGGCCAACCTGGGCTACGGGATAAAATAAATATAGAGCCTGGATGATGTTTTGGTGGCTAAATGAACCAACAAGCCTGACAGCTGACAGTCTGAGTTGGGTCTCTGGAACCTCCAGGCACCAGGCACCAGGCGCACACACACACACACACACACACACACACACACACACACACACACTAAAGCTTCCAAAGCAACAACAAAAAAAAAACTGAAAAGGAATTATTCATGTTAACATGCTAAAATATGCATTATGAAGTGTGGTCATTTCAATCACTAATTCTGAAATTAGCAAAATAAAAATAAAAAATTGATCAAACACCCTCTATTTGATGAGAAATTTAAAGTTGCCAACACAATAACGTTCATCTCAAAACACTCATCCGAGTGAAGTGAAAGCTTGAGTTGGAACGCCCTCATCCACTGGATGATGAGTCGGAGAAGTGAAGTTGGTTTATTTATTGGTATGTTTATTACATCCGTTTCATTTCTAGGGAACAATGCCAGCATTGTGCTGTGGGAAACCATGCTGCTACAGGTAAGGCTGTGTCCTCCACCGACAACTGGTGAGCAGCAAGGGTGGGTCCTCAAGAACTATTGATGACAAAAGGAAAATCAGCTAGCTGTCCCTCTTCTTAACTAAAGTAACAGCAAAAGAATGCATTCCAAAGAGGAAGAGCATCTGGGATTGGGAAAATGCCTAGCATGTTAAAATAATCTTTGAATCTTCTTTGAATCTCTACGAGGGAACAATAATGTATGTTCTTCAGTTTGACCTCATTAAAGAGAATTCTGATGATTTTACTTATTATTTTTCTCTCTCTTAAATCTTGACTTTTTAAGGATTTTATCCACTTCATTCTTCTGTCATTCAGAAAACACAGATTAATGTAAATCCCACTTCTTTATGCCAAAATAAAGCTCTTTCTTCTCTATCTGCTTCTCACTGTCCTCACCCACCCCTAAAACCCAAACTGCCCCTGCTATATCTGTTCTCCAGAAAACAATCTCCTCTGTAGCCAATAAACTCCTTGGACTTTTAAAACTAAATAATGCTGTGGGGAGTATCAAACTGCAGGCAGGAGTGGGCAGGAGATTTCCATCTCAGGGACCCACAGGCGGGAGGACCTCACGCTTTTGACATGACAGCTTCCACACCATAATCTGTCAGCATAGAGAATTCCTGTCATTTCTTAAGAAGGCCAGTTTTCAGGCTGGCAGAGCGGCTCAGCAGACAGAGGAGCTTGTTCCCAAGACTGAGCACCTGAGTTCCATTCCCAATCCTCTGTGGTGGAAGAAGAGAACCAACAAGCTGCTCTCAGACTTCCACTTGTACACCAACAAGTAAATAAATAATTCAAGTTACAAAAGTGTCGGTGTTCAGTGATCTCCCCAGGTACCTCCTCTGCCTCCTGTCAGGGCTTCTTCCAAAATTGGCATTTCTAGGAGCGGTACCCTAGAACTGCCACGCGTTAAAGATTTGTTTCTATCAGATAAAAATGCTCTGGAAGATCTAAGTGATGGCCCTGCTCTGCTGCCCCTCAGTTCTCAGACTCCTACTTCTCTTAGATCCACCTTCCTGTCTCAAAGCCCCACCCTGTGTTCACAGCCATCACTTAAAAATAGCTGTTTGCGATGGGAGAATTTCTTCTAACAGGAAGCCTCCAGAACAGTTCATCTCCTTCTTCCCGTCTTGAGTGTACAGCTAACCTTTTTTCAAAATCGTGTGACATATTTTCTTCCCTCAAACTTCCAGGGATGTTTCACTTCTTTAAGAGACTCACTAGCTAAGCTCTGGTTTTTAAAATGTGTGCAATCTTTCCACAGGCCTTTGGCATTCCGTGTTCTTTTCTAAGCTTAAAAGGGGGGAAATGGAGGAGAAATGATATGTTTTAGAAATCCTAACAGATTTTTGTCCATCAATAAGATAAAAATTCCTTTTAACATATTGTTTATGAAGCAATACAAGGATTCAATAGTCTCTCCTGTGATTCTGTTTGGAGAGGTCTGGTAAGATCAGGAAGATCTACTTAGAAGAGTTGGCTGAAATGCACCTGTGCCTCTGATTCTTGAAGACATTTCATGCCCTCTTTGAAAGCTCTCTCTTATATTTCGCAGGCAATAAGCCACACAAACATTGACTAATGGAGTTTTCAAGATCTATCAAAACTCAGAAAATGTTAAACTGCAATTTATGTTTCTGATTGAATTCTACTTTAATCTTTGTGTAAGTTTTGTTTAACAGAGGACAGGAAGGTATTTACATAAAGTCATTCCTACATCTAAGTATTTTAGTCTTAATGGGAATTCAGAACATATCAAAAAGGAGTTTTCAAATTAATGAAGGGAAAGTTTCCAAATAACAAGTCACTTAATAAGAAAAGAATGATCCTAGTTATATACATTTACACTTTAGAAAGTCCACCAAGAAAGACCACTAAATAGTCAAACTCCCATCTAACCTCCATTTCCTGCAACAGTTGCTCAAGGAATCTTTATGGAAAATCGATGATGTGGCCTGGACCTGTCAACTGAGTCAGGACTTCAGCCATCAAATGGGCAATTACAGCAACACCTCCATAGAGAAGGTTGGTTTCTGAATAAAGGGACTTTGGCATCCACATTATGACCCAAAATGGTTGCTCAAGCTCCATCTCTTCTTCAGTGTACCCCAAGAGAGGAAGGACTGACTAGAGAGGCCTTGCTCCCTTAAGGCCCTTGCTGAGTGCTGTGTATCTCCTTCTTCTCTTCACCCCATGTGCCGACCAACATGCTCATCTTAAGACCACACACATCTGTAAGGAATATTGGTGCACAGTTGGTAGGTGCTTGGCTACAGTCCAGGGTTCTCCTCTAGGCAAGGAAAATGGCCACAGGAAGGCTAATCACATTGCCAGTTAGATGTCATTGTACTTTGCTTTCCATTCTGCCAATATGGAAAGCCAAGCAGCCAGACACAGTACTAAAATGCAGCAAGGTTAGAGGTAAGAGTTTGTTCAAAATCCAGTTCTTGAGTCTCTCTGTGTCATGTCCATAGCCCTCCACCCTGTAGAGTTCCATTCTAAATGGGATTTGAACCCAGGGTCTGCTATATACTCCTAAAATGTGCCCTAGGAAAAATCGTTTAAATCTCTCTAAATCCTTAGAACATTCTTCTTTAAAATAGAGATAATATTGACTTTGGAGGTCTGTCATGTTCCAAGGGTTTCAACAGATGCCGAAGTGGAAGGTCCCTGAGCAAAGCAACTAGTATAACATGTGTGCTGAGTGCAAAATCAGCTTTTATCATGGTCATTATTAAGTTAAAATCATTAGGGTAAAATTAGGTTAAAATTATTCATAAATTTTAGTTTTTAATTAAGATATTTCTTAAGTTTTATTATTTCTAATACCGAGAGATTTTTTTCCCCAGAAATTATTCATTATTAACTTTCAATTCTCCTGTGTAATTCTCAAAATTCTTCTCCCTGATTGACTCCAGTTTGGTTCCGAGTACCAATTCATTAACCCGACTGAGCCACAAAGCCTGAGACACATGTGAAGACTTTGTGAACAGCGCCTCAGTCTCATCACACAAACTTGCCCTGTACACCTGAGGTCATATCCCTCATCCAGCGGTTTCCAAAATTACAAGATTCCTCCAAGATAATAACCCTCTGAAGAGGCAGACCAATTTTGAGGTGTTTGGTTTTTTTTGAACAGGGTTTTACTCTGTAGCTCTGGCAGTCCTCCTACCTTGGGCTCTTGAGTGCTCAGACAACAGGCATGAGCCACCTTAACTGGAGAAGCAGAGAGCAGTTTAAGCAGTGAAATCTCTAAATAGATCAGTCCTTACACTGAAAGCCAAGCAAAAGCAAACTTGCAAGTTTTCGCTGCATAACAAGCCACATCTAACAGTTTCAAATAACAGCCGCTCATTTAGCCCACAACCTTGTACTTTGACAACTGTCTCAGAACTGAGTTAGGCTGGGCACAGCTTTCAGTGTTCTCAAGTAGGCTCTCGGTATACACTAGTGTACACTCGGTCTACACTAGAGTTTGATTCATACATCGCGGTCTTAATTAGGACAGATTGCTTCCACTTGGCATAGTCTTTTATTTTAATTGGCTAGCAGATGCTTGACCTCTCTTGGTAACAGCTTGGAAGGTCTTCCTTAGCCATGGGAGAAAAAGATAGTTAAAATCCCAGAATGGAAGAGGAAGGTACCCAGAAGCCCCATCCCAAGCTGAGGTGCTACTGTCAAATATCTGCTAAGGAAGGGAGAGGCTTTTCGTTGCTTAAGGTTGGAGGAAGCCATTGCTAGGTTACCCGCACCCAAGTGGATGATTCCCATATTCAAGTTCGTATGGGCAGCACTAGACTTAATAGGGTGGAAAGAAGATGGGAAATGTGTTAGAGAGGGCCAGGGGAGCTAGAAGGAGGGGATGGGGAATGCATCTGACCAAGATGCGGTGAGTACATGCATAAATATTCAAAAAGAAATTATGGGAGAATGGAAGTCACGAGAGTGTTAGGAGCCCTTCCTGAAAGATTGCAAAAAAGCAGCCGTGCAGATGGGGCCCAGGAGAAGGAAATGCTCTCAAGAAGAGGATGAGACAGACAAAGCTGTTAGGCAATATTAAGTTAAGATCAAGTTTTTTTTTTTCCTTTGTTATGACTACTTCAACTCCTCCCCCTTTTCATCAATCTTGCTTTCCTATTGCTCATCTTTTGTTTTCCAGAAATTTCTTTGGAAAGCCTTGGGAACCACCTTAGCATCCTGCCAAGACAGAGACTTTGTAAGCTCAAAGATCAAGGAGTTCCTGGTTACTCCTAGCCAGCTGGGGGACCAAAGACAGGTGGGATCCCTTGCCAGTTCCCACTTCTGGTGACGGCTATTCATTTTATCTATAAAAGTTGGGACAACCCTGGTATGTCTTATTAACCAGAATTATTCATTAGTACACTTAGAAAAGTCCAAAAGAATTTCCCTGCTTCAATTTCAGTACCTCATGTTTGTAAACACACTGAAAAGTTAATTTCAAACGTTCTCCTTTAACACCCCTGTAGTGTATCTTAGTGCTGGTTTCTTGGAGTATTATGATGATAACCATCAAGATCAGTAAATTTTCAAGCTGAGAGTGGCCTTAACGGTTATCTAGAAAGATTATGAGCATGCCCCTAAGAGATCTAGGGAAGTGCTTTTATTTACTCCATGCTTAGCCTAAGCTGCAGAGCATGTGCTACTGTGGAGAAAAGGAAAGGGTTGTACTTAAAGCAGGAGGTGGGGTGGGAAGGGGGCCCCCTGTTAATAGAAATTGCTAGTAGAAAACTTTTGTAGTGTACCCTGTTCCATCGCTCTCCAGAAATTCTGGGATGTTTAAGTTTCTTCCTCTCACAGTAAGTAGGATAAACCACTACACTTCAGTGAGTGTGTCCCCTCGCCAGCTCTTGTTACCACCAACCTCCCTGGGTGATGCTGCTAAAATGCTACTTCCCACATCATCCTGTCCCTTTCCCTCCAGCTGCACACTAGGAAGCAAAGTCACTTTGTGTCCAACGTAAGTGTCCATTAAGGCTCTCATTCAAGCTCATAGAGTTTCACAAATAATGACAAAGTATCACATACATTCCTCTGAGTTTCTCAGACGCCTTGTTCACTTATCTTGATGTTTATCAATAAACACTATTGGTGATAACGTACTACTTCAAAATGCCTAAAAATAATGGTTGATAGGTTTTTTTTAGATGTTAACACACACACACACACACACACACACACACACATACACACACACAAGCAACTGTAGGTATTTAAGACAACAAATACAATATCCAGCCTGATTTGACTATCCCACAGTGTAGACATGCATCAGAGCTTCACACCGTACCATTAAACATGTGCACTTATTTGCCTATTGGGAACGGAAGTTAAACTTAAAAACAATTTTAAGAAGCAAAAACATTAGTCGTTCATCCAAACTCTTGTGCATCGCCTGTTGACTTCGGGGTGTGCTGACCTCCTTTACGGTCGCTCCCTCGGCTCTCTCCAGCTTCGGCTTCGGGCCCTTTGCTCTTATGTTATGTTTGGAGCTCTCCCCTGTAGGAATTCCAGAAACTCATGCTTTTGCTACAGACAGGGCCCTGCCTCTGCTTACCTAATTTACTGTGTTTTCGCATGAATCTCTAGCTAGCATACTTACATCACAGATTCCTCCCAGTCTGCACCAGCCTCTGCCTCCTCTCTTTCTCAATCCCCGTAGCGCTTGTCACGCTCTGGCATACTATATTGTTCCATTGCCCTTTTGCGTTCCAGCAGTCTAACCGGCTGTGCACTCAACAGGGATGGGGATTTTGGGGTTCTCTGTTCAACCGGGTACACCCAATGACCAGAAAAGTGGCTGGCGCGCAGAGGTAGGTATTCAATAAATATTTGTTGCATGCATGATTGCACTCAAAATCTTCTCCTTCTGATTTTAGGGAACGACATCTATTTTAGGACACTGCTCTGAGAACCACTTGGATACTGTTTTAAAAGTTCTTAAAGCATTCCAAGATAAGGAGAATTTTTTTATGAATCGATGTAAGGTAAAGGAACAATCTCTGAAGCTCATAGTTACCCCAGGGGCAAACAATACTTATTTCTTCAATGAATAGCCTTCTTTCATACTATTTCTACCCCTTGTCCTCGGTCCTGAGCCTTGGTCTTGCAGTATGGCATTTTCTTTGATACTAGTGCTGATTGGGAAAGCCTAACAGCTCAATGTGTGCCTGCATTAGTCCCAGCACAACTTTGATACCCTGCTTCCCTGAAGGAGGTATGGGGTGGATACTAACTAACAAAAGCTTCATGGTCCCACCAAAGTCCTGATTGTTTGCTTTTGTACAAGCAAGAATGTATCAGTTTTAGAGACCTTGTAATCACACCAGCCCAGTTATGTAATCCTTGTGGTGGTCCAGAGGCTTAAGACAAAATATTAGAGAAAGCAAATTCCTTCTCATGGCCTATATATCCCTTTTCTTGTTTTCAGGGTCTCTTTTCTGGGAAAAAGAGCCTGACCAAGACTGACCTTATCTTGATCTATGGAGCTGTGGCCCTCCATGCTCCGAAGCAGGAACTTCTAGCCAGGCTTGAACAAGACATCATGGCTCAAATCCTGCTTCTCTACGGCCAGTGTTGTCAGGTAACACCTGTCATAGGACTGCCTCAATTTCCAGTCCTGGGCTACCATATCTCACAGAGGCTCGGCTCCTAGGACAATTACCCAGGCTGAAGTGCTACCAACCAAAGTCAATAAGTAAGAACTAGCGTGTTAGAGAGACGAGAGAACACATGAACAGAGACATTATTTTATGGAATAAGGACAAATTTCTTCCCTGAGACTTTGGGCAGCGTATGTCCTGTGACTTTCCCGACAATTTCCCAGGCCAGCTGTACCCATGGCAATCTCTGGCTTCTCCAAATATAACTACTATCCCACACCACTGTAGGAAGGCTGGCTTATCACTTCCTTGTGGTAATAACCTTCCAAGGATAACTCAGTGTCAGCTACCTAACCTCTCCTATATCACCTGTGACATTAAGTAAGCACCATATATTTATTTTTAAGTTGAATTAAATGTGTCGTTTACCAAGCTACTCTATCCACCTCATTGTGTATCATTTCTTCCTCTGCATCCATCCCAGGCACCCTGACCTTCTTGCTTCTTTTCCACGCCAGGTATGTGCCAACCTCAGAGCCACAAAACTGAGTTGCAATTCATCCGATCATTCCTTCCCCCAGAGCACTTTCTTTGCTTCTCTCACAAACCTCTTCACACATATTGTCAACTCAAAGCCCTTTTGCTCGCCATGGCCAAGGTGACCCCCTCAGAATCACCAAGCAGTTGAGTTCAAAGTTCCGCTTTGCAGGGAGGACTTCCACGAAGGCTTATTAAGTAGGTCACAAGAGGAATCTGCAAACCTGCAGGCTTACAAGGTTTATGAGTGATTCTTATCCGAAAGCAGAGAAGGGGAGGTCTCCCCAGTTATTCCCACGTTTGCTTCTCTCCCTTACACTGCACATCCTCCTGATGTCAGGATCTGACAGAAGTTTGCAAAGCTGTAAACAAAATACCAAACAGAGAAATAACTTAAGGGAGTGGACTTTTAATCTGGTTTACAGTTTCAGAGAGTTCTCTCCGTGGCTGCTTGACCCCACATGCTTGGAAAGACTATTATGGTGCCAGGAGTACATGTTGAAGTTTCTCTCCATGGTACACAAGTAGGAGGGGAAGAAGAGGAAAGAGCCATGGACAAGATACACCCCATCTCATGAGCTCAGTCCCACCTGCTAAAGTTTCTAGAACTTTCCAAAATAATATTATCTGAACCCAAGCACAAAACTTGAGCTGTGGGGGACACTTTATATTCAGGCATCACAGTGCTCTTAGCTCATTTGTGTGTCTATGAGATACGAATAGGTTCATAGGGTGTTCATAGAGTTATAGATATCAGCATATGCCAGGAGAAGCATGCAGGGCCGTGAGTCCCACACCTCAGTCACCAGAGAGCTGCCCAGAGAGTCTGCTAAAGGCCGAGTTGCCCAATAAGTTGCCCAAAAGAATAGATAACCAAATCTGGATTTTTAACACGTTCCTCGTATTTCCAGACTTCTAGGGAGATGTGTCCATGTTGGGAAGAATAGATCGAGGGGAACTCAGTGAACTCAGGACTGTCTTCCAGGGGCTCACAGAAAGTGAGGTGTTACAGGAAAGGAATCAAAGAAAACAGTCTGAGTACGACACAGCACATAATCTTGGTCAGACCAGTGTGGTCTGATCCATCTAATAATCTCATCTCTCGTTCTGCAAAAGGTTCTGAGGAAATTGTTACCATTGCCATCAGTTGAGGGGAGTGATCTCATTCCCGTCAGACAGTCTATGAGGTGCAGCCCACCATCGCTGATAATTGTCCTCATTTCCAGGACAATCTCTCTGACAAGGCTCACTGTAACTTAGGATGACTTCCAGTCTCTTGTTACAAAAAACATTGGCCAATCAGTCACGTCATTTCTAATATCCAATGTAACTGCAGAAGAGAATGAATCAGAAAGGAGGGAAAAAAACTAAAATAGAGCCAGAGAGAGGAACCCTAGAATCAGTTATACCAAAGACTGGGGCTCTCATTTCATCAGGAGCTGATTCTGTTGCCCTAGATATAACAAGCAACAATAAGCATTTTTTAAGATAAAATGTCTTGCGATACATTAATTTTTAGTCATCCACCGAAGAAACAATACAAAAATAAAGAAAAGGGAAGATAAAGATGATCACAATGGGTGTGAATGTATTCTCAGAGTAAGAACTATGGTATGTGTGAAGATGATATGGAGAGAAAACATAAAACTTGTAGGGAAATGTAGCCAGGAAAATAATTATCATGAACTAAAAACAAAAGCCAGAAACCTAATCTTTTAAGTAAAAATAAAGTTTGGTGTGTTACTATGTAACTGTAGTCATAGTTCTTGAGAGGATGAAGGGGAAAAGATGAAGAGTTTGAATAGGTAAAAAAAAAAAAATCAATAAAATATTTGTAAGTAAAATTCAAGACTATGTTAAAAAGATCAAAAACCATGATGAAGTTTGTTCTTTCCAGAAAAATCAGGATGGTTCAGCATACACAAATAACTGCAATGCAGCATGCAGTTTGACTTGAGGACAAAAATCACTTGAGTGTCTCAATAGGCAAAAACTTTGACAAAGTTCAGTCTCCCTTTATGATAAACTCCTGAAGAAATTAGGAATTAAAATAACGCATCTCATCTTAATAAAGGCAGTATCTGACAAAGATATACTAAGTGAAAAAAATGACAGCATCTCCTCTAAAATCAAAAATAAGACAAGGGTGCTCACTCCACTCTCAATATTGTACACTCAATCTTACCTAGAACAGTAGGACAAGAAAAAACAATAAAGGAGATGCAAATAGGAAAAGAAGAAGCCAAACTATTCTTATTTACAGGCAACATGATCTGATACTTTAAAGACGAAAATTCCACAGCAACAACCACCTAGTCTTTGATAAATGAATCAAAAGTACAAATTGGGGAAGGTAACGTCTCTTCCATGAGCCATCAGAAAACTGGATATCCACTTGTGAAAGAATGGAAATAATCCACATCTCTTACCCTGCGCACATACCAAAAAAATCAATTCAAAAATCTAAAAGACTTTTAAAAAAATCAAAGACTTTAATATAAGGTATGAAACTGTGAAACTTCTCAAGATCACACTTTGCCTTGAAACACCCGAATTCAGTTATATATGCCAGTTACGAGAGGGTGGAGAGAGAGGATGGGAGGGAGAGATGCTGAAGCCGAGTGGACAGTTGCAACACAAGATTTAGACAGAGAGGCTCACCGCACGCTGTCAACAGGGTCGCTGGGACCTGTGTGCGTGTCTGCACCGTGCACGTTCTGACAGGGCTCAGGTCAACTGTATGCCTTTCCTCTCCCACGTAAAGCTGCACGCAAGGAAACAGAAAATCGGCACGTGCTAAAAGGATCCCGAGTACACCAATCCCACCAGAACAGACTAGATTCCCAACTCCCAACACAGGCGTGACTGCAGATCTGACTGTTCTATTGGTTCCATGCTCAGCCGCCACGTGGCTTTCCGTTTTTATAGCTTTGCCCTGTACTTTATTCAAAGAACCTTTTTAAACCTTTCTTCCTGCTGAAGTTGGCCTGAGACTCTTTAGCCTGAGAGCCCCGTCTTTACAAACCTTCTTGCTGCTGCTGTTCCCACTGTACCTCCCAGTGAGATAAGACTCCTCTTAAGGTTATGCATAGATATAAGGGGTGTCTATGGGGTTTGGGAATGTCTTCAATTGTTGTTCACTCTTGCTCTTTGTTTGCTTGTTTGTCTTTAATTTTTTAGGTTCTGGGAGTGTCTGTGATAAATAAGGTAGGAGATGACAGATAGATGATAGATAGATAGATAGATAGATAGATAAAGAAATACAAGCATGCATTGACCATGATGGTCCATTCTAAGTACACCTAACCTCTCGATCTGATACTTCTAAAGGGAATCTCAAAAATGTAACTCATTAACCCAATTTGAAGCCAGGCTCCATGAGCCTAACGGAAGAACAAAGAGCTATGTTAAGGCTCCAGGTAGTTTAGAAGTTGAGTTATAACAACATTGCAGTGCTTTTCAAACTGCCAGTTGTGAATTCCCTTCCAAGGGGAATCACCAAGTTAATAAGTCACAAGCAGCAAAATGTTTCATGAAACAAAATAAAAGTGAAGAATTAAACAATACAATGCATATAACAGTAAGACTGTTTTTAGTATTATACTATTATAAATTTTCATTTCAGTTTTGTCTTAGATTTTGTTTGTGTACGTAGTCTTAATTGTTTAATTTCCTTCTGTGGTTAATGGCTTTAAAAAAACGTTTGAAAACCACTGCTCTAGAGAAACCCCGACATAGGCTGAAAAAGACTGATCGTGTACTAACATTCCTGCCATTCAGATCCTAGGTGGGGAGGGGAGATGGCAAAGGGTGCAAATATGTCACCCAGTGGGCACATGTTTGTAGGCCTAACCCTAGTGACTAATACCTTGGCCTTTACTGGGGCTCATTTTGCTTCAGGACATTGATTTGCAAATGAGTTTCACCAGAAGCATCACTGAGGTTGGCATTGCTGTCCAAGACACTGACGATCACCAGTTCCAGTTTACCTACAAGGAGATGCTGATTGGTTTCATGCTGGTGCGTGCACAAGAAGGAAGAGAGGGGGCCCCCTGAGTAATCCATCTGAAACTGGTGACATTTGGCACTGCCATGAAACACATCTCTTGCCTCCTTCTGATCCAACTCACCCAAAGACCCAAGCCCTTCTGAACTATCTTGCCCCATTTTTTGTTCCAGGATTTGATAAAGGATGAACCCCTGAATTCCTTAGCTAATCCCATCCGGTGGAAAGCCTTAATCGCCATCAGATACCTAAGGTAGAATCTTTGTTATTCTTAGTATATGTATGTATGTGTTTTATGTGTGCATGCACACGGGACTGTTTGTGTGCCTGGGTCAGAGGTGGACATGGAGTGTCTTCTTCAATTGCTCTCCACCACATTGTTAGACAGAAACTCTCACTGAACCTGGAGTCTACAGTTTCTGCTAGACTGACTGTCCACTGGGACCCCTTCCTTTGCTCGCCTGAGCACTAATCCATCGTCTCTGGCCACCACAGCACCGGGGTCACAGGTACACAACACCATTGCAGCTTTTTTAATGTAGGTTCTGAGGATCCATTGTTTGGATTCTAGGGATGCAAACTCCAAAACCTCATGCTCTTTACCCATTGAGCCATCCCTCAACCCCAAATCTTTCATACTCTTATTGAGAGTGTATTTACTCCCTATCAGCCTCCTCCTGACTATGAACTGACTTATCTGTCAGTGCAGGCCTCAGCTCATCCTCCCCAAAATAAACACATTTCTTTGGTGGGGCTCACAAATAATACACTTTTGTCCCTCCAAAGAGTTACCAAACTGGCTAAGACATTGATCATTTGATAGCTGACATGGTCGAAGGCTTTTCACAGGAGTCAGATTTATTGATAGATGAGAGACTTAAATTTCTGCACAGAAAGAAATTTCTAATCTAAGATCTTAGCCTTCAGGCAAAGTTTAATCTTCTAATTAAGAATTTATGAAATACCTAATCACACTCTAGCTCTGGTTAAGCTAGCAGTGATAAATCTGACAAAGAAAATAATTTTGTCCTAGTGTTTAGACTCATATTTCCCACTGCAGTTAAAGAAGTATACTATTTACTGTTAAAATTTGAAAAGTAGAGAAAAGTTAAAATAGCCAAGCTCACCCACGATGCCCCTGTTGACATATTGACAACATCTTCTGCTCCCTTGTCTCCAGCACTCGCTTTCTTCAGAGACCTGAGATCTGCTCTCATAAGACCTTTTCACCCTGACTTTTCTCACTTCCTGTTCTGAATTCCCACGTTATTATCAATTCGTCACAAATGACATGTTCTCTTTATTTTTTATTTATTTCTGTGTGTAAGAGTTGTATATAAAGATACTCAAGATCACTAATCATCAAGGGGATGAAAATCAAAAGCACTCTGAGACAGCATGTTGCACCCATAAGAATTGTTACCACCTAAAAAACAAAGCAAATGTTGGGGAGCGGGAGAAAAGAGAATCCTGTACAATATGTTTTTGGCATGGATATTGTTGCATTGTGAAAAAGGGAGTGGAAGTTTCTACAGAAATTGAAAACAGAATTGTCACATGACTCGTCAGTCCCTCTTGTGGGTAGATACCCAAGTATCTATCTTGTGGGTAGATACCCAAGTATCTATCTTGTGGGTAGATACCCAAGTATCTATCTTGTGGGTAGATACCCAAGTATCTATCTTGTGGGTAGATACCCAAGTATCTACTTTGTAGGTAGACACCCAAGTAAATATCACTGCCTTGTAAAATATCTAACTCTAGTGTTTCTTTAAGGTAGGAGGGCAACCTAAGTATCCATCAACAGACACGTGTGTAAAAGACTGTAGGGAACACATATAGTAGAATACTATTCAGCCTGAGATATTAAAATACCTTATTCTTTATCGCAACGTAAGTTCACCTTGAGGACAGTGTGCCAAATAAAATAAGCCAGACTTGGAAAGGGAAAGTGCCGTTGGGTTTCCTTATATGGCAAATCTAAAGAAAAAATCCAGTACCAAAAAAAAAAAAAAAAAAGACAGAGAATGAATCAATAGCTACTAAAGACAAGGTCAGGGGAAATAAGAAAATGTTGACTAGGAAGTAGCATTCTGTAAGACGAATAAGTATGGAGATAATGTGAAGCATTAACAGCTCTGCTTCCAAATGACGTACTAATTCAAGAGTTCTGCTCCGTGAATAAGTTATATCTGACCTTGCTGCAGTTGTGGGGAGGTTATAGAACCTATGACATGAGTTAGTTTGTTTTTCCGTAATAGTTGCATATGTGTGTGTATTTGTATATAAATCATAATTGACATATATGATATGTAATCATAATTTCCCACACTGCGTGATCTCGCCACCCTCGTCAGAAACCAAATCATTTTATCTGAGTGTTTATATGTGGGCTCTCTGTCCTATTCCACGGGTCCGTGAGTCTACCTATATACTTACACTATTTTGATTACCGTGACACTGTAACAAGTTTTAAAATCTGTAAGATCTGAGGGCAATGCAGTGCCTTGACAAAGCGCATGCCTTGCATGCACAAAGCCTCGGGTTTGGTTCCCCAGCACTAAGGAGGAGTTCAAATTAATTCTCAATAGCGTGTTTTCTGGCTATTTCATTCCACTCCATCCAATATATCCAGTATATTATCATTTCATCGTGCGTTCAGCATTTTTAATCTATATCAAATTTTTCAAAATTCAGTATGTGTCACACTTACATGACATCTTAATACACATTAACAACTCCAATGGCCGTAAGCAGCTAATGACTACACTCAGTTTGTTTAGAACTAGACTAACCTCTAACCACACACAGAAAATTTGTTGATAGTATGAGTCCAAAGTGGAGGAAAAGGTAACTTGAACATTAGCAGGAAAAAAAAAAAATCAGGGGACACCAGAAATGTGTCAATCGTGGCATTGTTGTCAAGAATGCATGCGTGTCAAAACTCATTGAATTGCAGACCTGGGACAGATGCAGCCTATTGTCCACCAGTTTTACACCAGCACACTAATTTTAAGAAAATAATCAGAGTTGGGTAGTGGTGACACACACCTTTAATCCCAGCACTCGGGAGGCAGAGGCAGGCAGATCTCTGTGAGTTTGAGGCCAGCCTGGTCTACAGAGTGAGTTCCAGGACATCCAGAGTTACAACAGAGAAACGCTGTCTCGAAAAAAGAAAAGAATCGAATCGGACAATGGCAATGAGAAGAGGGCAAACAGTCTTCCCAACTAAGCACTGATTCACACTCCTCACACTCTCACACAGTCTTCTAACAGCGTCTTCATTTTTAAATTGTTTCTTCATTTGGAGTCTCTGAAGTGTGTCTTATTGTCTTGATTTACAGTTTTACAAATTTTAATGAATGGGTTTTTCATATTGGACTAACATTTGCATTTTCCCAAGTCAGGTCAAGTTTTGTTCTGATAATTATACAGTAAACGCTTGGATGGAAGGAAGGGAGGAGGGAGGGAGGGAGGTGGGTGGAGGATGTGAGCACGCCAAATTCCCCCATCCATCACCATCTTTGCTTTTTTATTTTCTACAGGAAGTGCTCACAGTAAGAATTTATCATTAACAACAATAGTGACTTTAACAGATATCAGCAGTGTTTTAATGGTGCCTAACATCTTCCCTGCGACCCCGGGAGCAGCGGGTTCCCTTCGTCTGTCCTGGTTATCGCCACCTCCCTCAATATTCCAAAACTATTTCTGAAAGTGTGACCTTTCTGTCTCCTGCTCAGATTCCATAGATCTTCGCGCTCTCCTGGCTGGCTTGTTTGTAATTGTACCCTTTCCTCCACGCGGTTGTCATTGCAGCAAAATGAAACCTCGGCTCTCTCTGAACGACCACCTGAACATTCTTGAAGAGAACATCCGGAGGCTGCTGCCCCTCCCACCCCTGGAAAAACTGAAAAGTGAGGGCGAAACAGACAAGGACAAGGAGCGCATTAATGTACGTGACTGGGGCCTGAGAAGAAAGACGAGCTCCCGCGGGACTGTTTCCCGACAGCCTGACACTAACAGTCACACTTGATTTCAGTTTCTCTACGAACGATCTATGGATTCTCTAGGGAAACTTCTGAGGTCCATGATCTGGGACGAGACGGAGGCACAGAACTGTGAAGAAATGTTTAACGTGAGTAGGCACCGCTCCCACTGGCCGCCCAGCCCCCTAAGGTGCTCCTTGGTGTGCCACAGGACCGGTCCCGCCCATCTTCTCCACGGGAAGTCGTCCGGCAGGACCCACTTACCCGAGCACGTAGGGCCAATCTTCTTGTTTTGTTTTTGTTTTAATTTATAGACAGGTTGACACCCATTTATAGAAGAAACGTAGAAACGGGGACAGTGGGGAAGGAGGGAAGAAATACCAAATGCATGGGAAGGACACTAAGTAAAGGCATTTCTTCTCTGTCCGACAGCTTCTCCGGATGTGGCTTGTCTCCCAGAAAGACTGGGAGAGAGAACGAGCATTCCAAATCACCTCGAAAGTGCTAGCAGAGGGCGTGGAGGCAAGTCATCATTTATGCAAAGATGCCGTTGCTGGTGAACGGTGGGGACCTTTGAGACTCTTGCCTGGTGGATCTCAGGGCCCAGACGGAAGGGTCCAGCAAAGCGGTGGGTTGGTATATCCCAGCTCCAGAGCTGAGCGAGTACTGTGGCTACTTCGCCTGCTTGCTCAATCAGTCTTGCACATCCCATAAGGAATAGGGTACCCCTCGAGTTTTCGGGGTTGAATTTCACCGTAAAGAACTGCAGAGGGGAAAGAATGAGTGGACTTAACTCTGATACCTTCAAGCCACCCGGCCACGTGGGCGCTTCCTTTATCCTGCAGGCACCACGGAACTTCAGAATCGGGTCGCTCCTTGGGCTCCTGGCTCCTCACTCCTGCGACGTCCTGCCCACCATCCGACAGACAGCTACTAGCTCCACTATCGGTCTGTTCTGTGTAAAAGGTGAGGGAACGATGGGGACCCCCGGGTAAAGGAAGACATTGTTTTCTTAGCTTCTGACTCTCTCCCTTCCCTGGATTTTCCTTTCGCTTACCACCTCCTACCTCTCCAGCTCTCCATTCTAATACTTTAATAATACCGTAATTATATCACAGAATCCACTGTCTCGTCAGTTATCTTTTCAGTGGCTCCTTTCCCTTTTTTTTTTTTTTTTTAAGGAGTCTCACTGTGCGTCCCAGGATGGCCTGGAACTCACAGAGGTCTACTTGTCTCCACCTTCAGAGTGCTAGAATTCAAGTTGTGTACCACCACACCCAGACACCCAGATTCTAAAATAAAATAAGATAAAATAAAATAAAACAAAATAAAACACCAAAACATTACAATGATTTCTTAAAATCAGTAAAAATGTTCTGAAAGTCTCTGATTTAAATCACTGAAAAGTTAAGCATATTAGCAGTGTCTCTATATCACATATTTTTCTCCAGGAGAAAATTACACAATTATTATGGTACTATGTAATTTTCAGAGTTTGCTAAGAGAGCATTTTGTGGATGTGTGTGTGTTTGTGTGTGTGCGCGTGTGTTTCCAGCTTAGAGACCAAGACTTCCCCACCCACAGCTTCCCAGTTATAGGTGAATAATTGTGCTTCTTTTTAAAAAAAAAAAAAAAAATTAGGGGATCTGCAATTAAGAGCATTTGCTGCTCTTCCAGCAGACCTGCGTTCAATTCCCAGCATCCCCATGGCATGTAACAATCACCTGTAACTCCAGTTTCAGAGGAGCTAATGCCCTCTTCTGGTGTCCATGGAACCAGACACACATGTGGTGCATTAGCACATGTGCAAGCAAAACACCCATCCACAATCAACAAATAAATAAGTAAACAAACAGTTTTTAAATAATTTTAAAAGTTCATTCTCCTCCGTTGGGACCGTTAGTCAAGGTTAGATCACCAGATGCATCACCAATGACAACTCTGCATTCCAGAAGCATAGCTCTACAGAGATCAAGTGTAGCCTCAGACACTGTATTTAGGTTTAATACCATCTAGTCACCAGAACTGTTATTTTATAGCTATGCTTCTTGTGGGCTATTTTGCTCTCCTAACACCTACCGAACTCAGTCCTTACTCCTAAAACTCTTAACAAGAAAGTCTTCCCACTGTGGTAGCACCTACCAGAAAGATATGCAGACCAAGCAAGTGGCAGGAGAATCATGAATTCACAACCTGACTGGGCTCTATATTTAGTGCATTGGAGATGATGGCTCAGGGATTAAGAGCACTTGCCACGCAAGTACAAGAACCTGAGTTCAAATCCTCAGTGCCCACATAAAAAGCTGAGCATGGTCGCATATGCCTGTAACCCAGGAGTGCATGTGGAAAAATGAGAGGGTCTCTGGAGCTTGTGGGCCACCTTGCCCAGCTCTAGATTCAGTGAGAGGAATAAAACTGTGAGTGTTGGAGGACCACACCTGGTATCATGGTACACACACATCATACACACACACACACACACACACACACACACACACACACACACAAATAAGCAAAAGAAGGAAGGAAGGATGGAAGGAAGCCATACTTCTAATTAACATTACTACTTTTCTTTGGTTGATCAAATAAACAACATAAAGAGAGGGGGAAAGCATGTGTATTATTAAGCATCAGCTAGGTACAAGTAACTAGTGTGATACTAAATTAAGTACCTATGAATATCCAATATGTTTTAAGATGGAAAATTAGAAACTGAGAAATATATCAATCAGTACTTAGACAACTAAAAGTAATAAAGTAGGGCTTTGTGGCTAGGTATATCTGATTCTTTCTGTAAAAAGAGAAAAGAAGGAAGTAAGGAAAGAAGGAAGAAAAGAAAAGAGAAAAAAAAGAAAAGAAAAAAGATGAGTGGCATCTCATAGTGTAGCCTTGCCTGGCTTGAAGCTAACTCACTTTGTAGACCAGGCTGGCCTCCAACTCACAGTGTTCCGTTTGCCTCTGTCTCTGAGATGCTGAGATTAAATGTGTGTGCCACCACCACTATGGTACATCTGATTCTAAGTCCATGTCTAGTCCTTTGAGCTAGGCTGTCTCCCACAGAATGGCCTAAAGTTTAAATTTCACAGTTAATATGCATTCACATGATAAGCAAGAAACCATTACTGTTTAGTTCTATGTTTATAAACTGTTACCAATAACAATTTATGTAGTTGCAGATGAATTTTCTGTTAAATTTTTTTTTTAATTTTCCTTAAGGTAACTCACAAATAAATGAAACTTGAAAAAGAACAGTAGAAATAGCAGTTACTAAGGCCCTGGTATTCGTGTCAGACAGACACGGGTTCAAAATCAGACAGCCCTATCTTTAGTAATTGTGTGAGCTCAAGCAAATGGCTTCACACCCCCCTCTGCCACAGCTTCTTGGCCTGCAAAAATAGCAACAGGAGCCAAGAACATACCTCAGATGGCATCTGTAGGTAGAAAATGAGATTGTCACATGCAGAGTATTTAGCATGGAGCTAGCTGTAGAAACTGCTCTTGTGGCCACTGGTTCCTCAGGCTGACTTTTGCCTGCTTAGTAACACACAGCATTACTTTAGTAATGTTACATTAGTAACAGCCAACAATTGAATTACCGTAACATCAAAGCATAGCCAGGCTTTTCAACTCCATTTGGGTTTTGAAACCCTGTCTTTCTCCCTTTGTTGACTATAGGCATTTGCCTGGAGGTGGAAAGACTGCAGGGCTTGCAGGAAGGGCTGGAATCTGATGATGAGCAGATCCAGATCAAGATATCCTCCAAAATAGCCAAGGTAATGAATGTGGAAGACTGGCCTTATAAACAAAACTATTTCTGGTTTGATTTCCAAATGAGTAAGCTATGGCTTCCCCATTATGAAGGCAGTAAGGCAATGATTTACAGGTTCAAACTAACCCTTCAGAGGGACCTTTTGTTCTGCCAGTTACCAAGTTTACTAACTGGGAGTATATGTTCCAAGTCCTCAGATGCAATTAACTAGGCCATATGGGAAACACTCTGAACCAAGGGACCTCTGAAATAGACAAAGTGTTTTCCAGTCAATCAGATGCACCCTCTGTACACTGCATGAAGTACTTTGTTCTTCTTCAGATGACAAAAGATTACAGCTTGTTTCTTAGTTATTGTGAGGATTGACTGATCAGTTCTGTCATTTATTGAATCATGCATTCATTCACTTACCATCTCCTGGAATACACAGCATGTGTCAAGATCAATTCTAGGCTCTAAGAAGAGAAAACCAAAGATATATTGTATCCTAGTCAAGGGCTTCTGAAAAATAAATATAACATCAGGGAATGATAATTGAACAACCGAAAATCAAGTGGGGGGATACAGAATAGGTTAAAGATGACTCTAGAACCGGTTCTCAACCTGTGAGTCACAAACCCTTTGGGGGGTGAATGACCCTTTCACAGGTGTCGCCTAAGGCCATCCTGCATATCAGATATTTACATTGCAATTCATAAAGGTAGCAAAATTAGTTATGAAGTAGCAGTGAAAATAATGTTATGGTTGGGGGTCACCACGACATGAGGAACTGAATTAAAGGGTCACAGCGTTAGGAAGGTTGAGAACCACTGCTCTAGAGAAAAAGAGTACCCACGAGAGTCTATGCAGAGCGGAGGAAAGCTTACGGAGTGGAGGGAAGCATCCTGATAGAGTGAACTATCTCCTGGTTCTGAATGATCTCAAAGGTCCATGGCTGCTGTTGGGAGAGTAGAATGTGGGGGAAACTATAAGAATCCAGCTGATAGGTGTGATAGCTTGGATCAGGATGGCCGCAGCAGAGGCGACGAAAAATTGATGAGAATAGGGAAGAGATGTTAGCTCACCGCATACCAGAGGAGCCTGATACACTTCTCTCAGAACTGTGATAACTCAACAAACTGGCTTTCATGAGCAACTACCCATGGAAAATAGTTCATTGTTTTCTCAACAAAACATCATCAGACCATCTAACACTGGGAGGAGTCAGCTGTGCACAGGAGTGCACTCATGTTAAATACTCCGCCAAGCCAGGTGGAGCGGCTCACGCCTTTAATCCCAACACACGGGAGGCAGAGACAGGCAGATCTCTGTAAGCTTGAGGCCAGCCTGGTCTACAGAGTGAGTTCAGGACAGCCAGAGTTACAAACTGGAAACCTTGTCTCAAAAGAACGGTAAAAAAGAATTACAAGCGACTCAAGAGAGTCAAAGCCCAAGATGATGCCCCTGGGAACTCAGAGTCTGCCAACTTCCATATGTCTGCCCACTCTCCATCATCGGCATTATATTCAGATGCAGGCACATTGACACACTGCTATCAGTCAAACATTCTTTACCCAAAATTGCCATTTTTATTTCCTTGACCTTTTATTGACTGATCTTAATAGCAAAGCATAGGTCCTGCCAGACACTTGGATATTCATCTCGATTCTCAGGATATGTGACAAATTCTCCTGAACTTTAAACATATTTCTAAAACATACAGAATGTCTGTGAAGTTACTTTAAAACTCACAATAAGCACGCACATGAGCACACACACACACACACACACACACACACACACACATCCTCTACTGCTTTTCCTTCTGCAATATTTTACAACTTTGAATTTGGAGAAGAAATTGCCACAGCTGGCCTGAGATTCAACAAATATAAAATGATTTTTAAAAGGCCATCCCTGGTAGAGTTTGCTTAGAGATAAGACTCGGTCCTGTTTTCTCTGGTCTCTGTGATTTCAGTCATACGCCAACGGTTTGGAAAGCACAGTTGTTTCTGTTATCCTAAAACACACCACAGTAGCAGGTTTAGATGTCTAGATCTAAAGTGAGGTGTATAATAATGCTTTTGTGGCTACATCCTCAGATTGTCTGCAAATTCATCCCTAATGAGGAAATTCAGGCGTTCTTGGAGGAAACGCTGGACGGCCTGGAAACTCTCAACCCCATGTGCACAAAAGCCTGTGGCATATGGATGATCTCTGTCCTCAAGGAGCATGGGGCTGTGCTGGAAGATCAGGTGAACTGACAACCAGTTGTGTAAGCAGGATTCTATCACCTCCGAAATACCAAGTTAGATTCCCATTCTTTTCTTCCTCTAATGGGAAGCAGGCAAGAGCTTCAAGGACCTCAGCAGAGTCCCAACCAATTTGTTACCAAGGTTGGATGGCCTAGACAGATCTTTGATTATAACAACTTACAAAACATAATAGAGTTCCTGTCTAGCATGCACAAAACCCTGAGTTCAATCCCCAGCATGGTATAAACAGGATAAAGTAGCACATGTCTGTAGCCCTAATACTTGGAGGATGGAGCCAGGAGATTCAGTAGTTCAAGGACATTAGCTACATATGGATGTCAAGGCCAGTCTAGGATACATGAGACTTTGTCACACACACACACACACACACACACACACACACACACACCTCAAAAATGGAGACATTCTATCCTGACTCCTCAAGTCAAAGACAGAACACATGCTACTCCAAGATTAACACTGACCTGAGCAAGGGCATCTTGGGGAAAATAGAGGTTCTTGTGCCCGAATCCCATGGTCAGCAATCCTCACACAGCTAAGGTTATTAGAAACTCCTCCTGCCCTAATTACTTTCCAGTAAGTTATTTTGTAACTTTGTATGCTCTGGACACGAGGCCAAGTGTGGGGAAATTGTGGTTGATAAGTATGGGACACCTGTATCTGTATGGTTGGCGTAAGGAGACTGCTTCACAGAATATGGTAAAGGTTTTGAAAGAGAAATTAAACCCTCCCCAGTGATCACTGAACTGTCCTTTGAGATAATAATCATCTTGTGGGATACTTGTAATGTTTTTGAATAATTGAGAAAACATTATGCTTATGTTAAAACTGTTGCTCTTATAATAAATATCTGATTTAAATATCCACACAAAATGAAAACTTGTAGTAGTAGCAGTAGTAGAGGCAAAGACTCCTTGCATAGATAGATACATACCCTTACCCACATGAAAACTCTGGAAGTATGAAAGTACTCTCCACCATCACTGGCTAACATCCACATTCAGAAAAGCGGCTGGCATCCATGTCCTCCGGGAGCTCTCTTCATCTCTCCTGTGAAGTCACCCCCATTCTCACGTTTTTCATTTTTACATTTACATTGTGTCCTTTCTGACAAGGGCGCCCTCCTCTACCATCTCTGCCTTGTCCTGTGAAATTGCTGCATACATCTAAGACCCAGACCCATGGCTCCTCCAAAATGTTTCAGTTGCTTCTGGACCACCTTTTGCCTTGTACCACCTGGAAACTGGTCCTTTGGGTAGATGACTGAAATACCTTATTAGATCCCTCCCATCAGTCACAGAAGGGCTGCAATTTTTTTTTCTTTTTCAATACATTCCCAACAGTACTGAGGACAATACCTTGCATAGTGTACCCTTTCTCTAGAGTTCACTAAGCTGGGCTATAAAGACACCCAGTTCACCAGTAATATTGAGTGAGACATGAGTCATGTGCAGAAACAATTACTATCTTTAACATTACTGACAATTCATCAACCACCCCCAACAGTGTGAATGGCACGTTCCCTGGACCATTCATGTAGAGAAAAAGTGGCAACTTAATGTTTTCTCCTTAGCTGCTGGAGATCCTGAGCACAATTTACCATCACATGCCAGTCCTCAGACAAAGGGAGGAAAGTTTTCAGTTTATGCTAGAAGCCATCTCCCAGATCGCCAGCTTTCACGTGGATGCAGTTGTTACCAACCTGCTACAGAAGCCTCTGCCCTTTGACAGGTAGAGTCTAATGCATCTGGTCCCTTCTCCCAGAAAAGACCATCTTACAAGGCATCAGGGAGGATGTATTGTTTGAGTGAAAGACAGCAAAAGTTGAAAACATCTCACCTGAACAACAATTTTAAAATTGATATTTGAACCACAGTAATATTTTCTCAAGCATTTTATTAAATGCAAAAGGACTCATCTTAAAATGGAAAAAACAGCGAATTTATAATAAGAATAGGTAAATATTGAAAGTGAATATTCCTCCTCTTTCTGGTTACATAGAATGTACTAGTGTGAGAAGTTTCCATCTGTTTGGACATTCACATGCCTCAGAAACCCAAGGCCAAAATGCCGGGCTGTTAAATAAACCATCATTATGGCCTCGTGACATAGCAGCATATCTATTTGCCTTTGCAAGTGTGACTCATCATAATGTGGTTTTAAAGTAAGTCAGATGGAAAAGCTCACAGTCCAGAGAATTGTGCCTTATCTGTCAACTTCCTGACTTGTCCCCCTAGGGACACAAAGACATTGTGGAAGGCGTTGGCTGAAAACCCAGCCTCTAGTGGCAAACTCATGAGATCCTTGGTAAAGAAACTGGAAGCCAGATTAGAGGATGACATAGCCGGGATAGATGCAATCTCAGTAAGTCGGGCATTTGATCACTTGCCGATGCTCTACCCTGTAATCTGTTCCCACCTGGTCCCAGGTGATGTTGAAAATTCCCCATGCCAGAAAACATGTCATTTTCCATGATGTGTCTACCCAAAGTCGTGATGTCAACATGGCAGTCCTTAGAAACACGGCCTGTTGAGTAGTTTGCAGACCAGTTTATGTTCCCTTTTCTGTCTGCTTTTACCAAGGGTGTTCTTAAATTAGAAAACAATCCCTGAGAGAAGGCACAAGCTTCTGTAGCATGCCGGGGGCGGGGAGTTGAGGAAGGGCAGCCTTGGAGGAAAGAAAGCTGGTTGACCGAGAGGTCCTTTGTTCCCTCAGGTGGCCTGTGCTATGTATGAAGTGATCTTAACAGGGGCTCATATCACTCACTTGTATCCAGAGCTGTTCACCCTCCTCCTGAAGCTGGTCAGCTGCTCGCTGGGCCAGAAAATGCCAACTTCTTCCTTGAGTCAAAGAAGACGCGTGATGCCAGTTGGGGAACGGCAGCAGATCCCAGACCCCTGCAGGTAAATGGCCCATCTGGAATAGTCTTCCTTGATGGTCCTGATGGCATACTCCTGAGGGGATCTGGAAGGGCTGTGGAAATCAGACTCTGTGCCTTCTGCCCTGGTGTCAAACCCCTATGGAACAAACACAGCTTTAGCACCCTTTAACTCCAAGCCTGGCATTTCCTTCTCCCCAAGCCAATAGTCAAGGTCACATGGGAAGTAATATGCTAGGCTTTCCTCCCTAGAGGGCCCACTTGTTTCCCTTGTAGAGATCTTCCTGGAAAAGCTGGCGTTTTGTTATACTGAAGGCCACAGAGAACAAAAGCAAATGGAATATTCCATCTGATCTAAGATTTCAGCAATTGAAAAAAATCCATTTCAGTCTATGTAACACTAAGGAAGTTGAGACTCTCCATTAAGCCAGGACTCAGTGCTTTTTCTATTATTATCATTTAAAAAGATAATTTTTTTATTTAAAAAAAAAGTAATACACATTTTTGTGTGTTATGTTTTTATATATTATGCGGTTACATTTCCCCTCCTTCAACTCCTCCCACCTCCTTACCCACCCAACTTTATTCATTCCTTCCCCCAAGCCATAAAAAAACACAAAAAATGAAGATCGAAACAAAAGATCAATACGATCAAAAAAAAAAAAAAATGCCAAAACAAAATGAAACAAAAAGTCCACAAAATAGGCATGGAGTTTATTATATTTCTTATATTTTTGTTTGCTTTATATTATTCATCAAGAGGCCTGATGGAGGATTAGAGGGTGTAGATTCTCCCTTTATATCATATCATTCTGCTCCCCTGACCTTTTGCGTAGCTTTTCATTCCAAAGTCAGATCATAATGCAACCTTTAAAAGACATTTTAAACAGCATTTAGACTCAATCCATGCTGCTCTGATAGTACATGTAACTGTTTCATGCCATAATGACAGCAGTATGAAGGGCTGTAACTGAATCCAAACATGCATGTGTGAATGGGCAGACAGCAGCAGCTACATCATGGCTACTGACAGGTTCACAGTGAGATGCAATCTAATCTCAAAGAGCCAGTGAAATATGCTATTCTTCACTTTCCATTGGTAAGGTTTGGTTTGGTTGATTTTTTTATTGCTTTCTTGTTTTTCCTATGAGGAGTTGATAAAATTTTGTATCATTATCTACTGACTCAAATCACCTATTGTCCACTTTTACCCCAAGACTAAAGTGTGGGAATAGGGCCATCCTATTTTTGCCTTGAACAACATCCATTAATCTAAGGTCTTAAAGAAGTAGTAAGAATAAACTTGGGAATTCACAACTTCCTACATAGGGTTAATTTACTTCTGTGGCATTTGCTGTCTCCTCTAGACTCGCAACTACAACTCTGAAATGCTTGCAAGCCCAAGCCATGAAAGAAGGCCTTGCAAAAGAATCTGAAGAAGGGGACAATTTATGGACCTTACTTAGCAATCCTGATACACATCACATAGGCGTGTGTGCACTGGCCAGGTAACCTGCGGATGATCTAGAAGTGGATACAAAAGAGAAAAACAAAAGCCAAGAATGAAGATGCAATTTCACTGATAGTAATCACATCAACCTAAAGGGGAAAAGTTCAAGGGGAAGGAAGGGGAAGATGTGGTAGTTTCAGCCCTAAACTTACCACTTCCCTCAAAAAAAAAAAAAAAAAATGAGAATTCAAGTGAACTACCTTAGATAAATTATATTTAAATTGACTACTCAGATGAGTCATTTTAAGATGTGATGCCTGGCAGTCTTTCATCTAGAATTTCTGTTGAGATACAAATATTGGCTTGAGGAACCTATAAATACATTAAGGCTTCTTCCATTATTTAGAGGGAAATTAAGTCTCTTAAAATTTGCACTTTACAGGAGCATGTCAGTCTGGCAACATGGAGTCATACTGGATATCATGGAACACCTCATCTTATCTCTCACCTCCTCCTCTGAGAACTTCCGGATAACTGGCACAGCTTTCTTCTCTGAGGCAAGGAAGAATAGTCATCAGAGCATGTTCCTTGGTCCTGTTCTATATTTCTTGTGTAGGACATGGAGCTCGATGATACCTAGAGAGATAGAAGGGGACCTTCAGGGGGAGTTCCAATAGGGAAGGGACCCTCTCTCAATCACCTCCTGCCTTTTCTGTAGAAACCAACCCCCCCAGGTCAGAGAAGGAAGGATAGCAAATGTTAGAGAGTCAAAACACAAAATCAAAGCATACAATTAGCCCTTCCCTTGCCATAAGGACAAGCCAATCCAGAGGAGGAACATGATCAGAACTTCTGTCTTCCTGGCTCCATTTTTCCTTTGAGAGAATCCTCCTGTCTATATATTCTGGTTCTCATTACCTTGACTGTGGGTAGGTCACCTCTGGAACTCAGCCAACTACAATATTTGCTTGTACACTTGAGGGCTTCCTTCCTCCTCTCCACAGCAGTAAGGCCCCGTCTTTAACTGTGGTAAGATGCCTTTAGCCAGCAGGTCCTAACCTTCCTAATGCTGCAACCCTTTAACACAGTTCTTCATGTTGTGGTGACCCCCCCGCCCCCACCATAAAGCTGTTTTTGTTGGTACTCCATAACTGTAATTTTGCTATCGTTATGAATCTTAACGTAAATATCTGATATGCAGATGGTCTTAGGAGACCCCTTTGAAAGGGTCATTCAACCCCCATAAGGGGTCGTAACCCACAGGTTAAGAATTGCTGCCTTCAGTCATCCCCTCAAGAGAAAGGGGACTTAAATAAAGGGGAGGAGTTTGTTGATTTCAGCTTATGAAGGAGCCAATCCTCTGGAAGCATGGAAATCTTCGAGATGTGCTGATTTTCATGGATCAGAGTGCCTGGGATTCGAACGCTATTCTGAGGCAAATGGCCATCCGGGGACTAGGCAACACGGCTCTCGGGGCTCCGCACAAGGTAAGAGGTGTTCATAGGGAAAAGGATTTGTTCAAGTAGAGTTTCAAGGTAATGATTTAGCAACTCCTATCTGGGAGTTTAATGGAAATTAAGTGAAAATCCCCCATCCTTAGCTAAATTAACAGCTTTGGGCCCAATTTTAGTATCCATGCCTGGGAATTTCCACCCTATTCCAAAAACACGTGAGATAATGTTATAGATGAAGAGTCTCTGTCTCTTAACAGGTAAAGAAACATAAGCAGATAATGTTAGAATCCATCATCAGAGGTCTGTACCACTTGGCTCGCACTGAAGTCGTCTGTGAAAGCCTGAAGGCTCTGAAAAAGATCCTGGAGCTGCTCACGGAGAGAGATGTGAGCTTCTACTTCAAGGAAATTGTGCTGCAAACAAGAACCTTCTTTGAAGACGTAAGTGAGCCCACTCAGGAGTCTCCCTCCCCTGGAGAAGCGAGTGGACAGAGGAAGGTCCTGGTAGTGCGTGGAGAAGACAGTAGGTCCCGCCAGCAATTTGTGGTCTCTCTCTCCAGAGGGAGCTGTCTGTACACAGGCTTCAGACTCCCCGTGTCTCTCTGCCTCCGCATGCTCCCTGGCCCAGAAAACATGGCTGACCTAAGCAGAGTGAGGTAGAATTGTTACAGAGGTGGCTAGCCCTGGGGAGGAACTTCAACAAATTTCTCAGGCTCCTCATCCCACCGAAGGTTTGAGTACTACTTGTCTGTAACGGCAGCACACCCAGGAATGCTCCTTCCTTTACTTTCCTCCATTCTCTGTCCAATTTTCATTCCCCAAGTTTGTTTCCTGGGTTTATTGTCCAAGTAAATTGCTCACACCTCATTTGCGTTAGGTAATACACAAACTGGGACAATTCCTAGTTCCTCCAACAATATCTGTTCCACTTCCCGAATTCAAAGACTCCTTTCATCCAGCAGTCAGCCAGATATAACTGACAAATCAAATCCAGCCCACATTTTGCATTTTGTCGATAAAGGTTTATTGGGACACAGCCACGCTCACTGATGACATAGTGCCCATAGTTACTTTCACAATCTACCCGCTGAGCGGATAACTGACTAAGGGACCACGGGGCTCTTAAATTGTAACTTATTTGACTGATCGAAAAAAAGATCAGTTATGGATCCTAGGAAAAGGAAGTCATTTCCTCTCTGTAATCCATGAATTGTATTTTAGTGTTTATTTTTGTTTGCTTATTCACTGCTTCAACCTACCCTTTTGTGGTCTATAGAAGTTTCCTCCAGTTCCATTGCCAGAGGAAATAGAGAACTGCTAGCTTCCCCCTCTGGTGTTCCCTTCATAAACGCGGTGACTTTTTTATTAAGTTACTTATCTATCTTCTGGTCCCCAGGATGAAAACTCCTATTTCTTTCGTTATTCATCACAAACCTAATTTTTCTGTTCATTGTATATTTTATAGGACACTGAGTAAAATCTCCTAATGAGGTCTGAGAACTATTGAATGGAACTTAAAGAAAAATTACCTTCCAAGTACAATATTTCCCTGCTTATTTACTCCAAAGTTTTAGTGCGTCTCTTTCTTCATGAAACTTTGATGATTTATTAGCATTAAGATCTGCAGATTTTAATGTATACTATATGCCCACAGCCAATAATTCTCTAGTGTTGTACTTTTGCATTTGTGCATTGTCTTTGGCTGTATTCTAGTGTAACCTGACATGTGAAAACAGCTTTCTGCCTATTTTTTCTCCAACCATTTTCTTTAATTTAGTAACATCAGTTTAATTCTCAAGTTGCCCTCAAAAATGCTTACTGGGCTCCCACCCAATTTAGAACTTTCTGTTTAAAAAAAAAAAAGTTTATTTTTACTACACAGATAATTGATGTTGGTGTTTAGCAAGAGGCTGACTGAACTCTGCTTTTCAGGCCCCATCTGTTAGGTTTCCTGAGCTCTTATTGAAATAATAATATTTCTACTGGAGCTGAGCCCCAAGTAAGTCACGAGTCCCCTTAACAGTTCCAAAGCTATGTTACACAATGCTATTAATAAAAGAAAAAAAAAATGTTAACTCTTCCTGGTTACTCCCAGCAGGGATTCATTCCATCACACGTGCATGCAAATTTTACAAAACATAGATGTTAGTAGTGACATGCAAATTTTCCTCTAGCAATGTCACTGTCCTGAAAGTGTGCATGACTCTGTAATCCCTCTGTACTTTGCTGTAGATTTAAGCAAGCAATTCGGTGATCGGTGAACTCGCTTCCCTTTTTCCTCTCAGTGCACAAGTGCATTCCTGTCGCTCTCACAGCATGATGACGCGCCAGTGAAGGGCAGAACTGAGAACGCGTGGCTGTGGCACACTACTGTCCCTTCAGCCACACCGCCACCTCAGGCAGTCCCGTGTCATCAGTATTGATCCGTTATTCCCAACTGAAAAACATAACACTGACCTTCATAGACAGTTCCTAATGTTAAACTAGTGATGTGGGCCTGAACAGAAAACTCATCTTTGCTTCTTTGCTTCTTTGTCTTGTTGTAACTCTGAACCACATCAGTAAAGCACACACCTGAGCTGCAGGCATTTTCTTCCCCCGTCATCTTGCATTTTGCTCCTTGAAATTATTTCCAACTATCCTGGAGCAAAAGAAAACGAAAAGGTTTTCCATAGCTTCCCATACTCACAGGAGAGGAGGGCCAGGCAGATTTTGTATGACCTGAGACACAATGCCAGGATTCCTGAGCAGTTTTTCATTCCTTTACAAAATATTTGGCAACTTGAAGGAGAACACTGGACGGTATGCAGCTTGCATGAGATGACCCATGGCTTTAAGATTAATGATGCAACCGGGAAATTTTATGAAAATATATCACAAACGCGAATCCTGCCTGGCCTCCTGCTGCCAACTCTCCTATTTGTCATTCTGTAATCAGATGTCCCTACAAAGGCAGAAATCGAGTCTTCTGTTCTATAACATCGCTCAAAACTGAGCCTGGGGCATTTCTTTTAAGCTGTGTAAGTCTTTTTATGGAAAGAGTCCTTGGAACGCACAGGGGCACAGGAATACACTAGTGTTGGATTCTAGCCTGCCTTCCTTTGGCTTGAAGTGGCAAGGTGGGGTGGGTACCAAAGGATGCTGGCAGGGAATACCCTGTGAGAAGATCCATTTGTCACCACAGGAACAAGACGATGTGAGACTGACTGCCATCTTCTTATTTGAGGATTTAGCATCCCTAACAGGAAGAAGATGGAAGATATTCTTTGCTGAAGAAGTAAAAAAGAGCATGATTTCATTCCTTCTCCACCTCTGGGACCCGAATCCCAAGATTGGAGCTGTAAGTAGCCCTTCAGGCACCTTCATCTCCTCTCTCCCTGGGCCTGAGAAGTACAAATAAGGTTGGTCTCCCTGAGCCAGAAGCCAGACCGGAAGTCACTCTTCAGATTTGAACCCAAAAGCTACTTCTCCAATTCAGAATTCCATTTCATCATCTCTTTCCACCTTTTTCTCTCTTTCAAGCCACAGGCTTTTAATGATTCTTTCACTGTATCGGCAAAGGGCTCTTCCCTTCTGGCAGATGACCCCAGTGTTACAGACTATGGCAACAAGTCCTCTGTTTTCTAGGCTTGCCGTGATGTCTTGGTCATCTGTATCCCTTTCCTGGGCCTTCAGGAACTCTATGGGATATTAGACCACCTCCTTGAACAGGACCTGCCACGGGCCAGGGACTTCTATCGGCAATTCTGTATGAAACTGGTGAGTCTATAGCAGAAGGTGCCACTAAAATAGCAGGACAGGAGTCTAGAGAAGCTTCATGAGAATACTCATGGTTGGTTCAAATATAGAGCTAGGAGCTTGACTGGAGTCTCCTCTTAGGGTCACATCTGTTACAGATCCTGTATTTTTTTTTTTTTGAAATAACAAAGCCTTGCAAAGATGGCAGTGACCCCCAGTATTCGCACACATCACTCTCTCCCTCAAGTCTAATAAGGATCCTTTCTTCTGTGGTCCTGAACCTAAGTCTGTTAACTAGTTCCTTAAGCCCCGGTGCCTTCCTGATTAAATTTTTATTGAAACGGCCATAAGACAACTTTCAGTCAATCGGCAAATGGCTGTGGGTGTTAACTAGCCTCTGGGGTTCCATTCTGAGACATATGGAATGAGAAATGTCACCACGGGTCACCTTCAGATTGCTCTCTTTGCAATCATCCACATCTCTTCCAGGCCAAAAAGAACCAGGAGATTCTCTGGATCCTCCACACGCACTCGTTCACCTTCTTCTCCAGCAGCTGGGAGATGATCAGGAGCTCAGCTGTCAAGCTCACAGGTGAAGGTCCCTCCCATGTCCCGACCCACATGGGTCTGCTCGTCCCCATTTGGTTCTCACTTTAACTGAAAGCTGCCCTAGCGTGAAACTGGTATTGCAGAAAGAGATGGGAGTTGGGGAAGGGGAAGAAAAGTGTTGTTTGTCTTGTGATGTCATCTTTTCCTTCACAGATGAAAATTTACAGCCTCTTCTGACTCACCAACACTCACCGCCCGCCCCCCAACTTAACTATTCTCCTCCTAAGTCTTCCAGGACCCCCCAGCTCCCAAGTCTTTGCTCTTCATTTTCCCAGTCTTGGTTCCTGGCCCGGTGCCACCGAATCAGTACTTTGCTTTATGCCTCATTCCTCCTCGCGAGCCACGCTCTGCCTTCTCAAGCTGAGCACTTGAACGGCAACACGACTGAAGTGAGACGCACACTGACACAGGGGCCCTCGGCTCTGCTGTGCGACCTGGGACATTTTACTTCACTGTGTCACTTCCCAGAAGTGAATCCCTAAAGACTCTTCTGCCGTGAAATCCTAGGAGCTCTCTGTAAGCTGGTTCTAACTAGCCCACCCCCCTACAGAAAACAGGTCCGCTGGTGCAGTCAGGTTTAATACCAAGGCCTAAGGAAGCTTTATTGGATCACGCACATCATCGCTTTAATTACGCTATAAATTTGACAAATGCTGAAACTCTAGTTCAGGCAGGTGTGAACCCTGACAAGACCTTCTTCCCACCCCAAGAAGGCCAATTTGTGAGTTTTCCAAATGAGCTGGGCATGTGAACACTTTGCACACGCATTGCTCAAGACCCAACAGAAGTTCCCGTCACATCAGCCTCAGGGGCACATGGGGACTTCTATAATTAGTTCTGTCACCAGTCAGTCCATTTGCCTTCTGACCGGGCCCAGTAGGTCCACTTTTCCCTTACAGTGAAAACAGTAATCTTTTCTCTTGTTGACTTTAGACGCCATAATTCTCCATTTGACCAATCAATACGTGGAGTTATTAGACAGAGAACAGCTCACCATGAGTAAGTATCACCCCGAGGTTATTCACATACTTCTGTCACATTCTTAGAGAAAGACAGATTAGTTGATCCTAGTTCTGGATCAGCCTAGAAATAGAAAGCTTTGGCATCGATTATTTTCTGAGGCTTCCTAGACCCCGGAATTTCTATGAATTGAGTGTAGCCTCAGGCTCCATTCCTTTGCTGACATCATTCCCAGGACTATAGTTTTTCCTGTTTCCCAGGCCTGTTGATCACAAAATCATGGCTGCCTCCTCCTCCTCCTCCTCCTGTTCCTCCTGCCTCCTCTCACTCCTCCTCCTCCTCTCACTCCTCCTCCCTCTGTTCCTCCTCCTCCTCCTCCTGTTCCTCCTCCTCCTCCTCTCACTCCTCCTGTTCCTCTTCCTCTCACTCCTCCTCCTTCTGTTCCTCCTCCTCCTCTCACTCCTCCTCCTCCTGTTCCTCCTTCTCCTCCTCTCACTCCTCCTCCTCCTCCTCTCACTCCTCCTCCTCCTCTTCCTCTCACTCCTCCTCCTTCTGTTCCTCCTCCTCTCACTCCTCCTCCTCCTCCTCCTCTCACTCCTCCTCCTTCTGTTCCTCCTCCTCCTCCTCTCACTCCTCCTCCTCCTCCTCTCACTCCTCCTCCTTCTGTTCCTCCTCCTCCACCTCTCACTCCTCCCTCCTCCTCTTCCTCCCCCCTCCCACCCCCACCTTCCTCTCCTGGGGATTGACACTTATAATCGCCAAGAACTCACTCTAGCATCTAGTACCAAGCCACATCGAAGCCCTTCGTCATTTTTTACATTTTAGAGTAGGAGGTGAGCAATGACTTAGATCCCACACAGGAGTGACCCGTACAGCACTGCTGGGCTGTATAAACTGGGCCTTGGCTTGCGTTACTTTTCCTACTAGGCTCTGACTCTCCTTGTTCATTTAATTTCGCTATTGTTTCCATCTCAGGGCTCCAAGCACTTCGGCAGGACCCCTGTATCAGTGTCCAGAGAGCTGCTGAAGCTGCCTTGCAGACCCTCCTGAGAAGGTGTAAAGAGACCAGCATCCCACTGTAAACCATCAAGAAATAAACTGCTAGGCTTTTTCTAAAACCAACTCCTGTCTTTGTCCTATGAACTCGTAAACATATTTTCTTGAAGGCAGACATGGCACCTAGGGTAAGAATCTTCAAGTATACTCCTTAGTCTCTACAGTCTTCCAGGTGGCTTCCATTGCTAAGAGATATCATAAATTCCTCTTTAGAGACAGCCTATTATTTGATTGGTGACAGCCACATGGCTTTGTTTTGCACAAGTTAGCCCTCTCTCTTGAGAAACTTACCTTTAAGCAGCTGCAGATACCAAAGAGTAGCATAGCCCGACACAACTACACTACTGGCAAGAACAGAGCCATTGTTCTCTTCTACACACAGGCCTTTCATATCTGGGTCAGACTTTGAACCACTACCCACAATCTTCCGTTTTTCAGATATAATCACGTGATACACTTTGACTTGTCTTTTGTCTCCAAGGTCGTAATTTATGCATCAAAACTATGCTAGGTGTTATTCTACAAAAGACTGCTTCTAACGTTCAGCTAAAAGGCACAGTTTCCATTTTTAAGCTACAGCAATACAGTGTGCATGTTTTGTACACATGCATTATGTATGTGTGTATTAATGTTCTTCATATATCAAGATCATACTTATTTACTCTTTTCTAAAATATACATTGGACGTATCTACGTGTGTATATAATATTTAATAACAATTTAACGCCAACACTGTGGCACACGCTTGTGTATTAGCAACGGTCTAGACAGACTGTCCCTGAAGGTTCCTACTAGTTATATTCTTTTATCCTCACCCTCAGACTCTTAAAGGGAATATCTTCTGTTCCTACAAAACCTAGAGACTGAAGTAGTCTTTTGTGTTGAAGATTATGGACTTAAAATTCTTTTAATCGTTCACTTAAACATTATGTGCCTACAATATGTCACTTATGTCATTGTTACAGCCACCTGGAGCATAACAATGAGGGAAAAAAATTGAGCAACTTCCTCATGAAGCTTATGTTCAATGGAATTTTTGTGTATGCTCTAGAGGATGGAGCCAGTCTCTGATACGGATTCCAGTGATCCTGGAGCCTGGTATTTAAGTCTCCATGTTGTTCCTTACACAATAAACGTGACTGACCTGTACAGTCAATACAATGTTTCAGAAATGATGGTATGCGACACCTAAGACGGGGTCTTCTTTCTTAGTCAATAATCACATTTATTTAGCCTTTGCTGCAAACAAGGCACCATGCTTTTTTGGAGGGGAGATCTCATACAATGTCTTTTAATCATGTTTACACACAGATATGCCCATTAATCCCGTATCTACCCCCATATCCCTGCCCCTCTCCTAACTCCATGTCCTCTTTGTTTTTAATAACATAGAGTCTAACTTGTGCTGCCCATATGCTCCTGGGTATGGGACAATCCACTGGAGTGTGGTTGGGGCCACAGTCTTAAAGAAAACTGGTTCTCTTCCTCTTCCAGAAGCCATCAACTATCCAGAGATCCTCAGGTGTGGGATCTTGTGGATCCCTTCTCCTTCTATATTAAAGTGGTGACTGGCTTGATCTTGTGCAGTTCTTGTGCAGGCAACCATAGCTACTGTGCATTCATGAGTGTCCATTCATGTCCAAGATAAGGTCTTAAAAGAAATTATGCTCTTCTAAATCACTAACTCCAGAGAAGCAGTGCAATCTGATGAGCTTTCTAAGCCAAAACCAAGCTAAGCTGTTCCCAAACTCCTGAGCCACAAAACTAAGTGAGATGATATTTTTTTTGTCATTGTAAGGCCTCAGTTTTTAAGGCAATTTGGTATGCACCAGTAGGTAACCATTGCACAGAGAGGATCCGTGATCCCACCAAAATGATTTTCAAACTTCTATGCATAATCAAATAGATATACTATCTGGGTAATGGCCTTTGTTAAATTCTTAATGGAATAACAAACTATTCCCAAGCATAACATATATGAAACAGAGCAAGAAAAATAATGCAGAAATGTGGGTTTAATTGACCTCCTTTGGCAGGTTATTTTAAATCATATAACTTTTCAAAATAGCACTATCCAATGAAACTTTCTTCACTGATTAAATAATTTCATCTTTCTACAGTAATTTATATGTGATAGCCACTAGCCATGTGCAGTGACTGAACATGTGGAAAATGATTTACATATCTTAGAAATTAAATTTTAATTTGACTTCATCTCAGTTTTAAATGTGCATCCAAGTATAGTGTGCCATTATACCTCTGTGCTGGGTAGCTTCAGAATGTATAGGAAAAGACTTGCTAGAATTCAGTTTGATCTGTATACGAGTACAAGCACCAGCACTCAGCAGGTATAGGCAAGATGATAAATATTCAAGGTGTTCTACAACTACCCATCACGTCCAAGATCAACCTGCCCTATAGGACACCCTGGAAATTGGTTTGAGATGCACTGGGACTATAGACAATCCTTACCAGTAGTACAAATTTAACATAGCACTCTTTTTAATTGCTCTTTATATAGCTATACAACACCTGGATCTACTTATCCACAAAATAAACCAAATAAACAGAATAGTACGTTTTGTGGTAGAAGAAACTTAGATCTTTCCCATTAATCTCTCCCACCCACTGTAACTGCCCCCAGACAGTTAACCACTAATATTCCTAGTCAATCCTTCAAGAGCTCTCTATGCTTCCCAAAGAGTTCAAACACAGGCATATTAGCATGAGAGGAAGAGTCCCTGATCTCAGGGAATTAGCAGACCAAAGAAAATATGTATTGAAAAATGCATTTCTATTGGACACACTACAGATCTCTGTTAGTTTCATGCCTGATGTTTGCCTCTTGTGCAATCACTTTCCAACTTATGTTTGCTGTAAGGTAGATTCTGCACTGTTCACAGACTGCCCAAAAGGCCCAGGAACTGATAAGGCTATTAATCATATTTCTTTTGCAATTCTGTGTACTTCCCTTGCACCCAAAAGTGAGAGCCAGTGTTCTGCAGACAAATTAAGAATGTTTACTTCTACTGATCCTTAGATGGAGTCAGTTTTACTGGAAGTGAGGACCGAGATTACAGACAGGAAGAAACAAATAGGCTTCCAGTGAAAGCCAGAGGAATCACTTAGCTGGAATTGTCCCTGCACTCCCAGAGTTTCAAAGGATGAAATTCAGAATGAAGCATTTCCTCTGGAGCCCTCAATAGATTCTGCAACTGAGCAAATAGTTTCTAATAGTACTTTTTATTACTGGATCTTAAACCTGACTATTGTCATCTAAATCACCGTTGTACAGAAATTAGAGAAAGCACGGTTAGTCAGATATGATAACTTGGAAACTGATCAGAAACTCCATGACAGCAACTTTCTGACCCTCGAATTTCCTCAGATTTGGCTTGGAAATTACAGCTTCTTAGTAATTCTCTTCCTTATTCATTTTCTCACGGCTGTTCCTTACATTAGGGCCCTAGAAAACACGATGGGATGAGGAGAAACAAGAGGGACGGGGATTCTTTACCAAAGTAACACTATGTTGTGCATCTGTGCTTGTGTGTGTGTGTGTGTGTGTGTGTGAGAGAGAGAGAGAGAGAGAGAGAGAGAGAGAGAGATCTGTGTACCTATGTGCATATAAAGTCATCCTAAAAATTCATAACCTAAAATAACAGTATTTGTTCCTGATTCCACTTGTCAAACTTTATCTGTGCAGCATTCAGTTACATGTTTCCCCCCTGGACAAAATGTCCTAGCATATATTTATTTAAATTATGGGAGTTATCTTGAAGGCAAAATAAATTTGGAGAATATGATTTTCCAAATACACGTGACTCACACTTCTTTTTCAATTTGAGAGCCATTGAAAGACACAAGGTAAGAAATCCTTCCGTCTGTACTACCTACCACCTCCTCCAAATATTCTCAGTGGAAAAGCCTCGGGGGTTAATCAGTTTTCTAAATCCATTTTAACTGCAAAATGGTCAAAATGGGGCTCTGCTTTACAAAGAGAGAGCTTGGGGGACTGTTTTACCTGCAGGACAGGTTAACCAGAACTTTTTTCAGTTCTGCAAAGGGGAGAAGTTAGATCTGATCTTGCTTGACTTCCGATAGAATCAAGAGAAAACTGTAGTTTCACATTCTTCTCAGAGCCTGTGGGAAAGACTAGTCTATTATTTTTCCAGTCTGTTACTTCATAGACTGAAGTCCCATCTGAACAGCAGAAAGGTTTTTACTAAGAGATAAGGATGATTCGGGGGGAAATGCGCATCAAAACCACAGTGAGCTATTTCCTTACCTCAGGGACAATGGCGTTTACAAGAGGACAAAACTAAGAATGACAATGCTGGTGTGGACCTTGAGAAAATGGAGACACTGTACATGTTGATAGAGACGTAGATTATGAAAATGGCATGGGGACCCCTCAACAAACTAAAAATGAAGGTACCGTATAAACTAGCAATCCAGCTACTGAATATATATATATATATATATATATATATATATATATATGTTCAAAGGAAATGAAGTCAGCATGCTGAAGAGACTCTTGGACTCCTATTTTTACCCTAGCACTAAGCACAGTAGCCAAAAAGTCTAACAAACAAACATGTACACACACACACGTCCGTCAACAGATGGACACATAACGAAAATGTGGTGCATATATATAATAGACTATCCTTCCCGCTATAAAAAGAGAATGAAATCCTGCCATGTGTGACAACCTGAAGGGAATGGGCAGCCGTCATGGTACGTGAAATAGATCAGACACAAAAGGACGAGTACCACATGATCTCACTCTAAAACTGTGTAGACTCTGAAAAGACAGTCTCATAGAACTAAGAAAGGAGTGGTGATTACCAGTATCCAGAAAGACCAGAACATGGAGGAATGAGGGAAGGATGATCAGTGGGTTATAGTTTACAGTCACGTAGGCGCAGGAAAGGTTGGTGAGCTACTGCGTAGTAGAATAACTACACACAACGATAACGCATTCTTCAGCCCCCAAAGCCAGGATTTTTTTGAAAGTCTCACCCAAAAGAAATGATAAATATTTAAGTAGAGAAATACATTTAGTCTCATCTAAATATTATATGATGGGCACAATTTCAGAATTCTATATATATTAATACACATTACATGAATTAGTATGTACAATTTTAACATTTTGTGTATAACACAAAGAAAAGCAAGTGAGGGGAAAATTAAAAAGTTAATGTTTAGTCTATAAAAACAATAAAAATTCCATTACATCTCTCAGAGAGCAATAATTCCCATTAACAGCATTCTTGAAGTACCAGGACCTGGAAAAAAATAAACGACCATCTTCTTTCACAAGACAGGATTATCCCAGAAACTGCAAAGATGTTTTGATGGCTTGTGTTGACTGACAACTTGACAGGGTCTAGAATCACCTTTAAAAGGACCCCCCAAGACATGCCTGTGAAGGGTCATGTAAATGGGTTAGCCTCCGCATGCCTGCAAGGAGTCGTATAAATGGGTTAGCCTCTGCATGCCTGTGAAGAATTTTCTTGATTAAGTTAACTGAAGAAGGAAGGCAAACCCTACACATGAGCAGCACCGTTTCCTTGACCGGGTCTTGCGCTAAATACAAAGAAGATAAGCAACATGCATAACTCTCTTCTTTCTGACCACAGATGTCATATGACCAACTACTCCAAACTCCCACTACCTTGATTTCCCCCGCTATAATAGTTTCTACCATCAAACTGTAAGGCAAAATAACCATTTCTCTCTTTAATTGCTATAAATATATTTTGTCATATCAACAATAAAAGTAGCTAATCAGACACAGAAACAAAAAATACCTTCAGTGGGGCCATCAAGATGGCTCAGTGGGTAGACACTCTTGCCACCAAACCTGATGGCCTTACGTTCAAGTCCCAGAAATCACTAGGTAGAAAGAGAGACCCAAATCACACAATTTATTCTCTGGCCTCTCTTAAGGGACACTGTATTCCAAGTCCTGGAAACATATCCACAAATAGTTCATGTTTGAAGTCAAATAAGAAACCTTTAAATGATGTTCAAAAAAACTTCTACTGTGGGACCATATTTACTTTTACAACTTAAGAAACTGCAGGGAGGGGGATGAAAATCAATCGTTTTCAGGTATTTTAAATTAATTGGTGTCAAGACTGTGAGCCCCAAAAGAGAAACAAATGAGGTGAAATAGATTTGACCCAGCACACTGCCTGGTGACAATTCTCTGGGCCACTGCTAGACAGTTAAAGCTGTCACAGAAACTGCTGGGCTGAATTGAAAAAAACAAAATCTGAGCCAGGTGGTGGTGGCACACACGTTTAATTCCAGCACTTGGCGGGCAGAGGCAGGCAGATCTCTGTGAGCTCGAGGCCAGCCTGGTCTACAGAGTGAGTTCCAGGACAGCCAGAGTTACAACAGAGAAACCCTGTCTCAGAAAAAAATTTTTTTGTTTATTTTATGTTCATGGGTGTTTTGACTGCGTGTGTGTGTGTGTGTGTGTGTGTGTGTGTGTGTGTGTGTCCCAAGCATGTGACTGGCACCTTGGAGGCCAGAAGAGTGTGTCAAATCTCCTGGAACTGGAGTTATGGATAACAGTGTGATACCAAGTGGGTTCTCAGAACCAATCTTAGGTCCTCTGCAAAAACAGCAAGTGTTCCTAACTGCTGAGCCATCTCTCCAGCCACTACACTAGGATTTGAGGGATAAATTACCCGAGCAGAACTTCACAGACTGGAAGTAAGACGTAAGGAGCAGGATCCTCGCTGACTCTTGCAGGACTGTTGCGTAAGTGAGGGAGAAAAGCACCGGAAATCAACAAGGCTTACAATGCCTCACACAAAGAAGAGGCTATTTTTCAATGTGGAGTAACCAACCACTCTCTGATTGGATTTAAAGCAAACACCACAGGATTGACCCACACCTGACACTGTGTAAGTGGCCAAGAACCTGATTCTGGACAGGCTATGACCCTAGGGGAAAACTAAATAATTTTGTTTTGCTAAAGGGACTTAGCAATGAAATAATACCTAACGACAGTCTGCTATGCCCATAGATCTGTGCCTCACTCGGCTGTCGTCGGAGAAGCTTTCTCTTGTAGTAGATGGGAACTAACACAGAGACCCACAAGTGGACAGTGTGCGGAGAGTGAGAGACTTTGCAACATTCAGTCCTAAATGAGCTGTCTTCATTACACCCTTCCATTCCCTCCCCTCAGGGCTCAGGATAGGAAGGCAGAAAGGTTGTAAGAATCAGCGGGGATGGATGACGCTAAGGAAAGTGTCTTCCAGTCACAACAAGACTGACACACATTTGATGAACTCCCTGAGACTGTGGCAGCATGCACACGACCTGCACAGGTTCAAGCCAGTCAAGGGTCCTAGTGTTGAGAAGACACAGTGGACACGAGTTCCCATCCCTAACCAAAGAGCTATCGCCAATTGAGACCCACTTGCAGCAGTGGACTCTTACTGGGTATACAAACCACATTTAAAGGTAGGCCCCGTGCCCAGCAACAAATGGCCGACACGAAATGAAGTCGGTGGTATTTCTGTAGACTTTTTTGTCTATACTGCTTCACTTGGCCATTTTTTTGCCTTACTGGTTCTTCACTTATTTATATATATATATATATATATTTTTTTTTTTCTTTCTGGTTTTATGTTTTTATAGGTAGTAGGGGCAGTTTCTTGTGCTTTCTCTTTAGTTTTTTTTTTTTTTAATCCTGGTTTGTTTTTTGTTTGTTTGTTTGTTTGTTTACTTGTTTGTTTCCTAAAGAGAGAATACGGGGTCGGGTGGATGAAAAGGTGGGGACGATTTGAGAGCAATTAGGGGAGGGGAAACTGCAATCAGAATATATTATTCGAAAGAACTAATTTTTAAATAAAAAAGAGACTGTTTTAACCGAAGCTATAGAATAAAATTTGCTCTTGACCGCACTAACAAAGCTTAGAGCTAGATCCAAAAATCCAAAAAGTAGCCTAAGTGTCCATTAGGCCAAAGCCCAGCACATCAGCTGGACGGGCCAGTGGGTGGCCAAGTGCTGACAACATAGTGTTTTGGTGCATCCTTGAGGGAGTATCTGGAAGAGAAGAACTTTGGTATTGGTGAACTGACTAGGGAAGACGGTCCTCCAGTGAGTGGTACCATTCAAACTTGTGGGTATTTGTACAGAATGACATGGCAACGCGTGGTTGGGTTTTCTGTCTTTCTACTAGGTTCTTTGAAGTGAGATGTAGATACTCACATGCCCTTGGACTTAGACATTCGCTATCAGCACTGCTGGTTTTTCAGATATCAAGCTAAAATTAAAGCTCATAGCCTTGTCTTTCCTAAAACTCCGCTTTGCAAGTAAAAACACTGTGACAATTCTCAGCCTCCATAATTTTGTAGAACAATTCCTTGTAATGTCATCATGTTGTCCAATGTAAATATTGGACAAAATATATTATATGCATAATATATATCAATATAGACCATTTAGGCTGACGAGACAGGTCAGTCAGACATGTGCATGCTTCACAAACACAGCAGCTTGAGTTTGAATTCTAGAACTTATAGTAAAAAAGAAAAAGGTAAAAATGGATGTGGTGACTCACTTGTCATCCCAGCACTGGGGAGTCAGACAGGCCCCTAGGCCTCACTGGCCAGCCACCCTAGGCTACTTGGTGGGTTCAGTGCATCAGTGAGAGGCCTGCCATGAAAAATAAATTGGCTGGCTCCTGGGGAATGGCACCCAAGTCATGTCTCTACATGCATGCCTATATGCATGCATGCACACCTGCACACACAGAGGCCCTCACAACACACACGCACATACATGCATATGCACAAAATAAATATAAATTACCTTAATACACACATAATGCATATGGAATTATTAAAATAAAACTTTTAAGTAAAATGTAATTACATAGTATATAAAATATAGGAAATATATTCTATAATTCACTTATTAATTATGTAAAATATATATAACATTGTTATTATATGTGAAATATAAGATATAGTAATAAATACAATATTTATACAATGAATATATTTATTTAATCTGGTAGAATAGCATATATGTACTCTAAAATCCTCTATATCTATAGATATCCTATTGATCCTGATTCTCTAGAGAATTCTTATACATATTTTAGTGATGAGAGTGGGTCTAGAGGAGCAGAATTTTAAGAACGAATTGTTTCTAAATTTTCTGGAATTGACTCTCCAATCCAATCACACTTAAAGATGCTCATGGGTCTGGTCCCATAGTGAGGAGAATACTTACATTCCATGGCCTGGGCTGTTAGTAGAGATGCTCACAGTATCTGTACTGGGTATTCCTGATCAGCTCCTGTAGGAAGGCAGGGACCCATGAGCCGGTTCATTAGCACATTTTTAGAAAAGTAACAAATCTAAAAAGATTGGATTGCTGTTCTCAACAACGCTGACAGACAGAATGCTGAAAGAAAAGGATAAGCTGGGGGAAGTCGGATTCCCAGCTTTAACACTGAACAAACGTGCCCGTAGGAGACACAGTGTTGAAAGTCAGATAGAGAAGAATCAGGAGTTCAAGGCACCCTTGGCTACATCTACAGAGGGCCTGTCTAGAAACTTACAAAAACAAAACAAGACAAAACTGGGCCTTGAGATGCAATTAGGACATTGGGAAAGACCCTAAGCAAGTTAGGGCCCCAGAGCAACTAAACTCTGAGGAGTTCCTTCAGGAGGCAGTTGTTATAGCAGGCCATACTGATTCTCCTCGGGAACCACCCCTGTACCCTCCTTTGCTTCTAAAACTATGACTAAATTCAAGTCCCAATACACCTTCTTAAAGGTGAAGTTCAAATTATGGTCCAGAAGGACGTATGTTACACTCCAAAGGAGCAAGCTGAGCATTGCCTCTTACAGAGAAAGAAGCGTGAGCATGGGTAGAATCCAGGGACTGATGAAAGAAGCAAAGTTTGGTCTGACCAATTTGTTGAGAGAGATTTCCTGGGCAGACATCAGATGCTACTGCTCAGGGAAAAAGAAAGAGTTCAACATTTCAATTGGTTGACTAAATATTAAAATGTGGACCATGATGAATGAATTGGAAATGCTTGACTTGCCTTCGTTTAATGTAGAACTCAAACGTTTAGGAAGATTGGGATGTTAGTGTGGATTTGTCATTAGAGATCTGTTCACCCAGACTGAGACCCCAGTATCCTTGAGTCATGATCACTAGTCATTGCAAAGAAGATCTACCATTGGGAAGAGCAGCTGTTGTATTAATAGACTCGAATATAATATAAATTATCAGGCACTAAGGTTGCAGCTGTCAGGCAGGGGTAGCACTGTGTGATTACAAGGGTAGTATGTTGATTATTACTCTGAGCAGCAGGGTCAAGGCAACACTCTAGTCTCTGTTTGATCAGTGTCCCTAGAAATGAAGTCAATCAGATAGCTATTTGATTTTTACTTGATTTGTATATGCAGAAAAGTTCTGGTTCAAGTGACTAAAATCTAACTCAAAATACAAAAAGCAGAGCCCCAGTCCTTTCCTCAATACCCAGACTTCGTTTACAGACCCAGAATCACTAGCAAAAGAGAAGCTAGATCCCTAATGCACTGCTGAAGGTTTAAACTGACTCCTTCCCAGCTTCCTGCAGCCTTTACCAGGGTGACAGTGCACTGCAGAATGGAAACAAGAGGGTATTTCTAAGACTACTGCATGCTGGCTGTACACTAACACTAGGTACAGGAGATACAAAACATCACTTAGAGCCGTCAGGCCAGGCAGTTTCCAAGGTAATCAATGGGATTTTGACCCAAGTCCATTCATGGTGGATCTGAACATGCCCTGTATTTTATCTTGCCAGTCCAATATGTGTATTACAGTACATATAGTCAACAGCTGGCAGACGCTCCATATTGCTTCTCTGACTTGGAGAGTCAAGTCTATTTATTATTGTGGGAAATTCCATACAGAAAGTAATAGAACTGCTTTAATCTAGTAAAACATTAATCCCTAAGCAATATTGTGTTCCTGGAGGGACTGCTGAAGCTAGTACAGACATCAAGAACTTCAAAGTTTCAGGGCTTCTAATTGCCTCCACGCCTCCATTTGATTCATTATTTTGCCCATACAGAAGAGAGATGGATCTTGGAGAATGGCAGTAGAGCATCAGCAGCTTAAGCAAGGGATGGTTCCGATTTGCAGCTAGCCACTGTACCAGATGTGACTTCATTGTCTGAATAAATTAACAAACCCTCTGGCCTTCAGCGTGCAGCTGTTAATCTAACGAATGATTTTCTCTCTGGATACATTAGTAGCAACCATCCAAAGCAATTTTCCTTCCTCTAGAAAGAGCAGCAAAACACTTTCACTATCCCACCTTGGGGAATGTCAGTCATAAATCAGATTGCAAAGGTCTGTAAAAGATGTTGTAATGTAGGATATTGTGACTGTTTCTGATTACTAAGGGCAAAACGGACTGCACAACACTAAGGAGGCTTGGGAAGGACATGTCTAGTATATAGGAGATCTCTTAGGACACTGGTTCTCAACCTCCCTAATGCTTCAACCATTTAACAAAATTATTTTCATTGCTACTTCATAACTGTAATTTTGCTACTGTTATGATTTGTAATGTAAATATCTGATATGCATATGGTCTTAGTTGACCCCTGTGAAAGAGTTATTTGACCTCCAAAGGGTTGTGACCCACAGATTGAGAAGCGCTGTCTTAGAATGTCTCTTGACATTAACACACCCTGTGATTAAGATCAATGAGAAGCTTTAACTTAATATGGAAATAGTTACTAATAGCCAAATTCCTTCAACAAATAAATGAAGGCTTGTTCATCCTCAGAATATAAAGAACCACTATCAGTTTAGGTGCTTACTGAAGACAAACAGATACAGACTGGGTAGTAGAGGAGGTAGTAATAAATGGCACCTCTCATTGGCATAGCACCTTCAGTCCTGTTCAGTGAACCCAATATTCAAGCTGAGACCTAGTTACTAAAATAGATGAAGTCATAAGAGTAGGCCCTTAGAATGGGATCAGTCCTTGCATCAAAAGAGAAAGCCAAGTTCTCTCTCTGTGTGAGGATACCATAAGGAGGTAGCCACATACAAAGTAGGAAGTAGTAGTCTTCACCAGATACATAATCTTCTTGATCTTGATTTTTCTAGCCTTCTGAATAGTGAGAAATGATTATTGGTTGTTTAAGCCACAGAATCTTAACTATGGGTCACAACTTCATTTGTACTTACGTAACTGAATGTGGGAGTCATGACAAATTTGGCAACAACAAAATACACACTTATCAAAAATCATTTCCAAATCAAACATGTGCTGAATCCTGGGTGTTCCTGGAAGCTCTTGGCTCTGAACACCCAACATCCACACTATGTACTACACAAGGCATGACAGCAATGTTGGTGGAAACATCTCAGTTCGTATTCAAGACTCTATTTTAGTTACTGACTGTAGTGTTCTTTTCATACATACAAAGTTTCTGCTCTTATAATTACAGAAAGCAAAACTTGCATTATTTTCCTACATGTACCAAATTAGTATATCTTCAGATTGTATTATGTTAAGATATTTGATTTTTAAAATTGCTATTTGAGTTGCTGACTTGAGTTTTACTTTAAAAAAAAGTCATTAATGAGTAATGAGTTTGTGATCGAGATTAAGACAAAATTTCGAACAATTTCTGAAATGGCTCTAAACATACTTCTCCCATTTTGGACTATATTTATGTGAGGCGACATCCTCAGCACTGACCACTGTAAAGTCAAAGTATCGATTAACTTTGAAAAGTGTTAAAGATGCCCTACATCCTGCAGTATTAAATCAGCCAATGTTTATTCTCTACGTAAAAATAAACATACACATCCATCACATTAGTATAAACATTTCCCTTTGTCTTTTGGGGGGTAGTGCATGCACACACATATACTCGTAGAAATCAAAGGTCAACCTTGGGTATTGTTCCTCCAGGTCTGCATTTTTTTTTTTTTGAAACAAGGTCTCTCACTGGGATCTGGGACTCATCAATCATGCTAGGCTTGCTGACCAGTGATCACCAGGAATCTGCATGCCTCTGTTTTCCCAATATGCCTGTCATTGCTTCCCCGCCCAATGGGATTACAAGGACACATCCCCATGCCTGGCTTTTGCATGGGTACTGGGGACCAAACTCAAGTCCTCCTGCTTTCACATGTACTTAACCAACTAAGCTGTCTTCCCATCACCTACTTCGATTTTTAACACGTGGTAAAATTGTATGTATACCCAAAACTTATCTTAAAATAAACTTTGTTATGATTTATCACCAGCAAATGTTTGGTTGGTATGCTTATTTTGCGTACAAATGTATCATTAGGTAAGAAGGACTTAGGAGTGGAAAAACGTTAAGAAGCCCTGCGTCGAGCCACTTAGCTGTCGTGTTTTGTCATCACAGTCTGAAATGACCAAATCTCCCTTTTCTCTGAAAACAAGGAAGAATGTTCAGTTCTGGATTGTAATTCCCAGTCTAGCAAAGGAATGCTCAGCTTCAGGTGCTTATAGGGTTTAAAGCAGAAGCACCGACCTGTGGATAAACCAGCATCCCAAGATTAACTCCTTCAGGGCTCCAGTTTGTCAGAAATTTCACTGCTTCCTCTTTAAACGTCCTTCAACTATCACGGTTCACAAAGAGAACGTTCTCATCCGTCAACAACCACCATCTTCAGAAATGTGAGAGGTAATCCCCACCTATATTCCAAGGTAGAAAGGAAGAAGTATATAGGGAGGTGAGGTGAAGCAGAAGAAATTGCCAGTTTGAGGCCAGCCTGAGCTACATAGAAAGAATCCATCTAAAAAAGAAAACAGAAGGGAAAAAAAAAAAAAGAAAAGAAAAGACACACTCATTTAAGTGTATGCCAGGGCTTTAGAATTGCAACCCCCTAACCAGAACCAATCCCTACTTATTAAAGGGCCACCAATGTGGTAAAACAGAATGGAAGGCAGGAGAGCCAGCTCCAGGCACACAAGGCCTTCTGCTAACTAGCTATTAAAACAGGGACAGTTTTGCAAAGTGGATACGTTATTGAACACGTGCGTTCAGTGTGCTCAGCACTGGAAACACCTTAACCACGCTGAGAGAATAGAGGCCTGTATCTCCTCAGAGGTGTACTTCTCTGTGACTTTAACGGATATGTTGTATTCCACATCCATTAAGTCATTAAGAACTTTAGGGTGTTTGGGGAGGCTCATTTCATCCTACCACAGATATTAAACGTATATGGCCAAAAAAGTCAGGTTAATGGGCCTGAGCATGTCTTTACATGGCTCCTGGGAGGAGCTGTTCTTGGAGCCATTTATTTAAAGAAGATACAGAGCTCTGGTCAGTGGGCTCAGTAGTGGCCACCTATTAAATACTGTCACAGTGTGCTTTGGTTGGACAAGGTGTAATAACACTAAATGAGCCTTGTGTTACTTGCTTTCTCTTGAGACTCTCAGACCAAATTTTTCTTCCATGGGAAAATTCCATTTTACTAGTGATGAAAAAAAAAAAGTTGACTTTTCTGTCTTCCCAGCTCCCTTGGCAGACTTGTTCCTAGGTAATGGACCTAGGAACATCTTATATATGCACTTTTTCCAGGCAACTTTCCTCTTTCTTGATAGTCATGACCTGTCACGTGTCTTAAGGCCCTTCCCCTAGAATTCAGCCACAAGTGTACTCTCACCAAGGTGCTCTCACCATGGAAATCACAGGGTTAACATAGCAAACCATGTCCTCTACCTATGAATGGAATCTTCTGTCTTCTCATCTGCATCCCACCCCCTCAGAAATAATGGCAGCTTCTCTGGCCTCCTCAACCCTAGGCTAAAGAAGCAGATATTTCTATGGAGCTGATGTTTTGAGTATAAATCTGGAGTTTTACCTTCAGAGCCCGACAGAAACAAATAAAAAGACAAATTATAGGTCTGTGGTTGTCACAGCAGAGACCCCTGTCATGCCATTGGCTTTCTTTTCCCCAAATGGCAAACTGCTTGAAAGACCTGGGTAATTGAAAGGCAGGCATAAACCTCTCTGAAATTGCCTCCTACTGAAGTTGCTTTCTGGCTTAGTATTCTGAAAGAAATGCAAGCAACACAAGTATCAAATACCTTTAACCAGCCCGTCATGGAAAAAAAAAAAAAATGCTTCAGTGATCTGATAGGTAACAGGGCTAACCTAGTGGTATAGTTCTTCTAATCCTGTTCTTAAAATGCCCCCCCTCTCCCTCCCTTCCTTCCTCCCTCACTCTTTTCCTTCTTCCTCCTTCTCCATCTCTCCCTTTCTTTCCTCCTTTTCCTCTTTCTCCCTACCTATTCTTTTTCTCCTCTTTTTTTTTCTTCTTTGTCTATCTCTATACCAGAATGAAATGGATAGTGAATGTGCTGAAACACCCACCTTATCATTTATCCAGAGTTGCAGTGCTTTTACTTCATCTTCAAGTTTATCATGCCATTTGCTAGCTATGACTTTGCCCTTGCAAATAATGTAAATGCCTAACGTAGGTGCTGTTGGGGAAGTTTATTGCAAGATATGTTCATAATAATTGTTTGGTACATTGTTAGGGGAAGGGCTGCCTGAGCCTTAGCAGTTTGTATTATCTGCAGGTGTTGGCTTTATGTAAATCTGTGATTAAGATGTTCGCTTATGATCTGCACCTGCTCACCGCTCTCTGGCAGAGCTGTTGTGGTTCATTGAGATCTCCATGTGAAGAGCAAAGCTGCTGTGGAGGAATTCTTTTAGTCCCCTCTCCCACAGCCTCAGGCAACAAGGAGAAAATACTCCCCTTGGACCTTGAGTTCCCCACCACAAAGGTGACATAACTCAGCTGCTAAAGGATTGTGGGATGAGACTAAGCTACAGGTTTCTTTCATTAGGCAAATAGGCCTTTGGATGGGAGAGTAGAGTTTTTGTAAAATCTGGGGAGATTCTGTATCAATAGAAATACCTGAGATCAGACAATCCGGTTCCACTATCCAGAATGGCACTTGGGTCTGGAAGGTTTGCATCTATGAAAATGTCTCCTTTTCTTCTTTCCAGAGCTGTTGTAAAAGAAATCTCACTCATGTGTGCGTTCCCAGCCACAGCTTCCCGGTCCAGAGGAGCAGCCTAGCCCACTGTGCAGGAAAGCCACGCAGGAACACGGCATGGATGGAGTGATTCTTACTGTGTTCCCATCCTGCCTTTGGTTGGAGCCCCAGTGAGTACAGGAACTCAGGAGACAAGTGCGTCCTAGGGCAGTCTCATTTACTGTAGGTTTCAGGGTGAATTTTATAGGGTACAGTCAGAGGAGGAGTCATTGACCCCAAGAATGGAACCCATTGGTTGAGACAGGGGAACTGGCACCACCTCATCTGCATGTGGGGGCTGTGCTTTCAGCTACAGGACAGACAAAGCATCTCCCAAGCCACATTTCTTTGCTCCTGTGATTCTGGCTGGGGTAAAGGCAAGGAGCATCCGAACACCTGCTGCTCTCATCTCTCAGGCTGACTCAGGGTTCTAAGCCAGCTTCGACTCACTCTTAGCTCTAGGACAGTCCCACAAAGACCAACAGACTATAGGGTGCTATGGTTTGGATGTTTCCCCAAGTGATGCTATTGGTAACTGGAGGCTAGTGGAAGATGTATCTTGTAAGGAAATAGAAGACGCTAATCTCTTCCTCTTTTTGCTTCTTGGCTCCTGGAGTGCGTGGTTTTGCTCTCCCACACGTGACACCTTCACCTGAAGCTCATCTCTGTGTTGTCAATTTAGGACTGGAACTTCCACAGCCAGAATAAACTTTTTCCTAGTAAATCAAATTTCTCAAGAATTTTGTTATAATAATGGGAAGATGACTAATACAGAGGCTGATATGTGTGATATAGAAAGTAATATAGAATAATAAGCAATAAGATTTAAACATCTAAGCCTCTTGGAAAAGTAATAATTATTTTTGTGCAGAAACATCTAAAGCCATCTCAGGGAATACTGGGTAAAGCGGGTGTCCAGTACCTGAAACTCTGAGCATATTCTTCACAGTTTGATAAGTTCACATCTTATATGGAGCTGAAATCAGCCACCAGCTTCACAGCTGAGAAGGCTTAATCAAGTTATCTGAGTAGATGCTAGATAACCAGAGTGGTAGGAGACGTTGATTAGACATTCTCATTCTCACATACCAATCTATACCCCTCCTGTACCCCATGTGACTGTCCAGTCTCTTCCCGCTGATTCAAGGTAATGGCAAGAATCCTAGAGAGGCGTGGGATGGAGAGGTTACACACGGAGCAATTTGGATGGGGCTAGGGAGACTCCACGGCACTGGTGAGCAAGCACTTACAGTGATCACATTTGAATCATATACTGATAGGAACTGTGTGAGAACTCAGGAATGCAGCTGCCAATGCTGTCAAGAGGTCTTCCCGTGCTGCTTCTGTCAGTGACTTGCAAAGTCTTCTTAAACGGTGGGTGAATATCTGTTTCCCATTTGGCTCTGTAAGGGTAGTGAGAGTAAATCACCCATGTCCTCCTCCCACTTGGGTCCAAAGGACCTTAATTTCAGCACTGCTTTCAGTCTTTTAGGCAACATCCTTCCCTCAGTCAGGTAACCCTCCCGTGGCATGAGACAGGAAAAAACAGGCAGAGAGGATTCGTTCCCTTAGCCTTCTATTTACTCGTGACATAAACAGTTCCTTCTCGCTTCCCTCACAGACTTTCTCCTTATACAGTTTGTTTTTAAATTTTTGGAGCATCTTCAGTGAGTCATTATCAAAAATATCTTCCCTCTTGAAGACCTGATACAAATCCGAATTCTTTGTAGGTAACTGTGAATGTCCTTGTCTAGCATGAGGAAAGGTCAATAGGCATAAAAATATTCTGGGGCGGAGGGGGACACAAAATAGAGTGTCTCAAAATACCTCTCAACAGCCACCTTCCCTCCTCCCATCCTTCACGGTGATTCTTCAGTGCTTTGCGTCTCCTCCAGAAATGCTGTTGAGACTTCTTTCTCAAATACCCTAGCTGCTAACTTGTGCTCATCCAAATGCTTTGGCCAGAAGGGTTTGCAATTTCAAATACTTTTGGATTTTAGGATAGTTGCATATACATGGCAAGATATTTAGGAGAATAGGATCCAAATCTAAAGACACACTGCATCTGTATTTCCCATAACCTGGAGGTCAATTTTCTATAACATTTTTAACACTTTGATTGTGGCCTGTCATGAGATCAGAGGTAGAATTTTCTACTTGTGGCATCATGTCAGAATTCAGCAGACTTTCAATTTTAAAGTATTTGGGAATTTGGATTTTCAGATTAGAAGTGCTCTTAGTAGTTTTTTGAAATTTAACTCCAGACTAGAAAGTAAACAGGAAATACTGGAGGATGTTGAGATCAATCCTCCCAAATGATTCCTTTCCTGGTTCATCAGGGTCAACAGCCAATCCTGGCATTTTCAAGTATATCCGTATGCCCAAGGTAGAAATCAAATCCATAGTGTCCTCTAACTAATGCGGTTTAAATGAGATTGTTTTCAATAAATGAAACCCACCTCCTTATGACTTCCATATATTTCATCTGCACCAACTCTCAAAGTAAATGCCAGTTTAAAAAGCTAAATCTGGATCAGTCAAATCAAACCCTGTAAGTATTGCTCTTCACCGGCAGTGTCTGTAGTCTACAGAGTCAGTAAGTTCATGGTGTCCGCAGTCCACAGACAGGACTCCCACTTCTGTGGAGGGCCCTGCCCCCACCCCATACCCCTCAGTAGTTCACAGCTGGGGCTCTGCGGACTCTTCCATGTGGAGGAAGCTCCACCTCTGCTCCCACTTGCCAGGCCCAACCCTCCTGGTCCTGCCTCCTCCAGGCACCCAGCAGTCAAGCCACTTCAGCTGCTTCATGGTTGGCCCCACAGTGAGCCATGGCATTGGGCAGAACGAAGTGAAAACTGGGTTGCTGGGTGCCAGCTCCCAGCCCAGAATGGTGCTACAGTGTCATCTGTGTGCTTCTGCTTTGGAGCAAACCTGACTTTTCCCAGCAGCCGGCCCCTCCTGCTGCATGTTACCTCTTGGGGCTGCTGCTTGGGTCCCTTGCTACCCTGCTAGAGACCCCTGGGCCCCGGCCACCACCCATTGTGTGCATGAGCCCCTAATGGTGCTAAGAATCACTGGAGAGCCAGCACACTTCTCCTTTGTGGGAGTCTGTCTCTGTGAGGCTGGGGAACTCTGGGGCTTGAGAACTCCCATAGGAAAACTCCCCCCTGGGACTATCAGGGACCCCACTCTTGGCCAGATGTGGGGTCCCCTAACCTGAAAGTGGCCCAAACTAACACACATGGCCCTGAGCTGGGCCCCTCAATCCTCCCCAGACTATTTAAATAAGTGTGAAAAGATCCCACCAATCACAGACCATCCTAGAGGCTGCTTCCCCACAGGAACACTATATATATAAAGAGCCTCATCCTGCACTCTGCTCAGTAGGGGGCACAGCTTCTGCTGCTACCTTCCTCCTGAGTAGAGGTAGCCACAAAGAGTAGAAGAAGCAAAAAAGTAAAGGAGCAAAGAAGAGAGAAGAAGCAAAGAACACCTCAGCTCAGCCGGGGATATTTCCCTTCAGAGCTGCAACCCTGGAGCAGAGCAGAGCAGAGCTGAGCAGAATGGAGTTGTTAAACTGTAACACTCCAGCTCAGCTAGAGAAGCCTTCCTCACCTCAGAGCTGTGAGAGCTGTGTGGTTCCTGCCTTCCTGAATATCAGGATACCTTCCCAGTGGGGACACCTTTCCCACCTCAGAGCTGTGTGGTTCCTGGGCTCCAGAGTGCCAGGACACTTTCCTGTCAGAGCTGTGTGGTTCCTGGGCTCCAGAGTGCCAGGGCATTTTTCCATCTCTGTCTGAGCTGAATAAAAACACTAACACTACACTCTTCAAAAAATCTAAAGAACAGTATCTTGAAGGTGTTTTCCACTCCTTAGCCTCTTAAAGTGTGTTCGAAACGTATCTATCAGCCTCAGAAAAATACAGAGATAGTGTTTGCACATATTTTAAATTCTGTTTAAGCCGACTCTCTTCACCTTCCACGGCTGCTTTTTTGTCATTTTTGATGAAAGATGAATAAGAAATAAACTAAATGTTAATGTTTCAAATTGTATACTTCTGGGAAAATCTAGGGATTTAACCACATTAGGGAAATTTCTTTCTCAAATGTACATCATTCAGTAGCTCTAGTATAAACTGATACTTCTCTCAAAACCAGTGATTTCTGGGCTTGCATTTGACACATAACAGAGACGAGTTCCCACGAGAGTGAATCATATTTGTTCTCAGACAAGAAGGCAGACGGTGCCCTGTGACCATAGCATGATGAATGCTGCACTGACATTTAAGTGGTTCAATCTTCTGACAAGAATAAGGATCCCACATGTGGGTTTGACTCTGTAGGGTGAAGCGTGACATTACCACTCAGGATGGAAATAATCACATCTGTCTGTTTCTTCCAGTGTGTGTGTATGCGTGTGTTTGATTTCACTGAAGAAAGTCAACCTCCCTAATCAGGAAATTACGTTCTTTCTGTTTTCCTAATCAGTTCATAGGAGGCACCCTGGCCCATAGACTGGGTCAATCATACTTAACAGAATCATAGGGATGAATGGTGAAAACAAGTGTCTCTCGTCCTGTCTTGTCGTTTTACAAACAACAAAGTCAAGTCCAGGGAATTTTCCCAAAAACTCACAAATAGCTCACCACGTGGTTCGTCAGCGTTCTTTATATCATTGCTTGTTAAAAGAAGAAGAAGAAAAGAAAAGAAATCTAGATTCATGTTTGAGGAAACACAGGGTTTGTGTGCACAGAAGTGAGAAGTATATATTGAAGTAAGATTGGGCCTTGATACTGGGAAAATAATGCAAGTACCCAGTTCAGATGCTTTGACTCGGGACCAGTTGCCCACTGGGTTCTGATCACGATGACCAAAGCCTCGGCCCTACTGGATCCCTTCAGCACAGGGCTTCACGGCTGTGATAGAGACACTGTCCCCTCTGCATCTTATGACGCCTGCCTCACATTCAGACATAGTCTCCTCCTTGCCATTCACTTGCACGCAGATGCTGTACCCTCCCTTCTGGCATTCTGATGCTTCTCTGCAGACGCATTTGCTGCTCTGAGCTGGAAAGAACAAGGGAAAGAGACTTAGCGGCACACTGCGGAGAGTCAAAGCACATCACCTCCAAAGAAATGGCACAGCGATTCGAGAGCCCCTGCCCTGAGCAATGTAACAAACCATCTGCTGCAAGAGCAGTAGCACCAAGAAATGGAGCCATTTTGCTCCACTAAGAATAAACGGGCTTTCAAATCAGTGCCAGGCTTTCTACTAGCTGCACCTACGAAGGGCAGGTCTATCCAAGTCAAGAGCTCTCCGTTTTTTTTTTTCTTCATACCTGCTACCATCCTTGTGAGCAAGAAAGTACCTAAAATTCTTTGTTCCCCAAACCAAATGAGAAGATTTCAATAGAGAGTGGAGAGTCAAAACTCGGAGACGCAGAAAGAAAAGAGGGAGACTTTCTTTGCAACAGAAGGTATGACATTCAGAAGGCTGACTGTCCTACAAAAATGAATCAGGAGAAAGCAATGCAAACATTGGAGAAAACATAGGAAGTGGCATGGCAGGAACACACCACCTAGCTGCTCCGGGAGAGGAATAACAAGACCAGCCAGAGGACGGTACTGACCGCCATACCAAAAAACGATTCAGATGGGGCTGGAATTGCACGTGTCTTCATCCTTCTGCAACTGATTAGGGACTGAGAGCCGAGGTGCCTGTGAGGTACACAGGACAGAGAAGGGGGGAGCTGGCTGATGTATAGATCACATAGTTGAGATTCCATGTTTACAGATAAAGAGATCCAGGGCAGAGGCTTGGTTCCTGCAACCTAGCCCTTCTCCCTTTCACAATATTCCCCCAAAAGCATGGGTGCTGTGCTGCACCCCTTGTGGTCTAAAGATCATTGCCAAGTTCTGTTCAGGCATATCCTTAGTTGGAACTGATTCACAATCCAGAAACTCCTTGGTCTATTCTCTTCAAATCCTTCTGACTATTTAAGAAGTGTTAGTTTGGCATTCGTATATTTTAACGTCTCTAACACTTATTGAACTTTCTTACAACAAGGAGAGGTTGTCCTTAATCTCAGAGCTGGCTCAAATTTTCAACTTTATTTTGTTCCATTGTGTGTGTGTGTGTGTGTGTGTGTGTGCTCACACACCATGGTGTACATGTGGAACTCAGAGGAAAACTCATGGGAAGTCAATTCTCTCCTTCCAGCATGTGGATTCAGGGGTAGAACTCAGGGTGTTGGACTTGGCAGCCAGTGCTGCCCACTGAGCCATCTAATAGGCTCAATGATGCTTCTTTTTAAGGGTGTAATATAAAGATTTGATTTTTAGGTGATATTATTATGAAATTCCTCTTTTTCCTTTAATTTTTCAATTTTCATTTTATGTGCATAGGTGTTTTGCCCTTATGCATCCCTGCATGCCATGAAGGTTGAATGAGAATTACTGGTGTTTGGAAGAACATTTAGATGATTAGAAATGGGTTTTTGTCCTCTTAAATACCTCATCCAAACCCCTCTCCAGAGAAGGAATTTAAGGAGTAGCTTACCGTCAAACCAATCTGATATATTTGATATCCTAAGGTATCTGCTGTTAAAGGAAGCATTGTTTTGTTTTGCTTTGTTGTTGTTTTGGTTTTCGAGACAAGAGTTTCTCTGTTGTAACTCTGGCTGTCCTGGAACTCACTCTGTAGACCAGGCTGGCCTCGAACTCACTGAGATCCTCCTGCCTCTGACTCCCGAGTGCTAGGATTAAAGGTGTGTGCCACCACCGCCCGGGAGTAAACTGCACTTTTAAGGTAAATTTAGTGGCTATTATTTGAGAAGAGATTTGATTTCTTGGGTGGGGAAACACAGAGCTTACCACTCTGATGTCAGCAGCAGTCATTGCATGTGGTTTACTCTCCATGACCAGCTGCCTAAGCCTTCTTACAGTTATGACTATGAAAGGCCCCTTACCGTGACATTTTCTCCACAGTGGACATGCGCCGCAAGCTTTCTCCACTGAGGCAGGCCGAGTACAGCTGTCTTCGACAACGAGAGTGTAATTTCTTCCCTGACAGCGAAGAACATGCATCTTACAGACGGTGAGGAGCAGGGTCCGTTTGCTTCTCTCATCTCGAGCGCAGACTTCCAAGGAGGATCTGAAAGGGTGTTTTAATTGCATTATTTACAAGATTTTCTATCCTGCAAAGCTGTGGAAGATGGGTAAAAGTAAGGCTTTGTCCTCACAACCCAAATGTCATAAACCCAAAACAACACCAAAGATTGTGTTTACTCTTTATGTGCGCACACAGTTTTTATTAGCCCAGATAGCTAGTACTGCTTTATTGTCATCTAGAACACCAGATGCAACAAACTGGATGAGAAGGTGAGGTCTGCCAGCAACTGCTGATGGACTAACAACAAAGGAAACAGAAAAGCAGCAAGGAGACCCCCAAAGAGATCAGGAGCAACCATTGACCTCCCAGCTCAACAGCCCTCGGAGTCACTAAAAACCTTAAGTAAACAGGTGAAGATGAGGCTATTTCTCAATGCTATTTTTAAGGTTTATTTTTATCAGTTTTAATTATGTCGATGTGTGTGGTTGTGTGCACACGTGTGCAGGTGCAGGTGTCTGCAGAGGCCCGAGGAGTGGGATCTCCTGGAGCAGGAGTTACAGAGAGTTTTGAGTTGCCTGATATGAGTTCTGGGCACCAAACTAGGTCTTCTGAAAGAGCCACAAGTGCTCTTAACCACTGGAAAATCTCTCCAGAACCTTCAGTGTTATTTTTTTACTGTCTGTGTAGCTAGTGAGATCTCTCATTGAATAAAGGCACTTGCCATCAAGTCTAATGACTTGAGTTGGATCCCCAGAAGCAATATGGTGGAAAAGAAAGCCAAGTCCAGCAAGCTGTCCTCTGACTTGCTCACTTTCGCTGTGGCATGAGATCTTCCCCACCACAAAAAGTGCATATTTAAAAATATTTCCATTAAACGTGATTTTTTGTTTCTTAACCGCTGTTGCTAAAATGTTACAGTACTGCCTCTAGAAAGGTTGTTTTAACAAAAGAATACTCCTCAAGCCAGGTGTAGTGACATGCAGCTATAGTCTTGGAACTTGGGAGATAGAAGGAGAATGAGATGCTCAAGGCCTGTACCAGTTACATAGTGAGTTCAAGGCCAGCCTGATACCCAACACCTGTCTCAAACTCTCCCCCAATCTCCACACTCCCCCCCAAAAACACTCTATTTCTGAATACTGATAGACATGAAAAAGTATTATAGGTAAAAATCTTAGACAACAAAGCATATTTTTGTATACTGGTCAGAAAGATTTTACATTCACTATTTTATTTAGCTTTATTTTTTTTCTCTTTGACTGAGCGCTAAATTTATCTGTTTATCTATTTTGCATACATCTTTTTCTCTGCTTATTTAAAGTTTGACTAGAACTCCTTCGGGTTGTTTAAAATGCCGTGACGTTACAATACTGTGTTGATGTTGGCATCCAAGGCTGTGAAATTATATTAAAAGTCATACCATGCCTACAAATGACAGGATGGAGATAAACTGGGGAGCTGGGTGTTAGAGAGAGAAATAATTTGATTCAAATAAATAATGGCTCTAAGACATCAGTAACAGAGTTGGGATAGAGATGAAGAATGCACCCGGACTGATCACACTTTTATGTTTGTACTGGTCACTAATTTTCTGCGTACCAAAATCGTGATATGCAATCATGATCATCTCGTATTAATTCAAGAAGTGGACACGGCCTTTCATAAGCACGGCAAGTATAGAATACTCAGAAAATTGCTATTTTGAATCTTAAAGGTGAACCAACCTAAGTCCTCAGTCTCAAAAATGAAAATGGTCCCGAGACTGAACGCCTCCTAGTCCCTCCCCAGACCCTTCTCCATTCCTCCTCATCTTCCTGGAAGACTGGCATGGAAAGACCATGTCAGAACATCCTTATCCTCTAGCTCGGGTGGGTTCTGCCATTGAAGAGCGCTGGTGGGAGGCTTTAGGCATGGGAAGAAGTGTTTGTGACTCTGGATTATTCCTGCGGTACCTCTCAAGTCCCTAAAGGATGTCTGCTCCTCCTTAGTAGCTGTACCCCGGAAGCACTCTTTTTCTTCACGCTTCATAAACGTCTTTCTTCCTCTTTCAGGCCCGGCTGTGGATGTACACGCATGCGCTATTAGAGTTTGTTTTATTCTGCCCACATTTTTAGGCACGGTGATAAGCCTCTCCTTTACCTCACCTAATTGTACTACCTTCATCCTGCTCGGATCCTGACACAGGCATCCAGGAGCTACTTCACAGGTCCTTCTAAAAATAGTGGCCAGACATTGGTAGCATTCTTAGAATGGATATCAAGGAATGAACCTTCTAGCATCAGAAAAGCAGCAGCTCTATTATCTACGGCTATTGCTTTTTAAATGTTTATGTTCAAGGGAATTTCAGCCTAATCCTCTAAAACTCTGAATCCTCAGGTGACAGTTCTGTCATTTTGCTTCACTTTATCTATAGAAAAGGCAGTGCTCGAGCAGTCCTTCCGTGTCTTGCCCCTCCAGATTAGAACCCTGCCTCACACCAGGGCTGTCGGCCTATGACTTGTAACAGACAGCATGGGCCAGATTAAAATGCAAAGACCCTTAGCTCTTCGTAAGCTATACCTTCAATTCAATAAGCTCTATGAAGCCATCCCATTTACCCCGGATAAAATCAAACAGAAGAGTGAGCGGCAGGAACAGAGCTTACCCACACTCGTAGGGCATTTTACAGATGCATTTTGAATTCTGCAGTTTCTCCCAGGGCTGACACACAGGAGCTGCCGCTGCTAGAGTGGTGGTTTCTAAAAGAAACATGTACGAGAGATGTGACCCTTATGGCAACGAGCCTGGCTTTACAACAGAACTCGCTGAATTAGAATCTGTGGGATTCTCAGTTGTAAAGATTTTCTGTAGTTAAAATTTAAAAGAAAGGATGTGGATTTGGGTGGGTGGAGAGGTGGAGAGGTTCTGGAAGGAGTTGGGGGAGGGGAAACCATAATCAGAATATATTATGAAAAAAGATCTGTTTTCAATTTTAAAAATTTTTTAAAGCAATATGCTCTCATCCTTAACCAAGCAGTTATCTCTAATTGACATCTGCTTGCAAAGGAAAGATCAGTTTTCTCCAATAGCATCTTATTGTGCCCGTATATTAACTACACTAAAGGGTGGGTCCCATGCCTAGCAGCGGAAGGCCAACACAAAATGAACTCAATGGCATTTTTGTGGACATTTTTCTCATACTGTTTGCTAGAGCATTTTTCTCCTTTACTAGTCTTTTACTTGGATATTATGGTCTACAGTTTGCATCTTTATGGGGTAGGTGGGGGTAGGTGTGTTTCTTAAACATTTTTTTAAATTCTTGTTTATTTGGTCTTGTTTGTTTGCTTTCTAAAGAGAGAAAGAGACAGAGAGACAGAGAAAGAAAGAAAGAAAGAAAGAAAGAAAGAAAGAAAGAAAGAAAGAAAAAGAAAGAAAGAAAGAAAGAAAGAGAGAAGAGAAGAGAGAGAGAAAGAAAGGGAGAAAGAAGGAAAGAGAGGGTATGGAGTTGTGGGTGAGGAAGTAGGGATGATCTGGGAGAATTTGGGGGAGGAGAAACCAAAACCAGAATATAGTATATGAAAAAATATTTTTCAATAAAAATACATTAGAAATATGGGAACTGAACAAGTTGTATTTATGTGAATGTGTGTGTGTGTGTGTGTGTGTGTGTGTGTGTGTGTGTGTGTGTGTGGTTGTGTATGGTTGTGTGTGTGTTGGTGTAACAGCAATTAAAGAAATAAGTAGAATGCCATGAATTTGAGAGAAATCAATGAGGTGCACAGGAAAGGTTGGAATGAGGAAAAAGAAGGGACAAAATTATGCAATTGCATTTTAATTTCAGAAAATAAGAAAATTTAAAAATATAAATATATCATAAAGCTCTAAAGCATTTCACAGAGGAACAGTCTAGAAAAATCTGCAGTGGTGATAACATACCATTTCTTACACATGATTAACTGAGCATGCACTGTTTGTACATTTTGATATCTAATCTTGGCTAACAAATACTTATATAAGAGATGAAAAACCCAAGGGTCAAAGAGTTTGGAAATTGATGCTATTTCACATATTGAACCAATCTTCCTGGGCAGGATTAAGCTCACATTTGTCTGAATTCAAGGCTAGTAAGGCAGGTTCCCTTTCACGAAGCTGATCATTGAAAACTCTGTTGTTTTGGACTGCATTTTGCCAAGAGCCTACCATGGGTAATAAAGCCACAAAGAACACAGAGCACTGGAGAGATGGCTAGGTGTGAGTACTGGCTGCTTTTCCAGAGAATCTGGGCTTGATTCCCAGCACCCATACAGCAGCTCACAAATGTCTGAAGCTCACATTCCGTGGGTTCTGATGCCCTCTTCTGGCTTCTGTGGATATCAGCCATGCTTGTGATATGCATATATATATGCAGACAAAACATCCGTATACATAAAATAAATAATAATTTTTTTTAAAGAAACACTGGAGAATTCCCTGGTACCCACGGAGAGCTATATAGCCTGTCACATGCGAATGTCCAGGTGGTGACCCTCTACAGTGTGCTTATGTCTGGAGGTGCTTACATTAAAAATATTCTACCGACTATTCTGTGTCTAGAAACTCATTCCTTAAGTAAATCATTATTTGAACTTTGATTGGCAAGCACCTTGGAATGGCTTACAGTACCCTAAGTTGAAAGCCTTTGTGTTGGCTCCGGCAGATGGCAATGTAAAGTCTAAAACACTCACTTTTTTCCTACTTTCTGCTGGCTTCTTCTTAATGAAAATCATTAACTTTTGAGCATAAAATCAGATACTCATTTAGTATATTATAACAGTATTTTTATTAGAAGAGCATTTTTTAATTTTTAACTGCATTTATTCATGTAGTGTGTGCATGTAGGTGGCACACACAGCGGTCAGAAGACAGCTTCCACAGTGTGAGTCCTGGGGGATCAAACTTTGGTCATCAGGTTTGGCAACAAGTGCCTTTACACACTGAGTCATCTTGCAGACCTAAGGGCATGACTTTAAAAGTAAAAAATTATAGAATGCATATGACCCTTCCTGTGAAGATACAAGCGAGTCAGACAAGATAATACAATCCTATGAGACATGAACAAAATTGGAAACATGGTAGCATGTGAAGCCTGTCTTCCATAGCTAGGAATCTCAATAACAAGCACATTCTCTAAACACTTCAACTTGACACAGTGGCACGTCAAATGCAAGACAGAAGCTTGAATCAGATCCTAGAAATTAAAAGGACGTAAGGGAGAAACACGGTATCTGAATAACGGGTTAGTCAATAGTGTCCTAGTAATGTTACTTTCAAAATTTGTTTCGTTTTGTTGTGGGTTTTGCTTTTGAGACAGGATCTTATAATGTAGCTCAGGTTGGCCTCAAAGTTGAGACCCTCCTGCCTCAGTTGCCAAGTGCGGTAGGTGCAGTGGTCTGAATGAGAATGTTCCCATACACACCATGGACTCATATATTTGCATGTTTAGTCCCCAGCTGAATTGTTTGGAAGGACTAGGAAGTATGTCCTTGTTGGAGGAGTTGTGTCACTTGGGGTGGGCTCTGAGGTTTCAAAATCCCACACAAGATCAGTATCTCTCTCTCTCTACCTGCTCCCTTTGGGTCAGGATGTAAAGCACTCTGCTACTTCTCCACCACCATGCCTGCCTGGCTGCTGCTACATTCCCCATCATGATGATAATGGACTAACCCTCTAACACTGTAAGCGAGCCTCCAATTAAAATCTTTCTTTGACAAGAGTTGCTTTGGTCATGGTGTCTCTTCGCAGCAATAGAAGAGTGACTAAGACAACAGGTACGGGCCACCAGCAGTGTCTTTGTTTTCGTCAACTAAGTTTATGCAAATTTATGCAAAAAGCAAAGATAGGTGAGGGCATGTAGAATCTGTATCTTGCAACTCTTCTGAGATCTAAAATCATTCCAAAGCAAAATGGCTTTCTACTTTTTTATTAGCATATATTTCAATTTGAATTTAAAACAGCTCTCATAAGCTCATGTATCTGAGCGCTTGGTGGCATTGTCTGGGGAGGTTATAGGACCTTTAAGGCATACTGCCTTGCTGGAGGAAGTATATCACTAGAGCTGGGCTTTGAGAATTTAGCCTGGCCCCACCTCCACTGGCTTCCTCTGTTTCCTAGGTACAGCTGTGATGTAATCAGCCAGCTTCCAGCTCGTGTCACCAATCCCATCCCTCCCCCACTATTATGGATTCTCCCTCTGGAACCAAATAAACTCTTTCTTCTGCAAATTGCTTTTGGTCATGGTATTTTATCAAAGCAACAGGAAAGAAACTAATTTAGCTTATAAATTAATAGATTTCATTATGATCTCTTCCTTCATGCACATCATTGCACTTTGCTTACATTAAGCTCCGGATCACTCTCTTTTAGTGCCTTCCTCTTCTTCTTGCTGGTCCCCTTCTTCCCTCTAAATAGTTATCTACTTTAATATCATATACACTGTGTACTGTTGCCTTTGGTTTTGTTGTTGTTCGTATGTGCACACAGGTACGTATGTGGCATGGTGTGTGTGTCTGGACGTTAGAGGACAACTTTCAGGATTAAGTTCACTCCTTGCAACTGGATTTTTGAGGCAGGGTCTCTTGTCCTGCCATGTCACATGCTCCAGATAGCTGACCCATGACCTTCCATCTCATCATCAGAGGGCTGGGATTACAGGTGCTCACTATTGCTTCTGACTTTTTACTTGGGTTTCTTGGGTGAAACTCAGGCTTGTACAGCATGCGCATCTACCTGCCGAGCCACATTACCAGGCCTCGGATACATAATTTTAAGTGTGCATTGTACATACGAGAGAAAAACGTGTTCATCTTAGTCTGCTTATCACGATGTTCCCCAGCTCCATCCATCTTCTTCCAGATGATAGGGTTTCGTTTCTCTTTGTGGCTGACAAAGCTCCACTGTATGCATATACATTTTCTTCTTGTTCCAATTTTTAAATTTGTACTTAACATTAATATTTCTAAAGTACCAACCTTAAGCTCATTCTCTCCTCTCGAATTCTTCTTCTATGCCCCCCACATTCCTATTCCCTCCCAACTTCATACGCTCTTTTTTTTTTTTTTTTTAACCCAGTGAGTCCACTTGGTACTACCTGCACAAGTATGGGTGCGTGGCCATCTACTGGACATGCGTGGCTTCTCACAGGCTGCGTTCCTGAAGAGTGCTGACCCTGGCACAGCAGCCGTCAGTTACCCAGCACCTCACGTAGCAGTGGGACTTCATGACTTCCTCCCTGATGCATGCTAGGATTTTTTTTTTTTTTTGGTTTGACCCTACGTAGGTCTTGTGCACAAAATATTTTCACATTTTCTTCATTCATTCATCTTAGTAGAAATCTAAGCTGATTCCACCTCTGCTGTTGTAAGCACTGTAATAAATATGGATGTGCAAATATTTCTATCCTTTGATGACTTAGATTCCATCAGGTAAGCAGTATCTCAGATTATATGGTAGTTCTAGTTTTGATTGATTGTTTGAGGCATCTCTGAATCGGTTTCCATAGTGATTGGACTAATTTGCATTCCCATCAGTAGTGTATAAGGTTCCTTACACTGCCAGAGAATTTGTTGTTGTTTGGTAAAATACTTCTGATTATATTTGTCAGATCAAAGCACATTGATATGCAAAAATTCTGGAGATGGCCAAATGTGATAGCTGTTCAACAATAAGAGTGTGCTTAGCATTAGCCATCTACACATTTAAAAATGATTAACTTAGTAAATCTTATGTGTAGCCTATCGAAATTTTTTAAGTGATCTAGCACTTAATTCACTTACTTATTATATTTGTGTTTGTGCATGTATGTATCTGTGATATGCATGTGTTCATGTGCAACTTTCCTTAAAAGTATTTTCCTTAAATATCCAAAAGGCTAGTACTTTATTCATGTATTACTTAATATTGTATGTGTGTTACAGGTGTGTGTGTGTGTGTGTGTGTGTGTGTGTGTGTGTGTGTGTGTGTTAGAGGTGTGTGAACAAGTGTATGCACATGTGGAAGCCAGAGATCAATGTCAAGGTGTCTTCTTCTATCACTCTCCTCCTGATTTTTTGATACAAGGTGTCTCTTTGAACTTGGAGCTCACCATTTTGGCTAGACTGGCCATGCAGCTGCCAGGATCACCTGTCTCCGTGTCCCCAGTGCTGGGATTAAAGACATGCATCACAGTGCCCAGCTTTTATATGAAAGCTGGAGATCTGAACTATTGTCCCCAGGCATATGCAGCAAATACTGCACCTACTAAGCCATCTCCCCGCTCCCATATTTTAAAACACCAACTTTGAAAGCTGATAAACATGGAAATTTTTGTTTGTTATAGGTTTACCTTAATTATAGTTATCATTGTCATCTACATATTCAGAAAAGTACACAGGTCCATAAAACATCCTTAATTACAAACAACCATAGACCATTTTCTACTGAGTGGGGAAAAAAATCATACTAAATTATGCTATAAAATGACAGAAGCAAGCATTTCAGAAAAACAACTATCTAATTTCCTTTGAAATAAAAGTATATCCTCATTAAGTATGTACTGTTCTCTTTCATTTTAGAATCATGAGTACAAGTGCATTTCTTTACACAACTCAAGTAAGCTCATTTCTATGCTACATGCATACATGCACACATACATACATCTAGGTACATAGAAAACAGCAACTGTTTTCTGATGTGTTCAGAAAAGAGCACATCAGAGCTGAAATGGAAGGCATTCCATTTGTCTGCCCCACCCCTTTCTACTGTCTATCACGAAAGTCCATGTCCTCATTCAGTGGAACAGGGCTCCATGAAGCCTGCTCTTTTCCATTGTAAATGTCTACTTCCCTTAACAGTATTCATTATAGAATCTAGTAGCTAATCCTCATAAGAAAAGACAGCTCTCAGCACTTAATTAAAATTTTTACACTAAATATGTAAAGTAACATGTACGTGTGCTTTCCTTCTTTCCCAGTTTCAATTGTTAACAGTATCTTTCCAGGCTGGAGAGATGGCTCCGCAGTTAAGAGTACTTGCTCTTGCAGTAGCCGTAGACATGAGTTCAGTTTCCTGTGCCTACATGGCCTCTCACAACTGTCCTTAACTCCAGTTCCAGGGATTTCATTGCCCTGTTTGAGCTCTGCAAGCACTGGGTGCACACACAGTGCACTTACATAGATGCAGGTAAAATATGCATACAAATAAAATAGATACATCTTTAAACAGGCAATATGCTGCAGCATACTTCCATTTACTGATATGCAATCAAAGGATAAATGTGTTTTTAAAAATAAATTTAGCCTATTTTAAAACTACTGAAAATAACATAGTTTCTCTTTCTAAAATGTTCCTCTGCTGTGACTCTGGCTGTCCTGGAGCTCACTCTGTAGACCAGACTGGCCTTGAACTCACAGAGATCCGCCTGCCTCTGCCTCCCGAGTGCTGGGATTGAAGGTGTGCGTCACCACCACCCAGCTTCTAAAATGTTTTCTATCTTAGGTTCTTTTGTTTGATTGGTTTTGGGGTTCTTTGTTGTTGTTACTGTTGTTTATTTGTTGTTGTTTTGTTTTGTTTTTGAGACATGATTTCTCTACATAGTCCTGGCTGTACTGGAACTCACTATGTAGACCAGGCTGCCCTCAAACCCACAAACCTCTGCCTCCCAGGTGTTGAGATCAAAGACTTTCGCCCCACGCCTGGCTTATTTTAGATTCTTAAAAGAATATCTGCAGCCCTGCAGTGATGGTACATGCCTTTAATCCCAAGCACTAGGGAGGCAGAGGCAGATAGATCACAGAGTTCAAGGCCAGCCTAGCCCAGAGAGTAAGTTCCAAGACAGTCAGAGTTACCCTGTCTCAAAAAAAGAAAAAAGAAAAAAAAAAAAAAATTTGCATGTGACTAGTGTTTAGAATGCTAGATTTCTGCATTTCCTCTACCAAGAGTAAGAGAAGATACATAGACAACCCCCATCCCCTACCTACTACCCACCCCACCTTCCACCCCACCCCCAAAAGTCGATCTCAAAGTCCCAGGAAGCAGCTGCTTGGGGATTGCAGAAGACAGCTGATTCCCACCCCAGGAACCAGTGGATGCAGAAGGAGACAACAGACTCTGCAAACACACAGCTTATCTAAGGAAAACAGCTAACTTCCCCATTCTTCCCCTCCTGCCCCTTCCCTATACTTAGCTACAAACACCTCAGCCTGAAGTCTGGAATCTGCATTCTCTGCTCCTTGAGGGACTGGGTCCTGCGCCCTGATTGTGGGGTGGCCAGAGCTAGAGATGTTAAATAAGCCACACTCGAGCTGTTGCATGCATCTAAATCCTCATCTTTTATCTCTTCCTGAAAACTCAATTCCAGCTTACCCTTACGAAGAGTAACTTCACAGACCACGAGACTTCTCTTTGAATACTGTCTACTTTGCAGTGTTCAGTATAAATGCTTTATACATTTTCAACTTTCGTATCAATAAACTCTTTTTGAGTGTCTGGAAATAAAGCATTCAAAACTTAGAGGAAATCATCGTCTTAAGTCTGAATGTGGGAAGTCAGAAGAGAACCGAGCTTTCAAAAGGCTCTTTCTTGATACTCTAATAGACACAAAGCTATTCTTTCATATGGACGAGTGAAGTTCAGTGTGCCATCCTCTCCTCTCCCTGCGCGCCACGAGCCTACTGTGTCACGTGAATAGCTGTCGCAGTCTACGCATTGACCAGGGAGCCAGATGGAGAGAACGACACACTATGACACAATGCCGTGAAGGTCACCAGAAAGACTCTCGTCTGTCTGAGCACAGGTGGCACTGAAGAGACGCAGAAGTCACTCACCTTTGTGCACACACTGGGCATTCTTTGGCTCAGGACTCCATTTAAGACTGGAGCCACAAAGGAACACCGAGGGACCTTCTAAGGACATGCCACCTGCGCAGGAGAGGGTCACCTTGTCACCAACTGTGTAAAATGTTTTCCAGGGGTGACTCTGCATGCCATTCGTCAGTACAGGTGGAGCGCAGGCAATTTCTGAAGGTAAAAAGAACAGAACGCATGGGTCACTGATTTCTTAAACAAGCTTTTTAAAAATAGCTTGAGGTTGTGCCATTATACTTGCTCTGCGTTTTCATATCAGAGGAGGAGCAGGGGAAAAGAGTCAACTCATGGGGTGCTCCAAAAGGCATACTCCATGGGTACCTGACACGTAATTGACCAATGAATGACTGAAGATAAAACAGCTGTTGTCTCCTGCCCCTGCCCTCAAAGTAATGTGACAACCTGAAATGAACAAGCCTACAGATAGAGTCCCAAAGCCCGGGTTGCTGCTAAAATCAGACTCCACAGCTGCTACTTATCTCTGCAGTAAGGCGATGTCCCACCAGAATTTTCCCAGGAGCTTCAGTTATTTGCATATCGCTAGGTCTAGTTAGATATGTCGCTAGCTAAAAATTTAAAGCACCCCCTTTCACCTTGCAGTCATAAAATTGTTCAGTGTTCTCTATTTTCCCATCTCAATCCTTCCCCTTAATGACATTCGTTAGTTCAAATCTATTTAAAAATGCAACAGCAGAAAAAAATGAAATATGTGTGTGTGTGTGTGTGTGTGTGTGTGTGTGTGTGTGTGTGTGTAGAGCGAGAGAGAGAGAAGCGAGAGGGAGAGAAAGGAGGGATAGAGGGAAGGAAGAAGAGTTAGTTAGGAGGAACGGGTCAGAAATCATGACTGAAAACAAAAAATCTTTGCAAAGTGCCTCATGGATTTTAGACAATACTATATAACGTTGCTGTGTTTCAGCAATGTCATTATCAGAAGACCTATCCATTCATTTATTCAAACACAGTATTTATCCTTACTGAGTGCAAATATTTTGCCAAATATATTGTATACTGATGGAGAGAAACTAAGTACAGGTCACATGCTGTGCCTTCAAAATCTGTCGCTGAGTTTGTTTCTGGCAGGATACTCCTGCCAGGCTCTATCATGAGACTGTTCTTCATCCAGTCTCCTACCAAGACAGATAGGAAAGCTACACAAGATTAAAAGAAAATGGTGTGGGAATCAGAGAGCTGTCAAAGGAGTGCAGTTTTAAAGGTCCGAGATTCCAGACAGAAGAGAAATCTAAGGTAATGGTTCCAGATTTGGGAATGCTTTTCTCCACGAGGTATTTGTAAATTTGAAAAGTGGTGCACATCTTTAACCCCAGCACTTGGGAGGCAGAGGCAGGCAGATCTCTGTGAGTTCGAGGCCAGCCTGGTCTACAGGGTGAGTTCCAGGACAGCCAGAGCTACAACAGAGAAACCCTGTCTTGAAAAACCAAATTAAATAAAAATTAAAACATAGTAAAGAACAGACAAACCGAGGAGAGAGCTGCAGCTCAGAAGTTAGATTGTTTATGGAGCTTATTGGAGTCCCAGGGTAGGAGATCAAGTCCAGGACTCCAGCTCGGTCAGAAAACGAGATGTTCCGGAAAATGTTCATACTTTTCAATGGGGTCACTGAGTGGCTAGACACCATTGGAATAAAGGCTAACCAGGCACAAGCAGCCTTGTTCACCAGATAGAAACTCACCTTCTTTAAGATGTCGTCAAAGCCTCAAATGGTTCTTAAAGTTTTTCATGTGTTAAGTGGCATTTACTCAGAACTAATCTAATATTCAAAAATAGAAGAATGACCAAAGTCTGACCATTAAAAATACAACAGAAACAAGCCCAGGAGAGACGCAGACAATGGAATTCACAACTATGGACCTTGAAAAGGCTGCAATTAGTTTACTGGGAAATTTAAACGGCACCGGGTATAGTGTCTCATGCCTGCAACCTCAACACCTAGGAGACGGAAGCAAGGGGAGCCCATAAGCTGTGATCAGGTTGAATTCCACGCCGGCCGTGGGCCTACTGAGTGAGATTTCACCTCAAGAAAACAAAAACAAAAATCTAAATAACAAGTTGGAAAATTTCTACAAAATGGAAAAGATAGATTGTGGGGCGATCCTAGAACTAAGAGTGGGTTGAAGTGTGCTTTGAAACCCAGAATTCTCACCCCGAGAGCAGAAGGCATTTGGCTGCTCCCCATGTTCTTAGCCCTGACAAACCCAGCTAAATTCTAAAAGCTGCCTCCTCCACAGCAGGTCACTAGCAAAGAATGTGGCCTGGTTGGTGCCTATCTGAACGCTGAAGCTGGAAGAAGGCCTAGGGCTGAGCCCATTTTCTGATGCGGCATCTTCCTGTTTTCCCAGTGAGACCACTCCTTATGAGAGTCTTTTCCAGGGTCTTGACCCTTAGACAATGAGCCCCAACATGCAAATAGAGCTGCTCCAGTACCCCTGTCTTAACCAACAGCCCTGTCCCTGTCCCCTGCCTTTTCCACTATAAATGTAACCACTCTTGTTTCAATAAACTGAGATGTTCCACTGACAACAGTCTCCCAGGGATTCTGTTTCCCATGGCTCTCAGCCTCCAACCAAACACCTGCCTAGATCCATCATGGACCTGCCTTGTGCTTTCTTCCCCAAAGCTGAGCTAATGGCCAGCTGCTTAGCTACCACCCAGGGAGGAGAGCCAAGGAAATAATCCACAATAAATAGCAGAAAATATATTAATAGTTCAATAGAATTCTTAAAAGATTATACCATAATTATACAGAAATTTCATGCATGAAAGATAAATAGATATAAATCGTTAAGAAGAATAGCAGGGCGGTGGCGACGCATGGCTTTAATCCCAGCACTCCAGAGGCAGAGGCAGGTGGATCTCTGTGAGTTCAAAGCCAGCCTGGTCTACAGGGTGAGTTCCAGGACAGCCAGAGTCACGACAGAGAAACCCTGTCTCGAAAAACCAAAAATAAATAAATAAAATGAAAAGCAAAGCCAAGTATTATGGACAGCGATGTGAGCACCAGCATCCAGCTCTCTCTGTTTCCCGACTGTGGATACGATGCAAACAGCTGTCCCAATCGCCCCCACTAAGGCTTCCTCGGACCTTCCCCGTGAACTGTAAGCTTTTCTTTCCTTCATTTGTTTTGATCTAGTCACAGTGGCGAGAAAAATAACTAACGCAGGCTTCTATCAGCTTTTCAGGAAAAGGAGACAAGATGGGGCTGATACTGATTTGCTCCGTTGTATTGGGGTTGATATGGGTAGCTATTTACCCGGATTCGCTTTCTTCTCTATCATTCTGTCATCCTACAATATATACTACAACCCAAACCACTCACTCTGACAACGCCTTTCTCCGACAAGCCACTGTAAATCTTCTCTGCATCTGGCAACAGGATCCCCAATAAGGGAATACCCTTCATTGCAGGCATAAACTATATTTTTCCCAACTGGAAACATGGTACCTTCATCCTAAACAAAGATAAAAGATGAAGAAAGGTTTAATTTACCCATTTCTCATTAACAAAATGTTTCCTTAGTTTTATTTGGTCTGCAAATCATAATTAACTTTAATCATCAGTCAACTTACATTCAAACAATTGATCTAGAAAATCAGTATAAAACATTTTCCCCTGTATGGGTCTATGCAACAACACTAGTACTGCCATTGATTGAAATAAAGCCGTTAAGGTCAACATATTATAATGTATCGATTGCTCCCAGAATACCAAGTGCTGCACTAAGCATTTTACTAAAATCACTTTAGTGAACACTGTTCAAGTAATTTCCTTCCTTTACACTTTCAGTAAAAGGCAGCTTGTCATTGGATTTCGGAAGTAGTTTCGTCCACTGGTTCCTCATGCGAGGAATGTATATTCTGTCCATTGACAACACTACCTAATAAATGTCAGCATAACAGAAATGTCTGCATCTTCTCGGTATCTTCGTGAAAGACTTTCTCATTGATGACATTTTGTCATCTGGTCGTTTGTTTCGCTTTTTGAGATTGAGTCTCACTGTGCATCTCAGGCTAATCTGGAATTCACTGTAGAGCCCTAGCTGACCTCAAACTCAGAATCCTTACACCTCCGACTCCCAAGTGTTTGGATTACAGGCGTGTGCTACCACATCTGGTTCACTGATGACTTTAAAGAAATATGTTGTTGATCCTCTCCCACTGTTCCCTATAGTGAAGCAGTTACATAAATGTTCCTATGAATGGATTGAATACTTTAATAGCCTATAATACTAGGAAGTGAATTGTCATAATGAAGCAAGGAATTTCAAATCCCAGCTGAGAGGGGATAATTACCCTCTTTTGAGTTCTGTGCTTCTTTTCCTTACTCTCTGGTTCTCTGAAGAAATACAGGCCTGGAGTGGGAGTTGGAGATAGCATGTCACTTGGCTCTGCTCTAGGAAACACAACCTAGTTTCCTGCTGCTTCATTATCATTGCCAGAAGTACTATTCCAGGCTTAGTCTGCCTTCTTTGTAGAAGCTGATAAGAAACAATGGGGAGCTGGGAGGTGGTGGCACATGTCTTTAATCTCAGCTCTTGGGAGGCAGAGAGAGGCAGGTGGATCTCTAAGTTTGAGGCTAGCCTGGTCTACAGTGTGAATTCCAGAACAGCCAGAGTTACAACAGAGAAACCCTGTCCTGAAAAACAAAAAGAGAAAGAAAGAAAGAAAAAAAAAGAAAGAAAGAAAGAAAGAAGAGAGAGAGAGAGAGAGAGAGAGAGAGAGAAAGAAAGAAAGAAAGAAAGAAAGAAAGAAAGAAAGAAAGAAAGAAAGAAAGACTAAGAGAGAAAGAAAGACAAAGAGAGAAAGGAAGGAAGGAAGGAAGACAAGAAAGCAAAGAAGAAAGAAAAGAAATAAAACAAGAAAGGAAGAAAGAAAAAAAATGACGGGGAAGGTACATGTCAGTTTTTTACTGTAGTCCCTAGACTACAGAGGGACTTAATGATGACAAAGTTTAACTCAGCACCATCCAAACATATTTCTATACAAGAAACAGTTACATCAATTAAAAAGGAAGACTCCCAGGTTCCACCCCAACCTATTAAATCAGAAAAAAAAAGAAAATGGAGGACAAAAATCAAGCAGCAGTCGCTATTTTGAAGTTCCCTGAGTGAGCTACATGGACTCAGTATTGGAAAATGTTTTGCTTTCTAAATGTGTTTCGTTCAGAAGGCCCACAGATCATGGTGACTGTGGAACATTCTATCCTTCTGACCCTTAATCTTCCTCTGCCTCCTCATTTTCTCAACAGTACCGACATTTATTATGGAAACTTAAGCAAACGCTTGTTGTACGCTTAGGGACCTGGAATTTAAGAATCATCGTTGTTCACAAAGAAGGTAAAGTTAACAGCATTGAGAGCATCCTAACAAAGACATATCTCTTGCATGAACCACAAAGAAATGTCATTGAACTTTGGGGTCAACGCTCAATCATAAGAAAAATTGGAAACAGAACTAATTAAGACTATTGCAATGCCATGTGAAGTCATGAGAATAACCAATGGAAGATGACCAGTGTTTTTTTATGAATATGAAAACTGGTAAATGTATGATAACCTACCTCTCATCAAACTGGGTTAAAAATGACTCAAGGTAAATAAAATACTTCATTCCATGACAAAAAAAAAAAAAATTTTTTTTCAATGGCAAGAATAAAGAAAAATCTCTAGTCTTAACTTACTCATACAACCATACTTAATAGTCAAATTAGCAATGTTGACTAGCCTTCTGGCAAGATGATATCTCTAATTCAGCAGGTGGCTGTATTGGCTTCCCGGACCGTACAAGGAATGTTACCTTCTACAAAATTTGAGTCACCTTGTGTCAAAGAAGAAATGTCACAAATAGAATTCTTCACTACTGAGGTTAAAATGCAAATAGAAAACATTTTAGCAGCATTTCATCAAGGACAAGCAATAGGCATGGCCAAGTAAAGAGTTAAAAGTTGGAATATTTATAAAGGAGAAAGATATCTTTTCGTAACTAACTTGAACAAATCCATCTTTCAAGGCAGGGGTGATGGGCAGAATTCTTTAGGAACCAGAGATAAATGAAAGCAATGTGGCTCAAGCAATCTAGAAAAAAAGAAAAATATGGAAATTAATGGGATTGATTTCCACCGTTTAGTTGATATTTTATGTTGCATTAAATTTTTCCTTTATATCTGAATTCGCGCAAGTAGAAAGTACAGGAACACTGTTAGATATTTTTGTCATTCTCAGAACAAAACATGTGACTATATTATATTTTTTAAAAACAGCTCAAGCATAAACTCAATCTAGCATAAGACAGTGATTTAAATATCTACAAGATCAGTGGGATGAGAAGCAAGCAAGAAGAAAAATGAAAGACTTTTGATAATGCATCTACATTTTACGACATCTAGAGTTCATCTGTCTCAGATATCATTGTGTCTCCTCCTGTGCGTTCCGAAATATGTCTGTCAAAAAATTAATTCTATATGATGAAAGAATATCAAGTCTTAAAGAAACAGAGGTCCTTAATGCCACATTACCAATTCTATCGCTGAAAATTTACCATCTCCGTGGTCATCTCAATGGGAGCTTATAATTACGTAATGATAATGGAGACATCTGTCATTAAACGGTGATTTCCAATTTCCACAGTGTCTCTGCGGTCACTATACCCCCAATCCTCTCCAGTGAGTGAAACCCAAGCAACAGGTAGGCTATGACATTTCCTTCTCAACTAAAGTCTTTATCTTTTTGCAACTTCCCAAGGAAACCAGAAATGTGAAGTATTAATCAAAATGTCCCTATTTGTGCTGATCAGGAGGATGCATTTTGTTGGGAAAGTTTATTTGTATGTTTATAATCATTGTTCTGTAAATTGTTGGGGGAAGGACTGCCTAAGCCTTGGCAGTTTGAATTAACTGCAGGTGTGACCTTTATGTAAATGATTAAGATGTTTGATTCCTCATGGCATGCACCCGCTCACTGCTCTCTGGCAGAGCCATTGTGGAAAAGCAAAGTTGCTGTGGAGAAATACCTGCAGGAGAAAACACTTCCCTTAGGCCTTGAGTTCCCCACTGTAAAGGTGATAGCACTGCTGCCAAAGGATTGTAGGATGAGACTAGGCTACAGGTTTCCTTCATTATGCAAATAGGTCTTTGGATGAGGGGGCAGAGTTTTTGTATCAATAGAACGCCTAATTCTATTGATTAGAATTTATACAGGAACTTCTGTATAAATAAAAACACCTGAGATCAGACAATGGGCTTCCGCTGTTCAGAATACCACTTGCCATGACAGGTGGTTCCCTATTCTGAGGTCTGGCAGGGTTTGCATCCAGGAAAATGTCTTGTCTTCCTTGAGGACCAACAAAGGAGCTACCCATTACATTTCTTTTTTTTTAGTGCCAAAAAGAAGGAAGAGGAGGAGGAGGAGGAGGAGGAGGAGGAGGAAGAGGGGAGGAGGAGGAGGAGGGGGAGGAGGAGGGGGAGGAGGAGGAGGGGAGGAGGAGGAGGGGGGGAGGAGGAGGGGGGAGGAGGAGGAGGGGGGGAGGAGGAGGAGGAGGCAAGGATGAGGAGGAGGACAAGGAGATCTCTTCCTTGTTTTCCTTAGGATGTTCTTCTCTCTCTGACTTTATATCTAAAGGTTTGGTATACCTCCATTAAACAGGATTGATTTTGTGTGAAAGTATTTCAGAATCCACGGAAATGGGTCTCTCCAGCAGACATCTGCTTTCACACACTCATCCTCTTAGAGATACATGTGCACTCTTTTCCAACTATGACCCATATGTCCTTTGGCTTCTTCCCTTCAGAGACACTGGCTACTGTTGTTTTACAAGGCCTAGCATCAAGGCGGCCTATGCCCTTACCTATCACATACCCAAGCACCCTGATTTTCTTTAACTCATGTGGCCTTTAAATTATCTTACTAGAATTTTTTGTCTAGTTTCTTAACTTTGGAATATTGTACAAATGGACTAACAAATGCACTTTTGGAGTCTTTTAGATAGATCCACTGGAAAAGTACCCCCAAATGCCACACACAATGCTCCCTCCCATTCAGCTGTCAGAAGCCAGGTCAGTCATTTCCCCAATTCTAAAATGTCAACCAGGGTTACTTCTTCAGAGGAGGAAATAATGAGGACAGGAGGTAATAATTGGCTCAAAAGACCTGACAGAAAATTAGCCTGTTTCTTTCGTGGCCAAAAGCCAAAAATAACCTTGTGCTTCTTTGAAAGTTTAACCTTTGCTAGGGGACAGAGATTCCAGAAGCATTTGGGGCCTCTGAATCCCTGATGTGCTTCCTAAATGATTTTAGAGGAGGAAATGTCAGAGCAACAATAAAGTCCTGATAAGACTTCTCCTGGGACTGGAGAGACGGTTCTGTAGTTGAAGATGCTTACTGTTCTTGCAGGGAACCAGAGTTCTGTTCCCAGCACCCAAGTCACATGGCCTGTAACTACCTACAATTTTAGCTCCAGGAGAATCCTTAGCCTCTAACCTTCTTGGGCATCAACACTCACATATACATACATATAATTTAAAATAATAGAATCCTTTTAAGAGAAAAAAATTCCTTCTGGTCAAAAGAATAGAATCTCTATGGAGACCTAAAATTCTAGTTAGGCCAGATCAACCACTTGGCCAAGGGACCATTCATGCCAAGGTAGGCAAGTTCACCTTAAGCTACGCTAAAGAGATAGGCAGGATAACTATTGTTTAATGAGCTACTATACTTTCCCTTCCTTGGATACCCACACCCTAGTCTCTGACAGAGCACACCCATGCTGCTTCACAAGTCTGCCCATTTTCAGTACTCAGGAAAATATAAACTTTCCTTTTCTTCCTGTCTCTGCTCTAGCTAAGCATGCTTTTCCTAGCATGGTTTGATTTCCCCAACATTTGGTGCTTTCCTATTTGTTCCCTAAAGCTCTGCCCTCCACCACGTGACTGCTTGTGTGTCATGTCTGACCTCCAGGCCGGTTTAAACAGCATGGCGTTTCTTTTCCATTCTCACACCCCCCTCACTCTTCCATTTTCTCCTCTGGTGAGCTGATGAGATTCACAGCCACCTAATAAAATTGCTTTCATGCTTAGAAAATAAAATAATTATGCAACAGGGAGAAACAGAAGAAAGAAACTGGACTAGAAGGCACAAGCTTAGAATCCTAGCTCTTTGGAAGTAGAGGCCAGAAGATCAGGAGCCCAAGGGCCATCCTCAACCACAAACTGAGGACAACCTGGGCTTCCTGAGGCCCTGACTCAAGTAAGTGAATAAATAAATAATTTTAAATAGATAAGAATTCTGCCACAGGGCTACATTTGAGTCAACAAAGCTGAGAGGGCTTTTGTATGGTCCTTGCAGGTGTAAAGTTAGTTTCAGATTACCATTAGACCGGCCGGGCAAAACATTATTCATCTAAAGCATCTGGATTTATGCTTGACCAGAGGACAAGTCATTTGGAGGCAGTGGCATATCTGAAAATTAGCACATTCATTTAAGCTTCCCAAGTGCCTGTGCCAGTCGCTTTTATGTTTTTGATCTCATTTAGCTCTTACATTTCATTATCAGCTTACCTGCTGTGAGGCTGTCCTAGAGCTAAGAACCCTGGAATTCTCACCCTGAGAGTGGAAGGCTTTCAGCTGCTCCCCTTTAAGAATCCCAGCTAGCCCCAAAGCCGCTGTGCTTTCACAGCGTGCCAGTGCAAAGGAATGCGGCCTGGTTGACACTTATCTGACCACTGCAGCTGGAAGGCCTTGGGCTGGGCTCCTTTCCTTACAAGGTGTCTTTCTCTGGTCCCTGTGAGACCTCTGCCTATGCAAAGGAGGCTTCCTCAGGTCTTTGGCCCCAGCCAATGACAACATGACCACCCAGGTCTGATTGTGAGCCTCCCCACACATGCAAATGGAGCTACCCCAGTACCATTGCCTTAACCGATGACTCTTCCCTCTCTACTCTGTAAATGTGATCCCCCTTGCTTCAATAAACTGAGCTGTTTCACTGAAAACCATCTCCCAGGAAGTCTGTTTTTCCTGCTGGCTCTTGGCCTCTGACAGAAGGCCTGACTGGACTCCCCCCACCCCGACCTGCCCTGACCTCTCTCTTCCCTGGAGCTGGGCCGGTGGCCAGTGGTTTAGCTACCACCCAGGGTGGGGAGCAGGCAAAAGAACCCACAACCTACAACTGTTATTCTGATTTTAAAGGTATATCAAGTGACTTGCTCAAGGCTACATAGCAAGTAGGGAGCACATCAGCTGACCTACTCCCAGTTACTAGCCTGTGTATCCCTGGTGTCTAGAAATCTCGAAGCTCAGAGCCAGTGTGCAATGACAGGACTCCGTCCTTCATTAACTCCAGCACTAAGGGGAAAAGCAATCACTGATAAAAATCACCACTTAACTTTTAATCATCTAAAAGCAGCTGTCATCAGCCTCATGTTCACTGAACTGCCAAAAGGTCTGGTCTCCATTACCGTAAGTTCTCCAAGTCCTGGTCTTCACACTGCCTGCTTTCTGCTGTTTCTCCAATACAGGCCTTCCCACCTGCACTGGGAGGGGGGTTATTGCATTCTCGACTCCTTGATTTCTTCCCATGAACACAGGGGCCCCAAGAGGACCAACAACTCCAACCTCCATCAACTCCTCCTGTAATATAAGAAAGAAGCTCTTAACTTCTGGAGAGCAAGATTTCAGAGTTCAGTGTTAGGCTCTCTGCTGATGCGTTTACCAGGAGAGGAGGAGTAATGGCTTTGTAAGATTTATAAAGGGCATACTGTAGGATCTGCAGTGGCTGGACCTGAATCCAGCTGCGGGATTTTACAAGTTCGTGCCTTGGACAAGCCGTTCAAACTTCTTGTCTCTTTGTTATTCTCCAAGTACCTCCTGATGTTTTGTTTCGTTTGTTTGTTTGCTTTGGGGGTTAGGTTCAACAACCAGAATGGCTCTACTGACTTATTCATATCCAGCCTGTTGTAGAGAAATTCTTGCAAATATTAAGAGTGCTGGTTATTTTCTGAGTTTGAAAGTACTTTTGTATACATTATATCATTTATTTTCCTCTCCAGACAACGACCAAAGTGAAGAGAGGCAGACATTACCATTCCCACTTTATATTCTAATCTTTACCAGCAAAGGATGCTTCCATTTTAACAGATAATTAAATATCCAAGACACATCTATTGAAAAATATTGACTAAGGGAACACAATACAAAATAGTAAAGATGTCCCAAAGAGCTGTCAGAAATGGTAGGCAAGAGACTCAAGCTCCCATAAAGCTGTGTTAAAACAAAGCCTTATTGAGATAATTATGAAAAGATGGGAGATATTTTAACCACAACTCTATGTTCTATGGAGAATGAGGACTGAAACCCAGAATGGTGTTTTTAGTTCAGATGAGTAAGAAGAGAAACTGCAAAAGACCTTAACCTTAAAAGCTATAATATGGATATGAAAAAACCGAAGGAGATTCTGAGTTCAAACACAACTTCACTTCTTCAAACACAAAACAGTACATGTCAAGGGCCAAGGAGAATTCCGTTTTCAGTGTACCCCCCACCTGTTACACTGACCTGCTTGATTCCCCACAAGGACTCCTTGCTCACACGCCGGACCAAATGTGTATGGTTTGCAGTGACATCGGCACTGTGTATCCACCACGACAGCCAGGCCACCATTCTGGCAAGGCCGGCAATGGCAGGAGTCGAATTCATCCAGGTACTCCTCAAGAGCCCGCTTCAGGTACAGTCTTTTCACAGAGGCACAGGGCACTTCCTTGACCAGCTCATACAATGGCATCAGCTACAAAGGAAAGACGGTGCTCAGAGCTTTAAGTGAGAGCTTGCTTCTTACTATGTGTACACACAATCCCACTGAAACAAAAGCAAAAGCCACTCTTGCTTTCATTACAGTTGATCCTATAGTGCATATGTCTCAGGAGCCCTAATATAGTCTCCAAAGCAAGAACAGAACCAAATCCTACATTTTCCTATTCATATGCACTTATAATAAAGTGTGTGTGTGTGTGTGTGTGTGTGTGTGTGTATGTGTGTGTGTGTGTGTGTGTGTGTGTGTGTGTGTGTGTGTGTGTGATGTCACATGTGCGCAGGTGTCCAAAGAAGCAAGAAGAGGATGCCAGGTCCCTTGGAGCTGGAATTAATTACAGGCAATTGTGAGTCTCCCAACATGAGTGGCAGGAACTAAAGTCGGGTCCTTCAATAGAGCAGTAAGTACTCCTAACCAATGAGCCATCTCTTCAGCTCCCTGTGACAGAGTTTAGTTTATAAATCAGGCACGCACGACATGAAATTAACAATAAAATAAAATTAATGCTGGGCGGTGGTGGAGTACGCCTTTAATATCCCAGCACTCAGGAGGCAGAGGCAGGTGGATCTCTGTGAGTTTGAGGCCAGCCTGGTCTACAAAGTGAAATTCCAAGACAGCCAGAGTTACAACAGAGAAACTCTGTCTAAAAAAGAAAGAAAGGAAGAAAGAAAGAAAGAAAGAAAGAAAGAAAGAAAGAAAGAAAGAAAGAAAGAAAGAAAGAAAGAAAGAAAGAAAGAAAGAAAGGAAAAAAGAAAGAAAGAAAAGGAAAAAAAGAAAGAAAAGAAAAAGGGGGGGAAAAACCTGACAAATTGTTTCTGGAATTTTCGATTTAATGTCTTCAGACCACAAAACTAAGGAAAGTAAAACTGCTGATGAGTATGCACTGCTGTACAATTGTTTCTTTAAATTTAAAGGGGGGAAAAAGGAATTCACTCTTGAAACCATAACTACAAAAACCTAGAAATACTTAGAACCAGATAGGGGATGAATATTGTTTACATCTTGAGCATGCATTCAATTAAAAAAACAAAAAGCCAAGGAACATTCATTGTCTAGTTAATGGAAGATAGCTTTAAAGACAATGAGTTATCACCTCCATAGAGGACAGAAGAAAAGGGAATTGTGCTTAAATTCAACTTAAACTATGCTTTAAAAGACAGCAAGGAAGCAAGTTCAATTACACGTAAAATTAAATTTCCTGACTCAGAAATTTAATATCTCTTTCTCGAAGATCAGAGTCTTCTCCTGAAGAAATTTAAAACAGGGAGGCATTATTCTTTGTTTGCTTTTTCAGGAGAAAAGCAACTTGGAAGGCAAGGGTATGGTGGCTATATTTTAACAGCCGGGCTTATGTGGGAACGTGCTTTCCCAGGAGAAAATGTCTTTGTGTTGTGACCTTTGCTGAATTCTCCTGCACACCGTTGTGATGGCTCAGTTCGGATCACCACAATGGTGTTGCCAAGGACGGGCTGGAAGGAGGAGTGACAGCCAGGCTTTTCTGAGCAATGACCTTGAAAGGGTCATAAAGCTGGGTGGTGTCTATTTCCTGCTCCTTTCCTGCTCTACCAGGAAGCTGGCTCTTGTACAGCAGTGTACAGTCCCTTGTGGGAAAGGACACGGCTGAGGCTGGGAAGGAGTGTCCGCCCTTTGTCTAGTCAACACTTTCTTTGCCAAAGAATACATGGGACAGTGAAAATGGCCCACTCTGAGTACTAAAAGCTAGTATTCTCTGAGACCTCTCTTGCAAATGCCATCTGCTTTGTTTGAGGTCAACAGGTGAAGTATGTTAGGGATACTTGAAGAGCTACTGTCTTTTTTTTTTTAATTATATAAAATGTGTACATATCTCTTAATTGCTTAAATTAAGACATTGTGTGGGATATCAACTACCATAAAGAGAACAGATCATACATTCTGTTCTCCAACAGGTTTCTTTAGAAAGTGCTCTATTGGGGTTGATATGTTGGAGAACAACATGAGTATTTTGCAAAGTTTGCTTTTTGTGTGTGTGTGTGTGTTCGGTTGTAGCCACAGATGCACAGAGTTAGCACGGAACCTGGCTGCCCATTAACACACATGATGCACATGCACACACAGCTCAGACACCGATGCTTGTTCACCTACTGTATTATAAGCCACACCCATCCATCTGGTGAATTGTCCACCAGATTTCTGGTTATTCTCCAGCATGTGATCTAAAACATTGTAACACTTCCAGCACCCAGCAAGTGTCAGGGTTTTCGAGACAACGTGCCTCATTTACTGCAGCATCAATGCGTTTCTTAATAATTTAACACGTATAAAACCTTGCTTCCATTGTCATCAATGCTACCTTCTTTTTAACCAGCATCACCGCTGATTTAGTGTTATGGCCCTAACCTCATTTTCCAATATGGCCTTAAATCTTCACTGCACAATTTTGCATAAGTCAGTAGGGTTTGTTGGTTTGTTTGTCTGTTTTCCATTTGTTTTTGTTTTGTTGTAGTTATTGTCACTGTTGTTTAGGATGCATACATTGTGTTATAAAATAAAACTCACTTTTGTGGAGAAACACCCTAAGCTCTGCCAGTTGTTTGGTGCTACTGTAATTTACTTGACTTCGGAGCCCATGAACTATGTATGGCACAGGAAGAGAAATAATCTGACTGACACATGTAACAGCAAGTAAGTCTATATGCCTTCCTCTTGGAAAATCTGTAACCCTTCTGAATTAGAAACCAAACAAAATACGACCAAGAGGCTGGCAAGATAACGCGGCGGATAAAGCTGCTTGCCCCAGAAGCCTGACAACCTGAGTTCAGTCCTCACAACACATGCAGAGGTGGAAGGAAGAGAACTAACTTCACATAGTCGTCTGTGGGTCTCCCCAAGCATGCAATGGCATGTGTGAGCGCCTACACACATTCATCATATAAACATTGATAATAAATAAGAGAATGTAAAAATTTTAAAGAAAACATAATCGTATTTAGGGCAAAAGTTAAAGTACACATTTTCATTAATTTGTCTTGGGATTTACAGGATATTTAAGAGTTACTACCTATCTACGAATAAATCACATCCTTCCGTTTCTTATTATCATGTATGCATCCATTTTACTATATAAAGCATAACTGGGATGCAGGAAATGCTAATTGCAGCCAATTCTGTTTAATCACCTGATGTAATCTCATTTTCCCAACACAAATAAACATGATTGCTCCCCACCGCATCAAGCAGGGCATCACATACCTTTTGTTTTATGACTTGGGGAAGACTGGTTACAGATTCCGCCCAGGCAGAGTACCTCTCTTTGTTTCCAGCAGGATTATCCAGCTCCAGGAAACTAAGGCCAGATACAAAGCCCGGCCCTCCCCCTCTGACAAATGGGTCTCCTCGGAGCACCCTGCTCTGGGTTCCTTCACAGGAGGAAACAAGAAAAATAAGTCAGCATAAGTCAGCATGCACAAATAAAACGAAACTAATGAGGTAAAAGTGAAAAGACCGTCAAGTATTTCAAGAAAAGTTCCATCAAACTGTATGGCATCTTGATAAAAACAAAACCTAAAGGCCACAGAATGATGGACAGGCAGAATGCAGAGGACTTCTAGGGAATTTAAACCATTCTGTACAATACTATAGTAGTTATTGCCCATTAAGATGTACTTAAGAAGGCTCAGAAAACTACACCAAGAGCAAACTCTAATGTCAATTAGTATTATATGGAAAGATATGTCCATTAGGTTCATCAGTTTTAACAGTTTCTCCACTGTTGCAGGAGATGTGGCTAACGGGAGAGATGTGGGGGCAGGAAGTATATGTGAATCTCTACATTTTCTTCTTGATAGTGCTGCGACTCTCAATGGACATAAAGAATAAGATCGAAAAGTTAAGTAGGCAGCTGGGGATATGGTTTAGTTGGTAGGGTATTTGCTAGCCCTTGGGACACCCCGAACTCATGCCCACACTATATAAATCTAAGTGGGGAAGCACAAGCCTATCTGTGATCTCGGTATTCGCTTAGGAGGGAGAAAGAGTCAGAAAGTCAATGTCATTCTCTATTACATAACAAGTTGAAGATCAGCATGGGACACGTGAGAAACTCTGTAAATGATGATGTTGATGTTGATGCTGAAGATGACGATCTATGGACTGATGTAGAGGAAACTAGAAAACTGCTGCTGGTTTTAAGTACCTTAGTTCAGTAAGAATACCATGTACACTTAGCAGAAGAGTATCATTAAAAGAAGCATATATATTAAAAGATGAAGTATCGTAAAGGTGAAACTGAGTTTTAAATCGTCCCGTAAGTAACGTAAGCATTTTAAATACATGCTAAGTGAAGTGCTGCTAAATGACTTGTTGATATTATAAATTTTATATGAATATATGTGGCAAGATGTCAGAATAATAAGTACTTTATATATGAGTGATGGATATGCAGTTAACAATTACTATGTTTTTTATAGTTTTCTATATTTGAAGTTCTTTGCAATAAAACATTGGAAAAAAAGCAGTCCTAGGTCTAGCGTATTAGCAATTTTTTTTTTTAAAGCTGTTAATTACAGGAATACATTACCTAAAACATGAAAAGTGTTCTGGAAAGTTTGAATGCTAATTGAATTCCTATTTTCCATTTATGTGCTTCATAATTTCAGACGTATTTTTATCTCTACTTGTAATTGGTTCTTGCAAAGGTCATGACTAGACATTTCTAATCTCACAGGCCACATTTTGAGTGATTTCCACTTCCTTTCTTGTAACTGTCCAAATTTTTGCAATTTTGTAAAATGAACACACTGTACTTTATAATGAGAAATTATGAAAGCCTGGTATTTTTAATAAATTACCTGAGTGCCTCCTCATTCTCATTGTTAATTCTGGTTTGATATGCAAATAGTAGCCTTTTTAATGCAATATCTCACAAGTCCAAGCCCTGAGTTACTGAATCACCACCCACTGGGGTGCCTGCAGGTTTCTGAACTCAAGGAAGACCTATACATCTAAGCGGAAAATGCCTTGGAATCTGCATTTCCCCTGCAAGTGATCCTCGTGAGCATGAACAGTCATTGCCGCATCGATACAGCAGATTGAGACGACCAGGTTCTACAAAACTGGGGCAGTTTTTAAGCTTCTGTGTTCTGTGTTCAGACCCCGTGAACCCTCTGCTCTGGTTAACACAGTCCTCTGAGAAAGTACAGCTACTGCAGCAACAAAGAGCCCAATTCTGTGCACTCACATCTCCTGTCTAGTTCTTGGTGGCTGTGACCGTGGATGAGCTTTCTGTGTCTCAGTGAGCCCTGCGTGTAAAATGGGAATATAAATTACAAGTGTCCCATCGTTAGGAGGAGTATATTGGTTGGATTCGCAAGTCACTTACAACTGTTCTGGTAGAAAGTAAGTGCTGTGTGTTTATTAAATGTAAACCGAAGCCAGTGAGCAGCTTTCTGTTGCCAGCACAGTGGACACCTGACGTCAACATCTTCCCGTACCTTCCCTCCCCTGCTCTGCACCCAGAGAGCTGTTTTTCACTTCATTCAGAGGGAGTAGAGGCGGATAGTGGGAGGGGCTAGAGGGAGGCAACAAGTTGCATGTTTGAAATTGGAAGGAGGAAAGGGAATAGAAATGATGTAAATATACTGTAATTAAAAGTTTTAATTAAAAAAAAAAAAACTTACTCCTCATTTGCCACATTAATTCCCTTGAACAGAACACTTTCTCTGGCCTTGTCTCCATCGTCCCTTGGGGCCTAGGAGCTCTCTGGTGGATCCCTATTGAACACTACAGTACCTACGTAAGCCTTCATTCCTATTTCTATCCTCATCCCAGCCAGATTTAAGCTCTAATACTGCCGAGTCCACCAGCTTATAGAAAGCACTGGTGTGTTGTTTCCATTCCTTCCATGTGACAGAAGCCTTTCCTTTTATGGAAAAGAACATTAATCTCTGAACCCAGTAGATGCTTTTATTCTGTCCTTGTTTAATTTCTTTCTAGCTCTTCACTGTTGACTTCTCACTCCTTTACTTTCCTTCTCTCCTGTTTCTCACTTTAAGGGAGCATCTGTATCCCATTTCTCCTTCCTCTCTGCAACTATACCTATGTAAACCTTCAGTTCTCCTGCATTGAATCTTTTAATGGAGCTCAATAGTCACCAGAATAAAATTAAAATTCCTTAACACTGTGCCTATATAATTTATATCAGCTGATCTGCATAACACCATCAGCAAAGCAGTAGAATATAAAATTAATATGAAAAAAATCAGTAGTTCTCCTATATACAAAAGACAAATAAGACTGAGGGAAAACAGCACCTTTCACAATGGCCTCAAAAAAATAAACTATCTTGGGCTAGCTCTAACTCTATGCAAGCAAGCAAAAGACTTGTAGAATAAAAACTCTAAAATATTGAAAAAAATTAAATCGAAAAAGACGCCAGATGATAGAAAGAACTCCTGTGTTCATACATTGGTAGGGATAACATTGTGATTATGGCCATCCTACCAAAAGCAATCTACAGATTCAATACAATCCCATTAAATTACAACAACCTTCCACTTCATATGGAAACACACAAAAAATTCTGAATAATAAAAGAACTGCTGGAGGGATAGCCACCCCAGATTTCAAGTTATATTGCAGAGCTATAGTAATAAAAAAATATTAACATGGTATTGCATGAAAATTGACACGTTGATCAATGTAATCTAATTGAAAATCCAGACATAATTCCACACAACCATGAATAACTTATCTTTTTGCAAAGGAGCCAAAAATATACACTAGAGAAAAAAGACAACATCTTCAATAACCGGCGAGGATTAAAATAGATGGCCGCATATAGAATGAAAATAGATACCACTCTGCACAAAACTTAACTCCAAATGAATCTGGGACCTCACTGTACAAGATACTCTGAATCTAGTGTGGGAGGGGAGATAGTCTTGAACTCATTGGCAGAGGAAAAGACTTTCTGAATAGAACAGGATTAGAACAGACAGTAAGACCAACAATTAATAAATGGAACCTCATGAACCTGAAAAGCTTCTGCTCAGCAAAAATCACCATCATTCAGACAAAGCAGCAATCTGAAGGATAGGAGAAGATCTTTACCAATTACATACCTGATAGAGGGTTAATATCCAAAGTATGTAAAGAACTTTGAAAAAATGAACTTCAAGAAAACAAACCAATTAAAAATGGTATACGGGACTAAATGAAGAATTCTCAAAAGATGAAACATAAATTACTGAGAAACACTTAAAGAAATGTTCAACATCCTTAGCCATCGGAGAAATGAAATGTGGTACATTTACATAATGGAATATTTATTATTCATCTGTTAAGAAAAACTAAATTTACAGGTCAATGGATACACCTAGAAAAATCATCCTGGGTGAGGTAATCCAGACCCCAGAAGACAAATACTACGTGTTTTCTCTTACATTCACTTTTAAACTTCCAATATGTCTGCTACAACCCAAATAATCACAGGTTAGATGCCTCGTGAGGGACTAGAAGAGAAGAGATGATCTCCTGAGGAAAAGGAAATAGAATATAGTATTATGGAGCAATAAAGAGGAAACTAGAATAAAATTATTAAACAGGGAAGGGGATGAGAAGGGGGATAAGGGAGGAAATATTGGGAGGGACAACTAACACTAAAGGCCATCTGAAAAAAATATAAGGAAATCTACTACTATTGAAACTTCCTAAGATGCATACGTGTATGAAAGAAATATAAATGAATCACCAAATAATAAGGGAGACAATGCCCCAACTAGACACCTTGTGCCACTCAGTAACCCCTCCTATTTCAGAAGAGAGTTACATCTTGCTGAGTGGTTGGCCACAGGGGCTTCATGAAAAGCATGAAACACCACAGGCCATTGCCAAGGCTATTGGTTGCTCTTCACAAAATGATAGTAAGGCGCTGCTGCTGGGTACAACACTTACTTATGGTATTGAGCACAGAAAAGTCAAACGGATGGCGAACTGGAAGCTTCACCCCTACTGACAAGCATTCATTGTGGTGGAAGGTGCTCTATACACTACTGAAGAAGAAAGATAATCATCACTATCTCCCAGCTACCAACCCTGTGACCTACAACAGTGAACTCTAAGCAAGATATACTGGCGCAATAGTGGCTGGCACAAAGGCTATGGAAATAATCAAGCACTTTTTGTTTGAATTGAAGACCCAACCCATGAAGTGGAATCCATACCTGACACTGCTACCATGGCCAAGAACCTGAAACTAGACAGGGTATTGGCCTAGGGTAAAACTTGCTATTATTCTGCTAAAGGAGCATAGCAATAAAATGGCTCCTAACGACATACTGCTAAACACATAGAATAGACATTGTACAGCCGTCATCAGAGAAGCTTCTTGCAGTAGATGAGAATTAACACAGAGACCCACAACTTGACCATGTGTAGAGAGTGACAGACTTTTAACATCTCAGTCCTAAATGGGATGTCTTTATCAAACTCCTTCCCTCAAGGCTCAGGGATCCATGAAGAAGAGGAGACAGAAAGGTTATAAGAGCCAGCAGTGATGGATAACTGCAAGGAAACAGTGTTTTCAGACACAACGAGGCTGGTGCACATATGAACACACAGAAATATTACAACATTCACAAAATCTGCATAGGTTCAGGCTAGATGGGGTCCCAGCAATGAGTTACAGAAGTGGATATGTTTCATTCTGATCGGCTCCAAAGATTAGAACATTAGATACTATTACGTCTTCCATTTTGAATTAATTTATCCGGGCCTGTCAATCACCTGGCCAAGAGACCACCCCTCAGGAAGGCTGATTCACATTAGGCATGCTAAAGAAATAGGAGGAATAATTATTCCCTTATGTGATGATGTACTTATTTATCTTTGATGCAGTCTCTTACAGAGCCTCTCCTATACATCTCTGCTAAGTCCTCCTGCTTCCTTAGTCCTAAATCCAAAAAGCATAATTGTTCTTTTTTCCTCTTTTCTATCTTTTTATTTCTGATCCTGGCCAAAGCTTACGCATGTTTCGTCTGGTGTTTTGGCACTTCCTCAGTCTTTCTCTAAGACTATCCAACCACACCCTTTCTACCATGTAGCTCCATTGCTGAACATGCTCAAAAGGCGTGGCTTTCTCTCTTCCTTTTCTCTATAACCCTCCTCTAACAGCTGGCAACTTACAGCCGGCCTTCCCTGTTGTTTCCTTTCAAACCCTAATAATATTGTCCACAAGCTTCCTATTCAGTCCGTTTTTTTTGTTTTTAATTCTTCAATCAACAATACTAAGAATTCAAAGAAAGGCTCTAATTTCCCTGGAACCATATGGTCACTATATTATAGTCCTCAACACGGGGTCCCCAAATTTCTGGTAACAGAAGGATCACTTGAGCCCAGGGGTTCAAGTCTAGATTAGTAACATAGTGAGAACCTATCTTAAAAGTAAAATTGTACAATAATAAAAAATAAAGCAAGACATAAATATAACCAAATAGATTTTTTTTTTAAGCAGAACACCTGCAAACGATTAAAAAGCCCTGGAGACCAAAACTTAATTAACTATAAGAATGATCAAGCCTAAGCTAGTAATGCAAATTGGACTTTTTCTCATTTACCTGAAGTTGATTTGAAAGCATTTTCCAGTTCCTTACATCTCTGATTAGCTGATGAAACAAAAAGAAACCGGAAATCTGAAGAGCTACATGCCTTCTCCTGGACTGACCCAAAACCTGAGAATAGATGCAAATGCCAAGTGTTTAGTTTCTGTATTCATTAAAGACCTTCTTTGCAGTGTAACCAAGGGTAGTAGTGGGCATTTGAAGTGGATTTCAGCTCCTGTGGCCATTTACTAAGGAGTAACAAAATGAGCATCGTTTCAAGTACTCTATACGGACAAAGTTCAAAAAAGAGGATATTTGGATTTTTGTTAATTTCCTCCTATTAGCTTTAGCTGAATAAAGGGGAAATCCCAAGTAATTTTCTCATAAATAAGTAGCAGGAGCAGAAACTGAACACGTCAAAGAGTGACATCTCTTGTCTACTTACGATCGGTTTCTTAGAATATATAAGAAAAAAACAAAGTAGATAAACACAGGAGTATGATGCCTTCCCATTTTTACTGGAGGTTCTAAAAGCTGAATTATGAGCCTAGACAAATGTATTCCTACACTCCTGGCCCCACTAGCTTGGCCTCTCTGCCAGTATCTGTGGTTACTAATGATAGGAATTAGGAGCAAGACAGCCCTCCTCTGTAGGCGGTTTGGTCATCTCTGTGCCCTGGTGGAACAGGTAGGCAGCTCCAAAACAATCAAGACTTAACAATGGATTCTACATAATAGTCGAGCTAAAGAACTAAATCCAGAATTCTTGACTCATCGAGAATCTGCCCATCTATTGCAGGACACCTAGGCTGATTTCATAGTTTGGTTATTGTGAATATAATTCATGTTGTCAATAGTGCAAGTCTCTGCAGTATGCTGACGTGGAGTCTTTTGTTTATATATCCAGGAGTGGTATAGCTTGGTCATATGGTAAGTCTATTTTCAGTTTCTCAATACTGGTTTCCAAAGTAATTGGAAAAATTTATATCCGCCATCAGGGTTCCTTTTCTCTGTATCCTCAATAGCCATTACTCTTTTCTTAATGATTGCTATTCTAACTGCAGTGAGATGGAATCTCAAAGTAGTTGGAATCTGCATTTAAATGCCACAGGATTCAGATTTAGGAGTGAAATTAAGTTTATGTCAAGCCATTTGCAAGAGTAATCTTTCAAAGAAATAATGCCTTTGTCTGCTACAAAAAAAAAAAAAATTGTGCATTTATTTTCAATCTATGAAACAAGAAAATTTCAAATTCTACATAAATTGAACTGATAGGAAACTGAAAAGGGTCCAGCAGAAGCAAGGAAAATATTAGGTTACCCCATAAGGAAAAGCTACAAGCTCTCCTTGAATCGCATGTTAGAAGTCTTGTTCAAGATTAGAACAGAACCTTTACTGAAGCGGAAGACCTTGAGGAGATGCGTTGGGACAAAGAAAGCATGGGCTTCTCTTTCAAGGTGAAAGAGAAGGTTCGACTTGAAATATTAGTTAGGCAGACAGAACATTCTCTGGAGAAAAGGAACAGTGAAAGGGTCCTCATCTGAGCAGATGGCAAAGGGCCTCTAAGCTTGAATCCCCAAAGCAAGAATTGCAGTGGCATGTTAATTTTCTAACAAAAATGAGTCCCCTTTAGCAGCACGTGGGAAAAGCTGGGCTAACTGCGATACCAGTTTATTCTGGCTTCAGATCCTTTCCTTGCAATCTATGTGACCTTGAAGAGTCTCATCAAAACGCCAAGTCTCTGTTTCTCAGTCTAGGGGAAATGGATCACAGTGCCCACCTCCTGAGATGGAAGTGAGGATCCTGGATATCAGTGTGGCTCACCTATCCTGAGGAAGGTATCCACCAAATGTTGATTTTTCAGGGCTGATTTTTAAAAGATTTGCAAATGATAAAGAACAAAAAGTCAACAGAAAACTGTTTTTAAAGCTTTTTTTTTTTTTTTTCCCTAAGCACGTCCTGGTGGCACAGGTCACAAATTCAAGGCTGCCTGGGCTAGAATGAGTTCAAGGCCAGCCTGAGCAATTTAATGAGACCCTGTCTAAAATACAATTTTAAAAGTAAAATAAAAAGAAGGCTAGGTTTAGAGCACAACAGTAGAACACTTGTCTACTATGCATGAGGTCCTAAGGTTCCATGACTAGTGACAAGAAAAAAAGAGATTATCGTGAATTTTTCATTTAATTTTTCTGAAAGAATAGTGTTTAATCTTGACAACAAACTCTGGAGAAAATAAGAGAGGAAAAAGTACCCTGTTCATTAATTGGTATAGACACAGTGGAAATCAGGATGGAGCTATCATATGTGACTCCACCCCTTCTGGTTACTCCTAGATCCTAAGGACTGACTCTGTGTCAGAATATTGAGAGATACGAGCCCATCCATGTCTACTGTGTCATCATTCAGGACATGACAGAAGGATATGGAATCAGCCTAAACGTTCATCAATCCATGAATGCAGAAAGAAAATGTACAAAGCACAATGGAATTCCATTTTGCTATAAAGAAAAAATAATGAAATCATGACATTGGAAGAAAATTTGAAAAAAACTAGTAACCATTGTGTTAAGTGACATAAGCCAAAATTGGAAAGACAAATACTAACAGTTTTCCTTCATATGTGGAATTTAGATTTAAATGCGGGGGAGTAGGGAGAACTAGAACGGGGCCCATGAGAGAAGAAGGAGTCTTGGGGGAGGAGAGTGATAGGATATTTGGGACACAAACATAACAGGGACTGTGGAGGTGGAAAGAGATAAGCCAGAGGGGCAGTGGGGTTCAGAGAAAAGGCCATGGATCGGGCGGATAAATAAGAACAAAACACGTATGAAGGTGTACAACAAACCGTTACTTTGTCAGCTAACTTAAACATCTGTTTAAAAAAGGAAGAAGTGCTTTTTCATCTGAGAAATCGGAAAGATTATAAAGAATTATAAAAGTGTAACATTCTCTAGGGACAGCTGATAATGGTAATGGTTTAACTCGATGTTATTCAGAGGAGTAGGCAGACATTTCTTAAATCGTGTGAGAATTTAAGTAGAATATAATAGATTCCTGCAATTTTGGACTCCTCTGCAATTTAAATCTCCATCAAATTTTAAAGCTTAAAAGTTTAACTTAACCACACATATTCTCCCATTAAACGCTTCAAATTCTTTTATCTAACATTTTTAATACCATACCACTGTGTTTGATATTTCCTGAATCCACATAAAATAGAACTCTATATTCTCCTCCTAAGGACCCGGACTGCAGATAATGTGTCCCATACTGATCAATTAATCGTCGGTAGGCACTGTAGTCATACAGAGTGGGAAGATGGGAGAGTTCCTTCCAGAATGGCTCAGCAAGTTGTAAAAATTCAGGATTATTATTAATGAATTGGGCCACTTCAACACTGTTCTGAATAACCAACAATTTATAACTCTGTTGGGAAAAGGAAAAATAAAAAGAGTTTTAGATAGAAGATAAAAAAAATTTTTTTTAAATAGTTCCCTATCCATCATCTTGATCAGTTGCCAATTCCAATCACCCAGTCTGATTGTTCTTAAGATACAATGAGTTCTGTCCTGGACCCATCTTCATGAAGTAACCTGAGGAATTCTGAAGACCAAATAAGAATAATATTTGAGCAACGCTCTCCTCAACCAGGAAAAGGGAACTCACTTCTTTGCAGCTGCTAAACTAGTGTTGAAGTAAGTGTCCAAAGTAATATATTTTAAAGTTCCATCTTGAACATAATTTATGGGCAAGGAGAATAAATATATAAATTTATATTTATATATAAATATAAATCCCATTCGGAGATATTTACAGGGTAAGCTATTTATTTAATGAGGTCTATTGGACATTACCTAATCATCTTTTAACAGCATTCAAAGCAGACCTTTCACTAAATCCCTACAATGTGAACAGTGTAATACAGAGATAATAAACATCTTCATTCATTTTCCCACAGTCAGCTTCTTAGTTATGAGACAAATAAAAGCAGTTTTCCTTATGCTGAGCTTTCATGATGAGACAAACAACTAACTTTATAAATCAATCAGGCATGATGGTGCATACCAGCAAACTCAGAACTCTAGAGGCAGGAGGACCTAGAGTATAAGGTCCTTGAACTACATGAGATCTTGCCTCAAAAAAGAAAGGAAAGAAGGAAGGAAGAAGGAAGGAAGGAAGGAAGGAAGGAAGGAAGGAAGGAAGGAAGAAGGAAGAAGGAAGGACAGAAGGGGAGAAAGAAGGAAGGGGAGAAAGAAGGAAGAGAAAGAAAGAAAGACACAAGTCAGGCATGATGGCTCACAACTATAATTCCAAAACTTGGAAGGTAGAAGCAAGATGATCAGTAGTTCAAAGCCAGCCTCAGTCAGCTACATAGCAAATTCTAGTCCAGAGTGGGACTACACAAGATCCTGTTTCAAAATAATAATAATAATAATTATTATTATTATTATTATTATTATTATTCAAATAGAAACAAATACTTTAATGAGAAAAGGGAAAATATATTGTCAGAAATAACAAAAAGATCATACCTTTAAAGAATGTATTGTCTCTTAAAGGAATTATTTTTGCCTTAATGTAAATCATAAATACATTTGATAAATACACTTTTGTTAATGTTAATAACAGTCAAAACTAGTTATAAACAGAAATAACTAGTTACTGTTTCTTACTAACCTTTGTCATGTAGATATTCTTGGTATTTGCTGTACGATGGTGTTGATTAGACGAGGAGCTGCTAAAGAAGGACTTTTTTGAACTAGATGATGTATGTTCTGTGGATGTTTGCTTTATGTAAGACCAACTACTGTTGTAAAACTCATAGTCAAAGTCATTATTTACTTTGACCTATAAGGAAAAGAAGAATCTTTACTATAAGCAAGTAAGGACTTGGTATATATCCAAAATGCTTTTGTTGCATCATTTAAGATACATGCTTTCGTCACACAATCTCCCACGAATACAGATTTCTGCATTGACACAAAACTATAACTCTCTTCAAAGTCAGGACCATCTATAGAAAGTGTTTGTTCCAAGACAATTCTGCTGAGCAGGAGATGTAGTATCAGTGAGAGCAACTCCAACGATTCATAAAACACATTTGTGTACAAACATATCCCATTTTCTTTATTCAGCATTTAGCCCAGAAGTGAGCAAATTCATACAGATATAACAACAGAGAACTTGAAGCATTTGGCTCCTGATTTTCCATATTGAGCAGTAGAAAAACAAACAGGTGGTGTGAAACAATTAGAACATTTGGACTTGTGGCATGATACGAGTTTAAACTTTCTGATTCTATTGAACTATTGATAAAATTCAATTATCTTTTTCCAATGCTAAATGATAGAAGAAAAGACTATCCCGAAAGAATTTTAAACCAGACTATAGATTGGTCACATGTGGCAGAGAAGCGTCTTTCACGGAGAGACAAATGACTGGTTTATTCTTGATTTTAACTTGTATCAAGATGAAACGAGCACAAGAGCTAGCGGGTGCCATGAACAGAGCAAGAGTCTTGTGGAAGGCATGATGGTGAATGCTTTAGGCTGTCTCCTGTGTCTAGGGCACCTGACATTGCATCCACACAACCACTCCAGCTACAGGCTCCAGCACTAAAGAATGACATACTTTTTTTTCACTATTTTGCAAGACAATCCTTAGTTTCTTGAAATTGTAGGAAAAAAATCTGCTAAGAACGTGAGTCCCCATAGTATAAAACACAGCATGCTGAAGGGCCTCCTTTCTCAGTTTCTAGTTTATGTAGCAGTCAAATTGGAGTTCGCCTTCCACAAGCTTTTCTATTTCACACACATGTTTTTGCGATCAAATCACAAATCAAAAGAGACAAAACACAAAAGATGAAAATGATGAATTCCTAAAGCAACACTGAAAAGAAAGAAAATGATAGAAAAATATGGAGCCACCCTAAATGATATTTTGTTAAGATAAGTGTCCATATTGTTCTATTCAGTAGGGGGTGGAGTATAACCATCAAAATTCTATTAACCATGCAATAGTATTCCCTTCCCTGAGGAGAAAAAAAAAATCCAAAGTACCAGAAAATATTATGAATTTTACCTATATTGAAAAATTATAAATGCATTGAAATTTAAGTTTCTACAGATCAAAGGAAATAATCAACAGAGAGAAAAGCCAGCCTGCCCAATGGGAGAAAATCCATCCCAGCTATACAACTGACAAGGATTAATATGAAAATTCTATAAATAACTCAAATAATTAAGCATAAACACACACATTAAAAAAACACATTCAATAAACGGATAAACGAATTGAGCCAGCAACTCTGAGTAGAAACATGTAGGTGCTGGAGAGACGGCTCCGTGATTAAGAGCACTAACTGCTCTCTCTTCCAGAGGATCTGGGTTCAATTCCCAGCACCCACATTGTAGCTCACAACTATCTCTAGCTCCAGTTCCAGAGGACCTAACACCCTTACACCATTGCACATAAAATATAAAATTAAATAAATTATATTTAGAAAAGAAGAAGAAAAGTGTAAAACACTTGGTTGGACGCAGGAAAGAAGAGACATCACAAGTAAGAATGTAAAGTAGTACAGCCACTATCGAAATCGGTTTGGAGGTTCCTCAAGAAACTGTAAAGAGATCTATCACATGTTCCAAGTATGCTAATCCTGGATATAGAAACAAAGGAATCCAAGTCAGGATACTGCAGAGATACTTGGCATAATCAACAATATCAATTATATTCATAATAACCAAAATATGGAATCAGTTTAGAAGTCTACCAAAAGATAAATGGATAAAGAAAATGGTATATATGTGTGTGTGTGTGTGTGTGTGTGTGTGTGTGCGTGCGCGCGCGCGCGTGTGTGCGCAAAAAAGCCATAATGAAGCCCACTGTTTTGTTTGATATGCAAGCATACTAAAAGTAGAAAGCAAGAAAAGATGGGTTTTAACTTATTTAATTTGATTAGAATATTATTTTCATTATGGACAGCTATGCACAAACATAAGCAAAAAAATAAAATAAATGCGAAGGCTTCTACAATTACAGTAGTGTTTCCATGTCATTTGGTTTTAGATAAGCAATATTTAGGTTAATTTTTTGCATTTCTTTTGAGAAATGCAAATAAAAATAAAATAAAATAATAATAATAAATAAAATAAATAACAAAATAGAATAAATAACAAAATAGAATAAATAATAAAAAAATAAAAATCTAATGTCAATTTTTTGCTCCTTCTCCCCCACCTTCAAATCTACAATTCAAACCGACTCCTGATTATGCACATATGCTCTTGGCTGTTTTATTGCAACCTTTCCTCACTCCTATGTACTCTACGCAAGGCTGCAGAAACTACCTTTTTAAAGATAGAGTGATCTTACTAATTTTCCTTCTCCCGGTACCTCAGATATCAGATTCTCCCAATCACCAATTCAAACACCCAGCACTAACATGCCAAGGGCTTCTGACTCTTGTTTTATTATTACACACCCATCACTCAACCTCACAGAGACCTGTTCTTCAACTTACTCTCCCTCGCTATCAGTACTTTTCATTTTCTTGCTGCCTTTTCATTTCAGCATAGACGTCATAGTTCTCACCCCACCAGTGGCTTCTCTCTGAAAACCTCATCTTGTCCTCTCAGTAAACTGTATCTTTCTCTGATCACACCAGAAGCCCCTTCATGAAAAACTCCCTCCCTCCCTCTCTCTCTCTCTCTCCCTCATTCTCTCTCTCCCTCTCCCCTCACTCCTCTCCTTTCCTCTCTTCTTTTTCCTCTCCTTTTCCTGATCATTCATAACCTTTATTCTTTAGTCCAGCAGGTCTGAACTCCTTTCTGCTATTGAGAATTGAGAAGTATTCCCTACCCAACTATTTTTTTCACATTTTTCCTTCCCCTCCTTCTGTCTGTCACTCCCATTATACCCAAAGCTATTATAAAAGCATAGTGTAAATATTTATAGCATAAGCAGCTAAGCATGTAAGTACCTAGATAGGGATTGGTACAGATATATCATGTCAATGCAGTACTGGAGCCTGTCACATACTCATAATGTTTGGGGCTATAGTACATTGGGCTCAGACATTTTTATCTTAGTATATTTGCATATTTAATGAGATATGTTGGGAATCAGACATGTCTGAACACAAAGTATATTTTTACTTCACACATGCCTTGTACACATAGCCTAAAGATAATTTTATATAATATTTCTAATATTTTGTGCATGAAACATGGTTTCAGGATGTGGAATTTCCCACTTCATGTCAATCCTCCAGAAATTTCAGATTTTGAATGACTTTTAAATTTGAGATTTTCAGATTAGGTACAATCTACTTTTATAAGGAAAAAATATCTATATGAAAAAATATGCATGTGAAATTCTTGGAACACTGCCTAGGATATCTAGGTTCTCACATGAGAACTGTTTGCCACTGCCCAAACTATTCCTGACTAGAAGGTAGATTAAGCAATTATAGATGTCATCCCATGTCAATAGAGGAAGCAGAGGCTCAGATAATTTAGCATTGAAGTTGTTTTGTTTTTTTTTAAATTGGTATGTGTGTAAGTTCTCTCTTCAAACAACATGATGAAATATGAGACACATTCATAACCAAAATCAGGAGATCCCATGCATGAACTGTATCCGGCATGGTCTGTACTTACATCTACAACACATCACACACTAAGGGTGAAGGAAGCCAAGGGTCACCTTCCGCAGTGACTCTGGAGCCCTAACATGTGCTTGGATTTCAGTAGCCCCTCGTGTGTGAAAAGTATGAATAAGGAGAGAATGTGTATGACAAGGTAAGTAGCTTAGTCAGGAAGAAACCAGGTTTGCCTAAAAAACCTGCACTGCTAATTACCAACACACAGATTATAAGAGATCATACACGTTTTATACTTATTAATATTGATGTCCCAAGTGAGTCTGAAGCCATGCTCTACCCTGTAGAGAGCTGAATGCACAGTGACCCTGGGTTGATTTATTTGAACTCTGGGGGACTCTTGCTACCCGCATCTCCACATCTGCACTTAGCACTCAGATGACTGGCTGGCTCACTGCCTGTTGCTTCCACCTCACTTCCCTCAAGCTGGATTTGCAAATCATTACTATTCTGCACTCAGTAACAGGCTATAATTTCCCTCAGCTTCTGACAAGCACCTTCACTCTCAGTGACAGGAAAGGCATTTCAGACGTCAATCCCCAAACCAGGCCCTGCTGAGGAAAATGAATGCCAGGATCACGTTGTTGTTAAATCATTCTCTTTAGAGGACACAGATGTCTAGCAGGTCTACCTTCCACTAACTCAGAAATATTCTTCCTCATCACTTCCTCTTCCCCGTAACATTCTAAATTTGACCCTTCCGAAAACTTATATGCAATTTATCTCCTGTATTAATTATGAAAGAATTAGTAACATATCCTTCCAGGAATAGAAGTTGAACAATAATTATTCATAGCTACATGCACATATCTCATGTTCTCCCTCCTAGCCAGAGGTTAAATTATAATACATGTTATTCACCATACAGAATACAGAAATGAAAAGGAAATTAAATACAAGAAATGGGGAAAACAAAATATAATAGAACAATAAAGGGCTGCAAATTCTAATTCACTGGATCTAGGTTACACTGTTTTAATAATGTGATAATGTGGAATAAGCTGAAACCCTCCTTGCCTCGATTTATACGTTACAAAGTAGCAAACTATTACCTTCCAAGAACAGGACGAGGGTTAAGTCTACACCCGTTGACTAAAGCAGAGCAAATACAGAGTAGATACTCAAAACTCGGCAGCTGTAGTTGTTTTTCAGATCAGTTTTAGGTCCCTCTTGCCTGGATCGATAGCCTTGGGTTTTTTTTGTTTGTTTGTTTGTTTAGCTTTTTGTAACTGGGGTTTTATGGGGGTTTTAGGGGTTTTATGATAGAATTTCCACACATGTGTGTCATGCGTTTGTGTCATATTCATCCCCTCTACCATTCGTTTTTATTTCCCTTTTCCTCACTGCCTTCCCCATCCCTAGTTCAGTTCCATGACTTAACAAGTACCCACTGTAACTAACTCACTATAAATCGGAAGGTGATGTTTAGTATACATCGTCAAAGCTGCTTCTGTAGAGGGCTAATCTGAGGTCTCTCTCAACAGCGGCCCGATTTGGTTTCAAATTTGGAAGTAACATGTAAGGAGAACTCAACCGGAAATGCAGGGAATTCTGATGTGCGATGAGGAAGAAGAGTAAGAGGGGAGGGGCTGTCGGAAGACGAAAGCAACAAAGAGGTAAACAGAATGAGACCAGAAACCCGGCTTTGTGAGGCCCTGAAGGGAGTTTTCAAACTCAAGATATGAATCGGGATGGCTGGAATATGTTGAGGGTACTGTACGGGGAAACCCTCTTCCTCCACACAAATCCTCCAGAAGTCTCCAAAGCCCCTAAATATTGCATATGAGGGGTTTTGGTGTTTGTACCAAGAAAGAGGATCAGCACAACAGGGACATCTGAGGAGCAGAAGCTTAGAGCAAGAGGACACTGATCAAAAGCAAAGATGAGTTGTCAGGTAGGACCAGAATGGCCAGCGTGGAGCCACGGCCAGTCATCCCCACTGCTGCTAGAATGCAAACTTAGACAGCCATTTTGGAATTATAGTAAAGTTTCATTTGTGCAGATCCTACAAAATGGTGATTCGTCTGGCAGGTATATGCCCAGAAGAAACTACAAGTCATTCGTGTAAGACTGGTGCACAGGAATGTTGAAAGCATTTTCATCAGGAAAAAAAAAAAAAAAGGAACAGTAATATAAATTCCATCTTCATTAACATGAATAAATGTCAAAACCATATTTTAGCAAAAAAAACTCACAAAATTATTTAATCGTTCTATTGTAAATAGTAATAATGGCAAATGCAGGCAAAACTAAATCACAAACATTTATTTAGAGGCATATATATATGTATGTGTGTATATATAGATAGATCTATAGATCTATAGATACAGATGTGTGTATATATATATACACATATATCATATATATATACACATATATATATATATCTACAAATATCTACACATATGTACACATACATATAGATAGATAGATAGATAGATAGATAAGATAGATAGATCTAGATATTTATGTGATAAAATTTAGAGCAAAACAAGGAAAAGATCGCCAGTATAAAATACATGACAGTGGCTTCCTGGGGGTTAGAAGAATGTTATCAAGGAAGAATAAGAATATCAAGAACTACTTCAACATGTGAATAACACATATGCATAGGCATTTGCTTTATTGGGTTTTTTTTCCAGTTGCAGACATATGTTACCCTACTCCTTTATAAACATGAGGGGCTTTTTCCCATAATTTTAAAATAAAGCATTTTAAATTAACTGCCACTGTGACAGAGTAAATAAATCATTGTAACCAGTCACAGCCAGAGCCTTGAATGTTAACACTCATGCAGAGCACATGATAAAGGTCCTGGGCTCACAGGAAATGTGAGCTTAAATGGCCTCTTAAAAGTATTATTGACCTATATTCTCGACTTCAAGGATGCAGGTTCTTTTTAATTACACATAAAACACGTATGAAAACTGACCACATGACCTCACAGCAGCTGGGACTGCACACACAAGACCTGCACCAGATCCAGCCAGCCAAATTCGCAGTGTGAATAATGGAGGGCCTCATGAAGTCTCACCTCTACCCAGAAGCTGCTGGCAAATGATGGCAACGTCGATTTTTGCAAGGGATGTGGACCTGAGAGGGCTACCCATGTGCCATTAGACGGCTCCACACCCATGCCCGACAGCAGCACAAGTGGACTCAGTGGTTCGGTTTGGGGTTTTTGTTTTTTTCTCCTAACAAAGTGTACATAAAGTTGGGAGAGAGGAAAAAGTGGGAGGATAGTAGGGGAGGAATTAAAGAGGAGGTAATGATGAGATCAGAACACATTTTATGTACATATACACATGTGTGTGTATGACCACATATTAGGCCATAAGCAAATTCCCAACAAATACTAAATCTTGAGGTAACATAAACAGTGATCATTGACACTTCACAGATTACAAATCAATGAAATCGGTGTAATGAAGTACCTGAAATGTATAAGAGAGAATATTTCCACTCAGTCTGTAGAAATCTCTTCCGTCCCCACTGAACACTTTCCTGCACTGACCACCAAAGCTTTTGGTGTTGATGACTCTGTTCCTAAACTGGCCAGTAATTGCATTGTAACTGTGAGGAGGAGAGAAAAGAGGAAGTGTGGGTCGGGGAATGGCTATGAAAAACCAGAGCTAGAACCTGCTGGAGGGGAAAAAATGACTAAGGACCTCTAGAGATCAATCACTAAAGTCCTCTACAGTTTAACACTTGAGAAGCTGCACAAAACGGAACAACACCTAATGCCCTGCCACGCATTAGCCAGCTCCTCTTGACAGTGACAGCTGAGGAAATGCAGCACCCTGCCAGGCTGAGAACATTGGGGAAGCGCAGGCCTGTGTATCTATGGCAACAGCTGTTTTAGAATGGATTCTATAGATTTAACCAATACAATTAAGGTTACTGGGGAGGTAAGCTTGCTTTTCCAATGGGTTTCCAGTGATTCTCTCAGTATGGTGAAGAGTATTCCTTAAAGTAACTCTGCTCTGTTTTTTCCGTTAATAAATCTGAGGATACTATAGGAAAATTCACATTGATTCTTCTAAGCGAGATTATTTTAGAAAATAGAAGCCTAGAATTGACTTAATCCTAAATTTTTAAAAACAGGGGTGGTTTCTCTTTCTCTAGCTTTCAACTATATCCCTCTCTCTCTTCTCTCTTTCCTCCACCCCCTCTTTTTCTTCTCCTTTTCTTTCTCTCTGTGTCTCTATCTCTGTGTCTCTGTCAGTCTCTGTCTCTGTCTCTCTCCCTCTGTGTGTGTGTGTGTGTGTGTGTGTGTGTGTGTGTGTGTCCCTCGCTCCCTGTCTTTCTATCTCTTTGTTTCTCTCTTCTTCTCCTCCTCTTCCTCCTCTTACAGTGACTGACCAACTATCCAGATATCCCTGGGGCTGAGAGGTTTCCCTTGATGGGAGATTTTCAGTGCTAAATCCAGGTGTATCTGGAAAGGCAGTTCACTCTATACCTTACTACACGCATCTGTAAGAATTCAGCTATGAATTTTTATTTTTTTATTTTGTTTTTCGAGACAGGATTTCTCTGTTGTAACGCCGGCTGTCCTGGAACTCACTCTGTAGACCAGGCTGGCCTGGAGCTCACCAAGATCCTCCTGCATCTGCCTCCTGAGTGCTGAGATTAAAAGCATATACCACCACCGCCCAGCTAGCTATGAATTTTTAATTTGGGCAGGATGTGGCAAAGATGTCTGAGCTAATGAAGATGCCTCACTATTAGGTGACTTACTATTAGACTCATCAAACCCTAAAACTGAACAAGAGTAAAAACTATAACCCATCGGTGTTCTTCCAAGTCCACTCCACACCTTACCCATTGCCAGTGAGTTCTATGTTGGGAGGAGGTTTATTGATGTCGCAGGAAGGTCTGCTTTCTGCATCCTCACATCTGTCTTCATCAGCACCATCTTCTTCACAGTCAGAATCCCCATTGCAAACCAATGATTTGCTGATGCACTGACCTGGACAGGAGAAAAGCCCCTGGCAAATGTAAAGGAGGGAGGAAGGAGGGGGAAAGCACAGAGTGGGATCACCCCAGAGCTGCACTAACAGACTAGTGTGAGTCTCAGACAAATCCTCAGATTGTCTAGAAAAGGACTAGTGATGGTCTAGGTCCCCATTTTGAAGCACACAGAGCTGATTTTCACCTTCCCCAGGTGTGAATTGAAACTAGACCTGAACTCAAAAGTCCAGTCACACCCGTAATCATCGAGCATCTTTGTCTACATTCTCCAAGTTTCACGCACGCTGGTAAAGCAGATTGGTGTCCTACCCTGTTTCTGTAATTGTCAAACAAGACGTCAAACTTGTGTTTTCCTTGGTGATTAAGATGAGTAATTTTTGAGAGCCAAGAAACTGGATCAAAAGGCTGAAATTCAGCATCTCCTCAGCATCTACTCTGTGGAAGACTCCCTGGTGCTGAGACACAAATACGTATGATATGGTCATTGCCAGACTTTTCATATGCTATATAATCTGCTTGGAAAGACTTGGAAAGACAGGAACCATTATAAATCAGCAACATCATTGTTACGGTAGCTCAGAATACCAAAAAGGCATTAGTGGATACCAGATGATCCCGGCCCTCTCTTCCTCACCAGCATCACCCAGCTTCCTCCTTACCTGCCCTCTGCATATTGAACTATTTTTGCGAATACAGGAGCCAGTTCTCTGTCACCGCAAAGCTCTAACACATCACGTTTCTGTAAACAAGGATTTTCTCTACCCCTCTCGCACGTGTCTTTCAAATATCAAATTAAATATTATCCCATCTTGGAAAGTATCCTATCCCACAGGACTAGGGCAGATGTTCTTCCTCTATTTCTTCAAAGGATGCTTTTGTGTTTGTGCACAGCAGTTTTTACAGTATAGCATGCAGCTCACGCTACGTATCCCTGGAGACAACAGAGCAAACACCTGTTGAGCATCTGCATATGTACCAGGCACTCTTCGTGAGAAAATAAACAAAAAAGAGCTTATGTCTACAAAATTTCAGAGAGATGTGCAGGTCAACAATTTGGATTACGGAGAGTGTGAAATACACAGTGAACAGAGAGAAGTGATTTTGTTGATTAATTCTATCACCCAATGGATTAGCAAAAGCTTCCCGAAGGAGTTATCATCTGATTTGAGTTTTCGTAGTCAAATAGCTTTACAAGTATTATTTAAGGACAACTGTAGACCTTGATGCACCCGGTCCTAAATGGAATGTCGTTATCAAACCCCTCTCCTAAAGCTCAATGATCTATGCAGAAGAAGGGGTGAAAAGATTGCAAGGCCCAGATATGCTGAATGACTCCACGCAACCAGCGTTTTCCTGGTAGAAAAGAAAGCGGATGCACATATGTACATATGACAGCAGGAGGAAGACCTGCAGGAGTTCAGGTCAAATGGGATCCCAGTACAGAGAAGGGAGAGTAGACACAGGGTCCCACTCCTAACCGAAGCTATTTTCAATTTCTACCTACTAGCAAAGGGAAAATCATTCTCCAGTGGAATGATACTGAGTGTATATCAAGCAGACTCCAGGCCTCATGCTCAGGAGTGATTGGCCGGGACATGTGTGCTTCTGTTGTTGTGGTTTGGCGGGTTTTATCTTTTTGGGGTTTTATTTTCTTGGTTTGGGTATTATTTTATTTTATTTTGAGAGAGAAAGAACACAAGAGTGGGTGGGTGGAGAGTTGGGGACGATCTGGGAGGATTTGGGGGAAGGGAAAGAATATGATCAAAATACATTGTATGAAAATTTTTACAAATAATAGTAAAAAAAAATCTAGCACAGAGATTCTCCATCTACTAATCTGTTCATAAAAATCCAATAGGCTGCCAGGCGAGATGGCGCACACCTTTAAGTCTGGCACTCTGAAGGCAGAGTCAGACAGATCCCTGAGTTCAAGGCCAGCCTGGTCGACTGAGTGAGTTCCAGAACAACCAGGGCTATACAGAGAAACCTTGTCTCAAAAATCAAAAAAAAAAAAAAAAAAAAAAAAAATGAAAACAAAAGTTTCAATTTGTTGTTTTTTTCCTGAGTGTGGTGTTGCAGACCTGTAACCTCAGCACCGGGGAGGCAGGGGATCAGGAGTTCAAAGTCATTCTGCTAATAGAGAGTTGAAGATCAGCATTACCTACATGACACCACATCTCAAAAAAAAAAAAAAAAAAAGGTTGAGGTGTTCATAGCACTAATTCTATCAACATGCCAAAGAATAATCATGCTTTTATCACTAGATGTCTCTTTTGCTTTTGAATGGATGATATCTGTGTGATTTACCTAATTATGTATGCAATTAATATACTAACAAAAACCTTGCTTATATTTGTGAAAAACTAATTTGGAGGCCAATATATTGAGGCCAATGTATTAGGAAGGTTAACAGAAAATATTTAAGTTTCCAGGCTGCATGCTGAACCCATGGAAAACAAATTACCTGAAAAACACCTAAAACGCTCTCCACAGCCCTCTTCAGTCGGGCAGCCTCGCTCAGGGTTGCAGGGTTGTGTTTCGAAAGCACTTCCCGCACACGGGTGACCTCCATACTGCCCGTAAACAGCCACCGAACGTCTTCGAGTCTGGACACAAAGCAGATCTCTTTTATTTTGTATTTTAGTTATCTCAAGTTTTCTAGAGTAATAAAATCTGAGAACTGATTCAATTTGAGAAACACAGTCCAGGAACGTGTTCTGGTGCGGTACCAAAGTAAAACCTACAAAATCAATGACAGTCGGATTGCTGTTTACAGAACTTCCAACTATATATTTACTTTCACTGTTGAGTGAGGGGGGGAATTCCTGGTGTCTCTTTAGAAAAGTAACTTGAAAGATTAAATAGATTACAGTATAGAATGATTTACATTATGGCCAGAGCTATGTTCTGGGAATTAAACAGGAAAAAATAAAATGTATTTTGTCGGAGGGAAGGGAGGTTGGGGGGGGGGGTTAAGACGAAATAGAGTTAAGGAAACCTTAACAAACATGAGAGAGGTTGACTCAAGCTAGATCTTCCAGGAAAAAAAAAAAAAGAGAGAGATAGAGAAAGAAAGAGGGAGGGAGGAAGGGGGATGAGAAGCAACCCAGAGAGAAATGTAATGACATAGAGGCCAAGTGTACAAAACGAGGGTGAGCAATCCAGATGCTAAGGCATGCTAACAACAGGATTTCACCAGCTAATGCAGAGTTGAGCTCTAAGAGGGGAAATGTACTAAAAGCAGACTTCTAGAAAGAAGAGGATGGAAGAAGTTACTACCACGCTAAATGAGAAATTCATAACTAGTCCTAAAATTTACTTGGTCCACATTCAGTATGGAGCCATGTATCTAAATGCATGAACAAACTGAAGATCTCCCCTCTCTGATGCTGGCTCCTCCTGTCCTCGCCCTTTGCGGTGCGTTTATGTCAACTTGTACAAGCTAGGGTTATCTGAATGGAGGGAACCTCAATTGAAAAAAAAGGTATCCACATTTCCATCTGTGGGGCTTTTTATTAATTAGTAATTGATAGTGGAGGAGCCTGTTCATTTGTGGGTGGTGCCATCCCTGGACTGGTGGTCCTGGTTTCTATATGAAAGCAGGCTGAGCAAGCCACAACGAGCAAGCCAGTAAGCAGCATCCCTCCATGACCTCCGCATCAACTCCTACCTCTAGGCTTGAGTTCCTGCCTCACTGTTTTTGATGATGAACTGTTATTTGGAACTAGGAGTGAAATAAACCCTTTCCCCCACAAGTTGTTTTCGGACACGGTGCTTCATCACAGCGATAGTAACCCTAAATAAAATCACCCTTCTCTGTTAATAAAAAGAAGCCCATCTCATTTCCAGAGGAGTTAAACCTTGAGTAAAATCAACAGGGAAGAATAAACATACAAACCAATTTTCAATTTACTCCTCCATTTTACTTGGGGTTGGAAGTGGGTACCACGTGGGACAAGTGGTCACACTATGTAATTTGGGCTCTGAGTGAGTCTATGCCAGCCTCAGCCTGGCTGTGGTACCTTGCTACCTTGCACTGGAGTTAAGAGCAGAGCTGTAAAAACGAGACCCAGTAAGGTCTCTTGATACGTTTTGCGTTTCTTTTTTTAGCTGATGAAACCAGCGTGGCCTTTTCCGGGTTTTGAACACAGACTGCGTACTTTGCACAGCAATGCTTAACATTCCAAGTTGCCAGCCAGGCCCCACAGGCTGCCCAGTCTCCACATACTCCTCTCCACTCTCTGATTCCGACCCTCTGACCCTTCTTTCATTTCCACCTGTCTCTTTCTGAGTAAAAATTGTGTTTCATCAACTGGAGTATATCCGCTGCATAACGACTTTCACCAAAGAAAAGGAATTATCTATCCGAACAACACCCTCTGTCTGTCTTTCTATTTAAAATTCATTTTTTGGTTTTTACACAATAAAAACGATTTGTGCACTTGCTGTTTCCTTTAATTTGACTTTGTTATTCACGTGGTTTTTTTTTTTTTCCTCTGTAATCCCAGTCATTATCTATTTTGTTTACTGGATGCCAAACTTTCAATTCATGGAACTTGTTTTTGAAAATAGCACTTATATAGAAAATAAATAAATGCTTCATTAAAAAAAAAAAATGATGTCCAAATGGTATGATTCATGCCAACAATCTCAGCACTTTGGAAGCTGAGGCAGGAAGATTGCCATGAGTTCAAGTCCAGCCTGGGCTACTTAGTAAGGCTTTGTTTTTTGGCTTTGTTTTTTTTTTAATGATGCTTGTGCTTGGGGAAAACTCAATGGCACAGCACTAGTCTAGCACGCCCGAGAATCTGGGTTTTACCACGAGTACTACCAAGAAAATAGGTGGATAAAGAGCAAAGCCAAAGATGCTTCAAGAAAATAATCATTTTCTGTGATAAAGTTTTTGGTCTTTTTTGATCTTAGTCAATAGATCAAGAAGTGATAGTTCTGTTATTTTAATAGTTTAAACTTGGCGGGCTTGGGGAGGGGGGGAACCACAGGATGACTTAGTGTTTAAAGGCTTTTGCTACCAAGTCTGATGATCAGAGTTCAATTCTCAGGACCTGCACAGTAAAGGAAAATGACTGACTATTATTAAAAAATTGTTCTCTGATCTCCACGCATGTGTTGTAGGTTACACATGTCCATGTACATCCGTACACACAAACAAATGGAATTTTTAAATATAATAAAAAGGCTAAAAATAGTTTAAATTTGTTTTAAAAAACTTTGTCCAAACTGAGCCATTTAAAATATTTAGTCATTCAAATGCTAAGGACCTTTAAAACAAACATTGTATCCTAAGAAGATTATGGAAACATATGGCTGATGTCTTTGTATACAAATGTTCATTAAAGTTTTATTTGTAGCTTAGAAAATGGATCCAGCACTTGTGATGTAGAGGATCACGAGTCTGAGGCCAGCCTGGGCCACATAATGAGATTCTGTCTTAGACCAAACAAAAAAACTGGGCAGTGGTGGTACACACCTTTAATCCCAGCACTTGGGAGACAGAGGCAGAGGCAGGCGGATCTCTGTGAGTTCGAGGCCAGCCTGGTCTACAGAGTGAGTTTCAGGACAGCCACACAGAGTTACAACAGAGAAACCCTGTCTCAAAAAACAAAAAATCAGAAACAAAAAAAAAAAAATGGAAACAACCTAAATATCACACAAATAACAACCTAAATATCACAAAATGGGTAATGTGGATGATTATACTCATTAAACGGAAGCTAATGTATACGTCACAATGGATGCTGATACTTTAAACCATGGTAATAATAATATTTTAAAACTATAATCAGTGTTGAAAATATAGCACTCGTGAGTGAAATTCTCAGAAAATAATAATGAAATGAATGTTAAAATACATAAAATTATTACAAGTACACAGAGAGAAGGTAAGTTGGAAGGATAAGTAGCGAAACAGTGGAATATCTGTTTCTTCTAAATAGCACAATAATAGGTGCCATTTTCCTTCATTAGAACTTTCTGTATTCTCATCAATGAATGTTTCATTAAGAAAAACACGCATTCTTAGAAGTATTGTGCAATATCCAGGTCAAGTCTAGTGTTTTATTTCCTATTATTACTTAGGAAATAAATTTAAAACACTGAAGATGCTTGATTTGTTCATGGTTGTTCTCTATCTGTGAGGTAAAAGAAAGCATCCATCTCGCTGCTTGAAATGAGAGGGAAAGCTGAACCTGGTGAACAAAGCCCAGATTTTGAACTTTCTTCTATGCTATTCCTTGTCTGTTTAATGAGGAGTTACTGAGTTGCTCTTAACTTTAGGCCTGTGTTAGTTAAAAAAAAAGAAAAAAGATATAGACATCACATTATAACAGTATTATAAACAAGTCCTAATTTCTTCCTTGAAAATTGCTACAGTAAATTTCAGAATACATTAACATCAATTAGTGAACATTCAAAAATTGATTCTATTGTGGCCATATCTACACATAGCAATAATCAAGTCGGAAGCTTTGTAGGAGCCTACCTGAGTCTTGGTACAGCCACTGCACTCTGACCAAGGGCCGTAGGAGTCCCACTGGCAGTTGACTGGAGAGGAGGCTCTATCACAGCACCAGATTTTCCATCGTAAAGCAGGTGGGACAATAAGCAAGGGGACACAAAGAATAGATGAGAATAGTGGAATGTCATCGAAAGCATCTCTGCGTGGGACAGTGGTTACCACCTGTGACCCAGCTCTGCTGGGCAGAGGCAGAAGGAGTGGAAGTTCAAGATCACGCTCAGCTACACAATGAGATCCTGTCTTAAGAAAAAAATAAAAAACAGCAATGTGCTTTAGGATACATTATATATTTACATGAAAATATCACCATAGAGCACATTATTTTGTATAATTATTATATGTTGGTTAAAAAGAAGAAATTCTTCCAAAAGTTTCATGGTACCCTAAAATATATGAAAATGGGAAGAGGGGTGCATATTTTTACTAGAGATTAATGCTTATTAAATGTTTATTTTGCACAAAGTACTGTTAACATACTAGGCTATAGAAATAATGAGGTAAGCTGCTGACTATTGATGGAAAGAAAGGAACACCTAAATTTATAATCATCATATACTATATCCAATGTGATACATTCCACAACAGTGTTTGTATTGGCTAGTATTATGTCAACTTGTCATCAGAGAAGAGGGAGCCTATGTTGAGAAATTGCTTCCATAAACGAATCAGGCTGTAGGCAAGCCTGCAGGACATTTTCTTAATTAGTGATTGACAGAGGAGGGAGGGCCTAGCCTATTGTGGGTAGTGCCATTCCTGTGCTGGTGGTCCTGGGGTCTAAAGAAATTAGGCTGAGCAAAAAGAAAGCAAGCTGAACAAGCCACAATGAACAAGACAGCACTACTCCTTGGCCTCTGCATCAGCTCCTTCCTCCAGGTTCCTGCCCTGCTAGAGTTCCTATCCTGATTTCCTTTGATGATGAACTGTGCTGTGGAAATACAAGCTGAACAAACCCTTTCCTCCTTAAGTTGCTTTGGTCATGGTGTTTCATCATAGCAATAGTAGCCCGAACTAAGGCAGTGTTAAACATAACATTTATTATGGGAATCTAAATAAAGGGCTAGTCAGAGTTAAATGAGTAGAAGAGAATATTTGGGAAGCAGGTATTATACCTTTGAAGAAACCCAATAATGACTTGAAGAGCTATCCAGAAATTTGAGAGACAAGCTCTAAGAGCCTGTGAGTAATAGAGAAAAACTAGCAAAGGCTACATGACAGTAATTTATATTTAAACGCTCCCCCGCCCCATACTCACTTGGGCCCCTTCTCAAATGCACGCACAGGTGGGCAAATTGAATTAAAGAAATTCCACTCATGTCAAACACATACATATAGGTGACAGAGCTGTTCTCAAATGATGCTAAACCTTAACTGTGGAAAGATACCTGGGTTAGTCCTCAAAGGTCAAGGAAGACCTGTGAAAAGATCATGAAACCTCTCTTGATTTGTAGATTCTTGGCACATTACTAAGCTGGGAGACTTGTTGGTCCAAGTGATTCTTGAATCCTAAAGCTATCAGATGATCCTAAAAGTAATGAATCCCATTCTATGGTGTGCATTGAAGGAACCTTGGTAACCTGTTCACACATGGTACCAGTGAGCCAACTGTCTAAATGTTTTGAACCTTCAACAACCTTCTGTTGCTTGCCTACCTGTGCCCCAGAGAGAAACAGAGGCCTTCCCCAAATATGGGGGCTTAGAATGGACACTCTATAGCCTTCCCTCCTATCTCCTTCATTACCCTGCACAGAATCCTTAAAACACTCACACTGTTGGCCTCAGGACCTTGGTCAGCGTGGACTCTACATGCTATCTTGTGTCCCCAGGTCTTGCACAGCTCCTGACACTTATTCTAATAGTTCTATCAAGTCAAGTGGCCTGTTTCCATCAATCCAACAGTGTGAATAAAACAAAGGAATGGCTAAATGGTGCTGGCTTTTATCCAGCCTTCAGAAACCAATAAAACTATTTTCTAAAAAAAAAAAAAAACAAAAACAAGAAAACACTCTTGATCTTTAAAATCCAGAGAATGTTTAGCAGAGACTAAGGTTAAAGATCAAATATTGTTCCGGGTCTGCTGTAGCTCTCTGAATTACAGGTAAAACCCTGGAAGTGGAACAAAAACCATAAGGTATTTTGTCCTTGTTTGGTTCTTGTAAGGAAAAAACAAGAATAAACCATAATTATTATATTTTCCGAAAACATAGAAAGATGAGATGCATAAGCACATGCATTCCACTGTATAAAAGCAGTTAAACCATTCTAAATAAATTACTTTTTTTTAACATTTTTAAAATTTCCACACAAAATCCAAAATATTCTTACCTTGAGAATATTTGAAACTCTGCAACTATTCCCACCAAAATGAGTAAGAATGTTGTCTAGGAAAGAAAACAATGAAATATTACCTTAGCTTTCATTTCCTTAATGAGTTAAAATCAGTTACACTCACCTAAGTATGGATTTGTGGATTGAGTGGACATGAGTGGAAAAACCATAAAACAGATAAATCATTTTCTTTTTGAGATTGTGTTTTAAATAGAAGCTTGAAGGTTCTTTAAAAGAAAAAACTTAAAAATAGAACTACCATATGATCTTGCAATCCCACTACTGGCTATATATCCCAACGAAATGAAATCAGAATGCCAAAGGATGTCTGCACTCCTGTATTTACGGAAGGATTAGTCACAATAGCTAAGACAAGGAATCGACCAGTGTCCATCATTGGATGGAAGAATTTTAAAAGGGTAGTAAGAGGACACAAGGAATGTAGCTCACTGGTGTTTACTTAATTTGCATCAGACTGTACTTGACCCTCAGTACAGGAAGTACTGGAAAGCCAGGGTGGGGAGAAAAAACACAAAGGAATACCAGTGAGCTTTAAAAGAGAAAAAAACCTCTAGTCTGCAATAACACATAGGAACTTAAAAGGTATTCTGTTAATAAACCAAGCACAAAAAGAAATACCACATGATAAACCTCATTTATACATGTTATCTAAGCTGGGCGCTGGTGGCACAAGCCTTTGATCTCTGAACTCAGGAGGCAGAAGCAGGAGGATCTCTGTTCGAGCCCAGCCTGGTCTACAGAGTGAGTTCTAGGACAGCCAGAGTTACAACAAACTCTCAAAAAACAAACCAACAAAAAAATGTTATCTAAAAATGCTGAACTCACAGAAGGAGAAAAAGGAGAATGAACAAGGACTGACTGTGTGGTGCCCAACTGGTATGTCTACACACAACCTTACACCTAAGGCTCCGGGGAACATAGTAGTAGGCGCGGCAGGAAGATCGAAGAGATTGAAGAGGAATGCAACACCTGCTGTAAGATATTGTTTTCCAGACATGACGGGGAAGTTGCACCTGTGAAATCTCAAAACTACGGTTGCCTAAACAAGATCGACATTCTGACATGGTTGGGGGAATCTCACAAGGCCCTAACTCTAGATGAAGAGCAATAGACAATCAAAGGCTGCTGAGAGAGGATCAATTCTCTACAAGGAAGAACCTCGTGAGTTATCCACCTAAGTGGTCAGCACTACACATGTACATAGGAGGAATACTGAATGGACTCAGCAGGTTTTAGTGTGTGTGTGTGTGTGTGTGTGTGTGTGCGTGTGCTGCATAAGGTAGATTTGTAGATGTATAAGGGACAGAGGCAAGCAAGTAGGACTTTGTAACTGAAAGGAAGATGTTTAGACACGAGTATCTGGGAAGGCCAGTGGAACGATCTGAGACAAACAACGTTGGGAAGACCGTCCACAGGGATCCTGGATTGTATGAATGGAGAAAAGGAACTAAGCATCAGCTTCATTCACTGATGTCTTCTTCTGACCACCGATGTTATGTGACCAGCTGCAGCTGCCTTGACTTCCCCCACAAAGGACTGCATCTTGCACTGGCAGCTAAAATAAGCCCTTCCTTCCTTAAGTTGCTTTTGTCAGGGTTCTTTTCAACAGAAAACTAAGACAGTGCTTAAAATGGCAGCAATTTGTCTTCCTGCCCTTTACAAAGAGAATAATACACATGAAAATAGAACCGTCCTCTGCACAAGCTGACTAGAAATAATGGGTTTAGGATCCGCTGCAGTGAAAAATAGGGAATGAACTGTGTCTGTGACACTCAGCTGAACCTACAGCACCTTCTGTCCTTTTCTCTTGGTTTTCATTCCTGAATGAACACTAGCTCTGTCCGGTTCCACTAACACATCCCAGGTGGTGCCCTGATCTGAAACACCACTGTGCCTGACATGGACCGTTTCCTGATTTCACTGATTCTGGGCTGAGCTCAGGCCAGGGGAGGCAGACTACATAGCTGGCCTCTAGCTAGCTCAAAGGCAAGCTCTTTGGCTCTGAACCCTGCTTCAACAGCTCAGGCCCAATTCAGGTGACACCAAGCAGACCAAGGGGAATTCCGGAGCCATCCTCCCAAGCTTAGCTGACATGGATGGAAGTCAAAGATCACTCCTCCTTAAAATGCAGAGATATCACTTCTGCTATTTGATAGCTCAAGGCTTTCCCATGACTCCCTTGTTGGAAACATATCACAAAAGCATGCCTTTCAGGTTTACTCTAAAAAGGCAAACATCTACTTTTAAATACAAGCAGAAACTCTGCACACATCTTGGAGTGAAACCATTGCTTCGTCTGTTGACATCCTATCAGCCAATTAGGTGTATTTATTGTCACGACATTAAAATGTCATAAATCAATGATTGTGAAACACATTTCAAACATAAAACAATAATTAAGATGTCTCATCATAAAATAAGGAAGGAAATTGATTGACAGTTAATAAAAAATATTGGGGAAAACAGGTTAGCTAGATGACTTTAGCAAGCATTTCACATTCTTTTTTGAACTAACAAGTATTCTAAGTTGTTAAATAAATCTACAAGGCACAGTAAAATGGATAGCAGATTAGGCTGTAAATCTTTGTAATGTTCCTCGGTGTTGCAGCATTTGTAGCCTTAAATGCATTAACTTTGTGACTTGTGCTCATTATTTAATTTAATTTAATTAATTTATTTAATTAGAAGGTTACTGAAGATCTACATTTTGGTCCTTCTCCAGCCTCAGTAGTGAGCATGGATTCTGTACAGCAAGTGGACAGAGAGAACAGTGACTTTGGGACATCCTCACAGCAGGCAGGGCAGCAGAATTGTTCTTCCCTATGATAATACATTTTTATTTTAAATACCCAATCTGCGATAATAAAATTGGACCTGGAAAGATGGTGTAATTGGTAATGAATCTGCTGTGCAAGCATAAGGATCTGAGTGTGAGCCTCAGCATCTGTAGGAGACATGTAGATCCTTGCACTCATAGATAAGCACTAGGAAACCAGGGGTGTTAAACATGCAGGGTTGTCTCTTCAAGGGGAGATGTAGAACCTGGAAATGGAAGTGGCTAATAGCCTGGAGACCTCTGTGCTATCTGGATGGCCAGACTGCACTGGTTCCTTTTGATCCTTATCTTGGACTTGCTTATCTCATCAATCTATAGCACTCTTCTCTCCCAGAATCTAATCATGAGAATTGTTTATGTTGGGTCTGCTTTTTTTAGTAAATCTATAGAACATGTCTTTGTGGAATATGTAGCTTGTGTTTTACAAGAGTTTTGTTGTAACTATGTCTTAAGCTTTATTGTGCACATTTGATTATGATAATTATCACCAGGAAACCTTTTTTCAAATTGTTCTGTGCTTAAATATGCCCAAAATAAACTACTTGGTGTGAGACTCTACCTTTGAACCAATACCAGCTACTGAGTCATGTTGAACCAAATTTCCCTCTTGCCTCCCCTGATCAACACTGTTGGTATGGTGTTTGCAGAGACACCCACACACACAAACATCCACATAAAAAGCCAAGCACAGCAGAAGATGCCTATGATCCCAGCACTGGGGAGACAGACAGGAGGATTCCAGGGCTTTGCTAACCAGCCAGTCTAGCCAGAAGGAAGGAAGGAAGGGAGAGAGGGAGGGGGGGAGAAAAGGAAAGAAGGGAAGAAAGGAAAGAGAGAAGGGAGAGGAGAGGAAAGGAAAGGAGAAGAGAGGAGAGGAGAGGAGAGGAGAGGAGAGGAGAGGAGAGGAGAGGAGAGGAGAGGAGAGGAGAGGAGAGATAGAAGGGAAAGAAGGAAGAGAAGGGAAGGGAGAGAAGAGAAGAGATGATGGGGAGAAGATGAAAAGAAATTGAGAAAGATACCCTCTGACCCACACACATACATGTGAACACACAAATACACACAAATTATAAGAGCAATTCCAACTTGCCTTTCCATCCTAGAATTTTATTCTCTAATAACTAGTTCTCTCTTTGGTCTTTTGTTGCACGGTAATTTTTTAATATTTTATTGTTTTATGTAGGTCCAACATGCGTGTTTGATAAGCCTATAGCTTCGCTCCATGAACTTATGTTATCTTCCCTCACAGTGACCCTTTCACCCAAGATTCTGAATTCTGAGCTTCCAAAGCTACAAATTCAGTTTTCCATAAAGCTCCTATATCATCCAATCAGGACTCCACTGCATGGCCCTAAATTAAAATAGACAAACAATCATACTGGAGAAAACTTTTGCCTTAGAACAATGGTTCCATTGTATTTCTTTATTGTTTTCTCAATTAACATTGAGACTTTCATAAACATTGCCTTCAATTCCCTTTCCCAGCCCTTTCAGACTATAATTTAACTGCAAAAAAAAAAAAAAAAAGAGGAAAACTGATTCACTTTAGCTGAACTACTAAAAATCTATTTAGATAAGGATGTTTTTTTAAAGTCATTCCCAGACCTTCTCCCTCTGTGTTTTCCATAGCCTTTTCTTCATTCGATTTCATTCAATTAAGTATGACTTTCCCCCTTTGAGATGCCTTTGGGTATATAAAATAATAAATTATTGTCTTACCTTCATGCTTGGGAACTGTTCAGGCCAGAAGAGAACAAGAAATTTTCATCTGTAAGAACAGACAGGTTTTTTGGGGTTTTTTTTGCCCGAAGAGTGCCAGGATGTCTCCCCCACAGCCTCTCTTGCTCTGGATTATTTTTCCACTCATTTATAGAGACAGCAGTACTGAGCTCGGCTCCTACCACAACCAGATTCCCCAGGGAGCTTGCCTCTGTACTTGATCTATGCCTTGAAGCCAGATGCATTTTGTCAGTGACACAGACCCTTGCTGAAGCCAACTGGGACTGTTTGGAAGTTACAGATATGTTTCTGAGAAATGCATCTGTTAACCAGGAAAGACAGTAAATGTCTTCAGTTCAGCATTTAAGTGATTTCTAACCAAAGGACACTCTGTAAAGTAAGGGCTAAACCTCTTTACTACTTTAATCTACTAAACTGAGCACGTGTTTTCATGATTCTCTTAACGAGTGTTATAAAACAGGCTTTGAGATTGTTTTTTAAAAGAAAGAGTTCTTACTCCATTTTTTGTTTTTAAAGCAAAATACTTGAGACTCAGACATGAAAAATTAAAAAAAAAAAAAAAAAGTGTATTTGGCTCATAGTCCCGGAAATGAAGAAGTCTAAGAGCATGGTGCTGGCATCCATGTAGCATCTGGCAAGCATCTGAATCATAACACAAAAGAGGGTATCACACAGTGAAACACCATAACTGTGGTGGCACAAGTCTTTCTTCCATGTCATATAAAACCACTAATGCTAAAAGTAAGAGCCCCTTCTCATGATCTCATCTAATCCCTGGAGGCCCTACCTCCAAGTACTACTGGTGTATGATGGGTACTTGATTTTCAGCACAGGAATTTGGGGGAATAAATGCAAATCATAGTAGATCTGGATGTAATTTCATCTGTAAAAAGTAAATGGAATGTTCTGGAATAGAATTTTTCCAGAAACAAAATAGAGCATAACAGTGCAACATTCAGCTTTTTGTCTTTAGCTTCCACAAATCAACTACACAATGTACTGGGGGGAGGGGGGAGGGTAAGATAGTGTCTCCTGTAGCCCAACATGGCCTGGCCTCTACCTCCCAAGTGCCAGGATTGTAGATGTAAGCCACCCTGTAAGACTTTGGTTATCTCTCTCTCTCTTTTTTTTTTTAAATCGTATCTGAGGACATCACTAAAATTTTCAAAAAGTCCTAAATCCTTAGATATTCAGATCATTCTGTTGACAAGTAATCTCTTTTCTCATCTTCCATCGGCAGCTCACTTCTGAAGGAGCTTCATCTGCACACAGTTTTGCATTGATTCTTACAGTTTTCCAACATGAATTTCACAAATACTTCAAAATACTACACTTTCGGGGGGATTTTGAGTTTCTTTTTTCTTTGCTTCTTTTTTAGAAATGCTTTCAGTTTTACTTTGCACTTTCTGCTTTGACCTGCAACATTTTGGGGTTGTTTTGTTTCTCATTTTTATTCTGTGTATGCATGCATGTGGAGGCATGTGTGTGCCATGGCTTGCATGTGGAAGTCAAAGGATAAGAACTCCGTTTACTCCTTCCACCATGTGGGCTCTGAGAACCAAACTCAGGTCATCAGGCTTGGTAGCAAGCACCTTTACCCACTGAGCCATTTTGATGGCCAGTTCTCAGCTTTCTTTTTTTATTTAAAAGTTATTTGATTTCATGCGTATGAGTGTTGGCATGCTTTCTGAGTTAGGATTCAAAAAGTAACACAGACCTAACAGCCATGACACCTAGCAGCTGCACAGAGGGTAGAATGCTGGGAAGGAAACGTACATTATGTTACTGAAGGAATAAATACTCCTCCCATCTCTTTAGCATGGTGTTAAGTGAATCTGCCTTCCTAAGCCAAGTGATTGATCCGCCCAACTGGAATGTGAGGTCTCCACTCAGGCCAGACATTCCAGAATGTCTTTCCCTTAATGGACCCTTAATGCTACTATAACAGTGTCACATGGATGTTCATCTGTTTGGAATTTCAACAGGAAAACCATTAGGACAGGAGCTTTAAATATAGATGGGGTCTGCACTGCTGGCAGTTTGGCTGCCGGCATAAGCTGTGTGGACTTTTTCAAAGGTCAGTGAAAGCTTTTAAGGAAGAACAGAAACTGTGGGTCCAGATGAGTCAAATGGTCATGTGTACATGGAGGGAAGGAACTGGAAACAGAGATCGGAATTTTTCAGTGAAGAAAAAGAAAGGAAGGACAGAATGAAGGAAGAGACAGACAGGCAAACAGACAGAAGCCAAAGCATCATTTTAAAAGATAGACAAAAAGTTTACAGAGATTCTCAGGACTTAGTGATTAAGCAGGATTTCAAGTCTGACTCAGAGAAGTGTGAGTATGTAACAAAAAGCTAAATGAGGAAGGAAATAGAGATTCAAAGAGGAAGAGGAGATTTTAAAGAGGGACATTTTTGTTGTGGGAAAGAGTCCCGTATATTACTGCCAGTAGGGGTATCTTCAGAAAGACCGAGGTCACCCCACTTATGCACTGGAGTTACTGGTGTGACAAAACACAGCTGGAGCCATGGAATCCTCTGGCAACTGATCGCAATGAAGCATTAATGACAAGAAACGTTCCATTTGGGGAGCAAGAAATTTTAAAATCACCAAAAATGGATAGAGAAAGAGATATTATAGAAATAAGTAAACAGAAGAAAGCAATGTTATCAAGCCAGTTAGGGAACTTCAAGGAGAAGAGGTCAATCAGCATTGAGAAACAGAGGTCAGAGGGAACTTGTTGGTAAATTTAAGGCAGCATTTTTTAACTTTTTTACTACAGGATTCTAGTATTATAAGAAACTTCCAGAAAAAAGACTTAAATAAGAGTATAAGTGTATAAAATAGAGTTGGGTTGGGAAACTTCTAAGGTACTGAGTTTAGGGGCCTTGTGATGTGATGCTTGTTCTCTGAGGAAGAAGCACCCTCGTGTGGAATGAGAAATGTTCAGCAGCATCCTCTGCCTCTTGGGATGTCAGCTAGTCCTGATCATGATAGTCAGAAAATGTCTCCTGGTGCCAAATGTCCCCCTGGGCAAAACACCCATCCCATGCCACCATTGAGAATCACAGCTCTACTACCTGCCCCAGCAAATGTCCAAGTTCAGATTCATTGGGCCCTGTAAAGTGTGTGTTCTCTGGAGTCTTGCAGGAAGCAATACTTCCGTTAAACTTTTTTAACCCAGAACTTCCCATGTTCATTCGCTGCCCCCCCACACACACTTGTGTTTCTAAGGAGACTAGCGTGTAGGTGTTTTTTTGGTAAATAACATATGAACCAAAATGAATCAGCAAAAGGGAAAATCTAGGGAGAGTCAGCAAGAGTGCAACCCTGTCCTCACCTCTATTACCCTGCAGTTTCCCATTTCTACTCAGTTCCCTGGGAGCTGACAACATCCTCTACTCCTGGGGAAATTTATGCCACTCGTAATATAAGAACATTGTTTTGTTCTACCACATGGACCCACATGAACCGTGTGTGTGTCTGTGTGTCTGTGTGTCTGTGTGTCTGTGTGTCTGTGTGGACCCACATGGACCGTGTGTGTGTGTGTGTGTGTGTGTGTGTGTGTGTGTGTGTGTGTGTTCTATTTGAATAAAAAGGTTTGGCATTCCTATTTAATTTACTAATCATTTTATTGAATTGGGAACAAAACTGGAACAATTCAATTCCAATAGACTCAGCTGCGTCTAGGACTTTGAGAAAAACAACTTACTTGACAAGGGTAAAGCCTCCTTTTCTCTTTTGCACTAAAACTGATAGGTCAGAGCTGAACTTGCCAGGAACTGGAGCAGAGAAGCAATAGCATCCTCTAGTGGTGTGAGGCTCCAGGCCCTACAGTAAAACCACAGCATCTGGCTCTGGCGTTAAACTGCTCAGGAGCCAAGGAATCCTTCCTAAGCTCAGGGCAGGAGCTTGTTAAGCTAATAAGTACTCCTCATTAAATCAGGTGGTATCTTTTTCCCATTAAAGTGTCACTGTGTGAATAGTTCGAAAATGAAAAATGGCTACCAGGCAATGCTTTATCCAAAGGAAGATTTCAACAGAACAATAGTTGTTAAGCTCTTTCTTTATCATCACACCTGATAAGATGCTGTGTCTCTTTGCGGCTCGCACTGCACTAAACACTGATTTGTGTGCTGAGGAATGAGGAATGAGCTTGTGTAATGGGTTTTCCTCACATCTTAATTTTCGTGAGAAGGTTGCTTAAAGTTTAGATATTTGAAAAAATTTACAGAGCTTTTCACTTCCTTCGGGATAGAAGTCCACACTAGAGAAGCCTTTCCTCTGGCTGGCCCGATGGCTACAGAAGGCAAAGGTCAAATTACAACTAGGAGGTAGTAAGATGCTTTGTCACTGTGGTCTCCAATAGTAACTGGCACTTACTAAGTTTAGGAGAGGGCCTGGATTTGTTTGGGCTCCCGGGATGCTGCTTGGAATGTTGTGTTGTTGCTGTTTAGAATGTCGTGTTGATGTTGTTGTTGCTTGGAATGTTGTAGTGTTGTTGTTATCTGAAGTGCACACGTGGCAGTTGTCTGCAAGCTCAAGATAACATTTCTTTTGGCTTAAATTTTAGTTAAGTGAAGCAGTTCTGAGAAGGATTATGCAAAGCTGCGCAGGTGTCCGTGGTTCTGGGAGGACACTGCATACAGCAGTTCTTAACCTGTGGGTCACAACCCCCTTTGGGGGGTTGACTGACCCTTTCAGAGGGGTCGCCTACGACCATCAGCATATCACATATTTGCATTACGACTCATAGCAGTTGCAAAATTACAGTTACAAAAAATACAGTTACGAAAATACAAAAATAATTTTATGGTTGGGGTCACCACAACACGAGGGACTGTATTAAAGGGTCACAGCATTAGGAAGATTGAGAACCCTGCTGTATAAGGTCAGGCAGAGGCCACATGCCAGGGGACAAGTTCCTTCATTTTATGTATACTTAAAATTTATAGTGCCTAAGAAAAGGTGTGGGTTAAAAAAAAAAAGAGTTCAGCATGCAAAATTATTTTTAACCTTTATCTCTTCAAAATGTCTTTAAATCCTGAATATCATATATATATATATATATATATATATATATTCAGTATCATCATCATCATCATGTGTTCTGCAGGCCAGAAAAGAAAGAAAATTGAAGGTTACAAAGATGTGATGCGAAATTCTCAATTACAAAATCTTTCTTAAAAAACTTTATTCATTTATTTTGTGTGTGTGAACATTTTACCTACATGTACACCTTGTGCACCATGAATGTGCCTAGTGCCAAGGAGGCCAGGAGAGAGCACTGGATCCCCTGGAGGTGGAGTTACAAACAGTTATGGGATGCCATGTGGGTGCTAGGAATCAAAGCCAGGTCCTCTGGAAGAACAGCCAGTGCTCTCACCTACTGAGCCACCTCTCCAACTCCATACAACCTCTTGAAATGTTTGTAGAGAAATTTATATTAGAAGCCAGTGAAAAGCAGCCCCAAACTCATGCCTGGAAATTACTCTGTAAGGGCAGGAATGTTACTGAAAGCAAAAGAAGGTGCTACTTTGTGTTTCATGTGACAAGTATGTGCTCTGAGCACAGTCTGCACTGAAAAATCTTTGCAAGAGCAGGGAATGGGACCCAGGCCTCATATGTGCTAGGTAAGCCGCTCTGCACTCTGCCGCTGAGCTTTGCTCCCAGATGGATTCAAATCTTGGGCAAGTTGGTTAGCCTCCCTTACTATGTGTTTTCTTATCTGAAAAGTAGAAATAATGTCATCTAACTCATTGGGTTGTTTTATTAAGTGTGACAATGCAAGTAAAGCAATTATCGTCAAACTTGGACTGCTAGCACATAGAAATCCAAGCACACAGTGGCTTGATCAATTTAAATGACTATTATGAAACTACAAAACTAAAGAAGTTCTCTGTGCACTGATAAAGAAAACTCTAAGCCTGTGGCACTCAAGAAAAAGAAGAGGAGAGATGAGATGCTCAGCAGGTGAGCTGCATTTGCCTTGCAGTTCTGAGGACTGAGTCCCATTCTCAGATTCCATCATAGAAGGAGATATCCAACTCCCAAAGTCGTTCTCTGACCTCCACTCATGGACTGGAGCGCTCACTTGCACACACTCACACACCAATAATAAGAAGAAGAACTATGTAATAATAATAATAATAATAATAATAATAATAATAATAATAATAATCTTTAAAGTCTGCCTCGGCTGCTGAGTGAGTTCAAGGCCAACCTGGACAATTTAGAGAGACTTTATTTCCAATAAAAGAGCAAAAGCATGGCTAAGGATGTAGTTCAGTGATAGAGATTAGCAACATGAAAGAGGGCCTAGGTTTATCCCAGGACTAAGATGCATGCATATTGGCATATAGAGATGATGATTGATGATTGATAGATAGATAGAAAGATAGATAGATAGATTGATTGATTTCCCAATTCAAGATAAATAAAAACACACCTCATACCTCAAAAAAGAAGAGTGGGAGAAGGAGTAGAAGGAGGAGGAGGAGGAGAAGAGAGGAGGAGGAGGAAGAGGAGGAGGAGGAAGAGGAGGAGGAAGAGGAGGAGGCGGAGGAGGAAGAGGCATCTCCAAAGCAAGTAGCACTTAATGGACAGCCTATGAGTTAGGGCAGCAGTATGGGCAGTATAGCAGATACACGTTCTTCCTTTCATCTAGTCTGAAATTAGGAAACTCAGAAAGGGAAATAAATTTTCAACCTGTCCAATCACAGGAGTTTTCTCCTGTCCACAGAGAATTGAAAAACACACTTGGATTGTGTAAAACAGACCTATGGAAATATATATATATTTTTTAAATTTATTTATACTTCTCTCATACAATACACCCTGACCTCAGTTTCCTCTCCCTCCACTCCTCCTTTTCACTTAAGAAAAGAGTAAACCTCCCAGGCATATTAATCAAACACAGCATAACAAAATACAGTAAAACGAGGCACAAACCCTCCTATCAAGGCTAGAAGAGGCAACCCAGTAGAGGAAGAGGATGCCAAGAGCAGATGAAACACACACACACACACACACACACACACACACACACCTCCCGCTGTTAGGAGTCCTACAAAAACTCTAAGCTGAATAACCTTACCATATATTCAGAGGACGTAGTACAGACCCATGCAGGCTCTGTGAATGCTGCTTCAGTCTCAGTGAGGCTCTATGAGCCCCACTTAGTTGATTCTCTGGGTCACGTTATCTTGGTGTCCTCCACCCCTCTGGCTCCTAGAATCCTTCCTCCTCCCCTTCCTTGGGTTCCTGAGCTCCACCTAATGTTTGGCTGTGGGTGTCGGTATCTACTCCCATCAGCTGCCAGAGAAAGTCTCTCTTAATGACTATTGGGCTAGGCTTTTTGTCTTTCTGGGTCTGGGCTACCTCACTCAGGATGATTTTTCTCTACTTCCATCCATTTTTCCAGCAAATTTTATAATGTTGTTTTTTTAACAGCTGAGTAGAACTCCATTGTGTAAATGTACCACATTTTCTGTCTCCACTCTTCAATTGAAGGACATCTAAGTTGTTTCCAATTTCTAGCTATTACAAATAAAGCTGCTATGAACTTAGTTGAGAAAGTGTCCTTCTGGTATGATGAGTTGTCCTTTCGGTATATGCTCAGGAATGGTATGGCTGGGTCTTGAGGTAGGTCAGTTTCCAATTTTCTGAGGAGTCGCCATATTGATTTCCATAGTGGCTGTACACGTTTGCACTAGAAGTATATCTAAAACCATTTCTCTTTCAGGTTTGATCCTGTGTTTGTAGCTAGAATAGACACAAACACAATGTAGATATAGACAATATCTATAGACGATAATGTAGATATTTTAATGTTAGCATTTTAGATTACATCTGCAATGGTAACTTGATTTAAGGTTCCTTGAAGGCTCTTCAAGAACCTAAAAGTTGATCTATAAACAACTATCTCACTTCTGAGTTTATATCCAAAGGAAATTGAGTCAGTATCCCAGAGAGATATATTTGCATGTCTGTGTTCAATAGCTCAATTTATAAGAGCTAAGATATGGAATAAATCTAGATGCCTAACCACAGATAAGTAATTGAATAAAATATGCCCATATACACCATGGAGCATTATGCAACCATAAAGAAGAATAAAAGTCATTTGATGCAAAATATATAAAACTAGAGAAAGACATCTTTAAGTGAAATCAGGCACAATAGATGAGTAATGAGTATTTTCTCTCATATGTAGAAGCAAAAGAAAAGTTATTTTTTTGTTTTTTTTTTTTAAGCCAAAAGTGATTAATCTGGGAAGGAGAGTGGTAAGGAGGGTTTCTAGGAATGGGAGAGCTGAGAGGGTTCAACAGAGAGTAACTAGAATACATTATATAAACGTATGAAATTGTTGAAGAAGAAATTTAATTAATTTTTAAAATACAACTGAAGTCAGCCATGGTGGCACACACCCTGTCCTTTGCTTGTGCAAGAGGGATCGTGTTGCCCAGGTTGGCTTCATACTTGTTATGTAGCTCAGGCTGGCCATAAACTCCTGACCCTTCTGCCTCTACCTCCCAATGCTGGGATCCCAGAGATACACACGTGGATAAAAGCTTTTCGTTTTGATGAAATTCAGTTTATCCAACTAATCTGGGCATAGTGGTATACAACTTTAACCCCAGCACTTGGGAGGCAGAGGCTGGCAAGTCTCTGTGAGTAGATCAAGCCGGTCTGGTCTACATACTGAGTTCCAGTACAGCCAGAACCGAGTAGAGAGACCCTGTCTCAAACAATAATTAATAAATAAATAAATAAAATATTATTTTTTAAAAAAGGGCCACAAAAGAGAGCTAAGCCAGGCACATAGGAGGCTCTAGAGGTAGGAAAGGGAATGGAGAAAAAAGATAATTATAATCTCTAAACATAGAAATAAACATTTTTAAAAGCAGCTGATTATAGACATAAGGGTTTATTTCTTCTCTGGGTATCTAAATGCCTTAGTTAGGAAAGTGTCAGGCTGTTTCAATGATTTCGTCTGTATAATGAGTTTTGAAATCAGAACGGGCTCAGCTTTACAGCTAGTTTTTCGAAGGTTATTTGCAATTTCATGTCAATTTTTTCACATGTCTGCCACTTTTTTGAGATTATAATACAATTACATTTCCCCCTTCCCTTCCCTCCCTCCAAACCTGTTCATATACCCCTCCCCCTCTCCTTTGAATTCATGGCCGCTTTTTTATTGTTCTTGGATGTATACATGTATGTGTACATACATACATGCTCCTAAATATAACCTGCTCAGTCTATATAATGTTCCTTATATCTATGTTTTCAAGGCTGACCATTTGGCACTGTACAACCAGTTGGTACACTCTTCCCTGGGGAAGACCAACTCTCCCACACCCAGCTTTCCTCAGTTGCCAAAGTTCTTTGTGTGAGGTTGGTTCAGGCCTCAGGGGCTTTTCCTCATTTGCTTTGGCATGTCCATTGATGTCCTATGAACTGTAGAATGTGCTCCTGAGTTCTCCAGCAAAGGCCATTGGACTTTGGGTGAAGATTGCTGTGAGTCTCTCAACTGCACTGGGTAATATTATCCCTCCCAACTGGATTTTAGTTTCAGCAATGCTTTGAATATAATATATGACTTTCGAACCTTCTTCGATACATTTACTTCAAACCATTTTATTTTATTGTAGATGGAACTTTATTATTTTTTCCTTTCAAGGGGCTCACAGATGGTACAGTGGATAAAAGCACTTGCTTGGAACCCATGGGGGTAAGAAAGAACCAACTCCTAAGTTTCCTGTGGCCTCACTCACATGCACACATCACACACACAATATAACTAATTTTTAAATTTTCCTTTTAATAGTATTCATTTCTACTACATACAAATAAAGTTGGCTTTCATGTGAACTGGTATTGATTCTAAGAGTTTTGTGTATGAATTACTATGCACAAAATTGTGTCATCTACAGACACTTTTCCTTCTTTCTCTCCAATTTGAGTTCTTTGACTTTTTTTCATGTTTAAAACCCCCAGTTCACTGTTGACTAGCTGTAATGAGATCTTTGCTCTTGTTCCTCATTTTAAGAGGAAAGAATTCAGTTCTTCAACATTAAATATGATGTTAGTTATGTTCGTCCCATAGATGTCCTTTATTAAGCTTTGGAAGTTTATTCTACATTATTTTGTCTTTTTTTTTTTATGTCATGAAAGGTGGTTGGTAAAGATGGCATTGTGTTATTTGTCCTGTGTTGTTTTAACATGGCACGTTACACTGATGACATGCACGAGGCATCAGACTTGTAGCAGTAGTCCTGGGATACTATTATTATTAATCAAATCATTATTTGACCCTGGTATATAATCCATTCTGTGTAATGTTGGATTCAGTTTGCCAGCACTGCTTTGAGGGTTTGTTGTTGTTGTTTATTCCAATAGTAGACAGTATTTATAGTTTCTTATGATACCTTTCTCTATTTGGGTATCAAAGTCATGTGGCCTTGTGGAGTGAGTCAGACTATGTTGCCTCCTCTTCTGTGAAGGAGTGGATGAGCTCTGTCTCTGTCTACACTCCTTCCTTCCATTCATAATAACTTTTATTAGTCTTAAAGTACCCTTCAAATATTTTCCTTGTGAAGGTAAAGATAGTAACCTGTGTTCTTATTTTTCTTTACACATAACTTATAAATGCAAACCCATGGGGAAAGAGACAGATGGAGATGTGAAGAATACGCAACAGTTATACGCATGAGCTTTGTTGTAAGAACTCAGACTCTTCATCTAAGCTACCTTTGCTAACAGACCTCCTCTTACACCGCCACAATCTTAATGCTAGTGACTTTGACAGTCACACCACTTTGCCTGTTACATTCAATAAACTTACTATGAATATTTCCCACTTTCGTTTTTAATCCCCTTCCCACAAACTCATTCTGTAATAATGACCTCCTTTTCTCCATTCAATAAGCCAGACAACTTCCACCAAACTAATGCACTTTTCCTTTCCCCCATGACAGTGGGTAATTTCTTTATGCTCCTAACTCAGCAGCTTGAAATTCTATCACACATTTCTGATCCTGAAGGGGAAGATAATAGCTTTGGATTCATAGTGAGAATTCTTGATTCTAGAGTCCCTGGGATATCTATGAGAGTAAACTGGTTCAGAATAGTCCAAGGCAGGCAGACAGCCTCTGACCCAGCACAACCTCTGAAAACAACCCGATGTCCTTACAGGGCACAGCAGCGGACAGGGACATAGCTGAGCTGGTGCTGCGAAGCTCTTAAGCGGCAGGAGCAGAGCTCTCTCTCAGCCAGGTGGGGCTTAGAAGAAGCCACACCAGGCTTCCCTGTTGTATATCTGCCGTCTATGAGATTTGTCTCTCATTCATCGCATGGCTTTCTCCATTGCTTTATACTTAATAATTAAGTTAGGGATAGGTGAGAAAGCATGGTGGAGAAAGCTGATGAGTGCAACTTATATTGACTTTAGAAGCCAAGCAGTCTCAGGCCTGGATAGCACTTGGAGAAGGGTATTTTTACTCTAAGAGATTTATATAACATCATTTCATATTTTACTCTTTTCTTCCAACCTCTGATACCCATTGTCTCATTTTCATTCCTAGCAATGCCCTATTTGGCTTTAATTGTCAGCTGGAGCCTAGATTCATCTAGGAGAAGCCTAGATCACATTGGTCTGTGAGGAATTACCTTGATAATTAATTGAGGTAGGAGGGGCCAGGCCACTGTGGGGCGCACCATTCCTTGATCCAGCCATGCTTATGTCCCTGCTCTGCTTGAGTTTCTGCTCTGACTTCCCCCAATGATGGCGAAGTTGGATCAGATCTCACCCACACTGCACTCCCCACACGCCCTCCCACCTGGGAGCAGTGGTAGCCAAGTGGGCTGGCTGGGGCTGGGGAGGGGACACGTGTGGGTGAGAGTCACACAGGGTACAGAAATTCTTTAAAGTGTTTAGATGTATAGTTATACAAAATACTAACTTATACGATTAATTCCAAAGTAAGCTCTATTTGGTCTCTTGCTCTATATAATATAGTTGTATTAATTAATTTGGCCCTTTGCTATTCATATGCTAGTCATACAAAATACTAATTAATTCGGCTTTTGTTACTTATTTTCTAGTCATAAGTAAATACATGTGTTTCCAAACTTAAAGTCTAAAGCAAGTAACTAAAAGCCAATATATACTTAATTTATAAAGATATACTTGTTAGCTTATAGACAAGAAGAGATTATAGTTATCAAATCTTCTGGAGATCTGTCCAAGCTATAGTTTGTTTTCCCTCGGATCTCTGATAGAACTAAAAAAACCAATATATGTTTAAAATATATATAGACAAGGCTTCAGCGGCCTTCTCATTTCTCTTCGCATTTAAAATAAAGCCTCTAGTTTAAAAAGACACCTTGTCTTGTTCCCCAACTCTAAGAAGACAGAAGGAACATCTCTTTTCAAGTAACTGATTAAATAAAGGTCTATGTAAGATTCTGAGTCTGAAATGATGCTTTTAACGTTGCACAAATACAAATTGTAAAGGTATTAAAAGATATATAAATGATTGGTTATATTTACATTTCAAAAATTCAGAGTTTTAATTAAGATTTGGCTTGCTTCTGAGTCTAATACTGTTTTGTGAACAATAGAAGCCAAACTCTGTAAAACAAAAAAATCAGTGAATGCCTCATTCAGGCCCTGTATGATTTTAGTAAAGGACTCAGACCTTTTTGGTAAAACTCCAAATTTTGTTTTCTTTAAAAACAAAAAAAACTGGTATGATTGTTACAAGACTTTAAATTTCATTTGGTTAAAAAAATCAATAAATAAATAAAAATAATAAATAATAAATAAATTAAATAATAATAAATAAATAAATAAATAAATAGAAATTGGGCAATTTCTCTCCATATATTCAGTTATTAACAGCCCTTAAAGCATGGTCCACTTATAGATAAGACACACAGAAACCCCTCCCACCCCCGAAGGAAAGGATCTTTGTCTTCCCACAGAAATCTATGTTCCAGATATTTCAACAACTCCACTCTGACCAATAAGATAGTCCAACTCTCCTTAGAAGAAGTACCACCCCATCCATGTTGTGCTCTCCACGCAGCTTCCCACCTGGGAGTGGTAGCAGCTGCCAGCCTGCAGTGGCTGCTTCGCTGGACAAGGTAAGCTACGGGTGGCGACGTACGTGGGTGAGATTCATTCTGACAGACTATGACCTAGTCCGCCTCTGATTTGATCGTGGTCAGTGTTTTATCACAGCAACATAAATCACACAAGAACAACCACTGACTTTATTTTGTTTATAAAGTAAAATTCATTGCAATGGCATTCATGTGCATTCCTATCTTCTGTGTTCTGTACCCACCAGTATCTATGCCCAAATATTCAGCCTTACCTTGTATTACCATAGATGAATGTCATATGCTCCTTGTCCAGGAAAACTCCTCTATTGTGTACCACAGGCAGCCTGTTGGCCACATGTGGGAGTGAACTTTGTGGATGACATCATTCCCAGTGTTGTGGAACCGCGAATTCTCCACCACCTACCTGCCTTGTAGAACAACTTGGGACACATTAGCAAAACTGAATGCGCACCTGTCTTCTCAAAACAAGTTTGTTACAACTGAGATGGATTCTATTTTAAAAGCTAGTTATGTATTAGAGTACTTACTACCTAAAAAATCAAAACCATTTGCTGATAGTGAATTTATAAGCAAGAGAGAGAGAGCATGGTAGATATAATATGCTCTTAAATAAAGAGGGGGGCAATGCATCTAAAATCAGTTTGTCTTATTGGCCTATAGCAAGACGAATTGAGGAAACTGGACAATTAATCAAAAGGAGAGTGAAGAGTAAAGTTGCTGATTCTAAATTCTATACTCTGATGACAGATGATACACTGGTGCAGTGACTACGACTCAACTTGCTGTTCTTTTATAATTTTTTTCCTCATATATACATCCTGACCCACATCCTCCCCTTCTCATTCCTCCCAATGCCCCCATCTCCCCTCTCCCCCAGATCCACCCCCACCCCCACCCCCGTTTCCCCTCAGAATACAACAGTCCTCCCAGGGCTACTATCTTTACCTTGTAAATGTAAATGCAATGCCACTGAAGGGAGGGCTTCTTCAGTGCCCTTAAAAATCAAGAGGCTTATACAAAGCAATAAAACATGTTAACATACGTGGTATAGGGACTGATAATGTCCTAGCAATGACTAGAAAAAAAGAAGAGATTGTAAAATTATTCAAAGATTATACAATTACCACCTGAAACTCACCATCAGTGAAATATCATTGCATAGTATATAATGAGCAAAATCATTAAAAATGGATATTAGGTAAACTATCGTGAAGATTTTGAATTTCATGAGGAACAAGGATTAAGTCAACCCCAACTCCAGGGAGTCCTTAAAAGTGTTGATACAGACCGTGGCAACATCATCTTCTTTTCAGAAGTAAGATAACTAAATCAAGGCCAAATACTAAAAAGATTCTGATTTGCAAAATGTAATCAAGTTAATTACCATATTAAAAACAAAGTATGTAACCAGAACTTGTAAATGAAAACTAGCTTACAGATTTAGCATTTTCAGTTAATTTAACCATTCATTTGAATGAGTTAAACATGTGTCTTCCAGGTGAAAACCATCCTATCAACAAAATGTTTTAAATTCATAACAGTGTTGCAAATGACAGTGAAGTTACAGCAAGGAATTAAGACAAACAATGTAATGCCTTTTGACACACTAGCTAAATACGGTCTTGAGAACCTCAACAAATATGTATAATAGCCATGCTTTTTTACTTGATACAATAATTTGAAAACAAATCTCAAGATTTCTGGAAAATAATCAGCATTTTTGTAATTGTAACTCTATATTTCTTGACATAAATGTTACTTGCCAATTTTCAAGTGGAATTGATAGAGCAATCTGATTCAACGAAAAGGAAAATTGAATCATGTGTCTTCGATGGATTTTATATCGTCCTAGAAAAAAATAGCCACCACTTCGCAATTCTACTTTTTTATGTCACCGCTTTCTGGCAGCACCTACACTTGTGAACAACTGTTTTCAAGAACGAAGCACCACTAAGAGTAAAATTAGAACTAAAACACCTGCTAGACACCCAGTAAATCCTGAGAATTACAGCTGCTTCCACTGAACCAGATATTGATGCATTCATTTCTCAAATACAGTGTCAACTATCCCACTAATTGTATATAAAAAATAAAACAGTGATTGTTTATTACTTATATGTGTTTATTTTCTTTATTAGTAATCATAAACTTGGGAACTGCATGATAATTTCAAAGACCCTCAGACCAGGGCATTCTATAATTATGGGATTATTATGTGAGGATGTTTTGCTTATCTATAGTGACAAATACTGCAACAACAAAAAAAAATTATACGTAGACCTACTCTTCACTCATCAGCTTTTGTTAGTGTTGGTGTGTTTAACATGTATTGAATTCTTCCATGTGGCTCAGAGAAGTCAAACAGACACTCCTCACCTATCAAATACAATCTTGTCCACTCACAACGGAAAATGGAAAAGACAGCTATAGATCTCCTTTTAAAGTAGGGGGGTTACATGCCTGTAATCCCAGAAAATGAGAAGCTGAGGCCGTGGGATCACAAGTTTGAAGCCAGCCTGAAATACATATCAATATTCTGTCTCGAAGTATAGAATTCAGTCTTAATTAATCCCTTAATCCCGGCACTGGGGAAGCAGAAAGAGGAAGATCTCTGTGGAATTAGGGCCAACCTGGCGTACATAATGAATTCTGGGTAAAGTGGGAGGAGTTACTATGTGGCCCTTTAAGCATTTGGTTAAGTAAGCTGAGTTTCTGGAACTCCGTAATGCTTTGCATTTGTGCACACAGAGTTCAGAGCATTGCGTTGTATAACTCCGTTGTGGACACAATCTCCAATTCCAGTGCTGCAAACTCTGGCCAGTTTCTCATTTTTGCAGAAAATCTTTTCTAATGTTCAATCTGTTGCTGATGAATGCCTCTGCTAAAATATTATAAGGCATTTTTATGTATCCCATTCCAAGAGAAAAAGAAGTTTATCTCTCTTAATACAATTGTTTCTGTATCATGAGTGACTGCCCTCCAAGCTGAGCAAGCTCCAGTTTGGGGCACCACAACCCTTTGCAAAAGATTATCCCAGCTGGACCTGTTGACATTTTACACCCAGGATTAAAGAGGCAAAGGCAACACAGGATTCTCACCTGAGTATCCAGCGACTGCCTACCACCTGCTGAATACAACTCTGCCTTAATTGCATGAACTGGGGTGGGCAGGGGGAGAACATGTATACATATATGTATACAAATACATATATGTGTATATATAGAAGACTAGAGAGGGGGCTGTGTGGCTGTGGAGAAGCCCTCATTCCTGCTGGGTAAGGCTTAATCAGGAACATCTGCTTAGGGGAAAAGTGCTCACAGCCCTGTAAGTAACTCCACACCTATGCGCTGTAATGAAGCCCAATAAACTCATTGGTTCCACAGAGGGAACTTTGGCCAAATCTACCTAGGTTTCTTGTTGGGACTTTGGGAGGAGTAGTAGAAATTGCTTTTACATCTCCCCCTGGGAAGAAATTTTAGCAAGATTCTCCCATACTTTATGCTGGGGAAATTTGCACCATAATAATAATCAATTGAGGAATTGCTTATGTGCCCTTCTAATACAAAAATAATAGTAATTAATTAATTGATTGATTAAATAACCCATGACAGGCCCTGAATTCCTTCAGCAAGAATATAAAACAATGATGCACCATACCTAAAACTAGGTTTCTATAGCATTTCATAGTTCATCAGAGAGAAGTCTTAAAACCATATATTTGGCCAGGATACCACAGATGAATTCAGCCCACCAAGCAACGAAGGCACTCTTTGCCTGACTTTTCTAGGCTGCGTTAGAAATGTGCTCCTCAAAGCTAATGGCAATGCTAATTCGTTGAAGAAAGCTTCAAACATGACTCAACCTTTATCTTCTGTTGTTTTTTTTCTCCTTAAAAACAAAACAAAAAAGTCTCTCATATTAATTTTTATGCCCATTCAGACATATTTCCCAGACACTCCTGACCTGCCTTATGTTGCTTTCTGTTACTATGATAAGCACTATGAATGAAAGCATCTTGAGGAAGCAAGGGTTTATTTCATCTTGCGGGTTATAGTAAGATATATGTATATATCTTATGCTTGCCACCATGCTCCCTGTCATTATGATAATGGACTAATCCTCTGAAACTATAAGAAAGTCCTCAATTAATGCTTTCTTTTACAAGAATTGCCATGGTCATGGTTTCTCTTCACAGCAAAAGAACAGTGACTAAGACATTGCTATCTCCCTGATTAAGCCTTTAAGGATATGCATATGTAATTGTTTTTACAAGGGCTAAGCAAGCACACATAGTTGTAGAGTAATCATCTTTGCCATCTGGTCCTGGGTGGAGCAGTTACAGTCACTTCTCTTTTTCTTCTTCTACCCACCAGATTTTCCCAGAACATGCTAGGCAGCCGATGCTGAGAAACCTGTGAAGTAAAGAGAATATAAAAGCCTGAAAGACTTACGAGAAGTCAGAAGATATGGCACTATTTGGAGTGCTGAAGAATATATCAGTGAGTAGGGTGTTCGTCATGCAAGCATGAGAACCCGTGTTTGATCCCTAGCACTCACGCAAAAGAAATCCCAGCACCGGGGAGGCAAAGACAGTGAGCGGATCCTGGGCTTTACTGGCTAGCCAATTTAGCCCAATTGGTAAGCTCCAGACCAGTGAGTGACCCTTATCTCAAAGGAGGTAGTCAGCTTTTCTGAGAATGATACCTGACGCTGTCCGCTGACCTCTACATGTATGCACATACATGTACTTATCTACACTATGAATACACATGAATCCATATAGAAAATAGATACATTTTTAAAAATATTATGAATAAGATACCTGCTGTAAGATATATAGCCAATAGAACGTTCTGAAGCTAAAGTATTGGATGATCTCCCACAGTCTGATGTCATCATGATGTCCATGCCCTGGTAGGCACGGTCTGCTATATACTGAGACTATCAGCCAATGACTGATGTAGTACGGGCATAAGGGAGCTGATATCGCATATACTGGGACTCCCGAATAACAGAGGAACCAAAACTACAGATGATAGACAGATAATAGACGAGAGAGATACAGAGACATAGACAAAGTCTCACTCTGTACCCTGGCTGGCCTGGAACTTATAAAGATCAGCCTGCCTCTGCCTTTGCCTCCCAAGTGCTGGGATTAAAATCATGTGCAACCATACCTGTCCTGGAAAACTATTTTAAAGATCGTTGTAGTACATATTTTGTTGTTAGGATAGTACATTTGAGACTGGATATTTTATAAAGAAAGGAGCTACAGGTGAGGACAAAGTGCTGCCCTGAGCAGGCAGAAAAGCAAAACAAACAAACGAAACTCATGAAGAACAGTGGGGGGCTGGGGAATCGGCTAGATATCCTATGATAGCTGACCCGTTCTCATAAGAAAAGCATCAGTGAACATCACACCTCCAATGCCTACTTACCTTTCAAGCGTCCTACCACCCTTAATCACAAGGTGAGTTTCAAAGGGGCCAAATTATATCATACCATAGCAAAGATGTAGAGGAAAAGCCCTTTTTGAGATACATGTTCCTAAACTGTCAAGAGCTTAGGCAGAGCCTCTGTGCTTGTCCTGCAAGATGCAGAAAAGAAAATCATTTTTGTGTGGTCTGACTAGAAGTGGGAAGCAAGGAATCACATAGAAACACCTTCCATACTTAGTGGGTGAGCCCCTGGACCTTTGGGAACTCCTAGTGCCTCTTTAGCCAAGGTGGGTTCTAGTTACAGGGTACAAAGGGAAAAAAGTAGGGTGGCTAGTCTTCTGCCTGCTCCTTGGCCTATGTATTGATCACTTCAAGTTGGGAAGAGGAAGAATGACTGTAATCATGTGCACAGATGTGAAGTAGCTCACATAAAATTAAGAATCTCATTCTGGGGCCAGTAAGGGGTCTCAGCAGAAGTCACTGGCTATGCAAGCCTGACAATCTGAATCCAACTCCTGAAAGCCAAGATGGAAGAAGAGAACTGACTCCTGAGAAATGTCTTCTGACATGTACAGTACATACGCATCTAAGGTCACGTAACACGAATCCCCCTCCTCATCACCATAAAAATAAACTCTCCAATTTTGTAAGAACCTAATTTATGTTAGTACTTATTTTGATTTCAAGTCCTCATCCGTACTTAAGTCCTACATACCCTATTACACACTTGAATATGTTACAGTTCTCTGTTAGACATTTTCCCTGTAAAACAATAAATTCATATGACACACTCTGAAAAAGACCTATCAAAATGGAAAGCAAAAGGTATAAAAGATCAGGTATGGTGGTGCATTCCTTTAATCCTAGCACTTGGGAGGCAGAGGCAAGCAGATCTCTCAGTTCAAAGCCAACCTGGTCTACATAGTGAGTTCCACGACAGTCAGGGGCTATGTAGAGACACACATTATCTCTCTCTCTCCTTCTCACCATATACATAAGAATATTTTATATATTTATATAAAAGAATATGTTATCTATTTATTTATCCCTATATATACACATATATATGAAAACCCACTTTAACCTTTTTGTATACAGTTAACATTGGTTGAAAGGACAATTTCTCACCTCCTTTAGCTAAAGCAACACATGTTGAAGTGTTAAATCAAGTGCTTAGCACATAACCAGAAGTAAATGCTTGCTTCCTTTTCTTTCCCATTAAGCTTCACCTCCCTGGCCTAATTGGGAAGTTACAGAATGTATTAAAATACAAATGTTATAAAAATAGCAAGTTTTGGAATACTAGAAATTGAAAAACTATATGTAGATAAAGTGAAATAATTTATGTTATTCTGCTCAATGTCTCCATAATAATTGTATCAGAGATTTATTTGTGTGTCTTAGTGTTCACGTCCCCCACCCCTGTTATGTAGTAGTAAAACTCCCAGAGTTAAGTTGGGCATGGTGGTGCATGCCTATAATCTTAGCACTAAAATGGCAGAGTTCAAGGCCAGCCTGTTCTACAAAGGGAATTCAAGTCAGCCAGGGATACATCATAATACCCTATTTGAAAGTACAATAAAAGATTTAAAAACACACACACAATCTATACTACAAGCTATACCCATAGATCAGTGGTTCTCAACCAATGGGTCTCAACCCCTTTGAGGAACCAATGACCCTTTCACAGGGTTCACCTAAGACCATCTGCATGTCAGATATTTACATTAGGATTCATAACAATAGCAAAATCGCAGTTATGAAGTAGCAACGAAAATAATTTTATGGCTGGGAGTCACCTCAGCATGAGGAACTGTATTAAAGGGTCACACCCTTAGCAAGGTTGGGAACCACTGCACTAGACCAATGCAGCTTTCAGTCCTCATTAGAGAACTTTCTTTATTGGATAGCATTAATATAAAGACTCCTAACTGCTCAACTCGAAAAGGGACATCTACATCACACGCCTTCTCCATGTGGCTCAGGGAACACTGCAGAAAAGGAGGCAGAAAGATTGTAAGAGCTAGAGACCAGGGATAGGGGGGGGGGGGGTTCGGTGAAACAGTGTCTTCTAGACATGACAGGGCCATTGCACTCGTGAACTTATAGCGGCTGCAGTTTCTATCACAAGATCAAGACAGCCAATATTCCAGCATGCGTGGGAAAGGAGCACAAGAGCTCCACCCCAACCTAGATGGCTGATGGCTGCTGTGGGTGGGAGAATCAGTTTTCCTTAGGGCGTAGGTTCAGTAGGTTGATCATGCTCTGTTGGGTCGTCCCACACCTGTATGGGTTCACAGCACGAACTGGTCTCAGTGAGTTATAAAAAAATTTAAACAATCTTAAAGGGCACAAAGTTGAGAGGAAGAAGTGGTGGTCAGTATCCAGGAGGAACTGGAGGGGGAAGCAGTGGGAAGTATCCAGGAGGAGTTGGAGGGGGAAGTGGTGGGCAGTACCCAGGAGGAGTTGGGGGGCATTTCAGCCAAAATGGTGTTCATGAAACCTCTCAGCAATCCCGCCCCAATCCCGCCCCAGTCATACCTTCAAGCCATGAGCTGGCTCCTTTTCTGTTCTCTCAAGCCATAGTTGTACCTGCTGGGCAGTTCTGGACGATGTATTCCACCCCTATGGAGCTTCACTATGTATTTTCATAAACTTGATAACTGTGTGGCCTTATCAATCTCATCTAAACCAAATTTCAGATGAAAGTCCATTCAAGAGAGTATAAGGATAGATTCTAAAATGTCCCTCTTTAAACAGCTGTTCAGGTGGTTGTGTACCACTAAAACTAGAGAAGTACAAACTTTAAACATTAATGATCATGCACGATTGTAGTATAATGTTGCCACTAGGGCAGCTCAGAAAGGAAGACACAGAGGCATTTTCAGACATGGAAACTCTGCCAGACCTCAGCAGAGAGAACCACCATCATGGCCAGTGCCATACTCACAGTGGAACCCTGAGCATCTGAGCTCAGGTGTTTTTATTCTTTCAGAATTCCTCAGGTACTCTACTGATAGCACATGCAGATCATTAGCAATCAAACATCCTCCACAGAATTCCAACAGCAGCAGACAATATAAAATGCCAAGGCCTATGGAAACCTTTTTCCAAAAGCGCACAAAAACAATTATTTTAAACACAACTAAAAATAACACATGATATCAAACGAATTTCCTAAGCCAAAGATGTGGCCAAGAAGGTGGGAAAAGGAGCAAGATCTAAGGACTTCTCAAATTCTTTGGCAAATGTTTCGCTGAGCACACACTTGAGGTAAGCAAGGCTCTCACCCGGTGGTGAACAGACACAGGTCCTGCCGTTGTGGAGCATGGGCTGCATTTAACTAATGTGAAAAGAGCAAAATGATCTTTAGCTTTCAATAGAAAACCTGAGTGTCTCTCAGGAAAGGGGCAAAGCCAACCTCTACTCCCATTCATTCTCCTACCAGCAAGAGGTGTATAGTCAGTTCTCACTGACCATTTATTTTGAGCCAGTGTGTTGGGCACTTCCCATGCATTACCAGAGAAGACAGCTCAGGCACGATTTAAACCAGTAGAAAGTCTTTGTCAGTCAGCTGGCGACTACACTGGGTGTTTGGGATCCCAGTGTAGCCCCAAGCCTTTCTCGGAGTGAACTTGCAGAAAAACCATATTCTGAGTTGACATACTTCAGTTAACAAGAACAGTTAGCCAAAAGCAGAACTACAGAAGCTAAAAAGCAAGGTTAGTATATTTTGAGACTTTCTCAGAGCTGTATGGACTTTGATAGACTAGGCCTTTGTTAAAGTTTTGACAGGTGGTACTGTCTATGTGCTTACTCTTACAGACTGAATGGCACTCCATCATGGAGTCAGTTGTGCTAAGGTCTCAGGGCCTCCTAAAGACTACTAATGTCTACTAAAGGCCTACAGGCTCAAGTCCTGATTTGGTTTTTTTCTGGCTGTGTGAACTTTAGTGAAGCACCTGATGTCCCTCACTCTGAATTTCACCACATAGGAATATCTTCATGTGCCTTCTCAGAGTCACAAGGAGAATCCATTAAGTTATTACAGATTAAGCACTTTGAACAGCATCTGCCATGTAGACACTCAAGAAATAACCATAATCATTACCATAATTATTTAATATTTTATAGTTAAAAGTTGCCTGTATGTAAAAGGACATTACAATATAAGCAGTCTCATGGCATAGGTTTCATAGACAACTTAAGTTTTATTTTTTCATTGAATGCTTTTCTTTACTATAAATGGCTCTGTACACATTATGCTCAAATTATCTTAGATCATTTATTGTACCACAAAGCGAACATTACACTTTACCTTCTGTTCCTTTTTTAAAAAAATCTTGATGTATGTTCTAGTTAGACATTCTTTTGCTGTGATAACCCACTCAAACAAAAGCAACTTGAGAAAGAAAGGGTTTATTTTATCTTCTCAGGTCAAAGTCCATCACTGAGGTGAGTCAAGGCAGGAATGGGAGCAGAGACCATGGAACAATGCTGCTTACTGGCTCATCTCCATGGCTCATTCAGCCTTCCTTACATAACCCAGGACCATCTGCCAAAGGTTGGCACCACCCACAGTCGGCTGTGCCCCTCCACACCAATCATTAATCCAGAAAAGGTCCCCCAGCCTTGCCTTCAGGCCAATCTGATGCAGGCGATTCTTCAACTGAGGTCTCCTCTTCCTAAGTGACTCTAGTTTGTGTCAAGTTGACAAAAACTAACCAACATGGTGTATCACTCTTCTAGTAGCACAAACTCAAAGATAGTTTTTATTGCATAAATATCTGCTAGTGACTAAGCTAGAAGATGCCACAAGCCTGTGGTCAGTCTGATCTACATAAGAACTCCAGGCCAGCCAGAGCTATAGGAAGACTCTCAGTAAACAGTGACAACAAAAATAATAAATGAATACATCAGTCCATAAAAAATAAGAAAGATGGGGCCTGTAGTTCAGTGCTGCCTAGTTTGTAAGAATTGATCCCCAGCACTGCACATGCACCCATACATACATGAGTACACACACACACACACACACACACACACACGAGCACACACATACACATATGAGTGCACACACATACACATGAGTGCACACACACATATACATACATGAGCACACACACACACGAACATACACACATACACACATGATCACATACACACATGAGCACACACACACACATACACACATGATCACATACACACATGAGCATGCACACACATACACACATACACATATGAGTGCACACACATACACATGAGTACACACACATACATGCATGAGCACACACACACACATGAGCATACACACATACACACATGATCACATACACATACACACATGATCACATACACACATGAGCATGCACACACATACACACATACACATATAAGTGCACACACATACACATGAGTACACACACAGATATACACACATGAGCACACACACACAAGCACACACACATACACACATGATCACATACACACATGAGCACACACACACATGCATGAGCACACACACACACACACACACACACAGGTAAACAATGTTGATTCCTCACATTGTTTCCCAATCCAAGTTCAAAACATTAAAAATATGCCATAGAACCATTAACAATTATTACTGGCACACTTGTACCTGTGTGTGTGTGTGTGTGTGTGTGTGTGTGCGTGTGTGTATATGTATATATACATACATGTATGTATGTATGTATATTAGTAAAAATATATGTAGGATGAATTCATATAATTCCTAGGCCAATTGTCATATAGATTTTACTTCTTACAAATGTAGCCTTTTTTTATCAAAGGGCAACAAGGGCAGCAGCAATTTATATTCTCAACAGCAATAAGAGTGCATTTTACCCAACACATGTGTGGCCATTCATCTTAGAATAATCTGAAGAGGTCAAAATCAATGGACAAATGAAGGTTACTAGATTACTTGTGAAGACCAATGAAGACCATTTTTCTCCTTCCCCTGTGAATTAATGTTGATCTGATGAATTTATTTATTTGTTTGTTTGTTTGTTTCAAGGCAGGGTTTCTCTGTTGTAACTCTGGCTGTCCTGGAACTCACTCTGTAGACCAGGCTGGCCTCAAACTCACAGAGATCCATCTACCTCTGCCTCCCAAGTGCTGGGATTAAAGGCATCCACCACCACCATCCAGCAAATAAATGTATTTTTAACCTGTATTTTTGGATGTTTAAAAAGAACTGCCTCAATTAACTGAGGAGATATTTTACTGCATTTCCTCATTAAAGAAGAACATCATAAAGTTTAATAATTTCAGCCCCACAGAAGAGTTAAGTGAACCAAGTATTGAAAATCTAGGTTGACACTTTTAAGCATTGAAAGCATCCAGAAGATGGAAGTATAATGACACTTTTCAAAAATTTAGTTCTGGGGGCAGGGGGGACCTTAGGAAAATTCAATCTATAAATTGTTTTCTCTCTGTATCTGTCTGTCTCTCTCAATCTCTGTCTCTGTGTCTCTCTGTCTCCCTCCCACGATCCACCCCTCTCCGTGTGTGAGTGAGTGTGTGTGTGTGTGTGTGTGTGTGTGTGGTGTTTTCCTTTGCTTTGCTTTGTTTGCTTATTTCTTTGAGACATGGTCTCTCACTATGTAGTCCAGGCAAGCCTCAAAACTCACCATGTCCAGATTTCAAACTCAAGATCTTCCTGCCTCTGACTCTCATTTTCTCAGATTTCAGCACCATATCCTTCTGTGTCTGGTATTACTTACTTACACTACTTTGAACCTGTATCCAAACCTGAGATTCCAGGAGAGGAAATAAGAACATGAACTGAAGTTGAGATAGGGGCATACCTGCTGAAGACTCTACAAGAATCTGTGATTGCAGAAGATTAGAATGTTATGGTCTGGATCCAAGTTATTTGAGGATGCCTTTATCTCTTTATATACAATTGCCCACCTCTATGTTCTACCTAAAATAAACCTTTGTGATTACTTTTTTGAAATGTTCAATCAAGGCTCTGAATAATTGTCAATCCAAAGGCTAGTAACATTACCAGATAGCATCTGCAGCCTCTAGTAGAGATTTCCCTAATTTACTGTAACCCACATACCTGATGTTCCAACTAACATTTTTTGAGTGGCTTAGTTTATTACTTTCTTTTGCTCTGTTATAAAATGTCACAAAACTGTTACTAAGTTGAAACATGGTATCAAGGGTAATTTACAAACATGTTCCTGGGATATGGTCACTAGTATTTAACTCCAGAATAAAGTATCTCATTCCCTTTAAAGTGAGAGCTGTATTTTCATTAACAAAAGCACAGGTACATTTTTTAAAAGTCAAGTGATTTTTTAAAAAAAAAAGTCTGTGCAGAGTTAATATAAAATGACATAATAGAGAATGACAGGTAGATATTCAAAGTGCTCTGAGAATTCTAAATGGCATAAAACATGAGCCTGAAATATAATCTCTGAGTAGGAATGAAAAAGACAAGCCAGTCATGCCCAGACAGGAAAGGGGGAAGGGTTTCAGATGGGAGCATGCTTTCCAGAGTGGAGGACTATTTATTTCGAACCTAATTTAAATAATGCAGCTGTAAGCTTACTTTGTGACAAATTGAGTAGTGTAAACATATTTCATGATACGTTAGATGATTTTAAAAAATAATTGTTCATTTTTAGATGTTACAATGGGCTTCTGTTATACCTACTTTTATATCCTTATTAGAGATATTCACTGAAATATTTATAGATGAAATAACTGTGGAGAGACGGCCATGATTGGGAGACAAAGAGAGCGCATCCTATCAGAGAGTTAGACAACACAAGCCTGGATCAAGAACTGTTCCTAACATTGTAAAAGCAACACAGTCCTTTCTGGCCTGACCACAAGTAGTGAAATGACAAGACAGAGCACAGGAAATCTAAATTAACTGGTGGACCAGTACCACAGAGCCACACCCCTCCTAGAGACCTGCACTGGCCCATCAGGACTACCTCCCCTTTCGAGGCAGACTGATTGCTAGGAGCCCCAGTTGTAGAGGACAGCTCTCAAATAAAAGTTCCCATGATCGCTTATCACCCTTGCCCACTGTTTCCTTACAGTATACAAAACAAAGACACAATTTGTCTTTTTCTCCTCTGGTCTGACTTGGGTAAATTTTTTTTCACTCTCCACCAATTCCCTGACACAAGATTTACTCTAAAAAAAGAAAAAGATGAGATAGAGAAATAGTTATGAAGTTAATAGCACCGGCTGCTTTTCCAGAGGACCAGGCTACCACCCACCTTGAGGCTCACAATCTTCTGTAACTCCAGTTCCAGGGGATCCAACACACTTTTCTGACTTTCTAGAGCACTGCGAACACATGGTACACAGAAATAGCTGCAAGCTGAACATGTATACACATATACATCTTTTTAATTTTAAAAAGTAAAAATACATGGAAGTTTTATAAAGAGAAGTTCAGTTAGAGCAATACTGTTTTTTGTTTTGTTTTGTTGTTGTTGTTTCTTGGGGGGTCGGTGGGTCATGGGTATTGAACCCAGAGTCTTGTGCATGCTAGACAAGTGCTCTACCACTGAATTTTATCACCGGCTTTAGTCTTGATCTTAAATGTAAAGTTTTCAACTCATTATTATTTCCCTACAATAGTTTTTAGTGTTCCATTTTCTAGCAGGGGATGTAATGAACTTATGAGAAGTTTAACAGAAAGCAACTGGTCTGGCCTTGGTTTCTGGTCCAGATGAAAAATATATAGTAGTGTTTCTGATCACGAAAAATCAGGTTTGTACTCCATGATGTATTTGGACTTTTTCAACATGGCCCAAGATCTCTGGCTTCTATAGAAGTCCTGTTGAGAGGCAGATTTCTCAGGCTTCCCCAGACCTACCATCAGAATCTCCAAATTCAGACTCTCCAACAGAATGAGCAACATGCAGTTTCAATAACAACAAAAGGTAGTTTTCATAAGCACTCACATCTTGAAATTATTGTTTTAGAATTTAAGAAAATGTCCCAAGATAGTGTAAAGAACATTCCATTTGGATTACAGATGAGAGTTTAGTTTGCAGAATAATAGAAACCATAATAGCCCTTTCATACACTTTAGAGTTAGGAGCAGGAAAAACCTGGATTGCGATGACAATCTTACCATATTCAAGAGTACATCATCTAAAAGTCTCTCACTTGCAACATCAGTCAAAATCTGCTTGTCAGTTGCTACCACTCCTATCACTAAAAATAATTTCTATCCCGTAGCAAATTATGATCAAGATGGTAGGAATGAACATTTGATGTTTGGTTGGGTTCACAACGTGGAGAACTTTTTCTGTTCATGGCATTCATACCAGGAGGAAAGTGACACATATCACTTAGTGTGATAAAGTGATACTTGGGAAAGCAGCTGTAAGTGGCTTTTTTTTTCATTATCGCTCTTCCTGCCTAACATCCCATACAGCTGCAGAGGGGAAAGGGCATTTTTCCCCTCTTCCCGGAGACATCGGGAGAGAATGATGCTCTGCTTTTACTAGATCTGCTGCTGCACTCTCCCTTACATTTTGTTGTTATTGTCGAACCCTTTATCAAACTACCCTTCAACTGAATAACCCTAAGTATTGCCAAGACCCAGACTGGTATGGAGTCTACTGGTGATAACAGCCTCAAAGGTTGCTGCTACTGTCATCGTCATCACTCTCCTCCTCCTCCTCCTCCTCCTCCTGCTCCTCCTCTTTGTTTTTGAAACAGGCTCTATTAGTCTTGGCAGGCCTGGAACTCTCTATGTATATCAGGCTGGCCTACATCCACAGATGACAGAGATCTGCCTGCCTCTGACTCCCAAGTTCTAGGATTAAAGGTGTGCACCACCAACTTTAGTCCAACAATTTCTAATCCTGAAGAAGGATTCAGAGCAGATTCTAACACCAATCACTAACATTCATTTCAAAGGGTTAAACAAAAAGTATATTCAACTGAGGAATTCTACTTTTACAGCAAATAGTTGTTTAGATGTGTGTGGTATATGTAGGAGGTTGAGGTTGAGTATCTTTCCCAATTGCTCTCCACCTTAATTTTTGAGACAGGGTCACTCATTGAACCTGAGACTCACTTATTCAGGTGGAGTAGCTGGCCACCCAGAGATCCTTCTGTGTGTCCTCTACCCTGCCAAACCAGTGCTGGCTTTACAGATGTGTACCACTGTATCCAGCCTTTTTTATGGGTTCTCCTGTTTTTGTGGCAAGCACTTTACTGACAGCCATATCTCCAGCTCTACAGCAAAGTCTTTTAGTTATGACTACTTATTTATTTATACAGTGTCTCACTAAGTGGCCTGATCTATTTTATGTCAACTTGACACAAGCCAGAGTCATTTAGGAAGAGAGTAATGGGATGTAACATTTCTCCATCTTATCTCAGCTTTAGCCATCTTTGGTTTTTTACTCCCTACCTTGAAAAGTACTATGGGAAAGCACCTATGTTCTAGAAACTCAGGGTGGAAATGCACCAGCTAACTGCACATCTTGTCTTCTGTAAACTGCTTGCTTCCTTCCCCTGCAACTGCCAACTTGGATGTAATTCTTCTGTGTTCTTTGTCTTTAAAAATTCCCTATACAATGCAGTATTTCTCTCCAGGCAGGAGCCAGCTCAATACAGATGTAAAAGTGAGGCAGTAGATTTGACAATCTTGCAGTCTGATGCCAACCCAGATAAAAGAAGGGGACAGACAAAATGAGCTCTAAGGACAGTTTTTACAGCCATGAACGAAGGTTCCTCTGTCCTTTGTCACACTGGCTGAGTATTCAGGGGTGTAACCTCACAGGTCATTGCCACTGACATTTGTCTATTTCTCAAACCAGATGATGTGTGGGTTAATTTACAGGTTTTACATTCTGTTTGTTTTAGGGCTTTTCAGAAGAATGAAACTTATGTCAGAAAGTTATCGGGCAAGCTGGACTCTTAGTGATCTTCTCTGAACTCTTGAATTTGGGTGGGGGGTAGCTAGACTAGCAAGCATCAGCAGGGCCCAAACTTCCTGTTTATCTGTATGTAGGTCGGTATGAGCTATTGTAAAGTATTTTTGTTTTGAAAATGGACCGTGTTATTTTACTAATTTATCACTAAAAGACAGAACTCACAAGCAAAACTAAACATTCACATATATTGTCCTCTATCTCTTTTCTCATCTTTATAACAGCCATTAGAGAGATAAAATACTCTGAAAACAGTATTACTTAGCACATGTACAAACACACTTCTGTGATATGAGACTATTCTCAGATACTAATGATTCTTTTCCAAAGCTTAGTTACTACCCATTGGCCAATATGATTGATTATTTTCCTTTGAGGCCTTGAAAGCAAATTTTTTTTAACCTGTATAATTTGGAACCTGGAACTATTTTACTATTTAAATTAGGTTTATAGGGACTGGTGAGATAGGTCAGTGAGTAAAAGCACTTGCTACTTACACATAAAGGTAGGAGAGAACAGACTCAATAAAGTTGTCTGCTAGCCTCCCTATACAGGTTGTGGCATGCATGTGCATACACATACAAACACACACATACAAACACACACATACAAACACACACACACACTACACACATACTGTAATAAAATTAAATATTAAAATACAAAAATAAAGTCACAAGTTAAAAAATTGTTACAATTAGTCCAATTTATAAATCTTACTTTATTTCTAAATGAGGCAAATTTTAAGATGTACCTTAAGGTGGCTTGTTTTTGTTTTTTGAGACTTGGTCTCTCTGTGTGCTGCTGGCTTTAGCCTTGATCCCTACTCTTCAGTCTCTTAAGGGCTAAGGTCACAGGTGTGTACCAGCATGTTCAACTAACACAACCTTTTATTGATATTGGGTGCCACTTAAAAGCTTAAAGAAGCTTCAGTTAAATATTTGAATCAAATATATTCTTTTTATTTAACAATGCTAACTAGCAGAAGTTATCTAAGTGTTCAAAAAATATGAATTTACTAAAACTGTAATTCCTCTGAACTGTAAGTTCTCCTAAACTTTAATTATACTCTTTGTAAATTCATCTTAATCTTTTCAACTTAATTCTATAATTAAAAGATCACAGACACATTTCTGAATTCAAACCATTAAATTAATTAGAACCTCTAATGATCTAAATTTTCTTAGCTATTGGATATAAAGTATGAAATATACACACATCAATCCCAGAGTTAATGTAAAATGATGTGTTTTGTTGAACATTCATTATTTCCATGTGTAAGGGCCAAATTAAATAGTCTTATCAGGCATGAAAACTGGGGCTATTACCACAAGCAAGTTGATTTAACTCCTTCAATAGTGCAGGGCATCTGCTCAGTGGCTGATAACTAACCCAAAACCAAGGCACCTCTGAAGTAGCTTTCCTTCCACACTGATATAACTTGAGCTCCATACTTTTATCACTTCTCAATTACACTGTACCTACCTGTAATTGCAGACTCCATCCCCTGGGTTCAAATCACACATTACCCAACAGTGGAGGTTGGACTCTGTCAGTTTATGTATCTCTAGATCCTATTCTTTTTTCATCTTGCATTTATTACTGACAATTTCACACATACAATGATCATACCCACCCTCAGCTCTTCTCCCTCCCACTCGGCATGACACGTGCCCCCCTCCTTCCTGCTCTTTTTTTGGTTTTGGGTAACCCACCAAGTCTACTGATGCCTTCTTGATTACTGAGTGATCTTGTTGGCTCGATCCTACTCTTTTTTTAGACAAGGTCTCATTATGTACTCTGGCTGGTCTAGAACTTGCTATGCTGTTGTTATGTAGCCCAGGCTGGCCTCAAACACACAGAGATCTGCCCGCTTCTGCCTCCTGAGTGCTGAGACTACAGGTGTTTGTCACCTTGTCCAGTTAGATCCTACTCTTAATGTACTTAGACTTTGCATATTTTTGTTTTGCTAATATCAATCTTTTACTGAAACTTTTCTTGAGACTGTTATATGAGAGGAATAGCCTAAGCAAAGAACATATTTCCTAGGTATTTATCTGGAATATGTTCTTCAGCGTTTCCCTGATCTTGGGTGGTAGGCCTTGGCCTGTGAAGGCATGGTCTGGTATGATTTAGGTTGAGTGGGTCTTGGCTGAAAAGGCTTAGATTGGGACTGATGAGATCTATGTGGATTGAACTGAGTAGATTTGGATGGGGAGGGTTTAGCTTGGTTGGGCTGGGAATGGGTGGGTTTAGTTTGGGAGGGCTGGGGGTAAGGGAGTTTAGTTTGGGAGGGCTGAGGATGAGGGGGTTTAGTTTGGGAGGGCTGAGGATGAGGGGGTTTAGTTTGGGAGGGCTGAGGATGAGGGGTTTAGTTTGGGAGGGCTGAGGATGAGGGGGTTTAGTTTGGGAGGGCTGAGGATGAGAGGGTTTAGTTTGGGAGGGCTGGGGATGGGTGGGTTTAGTTTGGGAAGGCTGGGGATGAGGGGGTTTAGTTTGGGAGGGCTGAGGATGAGGGGGTTTAGTTTGGGAGGGCTGAGGATGAGGGGGTTTAGTTTGGAAAGGCTGGGGATGAGGGGGTTTAGTTTGGGAGGGCTGAGGATGAGGGGGTTTAGTTTGGGAGGGCTGAGGATGAGGGGGTTTAGTTTGGGAGGGCTGAGGATGAGGGGGTTTAGTTTGGGAGGGCTGAGGATGAGAGGGTTTAGTTTGGGAAGGCTGGGGAGTGAGGGGGTTTAGTTTGGGAGGGCTGAGGATGAGGGGGTTTAATTTGGGAGGGCTGAGGATGAGGGGGTTTAGTTTGGGAGGGCTGAGGATGAGGGGGTTTAGTTTGGGAGGGCTGAGGATGAGGGGGTTTAGTTTGGGAGGGCTGAGGATGAGGGGGTTTAGTTTGGGAGGGCTGAGGATGAGAGGGTTTAGTTTGGGAGGGCTGGGGATGGGTGGGTTTAGTTTGGGAAGGCTGGGGATGAGGGGGTTTAGTTTGGGAGGGCTGAGGATGAGGGGGTTTAGTTTGGGAGGGCTGAGGATGAGGGGTTTAGTTTGGAAAGGCTGGGGATGAGGGGGTTTAGTTTGGGAGGGCTGAGGATGAGGGGGTTTAATTTGGGAGGGCTGAGGATGAGGGGGTTTAGTTTGGGAGGGCTGAGGATGAGGGGGTTTAGTTTGGGAGGGCTGAGGATGAGAGGGTTTAGTTTGGGAGGGCTGGGGATGGGTGGGTTTAGTTTGGGAAGGCTGGGGATGGGTAGGATTCGTTTCAGAGGGCTGGGGATGGGTGGGTTTAGTTTGGGAAGGCTGGGGATGAGGGAGTTTAGTTTGGGAGGGCTGGGGATGAGGAGGTTTGGATGAGGATGATTTTGCTTGAGAAGGCTCAGGGTGAGATTTTTTTTTCTGGAAAGGTACAGGTTGGAAGGGTTTAGGTTGAAATGTGGGTTGATGGGAGTTGAACTTGGATGACGATGGAAGTTTACTCCCAGATGTGGATTGAGGCCCTGGTTGGAAAGCTGGATCTGAAGGCTTTCCCTGTGTTATTCGTTGGGATCTTTGATGAGAAACAGGTATTTTTTGTTCTTGGATGGCTCCTGCTGGCTGACAGGACTGAGGATGAGAATATGTAACATGAGAGGCTGTCCTTGTCGATTTTCCAGTTGCCTCAGTCAGCTGCATTCCCTGGGCACAGGGCTTCACAGGCTGTGGCTTCCTTACTGCTTCTGTTACATATGGGCTCTCAGGACGGGTCCGCACATGAGAAGGTTGTCTTCGTGATCTCCCAAATGTTCTGCTCATGTGATGCCCCTGAGAAGTTCTGGAAAATTTCACTAATCCTTTCCCTGAATAAAATCTCCAGGGTTGGAAGGGCTGAATACCAAAGTTTTTACCGGTGCTGTGAACCCTTGTGTTCTGAAGGGGTAAAGGATAGAACCACGTACCCCTCTGCTGTGACCCAAAGTGACAGTTCATAACCCAGGGGGCTTTCAAGGAAATATGGTAGAAGTCACTTCCGACTTTAGTGGGCAAGGGCCATGGGTGTACTGGATGAGGCATGAATACTGGAGTCTGATGGAAATTCTGAGCATTCTGGCTGCCCTCACACTGAGCCCCGGGCTCTCTGTTCGGCATCTGAGCTTGGTTTTCAGATGGGCTTTTCGTCTGACTACATGTTTGTTGGTTTTCACCTTCAGCTGTTCTGGGGGAAACTTGACTATCTCGAGTAATTTCGAAGTCTTGGTCTACCTGAATCCCCAACTCCCTGGCCAGAGTGGCCATATCTTCTAGGGATACACATCTGAGTGAAGAGGACATTACTTCCTGGAGGGCAGTTTGAAGGGCCTCCATAGTCTTCCTTCTATCCCCAGCTTCCTCCACTTCCCAAAACAGTATCTGTGATGGCTTCAGTTTCAGCAGCCTTTGGAAAATCTGAGCCTCTTCACTTTCCTTGGCCTGGGGACTGAGGACAAAGTAGCATCTTTCAACAGCATCTTCTCCTAAAAACATTAGCAAGTTCCATTCCTTCTCAGCTAGGAAGTCAGTGAAAAAGAACACAGCTGAGGAAACTTCCACCAGGAAACCAAACTGTGTCCAAAAGCTCTCCAGGTCTCCACGAAGGTTGGCCACAGCAACTGGCTTTTGGAAAACATGAGGGTGTTTCTTCAGCTCCTTGCTGTCAGGAAGACACCATGCTACCTCCACCAGGCCATCAGAAATTTGCCGAGGAAGCACCGGAATGGACATATCCTGATGGAGAAAGATTTTGCGTGGTTTCTGTGGGGAGGAGCTGAGCAATGTGTTGAGGATTCTGGACTTGGAGAAGCTACAGTGTCCTAGTCGCACAAAAGAGACGACAGGCATCTTCATGAGGCTCAGAAAGTGTTCTGTTTCCCTGGGTGGCCCACCTGAGGACGGCAGTGGGTGCTGCTTCACATCTTTCATGGCCCCCATCATTAAGATGGCTTTGTTGTTTTCTGCATCTGGCAGTAGCAGGGGAAGAGCAAACTGGCATTGGTACATGTTTGACATGACTTCATGCTGCAGAGAGCTGTCTGAACAAAGCATGCAGGCACAAAGGACATCAAGGGGATTGATGGTTTGCATGTCTCCAACTTCTAAGTTCTCCATTCCAGCCAGCAATTCCTCTTTGCTATCTCCATCCACCAGCTTCTGCTTAAGGACAAAATCTCTGGCTGTCAAGTCTAATGCTTGAACTTTCATCAGGAAATTCCAAGCTAAGTCTCCTGGGGTCTGAGGTGTCCACTTATATCCTCGGTCTATGGAAAACTGCTTCACAAAATCTGGGAGAAGCTTTCTGCTTCTATCCATGTTCAAACACGACAAGACATGTTGAAATATTCTTTTTCTTTCTGTAAAGGGGAAAATATTCATTATTGCCTTGTTCAGAATCTAAGTTTCCTTCCTTTAAATTGACAATTTTACTGCCAAAAGTTGAAACAATACAAAATGAAAGTCTCATTTCACCCACCTTCCTGCTCTGTTTTCAACCTGTTTGGCATAGTACATGTCTTAGTTTGTGTTCTGCTGCTGATAAAGACAATGACCAAAAGTGCCTTCTAGGAAAAGGGTTATTTCAGCTTACATGTCCGAGACACAGAACAGGCAGGAACCTAGATGCAGGAACTGAAGCAAAGGCCAAAGAGGAACACTCCTTATGAGCTTGCTCTCCATGGCTTGTTCAGCCTGCTTTCTTATCCAACTCAAGACCACCTGCCAAGGGGGGTACTGCCCACAGTGGGCTGGGCCCTCCCACATCAATCATTAAGAAAATGCCCCCACAAATTTGTCTACAGACCAATTTTATGGAGGAATTTTCTCAGTGGGCAAAGATGGCAAGCTTGACAACATGAGTTCCATCCTTTGGACCCACATAGTAGAAGGTAAGAACCCAATTCCACAAGCTGTCTCTGACCTCTGCTGCATGCCATGGGACACATGCTCACACACATGCACAAAAAGTAAAATGTAATTAAAGAGTCTTTCAGAATTTACATGCTGGGTATTCCTCCTTTGGGATCCTTTACATTCATGGGTGTTTTCTTCACTTTCCCTCAATAAATCTATATTTGCTCTACTTTAGAAAACAATTACATGCTGTCTCTAATTTTTCCTTATCTCCCATTTTAAACTGTTTTTCTAGTTATTGGAAATAGCATTTAAAGAGAAAAATCAGAGCAGGCTTTATTCTAGACAGATGGCAAGCTAACACAAGATGTTTCACCTATTTTGTTTTGTTGCTGTTGCCGGGTTTGGGGCAGTGTGGGACGGGGTCTCATGTAGCCCAGAATGACCTGGATCCTCTTGCCTCTACCTCCCCAGTGCTGGCATTTACAAATATGTGGCACCATGTCCTGCTTAACATAAGCTATAAGACTCGGTTTGGGGATGTGGCTTAGTTGGTACAATGCTTACCTAGAGTATATGAAGCCATGCATTTGATCCCAGTATTGTAAAGACAAACAAACAAAAACAGGAGTGATAGCATAAGCCTATAATTCCAGAACCAGGGAGGTAGACGCAGAAGTATCTGAAGTTCAAAGTCATTCTTGGCTACATCGCAAGTTTGAGACCAGCAAGGGATACATAAGACCCTGTCTCAAAAGAAAAGGTTTTTGGACCACATGTCTGATAGCGCCCACTCCTGCTCTGTGGAGTCTATTCTATGCTTTTACTGTCACATAAAAATCTTTTGTATATTTATTTCGTGTGTAGGGTGTGCGTGTGTGTCTGTGTGTGTGAATGCACATGCCATGGCATGCATGTGACAGTCAAAGGACAACACTCAAGACAGCACTCAAGATGACTCCAAGTCATCTTGCCTCTACTTTCATTTTTAACAAATCTATAATCTATACTTTCACTACGCCCCCCCAAAAAAATGTGCACACATAGATGTCTAAACCAGATCCAGACATCCACCTGGAGACCTTAACTATGCCCTGTAAGTTCCTGTACTGACAATCTTCAATGGTTAAAACTAAAAACTGCAAAACCCAATCTCTCTCTGGTCATGAAGCCACTAAAATTACTAAGGTGCTTTAATCTGAAAACAGAAGGCAGTGTCTAAAATCAGTGGTTAGTGGCTAAAGACGTCATCAGGTGGTAGGATGCTTGACTGGCATGCACACAGTTTCTAGCACCAAATAAACCATGAAAGCTGGATCACGTCTGTAATCTCTAGAACTCAGAGGTGGAGGCAGGAGGATTAGAAGCTCAAGTAATCCTCGCTACATAGCTTCAAGACTATCCTGGACATGTCAAGACTCTGTTTCATGGATCTGAAGCCATGTCACAGGAAGGTGTCTATGCCTGGTACTAGGGACCTGGTACCAAAAGCTCATAGCTGGGGAGGTCAAAGGTCCTAGGAGAGAACCCAACTCATCTGCTAAATGAAGATGCTGTCAAACTGCCACCTGATGTATTTTTTTTTTTTTTACCCATACACTAATGTTGCCATCCACCTTAGTCAGAAAAGCCTCCTTTTGCAGCAAACTAGTGAATACAGACACTCACAGTTGGTAAGGTGCTGAGAATAAGTGGCGAGTTAGTTCTTAGCACTGAAAGGAACATCAGTATTGTTCCTTCCAATGCACAGAGAACATTGTGGATGGAAGAAGGGACAAATGGGAACAAGGGCCTTAAAAACTCTGTCTTCTAGGAATGAAAGGGTCATCGCATTCATGAACTCACAGTAGATACAGCTGCCCTCACATGGCCTGCACAAAACTGTGCCTTTCGACATTGTCGTGATGCCCAAGGGCAGCTACTGGCACTTGATGTCTGCTAAAGGAAGGTGAGTCTTCAGTATTGTGCCAGTGAGCTGCCTACGCTCCAGTGTTTAAGTGCACTCTGATGCTCGCAAGAGCAGCTCGGGACAACCCAATGGGGTGTGTGTAATAGGAGAGATGGTGAGTGTGGCCAGAATATATAATATTATATACATACACGAAACTGTCAACAAACAAGCTAATTTAAAACATACGAAAAATAAGTCAATATTCCCTACTACTTGAAAAAATGTGACTACAGAAAACTATGAGCTGATAATGAGTTTTTACTTCTGCTCATATGGACAGCCCTCCATATTCAAGACTCTTAATCTGCAATTCAATAAACTGCAGATCAAAAATATTTGAGAAAATATTAAGATAAAATATTTATTTGTAAATAAGATAAATATTAAGAAAAATATTTTTTATCATTATTCCCTGAAAAATGGCTATTTACGTAGTGTTCATATTTCATTAGTATGAGTACTCTGGGAGTAATTTAAAGTACACAGGAGCTTGGAGGCGGAAGAAAAAGGAGAGAAGATGGTTAATGGGTACTAGAGTACAAGTGGTTAAGATCCTAGGGCCAGTAAGATGGCTCTGTAAGGACAGGCACTTTCTGCCAGACCTGATAACCTGAGTTGGATCCCTGAGACCTACATGGTAGAAGGAAAAAGACAACTGAAAGTTGTCCTCTGACCTCCACAGTCTTCCCAATATACACATAGGTAGGTAGGTAGGTAGGTAGGTAGGTAGGTAGGTAGACAGACAAACAGACAGACAGACAGATGAAATTAAAAGGCTGGGTATGCATATAAATAATATAAATAATTTGTATGCATATAGTGCATACAAATAATATTTTATATCACAGTAAGACATCTTTGATTGAGAAAAGTTAATTAATTTTTATAGATTAATTAGTACAAAGAACTATTTTGTTTCATGTTAACTTTGAGACAGGACTTCATGAGCCCAGACATCAGACTCTCAAAGCCTTCCTTTCCCAGTCTCCAGAGCACTGGCATTACCTGCCTGTATCCCCACACCCAGTGAGAAGGTTCTGAGTGTTCTCCAAAGAATCTATACATGTCTGGAGCAATAGATATACCAATTACCCTCATTGATAATTACACATTGTTCATATTTATTGAAATGTTACACATGTACTCCATAAATATGCATAATTACTATGTATCTGTTAAACTAAAAATGTAATTTCAAAAATAATAAAACATACAAAAATGTGTAGATGTTGCATACAAGTATCAAACCCCTTTCTTTCTTCCTATTTGTTTGTTTGTTTTGACAGGTTTTCAGTCTGCAGCCCTGATTAGCCTGGAACTCACCATGTGCCTCAGACAGGGCTCAAATTCTCAGTAATCTTCCTTCCTCGGCTTTCAGGGATGGGGGTGCTAGGATTTCAGGCATGAGCCACCAGGCCTGGTTCACTATGCCATTTTTTAATAAGGGGTTGAAGTTTCCACAGATTTTGGTAGCAAGGAGAGGTCCTCAAATCTATTTCACGGCCACTGAATCTTTCCACTGCACTGTCTCCCACTTCCCCAGACCTGGGCGCTCCTTCCTTCACTATCTCCCCTGGAGACAGAGAAACATCAGACCTGTGGTTAGTTGCTTTGCCCTACCATTCCCCCTCTCCAGTATGTCATAGCACCTTCTTAATCAACTGATAAATTGCCTAATTAATTGCACACAGTCTCCATACCTTCGGTGCTTTTCTCCTCCTCTTCCAATGAAATGCCAGTTTCTAAAGCCTCATAACCACTTTCTTCATCAGAGAACCCCGTGGTTTCTTCATCCTCACATTCCTCTTCACCATCATATACAAGGTACTGTAGGTCCTCAGATGGCCCTCCCTCCATAATGGTCTCAATATCCTCAGGGTACCCAAAGTACTCTTGATATTCCCCTTCTCCTAAATACAGAGAATCGTCTGGCTCCTCGTATCTTTGTCCATCCCTTAAGTATGTGGTACTTGCTGGAACTTCATACTGCACTCTTTCAACCGGATGCAGGGCCCTGACTTGTGGAGAGCCACACCCCTTCCCGCTCTCCCTGGAGGAGAGTGCAGTTTCCCCGTAGTTACTTTCCTTGTCTATGAGGAACTCAGGAGTTTCCCAATCGATACATTCTTCCTCTTCAGAGAGCACTGCTATCTCCGGTCCTCAGGGGTTTTCCTCCCAAGAGAAAAGGCATCTTCTGAATCCCCGCTCACCTCCACAGATCGGGGTGCCTCAGTCCCCTGCTCTGGGACTTCTGAAAAGAAAGGATTTCATCACTGGCTCTGTTTTTCCAAAGTCAGAATTTTAAATAAACTTGGGTCTCGAGTCCTCAAAACATCACCCTTTCATTTTATTTCTTTTTTCCTTCTTTGAGACAAAATCTCACTGTGCTGCCTGGGCTGGCCCCAACTCTTGCACTCAAAATATATTCCTGCGTCAGCCTGCCCCACTAACTATGGCCACAGGAATTCAATCAATTTCTCTTCTCTATTTCACTGGAAGACTGAATGCCTATTGTACCTAATCTAATGTGCACAGTAACAAATCAATTATCAGAACTTTCTTTTTCCAGAGGGGGAAAAAAAAGTCAAATAAACCACTGCCTCTCATAGGAGTTTCACATGGTAAATAAGTGAAAAAAATTATTGTTATGAACAAGGTTTAATTATACACTTAATGTGACTCACCGTTCAGATTTCTTTGGGCTACTGCTGAGGAAATCTGATCCCAGTAATTCCTAACAAGTCAGCCATTACTATATGGAAATAGTGTTTTCTAGAAGTAGTAGCAGCTTTTTTTCTAGGCTTATGAGGCTTGTGAAAGTCAGTTTTAATTGTCAACACAACTGAGATCACCTGGGAAGAGTCTCAAGGGAGGAGTTTTCTACATTGGACTGCCCTTCGGGAATGGCTACCGAGGAGTGTTCTAAATTAATTGACGTGGGAAGACCCAACCGAGCCACCGTGGGTTCAGTAAACCCTAGGCAAGGGGTCCTGAACTGTGCATGGGTAGAGAAAGCAAGCTGAGTACAAGCAAGCAAACAAGCAAGTACGTGCGCATCCTTTTGTCTCTGCTCTTGATTGTGGAATTGAAGTACCTAGCTGTGTCAAGCCTCTGCCTCTGTGACTTCTCCCACAGTGATGAGCTGTAACCTGGACTTATCAACTAAAATAACCCCACGAGCACTGCTTGTTGTCAGAGCATCTTATCACAGTAACTGGAAAGGAATCTAGAACAAGATTTGTCCTACATTAAGCATCATGAACACATGCTGTTTTAATCCAAGCCCCTACCTCTCTATGATCCCTTAAAATAATCTTGGTTATCCTTTTAGATTACTAAAAATAAAAAGGTGCTTGCGCCCCCTCTAGTGGTCACTTCCTGAATTGCTAAACAATACACTGGAATATTGGCTCTTGCACCCCATCTCATGTCACTAGTTATTATAACGAGTTTTATAACATGTCATTTTTAAAGACACTATAAATTTCTAGGGCTAACAAAGTTTTGTGGGTGTTGGGAATTGAACCCTGGTCCTCTGGAAGAGCAGCCAGTGCTCTTAACTGCTGAGCCATCTCTCCAGCCCCTCTATACATTTGTGTATTTCCACACACACAGTCATACTTTGATTATACTCACCCACCATATTGTCCTGCCATCTTCCTTCTCTCCTCTGGCCTTTCTATTCCCAACAGATGCTCTCTTCTACTTGTTTATCATACATATTTAATATGCAAATATAGAAATGTACATTCTGCATATGAGACAAAACGTGATGTTTGACTTTCTGATCTGATTTCGTGTAATACGATCATTTCCGATTCTAACCACCTTTCCTACAAACATGATCTCATCCTTTTCTTTTGTCCATCTGTGTGCTTAATTTTGAAACATGGTCTCTCTCTGTAGCCCTGGCCAGTTTGGAACTCACTACGCAGCCCAGGGTGGTCTACAACTCTTGGTCCTCCTACCTCTCCCTCTGCAGGGATTGCAGACGTAAGGTAACACACCTGACTTTCACTCTTATGGCTGAATTACACATCATTGTCTTTATATGGAAGGTTTTCTTTATTCGTGCATCCACTGATGGGCAAGTAGGCTGATTCTCTAAACCGGCTAATGTGGACACTGCCTCAGTAAATAAAGGCATACTGCTATCTCTCTGCACTGATTTTGATTCCTTTAGATATATATATTCACTAGTTGTTTTTGAATTATCTAAGCATTTGTGCATATTTTCAAGTACCTAGTAGAGAAGACTGTGTGTGTGCAGCAAACATCCATGTGATTCTGCATGCACTTGTTGGTGCAGGTTCACACGCCTGTGGAACCCAGAGGTTGAGCTGGGCTATCTTCCTCACTGGCTAGGCTAGGTGGCCAGCAAGCTCCAGAGACTAGGTCTGTTTGTCTCCACCTTCCCACACTTGGATCATGTGTTACCACAGCCAGCTCTCTGGGTGGATACTGGGAATCTGAATTCAGATCCTCTCCCTATCCTGGTAGAGAGGATTCTGACATAGTAAGTGTTTGAGGAAAATTGATTGGTATGCCAACAACTGTGCTATCTGATCACTATACACTATACATATATTAAAAGATCATACTGAATCCCACAAATCTGCACAACAGCTGTGTGTGAATTAAAAACAATACATTGGACTACCTCATTTAAAATGTACTTTTCAGAGCCATACATTTTCTTGAAAATGTCATTATATTTTTTATTACGGCTGAGTAATATTCCACAGAAAACATCACTTTCATTATACATTCATCCGCTGGTAGACATTTAGGCTGGTTCCATACCCTTGCTATCATAGAGCAGCAATAAACATAGATGGGCAAATAACTATGTGATATAATATGGAGTTCTCTGGATATGCTCCCAGGAGACGAAAAGCTGGGGTACACGGTAATTCTGTTCTCACTTATATATAGATCCTAGTTTATAATGTATACATGCATATATATGAGCAGGTATAAATGCGGACATAGTACAAAATTTAGAAAGAGAGCAAGAGAAGATAATATTAAGAGACAAGAAGGACTAAACCCAGGCAAAAATATAAAGCTACATTTTATTGAAAAAAAAGGTTTTTCATATAATACTTGTTTTCTGAGAGGGGTTGGAGTAGGGAAAAATGTGATATATATATATATATATATATATATATATATACACATACACATATATATATATATATATCCTACTTTCCCCCCTTGTTTGAACTCCATCACAGTTTTTTTTTTCTCTCTTTTCATGTGGAATAGTGAACAAAAATGTAACTAAAAGCGTTAGAATAAAAACCCTGAATGAAGTTCCGTAGCTTCAGAATGGCCATTCTAATTGTATAGAAGTTTGCTGCGATGGATAGTTTGGGACTAAACAAGTATTTCAGTGGCTTCCTTAAACTAGTTGTTTCATATGTGACTTAATTAGAATAAAGTGATTTTTAAGAAATAAAAGTAACCATATTTTATAGGCGATCACTTTCAAGACCTTAAAACCATTATGAGAAAACTACACTTTAGAAACTAGTGTTTCTGCAGGCATTCTTTTTTTTTTTTTTAAGACAGTTTCTCTGTTGTAACTCTGGCTGTCCTGGAACTCACTCTGTAGTCCAGGCTGGCCTTGAACTCACAGAGATCCGCCTGCCTCGGCCTCCAAGGGCTGGGATTCAAGGCTTGTACCACCAGCACCTGACTACTGCCCATATTTTTATCACAGAGAAAAGGAAGTTACTGATCTTCCATCTGGTGTATTGACAATGGTTTTCCCTGTACTTTCAAAGACAAAGGCTATCCAAAGGCTATTTCAAAGGCTATCCAAAGACACTGCTTGAGATCTTTGGAGATGTTAACATCTGCGGATCCACTTACATGAAAAGGAAAGCCCTTGGTGGTGCTGTCATTAACAGTGTGCTCTTTCCAAATCCCTGGTAGGAGGATAAGCATCCCATGGTGGCACGAAAATGGCTGGAACAGTCTGAGCAATCACCAATCTCCTAAATCAATGAGGCCCACTGTCCCACTTTGAAAACTACGCACTTTCGGTTTCACATTTCAGTAAAAATCACCTTAGGAAGTCAAATCCAAACAACAGGCAACAAATCTCTTTTAGAAAATCTGTTTCCTCCCCCTTTCTTTCAATATTTAAAAATTCAACTTACTGTGCTTTAAGCCCAAAGTGGTGGCTGACTCTGGAAACACATTAGACAACACCTGAGGAAACAATGACAGCTCTCCTCTCCCTTCTTCTGAACCAAAATTAACAGCTTCCGGCTTTTCTTCAGAGGATCTGTAATTTCCTCTAGTGTCTCATATTCTTCTTCAGAAATCAGTCTCCAAGAGGTTAAGGTGTCCAAGATAGACTCAGGGTCTTGCTGGAGTACATCAAGCAACGCTGTTCGTTGTCTTTCTATGATTTCTGAGGAAGTACTCTCAGTAGCCATTGCTTCCTAAAACCAAGAAGCGGATTAAGTTATTCTGGCAAATAAAGAAATGTAAGTTAAAAAGAAATTAAGAAAGACAGGAATTCTATTTAGCCAAGATAAAATGTGTCAAGAATACCTATCGTTGGGGAGGCCAGAAAGGAACAAGCACAAGAGGAAATCAGTCCCCCCCCAGCACTCTGTCCCTGATTTCCTGTTGTTGATCTGCTCTGCATGGGGGAGTGTGCGCCTGTGTGCATGAGTGAGTGAGTGAGTGTGTGTGTGTGTGTGTGTGTAAGCACTTGCTGAGTACAGGGTTTAGGAGATCCAAAGCACATACATACATGGACACAAAACACTCATGAACATAAAAAATTTTTTTAATTTTAATTATTTTCTTGAGACAGGATCTCTCTAATATAGCCCTAGCTGTCTGGGAACTCATTATGTAGATCGGGCTGGCCTCAAACCCACAGCGATACACCTGCCTCTGCTGCCTCTTGAGCTTCTGGAATTATAGGCATGTACACCACATACAACAAAAATTTAAAAAATTTTTATTAGCAGACATTTTCTCATTTTTTTTAAAACTATATAATTGATCTTTAATTATAATTACATAATTCACAAGAACCTGAAAACAACTTAAATATCAATATGAAAACAGATAAACCATGGCATTTCATTTAATATAATATTTTTAAGATTTATTTTTATTCATGTATGTGCGTCTGTCATATGTGTGCAGGTACACCTGAGGCCAGAAGAGGCCATCAGATCCCTGGAGTTGCAGGCGGTTATGAGTTGCCTAATGTGGGTGCTGGGAATCAAACTTGGGTCTCTGGAAGAGCAGCGAGTGCATTTAACTGTTGTTGAGCTATCTTTCCAGCCTCTTCATTTACATATTATATAGCATTCAACAGGAATAAATTTCAATGGCCTACAATATAGAAAAACATTAAAGAATATCAAGGAAAAACTGAAGGTCCCCGAAGGATCATATGTAGCATGACGTCACCTAAAAAGCTAAAAATGAATATGCATGTATAGTCATGCCTACATGAAAACACTCAGAAATATCTATAGAGTTATTAAGCCAATATTAGATGGGCAAAGTAGGCAAGATACAGAGGAGTCTAAGACAGGAAGATTGATTACTTGAGTCCAGCAGTTGTAGGCCAGCCTGGTCCACCTCTGAAAATCCACCACACGCCTTTAACCCCAGCACTCAGGGGGCAGAGACGGGAACATCACTAAGCACTGAAGGACAGCCTGGTCTACACAACAACTTCCTTGCCAATGAAGGCTACACAGTGAGATCCTGTCTCAAACCCCCCGTGGTAGGGGGAAACAACAACACACAAGCACATGTAAAGAAATGATGGATATCAAGTTCAGAATTACACTTATTCAAACGGGGGGAAGATGGGAAAGATACAAAATGAGATGAGTTGTGAAGGCCATGTAGTTAGCTGTGAGGGCTTCTTAAGATAGGTTATTGTTATATTGTTACAAATGGTATGTAAATAAGGTAAGCAATTTGTAAGGATATTTGTTAAGGATATTTGCATTTGTAAGGATATTATTTATCTGATTCTGGCACTTGAGTAAAATCCTTCGTTAAAATTTATTTTTAGGTGTGAAGCTTTTTTTTTTCCTCAAAGATCTTTTTCATTTTTTAAGATCTATTTAGTTGGCAATTTATAATTATATGTTATATATAATTATGAAAACACGATGATGTTATGATATATAAAAACACAGTGTAGACAGACTGAATCAAGGTGATTAAGATATTCAACACCTTGCTTGTTTTTCTTATTCTTCTTGTTTAGCTGCAAGGTCGTATCCTCTACTTCCCAGATTGATACTCACAAGTTTAGTAAAGAGGTTTTGTCAGTTTGTATCTTAGTCAGTGTTCTATTGCTGTGATGAGACACCATGACCATGGCAACTCTTATAATAAAAAGCATTTAGTTGGGGTTTGCTTACAGTTTCAGAGGTTGTCATCATAGTGGGGAGCATGGTGGCATGCAGGCAGACATGGCACTGGAGAATTAGCTGAGTTCTACATCCAGGAAGAGAGACACCCGGCCTGGCTTGGGTTTTCAAAATCTCAAAGCCCACCCTGTGAAGCACACTTCCTCTAATAAGGCCACACCTCCTAATCCCTCTCAAATATTGTCACGCCCTGATGACCAAGCATTTAAATATATGAGCTGAAGGGGTCACTCATATTCAAACCACCACAGTAACCCTAAGGCTACTAAGGAAGAGGAATAGAACCTAGTGTTACGGACAGACAAAGGAGAAACTAGAACAGGAGCTTTAAATAGGGAGGAAGAATGAGACAGTGTAGCAGATGCTACTATGTGGCTCAAGCAAGGAAGACAAGGAGACATTTTCATAGATAAAAACCATACCAGACCTCAGCAGAGGGAACCACCTGTTATAGCAAGCACCATTCTGGACAGTGGGAACCCCATCATCTGATCTCAGGGGTTTTTTATTGTCACAGAAGCTCCTCAGATATTTTATTGACAGCATGTGCAGACCGTGAGGAATCAAACATCTTTTTCATAAAACCAACACCTGCAGACAATACTGAAGCTGAAGACATTGGTTCAGGGCAAACACAGTTTATTCTTTTGTCTAATTAAATCGCTAGTTCTAGCCTGGAGTCATGGAGCTCTAGAGTGTTTTGTCCTCTTTACAATCTACTCTCAATCTTTGAACCAGAAGGCTTCAGCCTTTATACAATCTAGAACTTTTAACTGCTAGTCTGGACCTAAATGGCTTCAGCCTTAGCCTTCTGAGACCTACTGCTGATTGAGCCACTCTGACTAGCTCCTCCTGATCTGACTCTTCTGGTTCAACTCACTCTCTGATCTGGGCTTCTTCTGCGGAGCTCTGCTGTGTCTGTGTCTCTCACTGAGCTCTCACTGCTCAATCCTGCCTCTGTAACTGACTCTTCTTACTGACTCTAACTCCCATGTCACTCTCTTTAACTGAGCTGAGAGCCCCCTTTTCTCCTGAGAGTTGGGCATGGCCTGACTCTGCTAACCCTTCCTCTGATTAGTCACTTTGTCTGCCATTCACTCTGACTCATCTCAGACATCACTTCCTATGTGACACTGACTCATTATGAGTACTGCTTCCTGTGTCTGCTTCCACTGTTTTTTTCTAGAAATTAAAGGTGTGGATCACCACTGCCTTCTGAATATTGGATTAAAGGTGTGTCTACAGGACTACACAGGCCTCTGAATATAGCCCCTGGAACGTAGAGCCCAGCTTTCACACAAGGCTATTCCTCTACAGGAGAGTAAGGTAAAGGAAGGACTATGGGGAGGGACAACTAACACTAAAGGCCATTTGAAAAAAACTATGGAAATCTACTACTGTAGAAGCTTCCTAATATACCTATGAGAAGTCCAAGATGGGTCTTCTTTATCAGGTGAGATCCCGAGAGAGACACTGAAGCACAAATCGTTGCAAGAGCATGAGGTTTATTATACCACACGTCTTTTCTACGCGTCGGTGGACCTCCATAGAGTCCCCACACAGTGGGGCAGGAGGCCACCCAGAGGGGATTTTCAAACTTGCTTATATACTCTTTTCTTAGCAACCACATAATCTTTAAGCTGATTGGTTGGATACAATGATACCACATTACCTTTAAGCTGATTGGTTGTGTGCAATGACATAGATTGGTATATTCTAGGTGTATTGTTTTGTAGCTAGGGAGTGCTGAGCTGAAACTTATTCATATGTGAATATAACTGGAACTTTTCCTTTTCTGGGTGCCAAGGTTTCTGGAAAAGTTCAGGCCTACTTGTACATTCTCAAGCCTTACTAAAGTTTGGTCAAGTCCAGCCTTGGCCTCACACCTACGTATATAAAAGGAATCTAAATGGGGTCACCAAACAATGGGGGAGATAATGTCCAACTAGACATTTTATGCTACCAAGTAAAGCCTCCAATGCCAAGAATGAGTTACATCTAGTCAAGTCATTGGTCAAAGGGGCCCCCTGAAAACCCCCAAACATCACAGACAATTGCCAAGGCTATTGATTGCTCTCCACAACCTGATGGTAAGGCTCTATTTCTGAAGACAACATTTACTTATATCATCAAACACAGAGAAGTAGAGCTGGTACCCAACCAGACACTTTACCCCTACTGACTAGTATCACGGTACTGCAAGAACTCTGTACACTACCAGAGAAAGGTAATCACCAATATCACCCAGCTACATAGACTGTGACCTACAACAGTGACTTGCCTGAAAGATATATTGGTGCACTAGTGGCACAATGTTATGGGAGAAAACTATTTCTCATTGGATTTAAGGCCCACTCCATGAGATGGCACCAATACCAGACACTGCCCTGGTGGCCAAGAACCTGAAACTAGATAGATCATCGGTCTAGGGAAAAATCTACTACTATTATCCTGCTAAAGGACCATAGCAATAAAGTCATATTGCTATACACATAGATCAGTGCCTCATTCAACCCACATCAGAGAAGCTGCTTCTTGCAGTAGTTGGGAACTAATGGAGACCCACAGCTGAACAACGTGCAGAGAATGAGAGAATCTGGAGCACACCATCCTAAATGGGATGTCTTCATCAAATCCCTCCTGTCAAGGCTCAAGGATCTATCTGGAAGAGGAAGTGGAAAGATTGCACCAGAAGTGATGAATGACTCCAGGGAAACAGTGTCTTTGAGATACAACAGGACTGATGCACATATAAACTCACAAAGGCTGTGGCAACACACACAAGTCTTACACATGTTTAAGCCACACAGGGGTCCTAGCACTGAGTGGGGAGTGGACATGGGGTCCCACCCCTAACCAAGAACCTACTTGCAATTGATAACTACTGGCAAGGGGAAAATCATTGTTCTCCCATAGAGTCTCAGTGGGTGTATCAACCACACCTCAGGGCAGGCCCCATGCCCAGGAGATGACATATCTTGACTTATAGGTCTTTTGCCTGTTTGTTTTGATTTTAATTTTTGTGGTTTTGCAGCGGAGGTGGGGTGATGAGATGGGAATTGTGCTTCCTGTTTGTTTGTTTGTTTGTTTGTTTTAAAGAAAGAGAAAAAAGACCATAAAGTTGGATAGGTAAAGAATTAGGGAGGACATGGGAGAAACTGGGGGTGGGGGGGGGGAGGAACATGATCAAAAGATATTACGTGAAAATATTTTTCAGTTAAAAATGTATTTCATTGAAAATGGGGAGAAAGAAAAAGATGATCTACTGCCAACTGTTGGTAGTCAAAACTTGATTTTGCCATAAATACAGGATTTAGGATTGACATGGTCTCTATAGCTGCCAAAAAGCAAAATGGTAGAGGGTGAGTACCCAGGCTAAACATCTTAATCTGAAGCTGGGCATGGCAGCACACTGAATCCCACAGCTCCAGAAGCAGACGCAGACAGATGTCTATGAGCTCTCCACCAGCCCAGTCTACATATCAAGTTCCAGGCCAGCCAATGCTACAGAGACCTTGTCTCCAAAAACAAAACAAAAACGCTTACTCTGTTTCAGAAACTGGCCTAACTGGATGTGGCAGGAAGTGGTAGGACATGTCAGCACTATCTGCCAGCACCTAGGAAGCTTACTTGACCTCAGGAGGATTACTTGACCTCAGGAGTTTGAGATCAGCCTGAGCAACATAGAACCTCTCCTAAAATGAAAATGAAAACAAGAAAGAAAAATAATGTTCAGCTGATGCTGACCTACCTAAGAACTAGCAGTTGGGTAGAAACCTGGAAACTCTAAGGGACTTCCTAGGTCTCTGGAGCATGAATTTCAGGACAAAACTGATGTGGTTTCAAGCACACCCAAAAGAACTACCTCACATTGGGGAGAAGAAAAATATTTCACTGTCTGTTGTCTTCAGTTCTAGGTCTTGGGCAAAGACACTGACATTGGAATGGTATGAAATGGTAGAATCAATGTGTCTTAGACTACAAAATCCATTTAAAACAGAGACAAAGATCAGGTTCCCAGGAAAATGAGAAAAGACCCTAGCCTTCCGAGCTCACTAATAAAACCAAAACAAAATGATTGTCAGGTACTTATTGTGGGAACTGAGATGTGTCATTTCTGGGTTGTGGTGACACTGAACATGACTGTTAGTGAGTTTCTAATTGGTTAAAAATTATGACTAACTTTTGTTTATGTTGGCACAAAATGTTCATGGTTTTCAAGATAAAATATTTTGTAAAAAATCTGAGTCAGGGTGATATCTCTGAACTTTCATTTCAGCAATGAAATATCCCTGGCTAGTCCAGCTTTCTTTCTTTTGATGCTTGAACTCAATAAAATTTTTTCTTTCAACAAGTTGTGTATTGGTATAACTGGATCAAGAGGACCCTACAACAATGCCTCTCTCAGGGGTGGGCTTCTTAGTGGTTAATGCCTACCCTACCCGTCTTCACTAATCTCATTTTTCATAGCTCATGATGTAGACAGTGACTCCATGACCCCCCCCCAATATTGGTTTTAGTCCTCATAGCATGTGAATATATTAGGTTACATGACAAATGATGACATTGTATATAACATTAAAGTTTCAAATTAGCTGACCTTGAGACAGAGAAATTGTCTGGGGTGGATGTAATCACTAGAGGCCTTAAAAAAGCAGAAGGAAGCAGAAAACTAACAGGTTACTATTCTGCAAGGTGGAAGAGAGCAATTAGAGTTTGGAGTAGCTTCTAGAATATGAAAAACACGGACTTTCTGTTGGAAGGACGGAAGGCAGTCTTGCCAACATTTTAATTTTCTTTGGAGATGGAACGCAGAGCCTTGAGTAGCACTTCCATTCTACTCAAGTACTACCTGCTACTGAGCTATCATATTTCAGCACTACATTTTTTATTGTCTGTTTTGTTTTGTTTTTTCTAGACTGTCTTGGAACACATTCTGTAGACCAGGCTGGCCTCTGCCTCCTAAATGCTGGGATTAAAGATGGGCGCCATGACCACCTGCAAATTTTAATTTTAGCCAAGTTAATCCTTTCTTGTGCCTTTTACCAGTTAAACTGTTAATGTTTTAACAATTATGCTAAGAACACTTTGAAATTCACCCCCTCAAAAGATTAAGCATGCAACTCAATTTTGTTATCTGTAGGTATTGAACCTACAAGTGAACGTCTGAAACTTATTTACCATAACTGAAACTTTGCACCCATTAACTAAATCCATGTTGCTTCATGCTGCTAAACTTGTAGCAACTTGTCATCCAATCTCCTGAGACTTATTGATAGTTCAACCACTCAAACGTTTGTTTTCTTCGTCTTGGATCTGCTCTACCACCTCCCTCCTTCACTTCCAAGCAAGTCAAGCTTTACGAATTTTTATTTCTACTCCCTGACCCTAAAAGAACCTTTCGATTCCTTACGTGTTCACTTTGTTCTGCTGTCAATTAGCTAAGATTTTGCAAGTATTAGACTAGCAATTCTCGCATTTGTTTTAGAAAGTATAGAGATGATATGGATAAGACTATTTCTCCCTATTTATAAATGTTTGTATATATTCCTCACGTTTTGTAAGGACAGAAGTTGCAGGTCACAAATGCATTAGCGTTTATCAAAGAAGTCTGGGGTTACTAATTTCAAAGCTATCTAGAAAACATTTTTACAGTACAGATTCCCAAGCTGTAGTCCAGCCGAAGGATCGGATTTCCTGCTGGCAGGGAGCTGGGAACTGTTATTTAACAAGTTCTACGTGTGGAACTACTTGCCTCTGAATTACTACAGCATGAAAACGAGTCAGCTTGAGTTAAAGCTCCTACGCTAGCGAGGACACTAGGAGACTCCGCAGTCTCACAAACACCGGGTAAGAGAGAGCAAGCATGCAAATGAAGCCGAACCTTGGAAATGGCTTTCCCGGAACCGGAACAGGAACCCCGTCCCAGCCGCTCACTGCACACACGGCCAGGGGCGCTGCCACGCACAGTGTCCTACTCCCCTGGAGCCCCACGACACGAGTGCACACCGTGGCCCCAGACCGAAACGCCGACAGCCAGCGGCCAGAAAGAAAGCGCCTCCAGAGAGCAGCCTCTGGGGGCGCTCAGGAGGGTGGAGCGACGCGCTGGCCACGCCCCCACAGGCACCGCCCTGGCTCTCCCGCCCCAACCACACGGCTGCGGCGGAGGCTTAATAGTGCTGCACCTCGCCCGCCGGAAGTAGTTTCCTGGGCGGAAGCTTATTCACAGGAAGTAGCGGACGTGCCCTCCCTTCCGGTCTCTTTGGCCTCGGCGGCAGAAGCAAGATGGTGAGTGTGGTACCTGAGCTCTGTAAATCTCTTTCCATCCTTCTTCCCTGTGCTGCCCGTGCCCGCTGCCGGTGGTGGGGAACAAGGTTCCGAGTAAGGGGAGCTGGTGCCCAAGGGGACGGCGCGCGGTGGCCCGTGGGAGCCAGGAGGGTGGCTGCTCCGTGCCGGGCCGAGCCTACGGTCCTAGTGCCGCTGTGGGTCTCTCTGGGGTTTGGGACAGCGTACGCTTTGCCGCCTCCGGGTAGGTGCATAGGACAGGTTTGGGGACGTTGGCTCCGGCCACCTCTGGCAGGAGTTGGGACTGTGAGGCCGGCACGTTCTTCGGTCTCCATCCTTAACGCTTAAAAATGGAGATTTTAGAGCACTGCAGTGGGCTCGGTAGGACGTTAAATGCGGCAGTCACCGGTTTTGTGTGAAGAATTTACATCATTGCCCCCGTTCCTTCACCATGTAATTGTCGTTATGTCGCGCCAGTGGTCGTTTTCCGTGAAAATGCCAGAGTACATACAGGAGTTGGAGAGTTTCCCAATTGCTCACTCGTGTTTTTAATGTGCAGACGAAAGGCACGTCATCCTTTGGAAAGCGTCGCAATAAGACGCACACTTTGTGCCGCCGCTGTGGCTCTAAGGCCTACCACCTTCAGAAGTCCACCTGTGGTAAATGTGGCTACCCTGCCAAGCGCAAGAGAAAGTGTAAGTGATGTAATCTTCAGGCTGGTTCTGCCTAAGCTGGGTCGGGGGTGTTAACATAGAACATTTATTTGATACATAACAACTTCAGCGGGTATGTTGGCTTAAATGGTTAAAACCTCGTAATGACACTTCTGAGAAAATCGGTTCGCAGGATGCTTGGAAAAACGGTTTGGAATCATGTTTTCTTAGATAACTGGAGTGCCAAGGCTAAGAGACGGAACACTACCGGGACCGGGCGGATGAGGCACCTAAAAATTGTCTATCGCAGATTCAGGTACAGTTTTCATTTCAATACCATTGGCCATTTGGGGTGGAATAAACGTCCTCCTGTTTACTTATAACTGTAATGAATAGTAGGAATGACCTCGTGTTTCCTTAAAGTGTCTCACTCAAATACCCAAAGTTGTCAGGATTAACTGTTCTGTTAAAAGATCTGGAAAGCAGTTTACTTGGTTCAGTTTACTGGATTTTGCTCAAGACTGTCAAATGCTATTCTGGGGGCTAGTCATCAGTCATAACAAGGGGGGGGTCTTTTTTTTTTTAACTGGAGCATTAGTCTTGGCATTTCTTTAAAATACAGAATTCTCAGCTCCATTGTGACTTTACTGTGGAATCCGTATTTTGACGGTTGTTTCTAGAATGTGCCCCATGAGAGGTCTCCACCAAGGTTGAAAATACATAAACCTGCACTGCTTCCTATGCTGTGCTGTTCCAGCAGTACTAGACTAGTCTAATGCAGTCTATTCTGGGGATTGCCCATAGTAAAAATGTGCTTTGTGGGAGGAATGGCTTCTAACTGCAGTCTGCAGTAGGACCTAACTTTGAAGGTCACAAGGCAGTTTGAGACATTTAATTGTGTTTCTATTTGCACTTAATGGAATTGCAGTTTTGTGGGCTTGGTGTGTAGTGGTTTGCTAGGGTTTTGTAAGCTACGACTTAACCTTTCTATGCTTCACATTGATCACTTAAATGACAAGTTCTCAGAGTAAGTATTAGTGTTAATTAGAATTTTTAATTGAGCATTTTCAAAGGTGTTATTAAACTTGGTCATTGTTTTCCTGTTGCTAAAGGAAAAATACTAGGACTTGTCCTTTAGAGCATAAGGAGAGATGAGCTCAGATTGTTGAGCCTTTTTTATGTTAGAGTCAGTTAGCTGTAATCTAATGTGGGTGTCTTAAACAGGGTAAAAGCTTATCGGTGATGTTCTAAGAACAAATGTCTGAACATATGAATGCTCTATATTGATTTTAGCATTTAACTGAGATAAGCTTTTTGGGGTCTGTTTGATAAATCAGAAGTAATGTGTTGATATTGCTACATTAACTTTTCTTATCTTTAATGTGGCACAGACATGGATTCCGTGAAGGAACAACACCGAAACCCAAGAGGGCAGCTGTTGCAGCATCCAGTTCATCTTGAGGATATCAATCAGTCATAAAATAAATGCTTTGGTTTCAAAGACTGTGTGGTGTGCTGAGGTATTTTAATGTCATTTTGCTGTTGGGTTATATTGTTGTTTTTGGATCCTGTTTCTTTTACTAACATATTAAGAACTGGGCCTTCGTAAGACTGGTTCTTGTGGGGCTGAAGTAAGATTAAGGTTAGGGGCTGGATGGGTTCTCTTGGGAAAGATAATCTGAACTGCTCAGGACCCATCGTGTTTGCTTGTCCCTTAGCATGAAGGTAGAGTGATAAGCCAAGTGAGAAGTATTGCTTAAGTTAGTCATTACTGCAATGCTTTTAAAATAGCTAAAACTCCCTACCATGCCTAGGATATCATAAGGTGTTTGCAATCTGATTGTAAGGGACTCGAAAATCCATAAAACTGATGTTCCTAAGCCAAAGCCTTATGGATGAGACCACTAGTAATCCCTGTACATACGTTGCCTTTGAGCTCTTGATTCATGCCTAAGTTTCCACTTTTAAACATTTACTTAGATAAAGCCACTTTTATTCCCAGCATTTGGAGGCAGGCAGATCTGAGTTAGAGATGGGCCAGAGCTACACATTGAGACTCGTCTTTTTTTAGAGACTGTCTCTAACCTTGGCTGTCCTGGAACTCTGTAGACCAGACTAATCTTGATTTTTGCCTCTGCCTCCCAAGTGCTCAGATTAAAGGTGAGTGCCACCACCCAATATCTTTTTTTAAGCTGTTGATTTATATGTACGCTGCTAGTCGTACATATAAGTGTTGATTAGGCTTTCTCCTAGACTCAGTTCAAAGTTGTCAAGTTCAAGGACATGAATTTGCTTTTGATATTTCATCTTAATAGAACTAAGTCTATAGGCTTGTTAAAATTTAGACTATTAGTAATGGTTTCTAAGTAGCGGAGGGGTTCTCTAGAATAGGTAGATTGTAACAAGGGATGAATCTGACATTGAGGTAAGTGGGCATTTGAGGTAGGTATCTGGACTTGAATAAATCTAGAGGTGGGCAAGGTTAGCACAAAATCACAAGGTGAATGGTGCATCTCTGCTAATCTGGGGAAATTTGGTACTGTGGTGGTGGTGGTGGTGTGCTTTCCTGAGTGTATGTGTCTTCAGATTCTCTTAGCGTGTTTTAAGTCCAGAATTGTTACACTTAGCAACAAATGTTGAGTATTCATAGCTTATGGGGTACTTGTGCAGTCTGTTTCCCAGGTTGGACGCACCCGGCACTAAACTTTTTTGAGTGAAAGCTATGTGGCTTTAAGAGAGAGAACTTGGCACTTTAACAATCCTTCCCCCACCCACCCACTTTTCTTAATAAAATACAAGGTCTCAAACTGGCCATAGCTAACTTTGAACTCAACTTGTAGAATAGATTGATACTGAACTTGTGTGGCCCTACAACTCCCTGAGTGCTGGGGTTATAGGTGTGTGCCAACATGCCCAGCTATTCTCATGTTTTTCTAGGACAGGTCTCAATGTAGCCCTCTTTTTTTTTTCTGGAGTGGGAGATCAAAGCCTACTGCATGGTAAGAGACCAAAGCAGGCTTTTCAGTTCCTTGAATAAGAAACCAAGAACTAGAGCTGGGGAGATGTGCTTAAAAACCACCTCTAAAAGTTTGTTACTGAAACAACTGGGAGGAAAAACAGGGTCTGGTAGAAAGGTCTGATTTTCTCACGTTGGAACAGTTATCAGAGGAAGCTGAAGAACAGGCCTAGGAGCAAATGGGATTTCCTGCGCAGAACAATTGAACAGTGGAGAGTAGTTTATAATCAGCCATCTGGGAGTAGGGAAGGCAAAATCAGAGCAGCAGCCCTCAGGAGAAACAAATCCCCAAGGGGGAGAAGGTAACAGGAAGTCTTCATAGATCTGTCCTATTAGAGATGGCTCTTGAGAGAAAAGCCTGTGGGAAAAACCCTGAGACAGCAGCATGGTGTGATTTTAGAATCATAAGTCTTGAGATGGCATACTGTAACTCCCTTTACAGTATGTACAGCATGAGTATTTGCTTAAGCTATAGCTTTCCTCCCTGGTAATAAAGATTCTGTTAGCAGTGAGTATTGGGATGCATCCTTTTAACTGAAATACTTTTATACAAGGAAATAATTATGGTCACAGCAAACCTTCCCTTTCTTGGATGACCTTGGGAAAAATGTTTGTGCAAAATATGAAATTATGCAAAACAAACTTGAAAAATTTTAAACATCTGAATACAACATGAAGATGCAATGTCAAGGTATAGTACGTGCTGAAGGAAGAGACTGGGCCCTCACTAGACAGCCTACCAGGACTTTGATCTTGGACTTTAAATCTGAGAAAGTCTTAGGTGTTGTAGACAAACATTGTCTAATACAAAATAATGTGAGGGCCAAGGAGATGGCCTAACAGTTTGATAGCCAGAGTTCAATTCTGGCAACCCAAGTAAGAAGCCAGATGCAGTGGCACACATCTAGCCTTGACACTCCTACAGATAAAACTGAAGGCTGAGGCAGAATTGAGCAAGGAAGGGCTGTGTAGGGCTACCTAGGCTGAAGTATTGCAGTGTAGAAGAAACGAGGGGCCTTGCTTCAACAAGGAAGAAGTCAGCAACAGACCACAAAAGTGCTCTGACCATAAACACATGGGTCATTTATGTATCAGCAATACACAGAAATAATATATAAATATCTGATATCCAGTTGATCTTAGGCAACCCCTGTGAAAGAGTCATTTGACCCCCAAAGGTGTTGCAACCCACAGGTTGAGAACTTGGTCTAGGCTATCTCCATAAGTGTTAAGTATTTTGACATTGTCACATAACATCATCAATAAATGTGTTGGTTTCATAACTATCCTGGAACACTTATGGCCCATGGACCAGAAGCTGAACATACCTGCATAACAGACCTTAGTACTGTGGGCTCACACGTTTATGTTAACTTAGTCCCTCAAATAAATGTATATTCAATGAATAAGATTCTTTCATAGGTATATATTGAACGTGATCTGTGTGCCATACTGCTGTGAGATTAGGGATATGTTAGTGAATCAGGAGATGAAGACAGAAGTGATATGGGTAAGCCCAAGTCATGTGTAAAGCAAAATTATAATAAAAACAGTTAAAATGTATTAATCAAAAGAAATATCTGTCTGGTATTGTAGGATGTACCATAAATCCCCATGATTGGGAGTGGAGTCAGAAGACCACATGCCTTTAATCCCAGCACTCGGGAGGCCGAGGCAGGCAGATCTCTGTGAGTTCGAGGCCAGCCTGTCTACAGAGCTAGTTCCAAGACCAGAACTACCAGCAGAGAATATATATATAGAGAGAGAAAGATTTTTTGAGATAGGTCTATGCATCCCTGGCTGTCTTGGAATATACTGTGTAGACAAGGCTAGTCTCAAACTCACAAAGATCCACCTGCCTCTGCCTTCTGAGTGCTAAGATTAAAGTCACGTGCCACCATGTTTGGCTTAGTGCCACGTGCTACAAGAATGGCAAAAAAAAAAAAAAAACAGGTGCTAGGAGCCACTCTGGAAAGGACTGACTGGTTCTTACACAGCTAAACATACTGATCCCAGCAATTCCTAATCTATTTACTCAAAATGAATGGTAATACTAAGGAAGGCCTGTGTGTGAAAGTTTACTGTGGGCTGTTTTTGCTTCTGCTCTGTTGTGTGACAACTTTTTCTGGGAGACACAACATATGTCTACTCACCTCAGATAGGAAATCAACAACGGACCAAAGTACAGATACCACCAAGGTCCAACTTGGTGTACCAATGAGTTTTATTGGGGTTATTTACAGGAGCAGAAATGACTCAAAGACAATTGCATCACCAAGGCTAATGCCAGCACTGATGACAGTTCACAAAACCTAGAAACCTGGAGCACACTGTAGAGCCTGCAGGAAGCTTAACAGGTTGGAGAATGTCCTGGCCAAGTTTCTAAACCTCTTCTGGGCAGGTCAGCTAGTTTCTGCTTCTCCCAGGCAACTAGTCTGGTCTTGGTTCTTCTGAGAGGGACTCTTCAGCTTTTATTGCTTACTATGGCTGAGAAAGGGCTAGTGAAATTGGTCAGTTTCAGAGACTTCCTGAAGCTATTTTGAGTCGTTTATCTCTGTGCTTAAAGAGCTTCCCTGCAGGATAGACTATTTCAATCTGGGAGGAAACTTATACAACACTCCACTGTTGGGGGAGTTTATTTTTAGTTATGTTTAAAATGTTTTTATGCGCCGTTGGGTGAGCGGCTGCCTAGGCTTTTGGTTTTGTATTGTCTGCAGCTGTTGGATTTATGTGGGGGATGTTGATTGCTAATGATCTGCATATGGTATCAGTAGAACACCTAAGGAGTTCCCTCTGCTGAGGTCTAGCAGAATTTACACCTATAAAAGTGTCTCCTTATCTTCTTGGCTGAACTACCCCAGCAGCCTAACAACTACAAATGGCACATCAACGTGGAGCAGGACATCTTGCCAGCTAATCCAACGTAGAGACAAGAAGAGAAAGAAACTCCAGACCTCAGAGAGTCTGATAAAGTACTCTCAGGGAAGCTCCTAGAGGGCAGAGATTATATATATGCAAAAATAATGAGTAGAAGTCTCCTGTGGGAAGAGGAGAAAAAGAAAGCCTCTATGAAGAGAAAAGGCTGTGAAATTAATTAAAAAAAGAAAAAGAAAAAAGCTCCAAGGTGAGAGCCACAGAATGCCTTAGAGGCCCTTAGAGATAAAGGATTCAGCTGGGAACAGGAAAAGCAAGGTTCTTACTGTTTTTCCTGATCATGGAGCCGACGCTCCCTCTGTCACTGGTGGTAGCATGCTCTTTCACAAACTGACTTTTCTGACAGCTACATTGTATGTGTGTGGAGCTCCAGATAATTGTGTTTGAGATCTATGGAAGGGGTTCTGTGTTTACCCATAGCAGAGCTTAAAAAAAAGAACCCCAAACTACCAGAATGTTTCAACCGGAGATTTTTCCCACTGGCTCAGAACCCTCTGCTGTTGTAGAAGCCACAGCTGAGAGTCACAAAGCAGCTTAGTTTTTTTGTTTGTTTTTCCTGCGAACCTGATTACAAGCATTCCAGGCATTGGTGATGAGAATTCCATCTAAGAGGGGACTTTTACTGCAGACAAAGTGACCAGTTATTTTTCCAGCAAACCAGACTCTATTTTAAAACCTGGAAAGTGTTTCCTCGGGGTCAGCACCCAGAAACTGTCTTCCAGAACTGGCCAAGTTTGTATCTCCTGCTGGTAGCCAAACTTGGTACTCTACAAGTCACCCACCTGGTGTTGGTTTTGAAAGCATGAAGGGTCTTTCGAGAGCAGCTGAGACTTGGCACTGTAAGAGGCCACGAGAGGCCATTAGTGAAGGTGCAGCCAAAGTAGCAGTTGAAGACCCAGATTGGGGTCATGCAGAGAAGTTGAAGCTTGGCACCATGAAGAAAGCCCAGGAGAATCTATTAGTGAAGGTACAGCCTCAGTAGTAGTTGAAGGCCCAGATGAAGGGGTCATGTAGACAAGTTGAGACTTGGCACTGTGGAACCCAGGAGAGGCTCCTTGTGAAAGTGACCTCAGTTACAACAAGGGCCCAGCAGTTCTGAAAATACCAGTACCATGGAATGACTACCAAAAACAGCAGCAGTAGAGTAGAGCCAGATAGAGCCTGGAGGACAAGCTATGTGGGCTTCAGAGGGCAGAGTCAGAAAAGTGATCTAAGCCTTTTAGAGGAGCCCAGAAGATCGTGAATGAATTCCAGAAAATTGGACATTGATGTTTTTCTATTGTCCAAAGACACTGTGAAAGCTTGATAGATGTTTGGTATCATCTGTTCATGTGCATTAAAAGCCTCATAATTATTCCTCTTGTAAATGGTTTTGCTGGTGTAGTGTTAAATTGTGTTGTAAAGGTAAAGCTTTTTTTTTTTTAATACAGGAAAGGGGAAATGTTGGAGAGGTTTATTTTTAGTTATGTTTAAAATGTTTTTATGCACTGTTGGGTGAGAGGCTGCTAGGCTTTTGGCATTTTGTATTGTCAGCAGCTGTTGGATTTATGTGGGGGATGTTGATTGGTAAGGATCTGAATGTGGTATCAGAACACTGAAGGAGTTCTGAATCAATAAAAACACCTGAGCTGAGACACTTGGGGTTCCACTATCGAGTCTGGCGTTGGCCAGGGTAGTGAATCCTCTGCTGAGGTCTGGCAGAATTTACACGTATTCACCTCCCTGTTTTCCTTGCTGAACACACAGCAGCGAGCTGCTACACTCCATCCTTTTCCTCTGGCTCTTAATTCTTTTTTGTCCCCACTTCTGAAGTGACCCCTGAACCTTGGAGGGGGTGACTATAGATCACTGCTCTTCAACCGGCAGGTCACAACCCCTTTGTGGGGGTCAAATTAACCTTTCATGGGGATTGCCTAAGACCATTGGCATATAAGATATTACCTTACAATTCATAACAGTAGTAAAACTACAGTTAGGAGGAGCAATGATTATTTTATGGTTGGGGGTCACCACAACATGAGGAATTCTATTAAAGAGTTGCAGCTTTGGGAAGGTTGAGAACTATTGCTACAGGTCTATCTATGGCTAAGAATTAGGTCACTGTGCCATAGCCACAAGTCACTTGTTCTCAAGAGCACCAATTTAAGTTGATAGCAGTCGTAGGGTAATAGGCCAAAGGAAAAAAAATCACCTGTGCCTGGCCTGTTTCCGGGCCAGAGACTTGGAAATCCCTCAGCTCAGGACTTGAAATCCCCACCAATCCCCAAGTCCAAGACTTGGAAGTTTCTATCAATCTCCATGCTGGAAATCTCCACAATGAAAATCCCCACCCTCCTAACTTGGCCATAACAGCCAAAAGTTTCTAATCATCTGATACTTCCTGCTGCAGGGTACTTTTTTACCAGCTCACTCCACATACTCCAGAAACCCTATATAAGCCTGCCTCCTGCTTAGCCCTCTGCTGCTTCTCCTATGCAGAGGCAACCACCATTCTGTTCTTCTCAATAAATCTCTTGTGTGAGGTTTGTTGCATAATGTGACTGTAGTATTTCTGCCAAGATGCCCTTGAGTTGAAAAAAATCCTTACAGCAGTGATCTATGGGTGTAAGCACACATGTTTAGAAAGGAGTTTGACAGGTAATTCACATCTATCTAGTAAAACAATAGAAGTTCCTTCCCTACTAGATCCTGTGACCTGCCCAGGCACAGATTTTTGTCCTGGCTTACATTACCAGAAGTGAACTACCTCTTGTGGAAAAGGCCTTAAGTCCAATCAGAAGGCTGCTGGTCTTATCCAAGAGACTTTTTTGCACAAACAGGCACATCATGCCTAACATGTCAGTATTTTGGCAGAGTCTTGTTTGACAGTTCTCCACCAGCAGTCTATGTGGCCTCCTCTGACAGCACAAAAGCTAGCCAGCAGGATGAGAGTTTCTAGTTCACTCTCAGCTTAACATGTCCTGTGTCCTGTAGTCACAGCAAGCACATGCGGAGTTTTCTGCAATAGCAGCTTTACCATCTAGTTCTGGCATATAACCAACAGCAGTACTAATAGGTTTTAGGATTAGTGGGACCTCAGGGGTTTCCTTGACCAAGAACTCACAGAAATGTAAGCACCCTCTGGCACTGAGGTTTTTATTCAATAACCTTATGGCCTCTGGGAGTGTCCTTTTCCACCCATATATGATACCTATTTTTTTTTTAAACACAGCCCCAGTGTGGTGGTAAGGGATGTGGAAGTGCCATTGTGCCTGGCTATCTCTGATAGCTTTCCAAACTTGCAAATACTCAAGAGTTTAGCATTCTGTCATCCTGAACCACCCTTTGTAACAGAAGGGTTACAAAAGACAGCTTTTGTGAAGTCTATTGCCATGTGTTCTGAACAAGTGTCAGGTGATTCCAGAAGTCCTCAACTAAGAAGATAAAAAAGTTGAACAAAAGCAAGGCCTAGGACAGCATAGAAGGGTTCCATCCACTGTATCATGGTATCAATCAAAACCTCCACAGATAGAAATTAGGTATAAAGCATGGGTAGGGCTTTAACCTGATTGGCTCTCTGTAATCCTCAGCCATTCTCTCTAAACCATTACATTTTCATATCCTAGAGCTCTTCTACGGAGCCTCCCTACATTTTCCCATACCTGAAGAACTTGGTGGGCTGACCTAATCTGCTTAGACAGAGACAAGGGGTATCGTGACCCTGCTCTCCCTTGCCGCACCTCTCAGTTGCTGGCTCCTTGGCTCTGAGTGGCCCTGGTTGGAACTGTAGATGTAGCTGCAGCTATTGCCTCTCCATCCACCATACTTGCTGTTGGGAGAGTGGCTGCCTGGGCAAACCATCTCCACTCCTAGCATAACCTCCTTAATCTGGGGACAAACTTGATAGTCTTTGTTTCCTTCTATCAAGACGTCATCTATTAATGGCTCCATGGGCTTTAAAGCCCCCCAGAAGTTCATTAACACACAAACTGGCTTTCTATCAGTCCCCACAGCCCCTTAGGAACTCTGGCTCAACATGAATCTTGTCACATTTGTCTTCCAATAACCCAGACAGACCTCTTCCTATATCATTTTTTTAAAATCTTCTCTAGGTTGGTCTTTCAATTTATGGACATTCTTTACATGTTGGTCTGAGTTACTGAGATTTGCCCAAGCCTTTCCTACTTTATAAAGATCTTGTCCCACCAAAGGGTTCAGCAAAACCACTAAAGCTCCATACCAGTCTTGAGGTCCACAGTGGATCAACCTTTTCTTAACTCTTCTGTGAACACAGTTCTATCTGGCCCAGTGAACTGTGGTTCAAACATAGCTTCTCTTATTCAAAGTTCCCTCAATAGCATCTGTCCCTCATCTATTGTTTTCCATTCCCGGACATTTATGGGGACCTGAGACAGAGATAACCAAGTGTTCCTGATGGCTCTGATATATCAGTCCATCGGGGACTGATTTTCCACACACTGTCTCAGACTACTCAGTCTATGCCTTAAGGGGGGATGCATAATTGCATTACTCTGTTTTCTGCCTCCACAGCAGTCAAAATGATCCCATCTGCCCCCATGTCCACAGCCTCACAGCCATGCTGTGACAGGCTCTATCAATGATTGTTTAAAAGTCTTCCTGGTTACTCTTAGTTTCTTGTACTGGACCACTGTGAATGCCTGTCTTAGTCACTGTTCTGTTGCTGTGAAGAGACACCATGACCGTGGCAACTCTTACAAAGGAAAGTACTTAATTGGCAGCTTGTTTATAATTTCAGAGACTTAGTCCATTATCATCAAGGCAGGGAGCATGAGAGCAGGCAGGTAAGGTGCTGGAGAAGTAGCTAGGAGGCACATCTTGATCCATAGGCAGAGAGAGAAAGACTGTGGGCCTGGCTTAGCCTTTTTAAACCCCAAAGCCTGCCCCCAGTGACATGCTTCCTCCAACTGGCCATACCTGTTCTAACAAGGCCACACCTCCTAAACCTCAAATAGTGCCACTCTCTGATCACTAAACACTTAAAAATATGAGCCTATGGAGGTCATTCCTATTCAGACCTATTCTGTACATTTGATCACTGATTTTCCCTCTTTTTCTACAAAAGATTGGATTTGAGGGGTCTCTTCTACTGCTTTACCACCTCTGTCTCATCCTCTCATTTATTTAATTTACTTTCCAAATAGGAGACTACCACGGAAGACGTTAGCAACATCTACCTGTCTTGTTGCAATTGCTCCTTTACACAACCAAGTTCCAGCTTGGCTCCCTTCTCAGCCTCAGCTGAATTTCTAACTATACACAACTGTTGCCAGGCAACCTCTGCTGCTCCTTGTCAACAATCTCAACCTTTGTGTGCTAATCTCAAAGAGTGCAAAATTTCCTCTAAGCCTTTAATTTTCAGGATATCTACATGCTTACACGGTGGACCCTACTTATCAAGTACACATGCCACCTCATACACATAGACAAAGATTACCATCCCAGGATTCCTTCCATAGTCACACTCCTAATATTGATGGCTCAGCCTTTGTTGCACGTCTCACTACCCATAGCAAGAACCCTGCAACAGCTGTCATAGCACAAAGGCACATTAATACACACCACACAGGAAAAATTCTGATACAACCATATCAAAATTATCTACATGGATGCTCCTCATTCAGACTTCTCAGCCTCAGAGACATGCCTTACTATCCATAACCAGAACAATGCATTCACTTCTCCCCAGCTCATCTTTGGTTCTGTCAGTTACTGTTCTGGTACCAATTATGATGGTATCCATACACCAAAGTATGGATACCATCAAAGTTCAACTTGATGAACCATGAGTTTTATTGGAGTTGCTTACAGGAGTATTGGTAAGGGGTTACTCACCGAAGCACAGGTGCAGAAATGACTCAAAGACAGCTGCATCACCAAGGCCCACTGCAGCATGGGTGACAGCTCACAAAATCTGGGAAACTTGGAGCACACTGCATAGACCACAGGCATCTCAACAGGTTAGAGAGAGTCCTTTCTAAGTGACTCTGGTCTAAGCCTCTTCCAGGCAGCTGAGCTGGTTTCTGCTTCTCCCAGGCAGCTGAGTTAGTCTGAGTATTCTTTGCATCTTGGCTCTTCTGAGAGGCACTCAGCTTTTATTGCTTACTCTGGAAGGGAAAGGCCTGGTGAATCTGGTCAGTTTCAGGGACTTCCTGAAGCGATTTTGAGTTATTTACCCTTCTGCTTAACGAATGTCTCTGCAGGGTAGAATGTTTCAATCTTGGAGAAACTGTTACTCACATGCTATAAGGTTATGCTAAGAGAACGGACATTCTGAAAGAGGCAAGGTTGTAATAACAACAACAAAAAGAACGAACAAAAGAAAGGAAGGAAGAAAGAAAGAAGGAAAGAAAGAAAGAAAGAAAGAAAGAAAGAAAGAAAGAAAGAAAGAAAGAAAGAAAGAAAGAAAAAGAAAGAAAAAGAAAGAAAGGAAGAAAGAAAAAGAAAATTTGGGTGAGTGATGAAAGTATTCTATATCCACAGTGGTTCTGGTTAGATAATTGTATATGACTTTCTAAACTCATTGAATCCTATATCTGAAACAGGTCAATTTCACTGCATGTCAATTTTGCTTCAATGAACTTGTCAAGAAAACAAGCAAGCAAGCAGAGAATAAGGCAGGCATGATGGAACACATTTGTAATTCAAACAATTGCAGTTTCTTCCTCCAAATGTCTACAACCCGAGATTGCTTCCCTACAGAGAGATTGTGTCTCCTAGTAATGTCAGAAGCTACACAGGTAAAGTCTCACCAACATGACTGCCTAAGCATGAACTGAACAAGCACAACAACAATAGGCATCCTAGTATGGATAGGGAAAAGCCCAAGACACACCTACAGGTATGTGTTAGCCAAGGTGCTTCTAAGATTGAGTCAAATCACCAAGTGGGTAGCACCTTCGTACAGGTGGCCTAGTTACAAGAGGATCGGGGTAAAGTAGCGTGCAGCTGCTGCTTTCACTTCTTCCTAAGCTAGTGTATCTGTCACTTCTCTGCATCTTCTGCTGAACTCAAACCAGGTTCTTGGATCTTCTAACATGGAATCAATCCGAGCAGTTCTCCAGGGGTCGCCAGGCCTTCAGTGGCATATAAGCCAACTTAATATATAATCTTTTATAATATATGTATGCACATTCTATAGGTTCTGTTCCTCTCAGGAACATTGCCTAATACAGACTCTGCATTTTACAGATGAGAGAAATGTATTACTGACATTGCAGAAGCTGGAAAATCCAAGATGGAGGAAGCTTGTTGATGATAAGAGCTCACTACTTCAAAAACGCACCCTCTTGTCCTCACGTAACAGAAGGGAAAAATAGTTCTCTGGAGCCTTGTGGCCTAATCCCGTTACAAAAGCCCCATCTCTGTAACACTGGGAGTTAGATTTCCACATGTGAATACTGAGTGAAAGGAATGTTCACAATGGAGAAATAAAAGCAATCAGGTCTTTATCCGCCCCCACCAATGTCTGAGTTGTTGATGAAACGAAAACTATATACCTTGGTTTGAATAAGAAATATGACTCATGCATTTGAATGCCTCGTCCCCAGTTGGTGGCAATATTGGGACGGTTGTACAACTTTTAGGAGGTGGAGCATTGCTGAAGGAAGTACATCACTGGTGGCAGGATTTGAAGATGTATAGTCTCACTCCTTCTTGTTCTCTCTCCCTCCATCTCTCCCCTCCCCTCTCTCTCTCCTGTGTGGATGAAATGTGATCATCCAGCTTCCCCTTCCTGCCCCCATTCCTTCCCTGCCCATTTTTGTGCCTTCCCTGGCATGATGGACTTTATCCCTCTGGTACTGTAATCCAGAACAAACCCTTTCTTCTTTAAGTTGTTTTTTGTTGGGGTATTTTATTGCAACAAAATGAAAGTAAGTAGGATAAAAATTGGTACCAAGAGTGCAATGTTGATATGATGGACCGGATCATGTTATTTGTGGGGACTGTAGAAGCATATGGAATTTTGAACTGGAAAAGCTATTGAGTACTCAGAGATTAATGATCTATTGTGCAGGATCTTGGAAGATTAAGACTATTGAGAATACAGACAATGAATGGAGACCGGGCTTGTGAAGTTTTAGAGGAAAATAAAAGCTCTGGGATAGTTGTTCAATGGATGCTTAAAAAAAAAAACAAACAGCAAACAAACAAATAAAAAACAGTTGTGTTGAGTAAAAGAACAGTACCACTGATATGAAACCTTTAGTATTTTACTTAGACAATGGATGCCAGTCAGCTGAGTTGAAAATCACCTCTTTTTTATTAAATTTTTTTTCCTAACTTGTATAGTACATCCCTAGCCCATCTGCCCCTTCCTCTGCCTTTCCTAGCTCCCCCCAATAATATCTGCTTATAAGTGAGTACATACGGTGAGAAAATCACCCGTCTTTAATAAGAGATGAGTATCATTGAGGTAAAATCTTCTGGGAAGTATTTCCTTAAGGTCAACACACAGAAGCTATAGTCCCGATGAGTCAAGGCTACCATTCAAACTGGCAAACCAACCACCGAAACGTGTAAGAATCACTCACGTGGTGCTAGACCCCCAGCCCTGGCGTGAGGAGCTAGCAGGATCCCTGGCCCCTCCCCTTTGCAGCTTTCTGCACTGACAGACCACAAGCCACAGCAAAATTCCACTGGACTGAGTGATGGGGAGAATTGCTTCCCTAAGCCCCAGTATCCCTGTCTTAACCTGGCCTCTATCCCTGGGTACCAAAGACTCATCTGCCTGTACCATATAAACGTAACCATTCTCGCTTTCATAAACAAGAGAGATATGCTTCTCTGACAGCCTCTGCCAAGAGTATGATTTCCTCTCACCAGCTCTTAGTCCCGCAATCTAGGACTGCTTGGATGTGCTGACCCAGGCCCTGCACTTTCCTTTCCAGGGGCTATGCTAAGTGGCCAATAGCTTAGCCATGTGCTGAGAAGGGAAGCGAGACCCTGAGGGCAGAGAGAAAACAACACTTGTTCTTCCAAACACTGGAAAGAGGAAACAGTAGCTTTATAAGAGAAAAATGTGACAAAACCAGATACCCGTGGCCAAGATCAACAGGATAAATCCCGCCGACAGGATGTGGCTTTGATATATGTGATAAAAGTAGACCATTAATCAGTTACTCCTCCTCCGAGCCCAACAGCAGTCTAGCTATGAGAAAAGCACTAGATGAATTTCCATGGTTCTCAACCTTCCTTTAATACAGTTCCTCATGCTGTGGTGACCCCAACCATAGAACTATCTTCGTTACTACTTCATGACTGTAATTGTGCTACAATTATGAATCATAATGTAAATATCTGATATGCAGGGAGTCTTAGGTGACCCCTGTGAAAAGTTAGTTTGCTCCCCAAAGAGGTCAAGACCCATAGGCTGAGAACTGAAGTTCCAAAACATACCAGTGTACCACAGCACTGCCAAGGATGCTCAGACCAGAAAATGTGTGAGAAAATGTCATAACAGAGGAAAGACTAAGGAGGCACAGGAACTTCCTAGTTTGGGCTGCTGTGATAGTGACATTAGAACAAGTATATATTTAATATTTGTACTTGGTTCCTGGCTCACAGCTTCTAACACCTTTGTAGAAATAGACACTAGAAAAGTCTTTTGTCTAGTATTTGCATTTTGAACCCTGTTTCTGAGAAAGGTCCTGTTACCTTTGCAATCTCCCATGTATATACAATAGGAACATCTTTTGTTCTAATAAAGGGATTCCAGGATAGCCTAAAGATGGGAGACACTTACCAAAGGAACCAACCCAGAAAGCAGAGAATTGACACTGTCAGCTCAACCTCCCAGTCTGTGGAAGGCAAAGAGATGAAGGTTGAATTCATTGTTCTTGCCACAAAAATTCAAAAGCACATGGTTTGAATTGCTGAACATTTATAGGTGGTAGTATGCCAAGAGCAAGCTTGGGTACCTCTTCTTAAATTTTTTGCCTCATCTGTGTCTTGCATCTGTGTGAATCTTTTGTGACACCGTCTATAATTTACTGGTAAGTAAACTGTTTTCTTAGGTTCTATGAGCTGCTGTAGAAAGCTAACAGAACTGGAGGAAGGGGTTGTGGGCAATGACCCTAACAAACAAAAGTACAAGTCATAACCTGAGGTGTGTGACTGACAACTGATAAGAGAGGTGGTCCTTGAGACTGAATTCTTAACTTAGGGAACCTGACACTGTTTTCAGGAGGAAATTGTGAGAAATTGAATTAATTTGTAAGGCACTCAATGTATGCTGGAGAATCTGATCAAAAATGTTTTAATGCAGGGAACAAAACAAGTTCTGCTTGATCTTTATATCCAGCTTTTATAAGGAAATATTATAGACCAGATGGCTTATGAACAGAAACTTATCCCTCACTGTTCTGGGGGCTGGATGTCTGAGATCAGGGTTCTGGTGAGGTTCTGGTGAGGACCCACTGCCATAAAACAGACTATTAGATTCTTTGTGATGTCATCCTACTTGGTGGAAAGAGACCTCTGTGGTCTTTAAGGGCACAGATCCTATTCCTGTGGTCATTACCCTCATGATCCAATTGCTCCTCAAATTATATCACAATAAGGGTAGAATTTCAACAGATAAAATTTGGGGACATAGACATTTAGTCGGTAATATCTAAATACAGTGTAATATCCTGAAGCTTATCTGACAACAAAGAAAGAATTAGTGACTTTTCTTGTTGCTGAGATAAAACATCCAAGAAAAGCAGCTTAAGGAAGAAAGTTTCTTTTGGTTTCCAGGTTGAAGGTTCAATCCATCCTGTCTTGAAGGAGTGGCAGCAGGAGAGCCAGGTAGCTGGCTACATTGTGTCCACAATTAGAAAGCAAAGATATATGCTGCTGCTCAGCCTGCTTTCTACTCCGATACACAGAAAGTGCTTTTAACACTGAACCATCTTTCCAGATGCAGCCTGGTTTTTATCCAACTTGGGTTATCAAGCTTGGGTGGCTTTATCCACTGAGCCATTTCAGTGGTCCTCTTTTCCTGTCTTACTATCCTGCTTCAGCTACCAAATTACAGATGGACACTGAGGTAATATGAAAAGTACCATACTGTAGATTCTAGTACTTAAAAGAACAAGAAGAGACACGGTTTCTCAGATGAACCTATGGACTGGAGAGTAAGCAGCTGTCAGTCTCTGAGCTCCTCTACTATGCCTGATGTGTTTTCATTATGAAAGGACTCTTTTGAATCAATAAATCCCATAGTACTAAAGCAGGCTTACAATTTATATCATCTCCTTTTAAACTAGAGCAGGTTCAGACTATTTCTAGGAAACTCCTGCTTGCTTATACTCCAGTATGCTTTGCTGAGATGGGCTGGATAAAGCTGATAGATAAGGTAATCGATAGGTAGCTGGGTGTCAGCCACAGGCTAGCTTATCTTTGTCTCCACGCTTGGAAGACTGTGAAGCTCTGTGGCACAATCTATCATGGTTGGGGGCAGGGAAGTACAAAGAATTCTCTCAGTAGTATATCATACTGTTCACCTTCCTCAGCTGTAGGGACCATGACTCTTCACATCATTGAAAAATGTCAGTTTTCATAGTGCCTGGAATTAAAAAGCATTTGAAGAAAGTGAAGGTTTGGAGATGGGTTAGTGGAAGAATGAATGCAAAAAAAGTTTAAGAAAGTGTTATTAACATAGTTTAAACCAGGAAGGAAAGAGAAGCAAAGAACGATAGAAGGATCATTCTTTACTATCTCAGACATACAATTGGATGGAGGTATTTTTTGTTGTTGTTGTTTTTTGTTCTTTGTTTGTTTTCATTTTTGTTTTCGAGACAGAATTTCTCTGTTGTAACTCTGACTGTCCTAGAACTCACTTTGTAGACCAGGCTGGCCTTGAACTCACAGAGATCTGCCTGCCACTGCCTCCCAAGCGCTGGGGTTAAAGGTATGAGCCACTACCACCTGGCTGGATGCAGGTTTTAACTCAAAATAAGAAAAACAGAAACAAAAACCTAACAACAAAATTCCTCCAAACAAAACCTTCAAAACTCTGAGCATGTGTAAAGCTACTTAAACCTGAGCTGTAACCAATAGATAAGACAATCTCAAAGTTCCTGCCCAATGGTTTGACTTGTTATTTCAGGCTTTCCACACAACCAGAGAAATGTAGGCTTTATTGAAGACATTAAAAACAAAAAACAAAAACAAAGTAGTGATTGGAGAGATGGCTCAGAGGTTAAGAGCACCGGCTATTCTTCCAGAGGACCTGGGTTCAGTTCCCAGCACCACATGGCAGCTCACAAATGTTTGTAACCACAGTTCCAGAAGATCTGGCATCGATGAAGAGACACAAATGAAGGCAAAACACTAATGCACATAAAATAAAATAAAATAAACCAACTTTAGAAAAACAAAAAATACTAAGAATGAACATAAAATTTATCAAGGTTGAAGAACATAAGACTGTTTTAACAATAAAGACAATTGTCCAAAAGTAAAAATACCAGAGTGCATTTCTTCATTTTCTAATTTTAAATCAATTATCTTTTATTTAAACAGGTTTAACAACGAAACTTTACTGAACTGCCAAATTTTAAATGGGTACTTTATTAGATTCACTTCCTGAGACTATGAAAGGCAAATCAAAATGTTAAATTGACTTAAAATACCTTTCAAAGGAAAATTAAAAGAATGTGTGATAAACATTTATTTTTACTCTTTATCAGATAATTTATTTTTATTTCTAGGATTTTTTCAGACTTTAAACTCTATGTGATAACTATACTTGTATCTGATAATAACATTTTGTAAAAAAATATTATTCAATACCTTTGTATTATCTTTAGCTTTTGAAGATTGTATTTATTTATTTAATTAATTTTCAGACAGGCTCAGTCCTGGTTAGCCTGGAACTCTCTATGTAACCCTGGAACTCACAGAGATGCTTTTGTCTAGGAGTGCTGGGTCAAAGACGTGTACATCCATGCTTGATGCTGTTTTATAGTCTAAAGTCTTCATTGTTTCAGGAGAAATTGGCAAATGGTTTTACAACACTCAGCTTCGGTTTGCTCTTTTGCAACATCCTAGTGATGTAACTGGCACACAGCTGGACAATTTCTTGTTTGTTTTCTTTTCAATTTTTATGCATGCGTACCTGTGTAGGCATGCCTGTGGAGGTCAGAGGACAACTTTTGGGAGTCCTCTCCCTCCTTGTGCCATGTACTTCTGGGGTTTGAATTCAGGTCTTCAGCTTGGCAGCTTGTGTCTTTAACTGTGGAGCCATCTCTCCTGCTTTAGTTCCTGTTAGTTGTGAGAGAGTCTCATGTAGTCAGGCTGGCTTCAAAGTTTCTACATAGTAGAGGATGTCCTTGAGCTTTGGGTCCCCCTGAGTGCTCAGGCTGCAGGCACGCTCATTTTACATGGTGCTGGGGATCAAGTCCAGGGCTTCACTCATGTTAGGCAAGCATGCTTCCAACTAGCCTTAGCCCAATTATTTCTTTTAGATTAAAAAAATAGCAGAACCTTCCTGGGCTAAATTCTAGCCATGATGCAAATGTGCAGTAACTTAAGATGCTAGTTCAGGGGCTGGGAGAAGTTAAAGGATTTCCCCTTCCTTAATAGAATCCAGAGCTATTTCTGCTTTATAGTAATCCAAAAAGCCTTACAAGAGAAGCAAGAAAAGTTAAAGCCAGCCACTCAAATACACCAGCAACCAAAAATGTCTTATTTTACCTTTCAAAATAAGTGAAGCCCACAGTACAGTAGGCAGTTGATTATCCAGGACTGGTTGCAGTTACTGTTCCCTGCTCATGAAATGCTTTAGGCTCACAGTGGATCTCTCACCCCGGATGTGCTTTCCTTGAAACAAAGTGATGATTGTTACATTACTTTGATGTCATAAGCCAGAAGATGGAAAAAGTAGGAGAGTTGGTAATTTTCATCCCAAAGAAAAATGACATTTCTAGTCTTTAAAAAAAAAAAACCAAAACTCCTTCATGAAGACTGATCTTTTTGTCCATTGACATTGGTAGAAATTTGTTGTTTATTTCTGGTTATGTTTATAATAATCGTTTTGCACATTGTTGGGGGAAGAACTGCCTAAGTCTTGACAGTTTGTGTTATCTGCTACTGTTGGCTTTATGTAAATCCGTGTTTAAGATGGTTTAAGAGGTCTCAGGACCTCTCTGGCAGAGCCATTGCAGAAGAGCAGGATTGCTGTGGAGGAATTCTTGTGGCCCTCTCTCTCACCATCTCCAGCAACAAGAGGAGTACACTTCCCTTAGGCTTTGAGTTCCTCCGCTGTAAAGGTGACATAGCCAGGCTGCTAAAGGATTGTGGGATGAGAGGAGAATACAGGTTTCCCTCATTATGCAAATAGATGAGGGGCAGAGTTTCAAAATAGAACACCTGAGTAGCTTCTGTATCAATAAAAACCCCTGAGATTAGATGATCAGGGTTCCAGTGACCAATATGGTGGTTGCCATGACTGGTGGTTCCCTCTGTTGAGGACTGGCATGGCTTTCAGATACGAAAATGCCTCCTTGTCTTCTTTGCTGAGCCACACAGTAGTCTGTTACAGAAATTGAAACTGCAAAATTGAAGGAGGGCTTATACTTTTTTTTTTTTTAAATGATAATGCAGTTGCTTTTGCCTACTGTTAGGATAGAACTGAGTAATAGATTGACTTGAAAATTCTATTGGAATTAAACATGTGATATGTTATGGCTCCGTTTGTACAGACAACACACTCATTTTTAGTGCACCGAAAATGTACATTTCATTGAAAATGTAAAATATTAGTTCCTATACGCCATAAGTTCTGGATAAACCTCCCCTTTCCCGGAATACTCATATTCCCATCCTGCTGCTCACCACAGGGGAAATTTGAGAGTAGCACTCAGAAAGACCCTCCAGTCTGCTGGAGCTGGGCCGGGTCCCGTGCCCAATAGTAATTTACTGGCGCAGAGTTCTTTTTTTTTTTTTTTTTTTTGCAATGGGAAGTATTAAAGCGAAAACAACCTGGGCTTCTACATGCCTCGGAGAAGAGAGAAAATCAAGGTTAGAAGTCCCGGGTAGGGCGGTGTCCCCTGCCATGTTTCAAAGCACGCTGCACTCACCGAGGGCACCGGGTCTGCACGGCGCCCCCGGGAATCCCAGGGGAGCTACACCCCGACAGCAGACCCCGGGGTAGCCCTAGGGACACCGCGGTCGGCTCCGCTGGACGGAGGCTAGGGAGCCCTCCGCGCGCAGGTGGGCGGGCGCGCGCAGAGGGATGCGGGGCGCCGAGGCGAGTACCGGCGCCGCTCCCGCCGCCCCGCCGCCCAGCCCGCCAGGGGGAGCGAGTGCGCTCGGCGGCCGGCTGCGGGGACTGCGGGGCCTGCGCGGGCGGCGGCCGGCCACTGCGCCCCGCCGCGGCGCGCCCGCGTCCCCACCCCCTCGGCGACCGCCCGCCCCCGGCGCGGCCCTGCCCGCCCCCTCCGCCCCCTCCCGCGGCGCCATGCGCAGACTCAGTTCCTGGAGAAAGATGGCGACGGCCGAGAAGCAGAAGCACGACGGGCGGGTGAAGATCGGCCACTACATCCTGGGGGACACGCTGGGCGTCGGCACCTTCGGGAAAGTGAAGGGTGAGGACGCCCGGGCCGGCGCGGGCCCCGCGAACAGCGGGCGACCGCGCCTTACCGCACTCCGCATCCTCCCCCGCGCCCGCCTTCCGGGTCTCCGGGCTCCGTATCCCCGGTCCCGGCGGCGCTGAGAGCGGAGCCCGAGGCCGCCGCGGGCTGCAGAGCGGTGTGGGGTCCGCTGCGGTGGGGTGGGGGCGGTCGCCATGGCGACGGCGCGGCGCCCGAGTGGCGGGGACGGCTCCGGGTGCAACTTTCCCAGGCGAGGGAGTTGGGCACTGCGCGCGGGGGCGCCCGGCGGGGACGCGGGGTCTCCTCGCCGCCTCCGGTCCCTGTGCGCCCTGGCGCAGAGCCAGCCCATCGCCTCGGCGGTCTTCCGAGTTGTCGCTGCCTCGCTTTTACGAGGTTGTCGACTCCTGTGCTTCTTCAGTTTCTTGAATCGAAATGTATTCTCCCCAAAGTAAGGTAGCTGTGGAGATATCTTGCAGAAATAACAGTATAATAATAATGACAATAACAATAATAATAATACCACCCTGGTAAGGACTACTGATTTCCATCAGGACATTTGATGAGTATGCATGTAAACTGGTGCGTGCCTTACGGATGGATGCAGACTCTGTTATTTGAATGTTTTCGTTTTCGGAAGTTTTGTGGTTTCTGCAAGCCATACCTGGTAGGTACGGCATATGTTACCTCCAGATGGTATTTATTAGCTATTGGTACAATTTCCGTTTATTGTCACAATATATTTATAATTTAGTCATTGAGTGCACATCCTTTGGACTTTTTGTTTGCTTTGGTAGAATTCCTTGCTATTGTGTTAGCAAAAGTGCAAGCATTCTCAGCAACAAACTTGGTTTCTAGCCCACGCTCTCTGACAAGGAAAATTCTGATTGCAACCTTTGTGAGGTAGACTCTTTTCCCCTTTAAAATATTTAAGCTTGCTATTAAGTATAGAGGAAAGAAGTTTGGAACTGGTAAGAAATAATTCATGCATTGGTCTTGGAGTAATAATAGACTGTGACCTGCATATGGTAAACTCTTAATAGATAATTTGATTGAAACAAAAAGTTTGTAAAAACTTACACAGCAAGCTAACTGAGCTCTGTCCCCAGGAGGAGCAGAAGAACCCTTCCTTCTCTTGCCTTTTCCCATTCTTAGAATTGAAAGCTGCTGTGTAACCCCCAGGGGAGCAAATGCATAAACCCTAGGAAGATCCACAAGCCCCTGAGCAATCAGGTGAAGTCTGGGGCAGTACCACCAACCATGGTGGGTTCATATTAAGCCAGTAAGATGTTTGTGTGTGCTTTCTGGGTTTGTTTGTTTGTTTTTTGTTTTTTGCTTTCCATTTATTTACTCATTTATTCACTCATCTATCTTATCTATTTTTTTTTGAGGGAGTGTTTCAATGCTATCCACGTTGGCTTTGAACTTGTCATCCTTTGTGCCTCAGTCTCCTGAGTAGCTGGTATTACAGGCAGCCCTTGCAGTATTTTGTTTACTTTTAGCTCTGCATGTTCCTTGTTAGCCATTATAAAGGGCTTTATAGTTTACAAGTGTGGGTAAGAAATGTTTATTAATGCTCTGATGGTTGCTAGAAGGAGGTCTCGATGCCCTCACTGCTGAGTTCTGCTTGGAATGTGGCGTCTGCCATTCCTGTGATTCAGACCAGAGTGGACTACGCAGACAGGAAAGGAAGAAGAGATCGTTTCCAGTTTTGGGATTTGACCTGTGAAGTGGCAGTGACACGAGTCTCCCTGGAGTGACTCTGCTTTTCCTTAACCTTCGCTTCACCCACACAGCCCTATCCTGAAATACTACACTGCCAGTCATAAACCTCCCCAAATATAGAGGGCCAGTATGAGTCAGAGGCTCGTAGTCTTCACAGTTAGAATTAAACTTGTCCTTAAACGTGTTAGTTGATTACTTGTTAGTTGATTCAACCAGTTCATTTAAAACTGTTAAACAGTTGGGATACTTTTTTTGACAGTAGTAATAGAAACAGTGACTCAATGACTTTTGCTAATGATCCTTTCCATAACAAGGAATAGATTGGATTGCCATATATGTATCATTTGGTTCATGCATCAGAAAAGGGGGTGACATGACCATAGGAAGAATGTGAGCCAGCTTTAGATGTGTGTATGGGGTTTGTGTGTGTGTGTGTGTGGTTATGTGTGTCCTTGCTCTTGCTGGAAGGACACCTACAAAGAATGAGCGTTGTTAGGGTAGGAGAGCAAATAGGAGGCAGGAACAGTTGGTGAGTTGGTCAAAATATCTACTGTAGTGGTCATATTGGTAATTAACCCCAGTCTTAGTTTGGGAAGAATTTTTAGATAATAGCATTAGCCATATATTTTAATTGAGAAAATGTAGAAGGCCCTTTTTTTTCAAGTTTTGTATATGTTGGTAAATTTAACATTAGAGAGTCTAACAGAAAATGTGATACCAATAGACTAATAAGTCTCCAGCGTGATAGTTAGTACTTCCAGGGAATTTAAGTGTGCGTGTTTTCTATTTTTTTTTAATTATTGCTTTTATTTAAAGATAGGGTCTCGTTTAACTCATGTTAGCCTCAGAGTCTTTATGTAGCTGAGGATGACCTTGAACTTTTGCACCCACCTCCCCAGAGCTGGGATTATAGGCACCTGCGCCACCTTGCCTGGGTTTATATAATGTTGAGGACTGAACCTAGGGCTTCTAGCATGCTAGCCAGGTGCTCTACCAACTGAGCCACATCTGCAGCCGTAAATTTAATTTTGGGCCTAAATTGATAGTGATTATCTTGTTATGAAATAAGTACTCATGAAAATAATTGAGTTACTTAATGATAGCATTTGGCGAGGAACATTTAACCAGAAAACAGGGTTTGGGATTGTGCTTGCGTTATTATTATATATTATTTTTATTGTATGTATTATTTTTATAATATCATATATTATTATCATCATCACCATCATCATCACCATCATCATCATTATTGTCAAGTTGTTAGTCTCTACTCCTTTGCCTGTCACCTCCCATAGAACTGTCACAAAAGCATGGATGAGCAGAGTCATGTTACTATTGATAGTACAGTAAAATGGCAGCTCTTCAAAATTTTCATAGTCTGAGTGTGTCTTGAGCAAATGAGCTACTTCTACATTTAAGCTGTTAAGTTGGTGAGTATTTCTACACCAAACCATTATTTCAAGTGAATAGGTACTCTTCGCTTTAAATGAATCAGGAAAATTTCCTCAAGCTAAAAAAAATTCTGTATATAATATGTATCTATATGTGTGTCGTATATATGTGGCATGAGTGAATCCTCAGAAAATAAGGTTTGGCGTCAAAGGCAGGTCGTAGAGCCAGGCGTGGCGGTCCGTGTTTGTAATCTCAGCACTCGGGAGGCCAAGACTGGAAGGTTGGAAGTTTGAGGCCAACTTGGGAATTCCTGGCCAGCCTAAGCTTCATAGTGAGACACTGTCTCAAAATACTAAAAAAGGACTGGGCCTGGTGATGCGTGGCTGTCATCTCAACACTGGGAAGATACAGGCAGGAGAATTGCAAATGAGAGGTGATTCTTGACTAGATAGTGAGTTTGAGTCCTTCTGGGGCTACGAGTCCCTGTTTCTAAGACCAAAGCACAGTTCATGTTGTCGAAGAATATATACAGTCTGATACTTACGTAGATTAAAAACCATACGAAACACTTGTCTAATGCTACCATAACCTAATCTCTGCTGGGCAACAGTGTGTATTAAAGTTAGCCTAGCAATTGAACATGTAGGAATTTATTCTGTACGTGTGCATGTGCTAGCATTGTGCTGTTATCTTATGTGTAAGATAGACATTTAGGATTGCCTGAGTGTGGTAGCACACACCTGTGAACTTGGGAGGATTAGGAGTTAAAGCCAGCCCCTGCGGTAGAACGAGTTGAAGACCAGTCTCGGCTGCATGAGATCTTGCCAAAAAAAAAAAAAAAAAAAAGAAGGAAGGAAGGAACACAGAACAATAACAACAGAAAGCTTAGAAATCTTTTTACTCACACATTGGTGTGTGTATGTGGCACAGTCATGGTGTGATGCCTATGTGGAAGTCGGGGGGAAAACTCAGGAGTGGATCCTTTCTTTCTAGAGTTCTTTCACCACATGGGACCCAGGGATCAAACTCAGGTCCTCAAGAGCCTTTACACATTAGCCTTCTCTCTGGAACTAACTTCTCTAATAAGTGAATAGTTAAACTACTTTCTCCATACAGTGAAATACCTTTATTTAGGGGAAACGTAGGAAACTTTATGCACTTTAGAGAAGAGTTTTCCAGGTGTATTTTTAAGAACAAAAAGTAATGTGTAGCTCCCCACCATTTATGTATAAAAGGTAGAGGCAAACATGTACATTACTGCTTTTCTGAAGATGAGGTAGCCAAGGATGCTATACTGTTGTGCATTTTAGACAGGGTCTCACTATTTAGCTCTGAGACTTGAACTCACAGAGAAGCATCTGTTTCTCCCTCCCGAATGCTGGGATTAAGTGTGAGCCACCATGACCCATGGTCATTATTAAATATATTCAATTTATGAAAAGAATGAGATGTTACTGTCTTTTTTATGGATTCATACTAACATAATAAAAATGTTTTAGTGTGTGGGAGAGGGACGCCAAATTCAGAGTGATGGTCCCTCTGGAGAGAGATGAAGGAAGGCTCTGGGAGGAATCAGAAAGGACTTTAAATGTGCCTGTACTGGATTGCTTAAGCTTCTACTTTTTTATTTTTTAGGTGAGTGTGTGTGTGCCTGTGTGTGCATGTCTGTACTTGGCACTTGTGTAGGTATCCTTCCACCTTGTGGGTCCTGGGGCTTGAGTTCAGGTCATCAGGCTTGCAGTCTGCTGTGTTACCCGGCTGTGCTTCTCAGGCCATTGGTATGTGTAGATATTTCCAAAATAAATCTTTAAAACTGTCCTCCACCCCTTTAACAGGATTAAGCTATTTCCTCCCCTTGATAGGATTAAGCTATTCCCTAACATTTTTATTAGTGGAATTTTCTTCTAATTTTAGAAAGGAAAGGAAATGGCTAGGTGGCTAGAATGCCTTCAGTGGACATCTCTATCTCTGTGGCATCTCTAGCCTGTCAAAGTCCTTTCTTTAAAAGTCACTTCTTGTTACACTTCAGCTTTCTGGGCTTAGGTCATTTGTTGACAATGTTTGTAGTTAAGAGTTCCATAAGAGCAGTAACTTTGTAATTAGCTCATCTTTAGTTGGTTAACCTGCTGTTCTTGTGAGGTGGGTGTTGTGGATGTTGCTATGCTTCTGTTACAGTTTGCTTAAAAGCAACATTTTAGCACTCTTGAAAAAAAAAATAACCACCTGAAGAGTACCACTTAAACTTTGATAAAGGGCAGGCGGGCCCCTTAGGGAATATACACTCCTGACAAAGTCCTTTTATTACGTTCACTGATCGACTGGCACAGCGATTCTGGGGAACAGCAATGCCTTTGACTCTGCCTAAGTATACTCAACACAGAATCTTTCGCCCAGTTTTGAGAAAACAGTTCTGATTCTGACATTAGGCCATTTCCTCCCCTCACCTTCTCGTTGCCTGTGGTTGATAGAGGACCTGTGGATCGGTTCAAAGACTTGGAGTTAGAAGATTGGTAACACTTGATCATAATAGCTTTTCCTTGATGAATCACAGTCCTTACGAGTCCCAGCTCACCTTTAAATCAGCTTTGCAGATTTATTGTGAGACCTAAGATACTATGTTTTCGAAAGTATATGCTCCTGAACGTTAATGTTGTGGATCCAGTTCAAGACAAACAATTCTGTGTTCCTCTGCATTAATGTGACATTAGCTTTCAATGATTGACTTTACTGCTAAGGAGGCAGAGGGGAAGACGGGTAAATTGAAGGAGGAAATGTCTATTCTTTTTTGTTGTTTGTTTTTTTTTTGAGACAGGATTTCTCTGTGGTGTAGCCTTGGCTGTCCTGGAACCCTGTGTAGACAAGGCTAGCCTCGAACTCAGCAATCCATCTGCCTCTGAGTGCTGGGATTAAAGGCATGTATCACGCTGGACTGAGATAATGCCTAGTCTGAAAGAGAAAATATTTTATGATCATTAGGGTTGAGACATTGTTTAAAAATGTGTGTGTGTGTGTGTGTCTGTCTGTCTCTGTATGTATGTTTGTGAGTTACACTTTTTTTTCTTTTCTTTTCACTGTGTCTCACCTTAAGTCATTTGGCTAGTGTAGCTAAGCAACCTGCTCTGGGGGATCAAAGGCAGGTGAAGCAAGTGGAGCAGGACCTACTCCACACAGGACTAGCAAATGGCAGAACATCTGCTGCCCTCCCAGTAGTCTGGTTTTGTTGGATCAGACAGTAAGCTGTCAATGACCATAAAGGAGTAAAATGAAAACACATAGGGGAAATTCTGTCATTCTTTTTCCTAGAGGCATGATACTCACATCCAGATAAAGCCAAGTAAAGGGATGGGGAGTTAGGAGTATCTCAGTTACTGTTCTGTTGCCATGCAGAGACACCGTAATCAAGGCAACTTATAAAAGGAAGCATTTTATTGTGCGCTTGCTTGCTTGCTTGCTTGCTTGCTTACTTACCGTTTCAGAGGGTGAGTCCATGACCATCATGGTAGGGAGCATGGTGGCCTCTAGGCAGGCATGGCACTAGGGCAGTAGCTGAGAGTTTACATTTGATTTATAAGCAGGAGACACAGAGAGAGAGACAGAGAGAGACTGGGGTACCCGGGCGTGCGTGCACACACACACACACACACACACACACACACACACACACGCAAAGACAGACATACATACAGACAGACACATTGGGCTTAGTGTGGGCTATTATTATTATTAGTTTTTTAATCTTTTTGTTTCTTTCCTTTGGTTTTTTGAGACAGGGTTTCTCTGTGGCTGTCCTGGAACTCATTCTGTAGACAAGGCTGGCCTTGCACTACAGAGATCTGCCTGCCTGCAAGGTGTGTGCCACCACTGCCCTGCTCCTTTTTTTTTTTTTTTTTTTTTAAATGAGTGCTCTATCTGCATGTACACCTGCATACTGGAGGAAGGCATCAGATCCCATTATAGATGGTTGTGAGCCACCATGTGGTTGCTGGGAATTGAACTCAGGACCTCTGGAAGAGCAGTCAATGATCTTAACTGCTGAGCCTCAAAGCCCACCTTCAGTGACACACTTTCATGAACAAGGCCACACCTCCTAATCCTTCTCAAACTGTCCACCAGGAGCGAAAAATTCAGATCAGCACAAAGAGATACCATGTTTAACAGGTTTTTTTGTTTTGTTTTGTTTTGATTTCTCAGAGCTTTGTTAATAAACAAATAAATGTATCTGTAGAAGAGAGAATACATAAACTTTCCCAGGTTTGGGAAATTTCCTTCTGTGGAGGCTTCAGTCCTACTGTACGATATACTTTATGCTTAAACAACCTGACTTGAGAAAATCAGTTCTAATAGAACTTTTAGCTGGATGACTTTTCTAGCCACTGGGAAATAATCAGAGCACTGGAAAGGGGGCTGTGGGAGGCGACTCCTGATAGGCTATAAAGGATGCAGCTTAGCTTCAAAACAGTACCACAGGCACATGGACACAATTGACTAGACACAGGAAGTTTTCTGAGCTAAACAGCTACCAACAGAGCATTGTGTGAAGGCACATTATATGTGTGTACAAGAGTTGAACATTTGTGTCTCTGTCCTCAGTAACACTATATTCTGTTTTTGAAATCTTGGGCATGTATGTAGTCCAGTTTAGAAAGCCTTTTTTCATATGACTCTTGTTATTAATGCTACTTTAAAAATTTATTATTATTTTTAAAAATATGTTTGGCATGCATTTGCTTATATGCACGAGACTGCAGGTGCCTGTTGAGGCCAGAGGGTCGGATCCCCTGAAGCTGGAGTGACAGGTGGTTTTATGCCTCTTGATGTCAGTCATCCTCTGGAAGACTAGTCTGTTCTCAGAACTACTGAGCCGTCTCTCTAGGTCCCTAGTCTCCTTAGCTTAGTTTGACCTTGTGTTCCCAATCCTTCTGCCTCTACTTCCAGAGTGGCTAGCCACTTTAAAATTGAAAAGCGTATCACATCGCCGCAGTAGACAGTTATTCTCTTACAATCTGGAGGTCCAAGGTATGAAACTCAGGGCTGTGCTCCTTCTGAAGGTCAGTGGACAATACGTTCCTTACCTCTACCTTCTATTGGCTCCTGGTTTTACGTGGCTTGTGGTAACTCCGGTCTCTTCTCTTGCCACATGGTTAGTCTTCTGTTTCTCTGCTCCTCCTTATAAGCACTAGTCCTTAGATAATTGTGCTCACCCTAAATCTAGCATGATACCATTTTGAGACCCTTTCCTAATTCCATTTGTAAAGAACTATTTCCAAATAAAATAGCATTCTGAGATTCCGTGGATGTCTGCTCACCATATTCTGTGTACTCTTCCATGCTTAATAATTCATTTGGACACCTGCACACAGACATGCGTGTGGAGGCCAGAGAAGCATGTCAGGTGTTTTCCTATATTGCTCTCTGTCGTTCAAGGTCCCTCACTGAACCTGAAGCTAACACACCCTTTTCAGCTAGGCGGACTGGCCGCTCCCTGGATCTGCCATGCATTGCCGTCCCTGGCTTTTATATGGGAGCTGAGAATTTGAACTCATGTCCTCTTGCTTCTTAGAAAAGTTTCTCACATTTTAAGCTGTATGCTTTTTCTCTCTTCTTAAAAGAATTTAATTAGTTCTCGCTCTACCTCCTCCCTGCCCTCCCTTTTCCTCATTCCCTCCCTTCCTTCCCTCCCTCTCTCTCTGCCTCCCTCCCTCCATTTGGGACAAGGTCTTTCTATGTATCTCTGGCTGTCTTTGGAACTTTCTATAAAGACCAAGTTGGCCTTGAATTCATAGAGATCAACTGCCTTTAATCCTAAATTCCAGGATTAAAACTGTGTTGTCACGCTCAGCTCTCTTTTTTTTTTAAACACTCAAGTTTTGGGATAACTTTTAAGTTGATTTGAGAGAGTGTACTAACAAAATATCTTTATAGTATATCTTAAAAAAGTAGAATAAAAATTGAAATTGGTAGGAGGTGGAGTTTTAGCAGACAAGGCTTATATTCTAATATAGGAAAAAGATCAAATGAAAGAATGAAGTTTTAGAATGATTTTTCATATGGGAAAATTCAATCTATTACTTTCAAAACTTCACTATAAACTGAAGATGCTTCTGATATACTTAACTTTTATGTGGTGTAACAGAAGGATGCACCTGCGCATGCGCGCGCACACACACACACACACACACACACACACACACACACACGCATTATGCTGTGCAATATCTTTTGGAAGATTTAGCTTTTTTAAGGCTAATTTTATTATTATTATAATTATTATTAACATCATCACTATTTGAGATAGGTTTTCACTCTATAGACCTTGAACTCAGGCCTTGAACTCAGAGATCTGCCTGCCTCTATCTCCTGAATGGTAGGTTTAAAGGCGGGCACCATGTGCCTGGCTGTTTCATTATTTTTAAGTAAGTGTATGTGGGACTGTGTGGCTTGTACTTGTGGAGTGTAGAGGCCAGCAGTCTGGGATCTCTTTGGAGCTAGAGTTACTGGTAGTTGTAAGCAGCCTATCATAGGTGCTGGGAACTGAACTCAGAACCTCTGCAAGAGCATTATGAACTCCAACTGCTGAGCCATCTCTCCAGCTCCCAGATTTAACTTTTATCTAAAAATATATTATTATAGGCTGATGAGATGGCTCTTTGGGTACAAACCCTTGCTGTGCAGGCTTGATGGACCGGAGCCTGGGTAGAAGGAGAGAACCGACTCACAGTTAGCCTCTGCCGTTTACATGTGTGCTGTGGCGCTAGGGTCCCCACACTCACACACACATACTATGCATACAGGAATAATACATAAAACAAAGAAACCCTTAATCCTTAAGAAGTGTTATCACGTTTCCTCTCTTGTAAGAAGCATGACGTTGTTAACCTAACCTGAGTTGAGTTTTTAGCTATGACACTCACCAGCTGTGCACCTGTGGATAGATTACGTCTTGCGGTGCTAGTAAATACCAGTCTTCCGAGGCTGCTGAGAATGTGTTTGTGTACAGAGTGCATGTGCTCTTGACTAGTAAGGTGTATGACGTCGTTGTATTACACAATACAAATCAACTCGATTTATATTGCAGAAAATGGTGTTTAAGAAAACCTTACTTGATTTAAATTATAGTCAGCAGAGCCTGTGTGGTCCCCCCACCCCCATTCCCATCTGTGGGCATAGAATAGAACCCTTCCTGAAATTTTTAGGTTGAAGGTGAGATAGTTGTAAAGGACTGGTGCTTGTGTGTATGTTGAATATTAACCGGTGAGGAAACGGCCTGAACTTTGAAATCCAGAAATCTCAGGTTTGTGCTTGGAGCGTTGGGTTGGGACGGTGGGATTCCAGCTGAGAGGGTGGTTTCAAAGGCTCCTGCTTAGCTCTCACTGAGTGCCTCCATAAAGGCAGGCTGTTGAATATAAGTTGCTAGAAAGCACTAGTCAAAGAGCTAAGATCCAAAATGGCTGTTCAAGTATTAAAATGAGTGGTTTAGGGCTGATTAAATAGGAATGGGGGACTGGTTTGGGAAGAATGGAAACTTATCTCTAAATACTAATAGCCTAATGGCTACAGTTGTCAGTGGTCTTTACTATGTGCTGGGCAGTATAGGTGCTTTACAAACACTGTTTCATGTCTCCAAATGGCCACTCACGTAGAATAGTTTGTATTCACAGAGTTGGGTATTGGATTTGCTCCCGTGAAAGGTTGGATCTGCTAATGCCTAGCATACTCTTCCCTTCCACTTTTAATTGAAAAGAATATAAAACATTAACATTTGAAAAACAGTAGCTATAGAATACCTCTTTTCATATTTTTTCTGTAGCTGGCAAATGTGGATGCCTGTGTAACTTTGTTTACTCTTCATGTTGATACCGACATTTCTCATCATCTTCCTGCAAGAGCCACTGTATTGGAACAACAGGGTTTAAACTGTTTTCTGAAATTAGTCACTAAATTTGCAATCTTTGTTCTTCCATAATAAACTGTAATAGCCTGAGAAACGTTTATGCATGTTTTCAGTTGGCTTTGTTCAACATGGAGAACTACAGTTTTTCTTTTAGTGTCACCTTTAATTCTAAGATAATTTTTTGTTTCCCTAAAGTGTTCTGTTGGTTCATCTAGCCACATCCTCCCACTCCACGAAGGAGTTGCTATTAGTTTTCTGTTAAGCAGACAGAAAAACCAATCATACTACTTTCTCTGTTGCTTCTTTTCATTTTTGTTCATTAATGTTGTGTGCTGGGAGATTTGCATGATGATTTGCTTTATGATTGTTGCAACAACTTCCATCTCCAGTCAACTGTTCTCAGTTTTTGTTTGAATACCATTGAATTAATGTGATATCTATATCATATTTATATCAATATATATCTATATCAATATATCAATATATATATACATATATTTCTTTTTGGTATTTGAATGAGTAGCGCTCCCCCCTTCTTGTGTGTGTGTATGTGTGTGTGTGTGTGAGATGTGTACCATAGAGCACGTGTGGAAGTTAGAGGACAACTTTGTACACACACTGCAGGCATCTGTTCTTACCGCCACTAAGTGTGTGAGAATGTGTGTCTACATGTGAGAATGGTTGTATGGATGTGTATGTGTGTGTATGGATGTGCACAATATACTGTACTAGTGGAGGCCAAGGACAACTGGGAGGAGTTGATTCTCACCTTCACTATGTTGGTCCCAGTAATTGAACTCATCAAGCTTGGTGGCAAGCAACCTTACCTACTGAGCCCTGCTAGAGGTTTTTTGTTTTTGTTTTTGTTTTTTTTCCTTATTGAGACAGGGTCTTACACTTTAGCCTTAGTTGGCCTTGAACTCATGGCAATTCAGCCTTCTAAGTGTTGAAATCATAGGCATGGGGCACTATGTTTGTTTTTTCATTATTATTATTATTATTATTATTATTTGCTTTTTTGAGACAGGGTTTCTCTGTTGTAACACTGGTTGTTCTAGAACTCACTCTGTAGACCAGGTTGGCCTTGAACTCACAAGACCCGCCTACCTCTGCCCCCTGAGTGTGGGATTAAAGGCATGTGCCACTGCCACCCTTAGTTTTTCTTTTAAAATGTCAGTCTTATGTATCACAGGTTGACCTTGAACTGGCTATATATTGGAGGATGACCCAGAACTGGTCCTCCTGCCTCTACCTCCTGTGGGCTGGAACTTCAGGTGTGCACTGTCATACTTAATTATGCAGTACTGGGGACCAAACCCAGTGTTCTGTCTGTGTTATGCAAGCACTTTACCAGCTGAATCACATCTGCAACCCTGCTTTGTTATTTTGAGACAAGGTCTTGCTGTGTAGCCCCATTTAGCCTCAAATTCTTTGTAGTTCGATTGCCTCATCTTCGTAAGTACTAGATTTACAGGCATGTGCCACCACTCAGACATGTGCTTTTGCGTATGTATACATACATAGATCTGTTTTTAGTTGCAGGTATACATGTGTGTTCAGTGGTGTGTGGGTGTGTAGAGGAGGCCAAGGGTCAACTTCAGCTGTCGTTCCTCTGGCACTGCCCACCTTCTTTTTTGGTTTTGTTCTGTTTTGAGACAGGGTCTCACTACTTAAGTAGGCCTGGCCAGCCTAGAACTCACTGTGTTGATCAAGATGGCCTTGAACTCACAAAGTTCCTCCTACCTCTGCCCCCTGAGCTGCTGGGATTAAAGGTGTTCATTTTGTTTTTTTGAGATAGGGTTTTTTACTTGCCTGGGACTCACAGACTAGGCTAGACTGGTTGGTTTAAAGGAAATGCTAAGTACTTAATTGCAAATGAGTCTGAGAGAATGTTCAGAGCCTCCTACTCTAGTTCCTTGTTTGATGAAAGCAATTATATCTACAGTTTTGGATAAACCTCAATTGTTTTTGAAAAAAATATTTATTAATGTGTGTGGATATATGTGTGTGTATATGTGTATATATATGTGTGTGTATAGGAGCGCGTATATACATGGATATGTATGTGCATGTCTATTCGTGCATGTATATATGTAGGTGTTTATATGCGTATGTTTATATGTGTATATATACATGTATATGTGTGTGTATATATAGGTGCAAATATGTGTATGTGTATACATAGGTGCATGTATATATGTGTCTATATGTATGTATGTGCATATATATGTATGTATTTATATATGTGTATGTGTGTATATATGTGCGTGAATATATGCATGTGTGTGTATGTGTATGTGTGTGTATATATGTATGTATATGTGTGTAGGGCATGTGTGTCACAGTGTGCTTGTGAGAGGACAGTCTTTGGGAGTTGTTTCTCTCCTTCCACTATGTGGGTCCTGGGTTCAAATCCTGGCTGTCAGGTTGGCAACAGACGCTTTTGTCTGAGTCCTCTCGCTGGCCCTCAATTGTTTATTTACCTTACTGATATTCAGTTGGGCAGGGCCTGGTAGGAGACTGATTGATTTATGATGAAGTTTAGACCCAGATGGATTGCTTTCCAGTGGTCTTTGCAGGTTTGAGTCTGCCATTACCATGCTCTGTGCTGTTTTCCAGTTGTGGCTCAGTGGCATAGCTAACAGAGAAAGGGTTCCCATTGGGCCAGAGCTTGTAAATTTGGGGAACAGTGGAACAGATGAAATTAGGTGTCAGTAAACTAGTTCTCAGACAGGAAGTACTTCCCAAGCCATGATATAACAGTCAAGTTGCTGTACTTAATCATACCTAATTAAGATTGGAGATTGGCCAAAGCCATGTTAGAAATTAGAATTCTCTTGATTTTTGTACTCATTTTAGCATTTTTCTTCCTGTATGTTTTTCTTTATGTTTCCATTTTCCTAATATAATCATACTTTAAAAATTTGTTTTAATTATTCAGCATTACGACTGTATAAATAGTTATTGCTAAGCCAATACCATAGTTTATTTTTCTTTTCTTTTCTCTTTTTGTTGTTTTGAGACAGTTTCTCAATGGTAGGCCTGCAACTCACTCTGTAGACCAGGCTGGCCTCAAACTCAGAGATCCACTAGTCTCTGCCTCCTGAGTGCTGGGATTAAAGATGTGCACCACCACACTGGGTTAATATTCCATACTTTCAAAGGCATGGGATTATCTCTCTTCCCTCAGTAACCGTCGTGGCCCCTCTGTTGCCTTTCCTGAATTTGCTGCTGTCTAGACTTACACACCTGTTCCCTGTAGCTTTCTTTTATCACCGTTTGGGAGTTCTCTTAATTTTCCTCTTGCATTGGATTCCTGGTTTTTGTTTTTTTGGGAGCAGGCTCTTTTAGGGACAGAGTCTTATGTCACCTGGCCTTGAGCTCTCTTTATAGTCCAAAATGACCTTAAACTCCTGGCTCCTTTTCTCACATGCTGGCATTACAGGCCTGCACTACCACGTCTGGCTTTGTTTGCTCTTTGGGACTGTTTCATTCTGTAGCTCTTGCTGGCCTGGAACTAGCCGCAATACTCCCAAGACTAGGAAAACAAGCATGGACTAGCACGCTCAGCTTTTACGTCTCTTCTTCACTAGATACGATGTCCTCCTTTTTTTTTTTTTTTTTTGCTTCCATTCTGATTTTGGTAGGATCTATATTCTCCCATAGGTTCCTGAGAAAGGGCACACAGATGTTAAATTTTAGGAGACTTTGCCTCAGTAGCAGCATCAGACTGCTACTGCCCGTTGACTGTCTGGGAGGGCATAGCATTGGACAAGATGAAATTCCTTTAAACATTATTTTTATGTATGTGGGCGTTTTGTCTGCATATATATCTGTACACCATGTGCTTTGTGCCCAAGGAGGTCAGGAGAGGTTATCAGATCCCCTGGAATTGGAGGTATGGATGGTCGTGGGCTGTCTTGTGAGTTCTGAGAATTGAACCTGGATCCTCTAGAGGCACAGCTGGGACCTGGAGCATCTCTCCATTCTAAATCACTTATTATTATTATTATTATTATTATTATTTTGGCTTTTTGAGACAAGGTTTCTCTGTTATAACTCTGGCTGTCCTGGAACTCACTATGTAGGCCAGGCTGGGTTCGAACTCATAGATATTTGCCTGCCTCTGCCTCCGGTGCATTGGGATTAAAGGCATGTGCCACTACCGCCTGGCTTAAATCACTTATTTTTAAAATTCATATTTGAATATGGAAACTACATGCCATTGAGCCAAAACTGGGAGAAATTGTGTGTGTGTGTGTGTGTGTGTGTGTGTGTGTGTATACACACATATATATGGCTGTTAATGATAGGGAAAGCATGTCAGTGCCACAGGGGGTTACTTAGTTTTGTATGTTGTATGTGAACATGCCAGACCAGAGGACATGGCCTGCTTAATCATTCTCTGCCTTATTCCCTTGAGATAAGATCTCTTATTGAAACTGAAGCTAGGTAGTCAGCCAGCAAGCCCCAGTGGTCCCCCCACCCCTGCCCAGCTACCCTCTTTTCCCTAGCGTTGGGGTTATAGGCATGTATCATGCTAGGGTATTTCTTCTTTTTTTCAAGTATGTGATTTTGAAGTTGTGGGAATTTGAATTTAGGGCCTCATTCTTATGCAGCTCTTACTGGCCAAACCATCTGCCCAGCTCTGCAGGGCAGTTTTCTGAGGGGAAGGTGGAACCCTTCTGTCATATGATTTTGGTTTGTTTTGGTTGTTTGGATACACAGTGTTACCATGTACCCCAGGCCTGCCTTAAGTTCTCAGTCCTCCTGCCTCTGTCTTCTGACGGTTGGGATCCTAGGCGTAAGGTACCACGTCTGGATCCTTATCATATGATTTTAATGGTGGCATACTAGTTCTTCATGTGTAAACAACTGTAAAAAATGCCAAACAGAAGATAGAGTTTGGTTTTATATGTATAATAATTTAAAAATGAATAGTAAGTGAAAAGAATTTGAGTACCTGAGGGCATGCAGGAAGAGGGAAGAATTTTCCTTATCTCGCCCATAACTGTTCTGACTTTCCTTTTCCTAAAAAACATGCCGTTCCTTGTGTATTTTTTTCTGACTTGAATGTCTATACTTTCAGAGGTATAATGGGGTGGGGGGCAAACATGCTAAAGTATTTTCTTGGAGTGCTTAGGTTATGATTGTAATATACCAAAGTATATTGCCAATCAAACCTGGTACTAATGTATTAAAATTATTCCTCCTACAGTGGGCAAACATGAATTGACCGGGCATAAAGTTGCTGTGAAGATACTCAATCGTCAGAAGATTCGAAGCCTTGACGTGGTGGGAAAAATCCGCAGAGAGATCCAGAACCTGAAGCTCTTCAGGCATCCTCATATCATTAAACTGTAAGCCCAGCTTATCACATCTGTCTGTCCCTTCTGTTAGCCTGCCTAACCTGGCAAGCCAGAGAGGGGCCTGGCCTTCCTTCTTCCTGTTTCTGTGGCTGGATGCTGGAGGTTTCTTCCTGCTCCTGCTCCTGTCCCCCATCACTGCCAATTACAGAGCCTGCCCTTGTGTTTTAATGTGGTTCTTATTATGCTTTTGCTTGTTCTTCCTGTTGTCCGGATAGAGGCCCTTCTGATAGTGCTTTGTGCTTCTGTTTTTAAGCATAGAACTATTTTAAGCATAGACTATTGATTTTCTAGTAGAAGTCTCTGTAGCAGGTGCCAGGCCCTATGTTTGGTCTTCAGTAACACCTGAAAGAAAGAAAGAAAAAAAAAAAAAAGAGGCAAGAAATTCTCGACCTACAAATTTCAAATGTCCACATGCTGGGAATTAGACTCATGAGAGACAGTGACTAGAAGTGGTTTCTCCCTACTTTTCTTGTGCTTGGTCTTATCAGAATTTGAGGAATGTAGTCTTTCAGAAGGGCAGTAATCTTAACTGTTGCTTTGAGGTCGCACAGTGAGACTTATAGATAACTTATTTCTTACCCCCTGTGTTACCATGTAGGCCATCATTTAAAGCTGCTTGGACATTTGCGTTGGAACTGGCTGGCTCAAGAATTGTTTTGCTTTTGTCTCTCATTTAGTAAAGTGTTTTGAAATACCATACTTGCTAATGGCCCCTAGCTGTACATTTCTTGCTTTGACCCCTTTCCTGAGCCCTCTGCTTGCCGCTTCCTTTATGTCCACAAGCATTTCAAAGGGCCCGGTCAAGCCTTGCCTCTCTATCACCGCCTCGAATGCCCTTGGCACACTCTTCTCAGCATGGCAGTTAATTACCACTGAGACCTGGACCAGAACTCAGGAGCCATCACTAGCAGTCCTGTTAGTCCCTCTTCCCACCGTCGTTCCCTCCCTTCCTTCAGAGTGCATCTGATCTGTCTCAGTCCTTTATCCCCGTCACGCTGGTCTGAGCCACCTCACCTCTCATGGACCACCGTAGTAGCCTTAGCATCTTCTTAGCATTCGGTCAGTTCTTCACACTGCTGCCACTCGGATCCTTTGAATATGCAGATCACATGACTACGAGCATAAAAACATGCCATAGTTGTTGTTTTTTTTTTTTTTCTGTCTTCCTTTAAATAGAAGCCAAAAAAGGCTCTTGCCGGCTTGTGAAGTTCTGCGTCTTTGGCCTCCAGCAACTGACTTCACATCCCGTTTCTCTCCCAGCTTGTTTAGCTCTTGCCTTACCATGAGCATGCCAAGCAGGCTCCCACCTGGGCCCTTGCCCTTGGTGTTCCCTCTGCCCAGTTCACCTTCCACTGGGTCCTTCAGGCTCTGCTCTGGTGTACCCGATGGCCTTCCTCGAGAACTCTGTATAGGAGAGTTTGCTTTCTTTTCTCCATCGCATGTTCTGCCACTAATTAATGCTTATTTACTGTCTGTTTCCTGGCACCTGGATCAAGAATATCACAAAAAAAAAAAAAAAAAAACAAACCAGGAGATCGGCTTTGTTCCCACAGTCTTCTAGCGTCTAGGACAGTACCTGGCGTATTATAGGTGCTTAGTGAATCTTTATTGAATGAATGGATGCACGTATTTTAATATTAGTAGATAATGTTTTCTCTCACCAGGTACCAGGTCATCAGTACACCATCTGATATTTTCATGGTGATGGAATATGTCTCAGGAGGAGAGCTATTTGATTATATCTGTAAAAATGGAAGGGTAAGCAGTTCTCATTTAATCCTGTACATATTTTATAATTCCCCTGTACCCTTTATTTGCATCAGAATGTCAGAAAGCAATTTTCAGAGGTCTGTTTAGTAACCAGTTCCCTTGGTCATATATTTGTTTAGAATCGTAGGCTACTTAGAAGTAGAAAGGACCTCAGTGATGATCTCCTGAGCCCATTTACACAGACATGGATATTGAACTTTCTGGGTAAATGGTTGCTCAAGGTCACGTGATTTATTACTGATAGAGTTCAATTGAGTCCCTAAAATTCATACTCCTCAGATTTATGCTTTGTGTGTATACAAACAATTTTTTTTTTTTTCTTTTTGAGACATGGTCTCACTATGCCACTGTGGCTGGCCTCCTGGCCTCCAGTGCATTAGAGATGTCTGCTTCTGCTGGGATTAAAGGCATGTTCAGCCCATGCAAGTATGCATCTTAAGCTTTACAAGTATTCCTTACACAATATGTTATTAAATACTTAAAGATGTAGGCCTTGTTTGACCCTGGGCCACATTTAAGTTGCATTCACGTTTTGGTTTCTGAACTCTGGGACGTACCTGGAATAGTAAGAACAGGCTCTGAAGGAGTTAGGCGTAAAGAATTTAGCGTTGGAAGGAACTTCGGAGACATTTTAGTGAAGATGCCAATACTGAGCACCATCCCTTGCCCTCAGGTTATCTGATTTGCACAAGGCCCTTCTAAAAGAGCCACGTCTGGTACTGACAGAACAACTTCACCTGCTTTCAGTCTGAAGCTATTCGCATTATTCACTCATCCATTTTACATAGTGTATCGTTTTGTTTTAATCAGAAACTCATTAACCAAGTCAATCTTTGCTTATTTCTCACCACGGTTAATTTCTATTTAAAGTATTCCCTTTCTCATCCTTCAGGGCCCTACTCCTATCCCCTAGAGGAATTCTTCCTAAATTAATCAATACCTTCTTTTCTTTTTTTCCCCTCTTATTTGTCATTTCTAGTCATTTTGTGCTACATTGAGGGGTGTCTTTGGTTTTACCTTTTGAATTATGACTTTTCAGCTATCTTGCTTTCAGGTTTCAGATGCCCGTCTTACTTTCTGAAATTACCCTCAGATAAGTTGCTTATTTGGCTTCACCGATGTAACCTTGTCTGGTTGAGGAAGACATTTTGGTTTTAATTGTCTCTTGGCTCCTGTACTATTCTGTTTTCTGTGCTTTTGCTCCCCCCCCCCCCACTTTTTTTGTTCCTGCCCATTGTATTTGTCTTTGTCTTTTTTTAGTGACTCTTCCTCAGATATTTGATGATTCTCGCCTGTCCACTTTCAGAATGAAGTACCAAATGCCAGGCTCATATATGCCTGAGACTTATTGACTGGTGGGTTTTCCCATAGGTTGAATTGTTGGAGACCTGTTAATTTTGGTAGGGTAAATTGTTTGCTAGCAATCGTAAGGATTGTTCTTCTTTTGCTTTGGTGTTTGGCATTTCTTATTTTCTTGAAGATTTGTTTAGCTGTTGGAACTGAACTGGGAAGTGGGGTCCAGTCTCTTCTGTTGGTGTGCTGATTGCCACTTGGCGCACATCTTCCTTACACAGCCTCATTCCTGCCTCGGTGTCCTTGAGAGCAGTCTGCCTTTGCCTTGCTTGAGTAACTGGAGGTCTTACGCCTCAGTGGCGGGGAGTTTAGAGTGTCTTACCGGGACCAGCTGTCTTTTTCCAATCCACCTCAGCTTCTCCAGGGCTCCATATGCAGATGTGTTTATTATTTCTTCTAGGCTGAGGTTTTTGCTTTCTCTTTTTGCTAAGCCTTCATCTGCTGTCCAGGCACTCCTCGTGGTGGCTGCCGTCTCTTGGTCCTTTTGCTTATGGGCCTTGTGTATTGCTGATTGCATCCCAGTGCTGTTGCAGGGAGTGGCACAAAAGAGTCGGTGTGTGATGTTTATCAGCTGGGCATATGCTTCGGCTTTGCTTATCTTCCTTTAACCTCTGCCATTCTTTGTACTATATTTTTGTAAATGAAGTACTTTTCACCTTTGCAAACTTTCTACTTATTTTACTTCTTATTTCATTTGTTAAATTTTCTCTTCCTCTTTTGTAATTTTTTAAAATAAATACCAGCTAGAACAAATAAAGGTGTTAGGTGGCAAAAATACTAACACATTTTTCTTCAGGAAGGATATCTTATAACATTTCAATAGCAGTTTTAATTTCGCATTCAGAGAAACGACTGGTTTATCTTTGTGCCGACATTGCCCACCCATTGATGGTGTAGAAGTCTGGATTTAGAATGCTAACTCATGACCTATCAGAATTGCATGGGAGAGCCCTTGCCTAGGTGATCAGCAGCTTATTTATTAAATGTGCTGATCTGGAGCAGGCGTGAGCCAGTAGTGATTATCACTCGCTGAGCAAATATCAGGAGATTCAAAGACTTTTGAAGATTATTTTTAAAAGACTGTATTTAAAATTTTTAATTATAGCGTAAGATTTTTTTTTTTTTTTAGTAAACATGCAAAAGGTAAATGTGTTTAGGATTTTCTTTTGTTTAAATGAAAATATCTTGGGCCTGACGAGATGGCTCCGAAGTTATGAGTGTTTGCTGTTGTTCCAGAGGTCTCGAGTTTGGTTCCTAGCACATGTGGGGTGGCTCATGACTGTCTAACTCCAGATCCAGAGAACCCAATGTCTTCAGAATTTTGGCCTCTGAAGGCACCCGCATGCAGGTGCACACCCACAACCAATAAGTAAAACTTAAAAAAAATACCTTAAATTTCAGAACCCAGGCTACGGTTGCTTTGTAATTCATTTACAGTGCTTAACTGCTACTTGTTGATGGTCCAAGAGAGTCGCCCGCCCCAGTGTCACTCTCTCTGTTTCTTCCTGTTCTTATCGATTGGATTTGTTCTCTGACAGTTTCATCCATGTATTATGTGCATTCTGTGTATTCTTGTTACTCTCCCCTCTCTCTCACTCCCATCATCCTCCCTCCTTCCTACAGGTTTCTTACATGCATGTCTCCCTGTTTTGTTTTGTGATCCACTGAGTTTGACTAGGACCATGTTTGGCCATGTGTTTGGACCCATCCGTTGGAGCTTTTCTGTATCACTCTGACCTCCCCTACTATGACGTCTTTTATATATCTTTTCATTGGTCTTATTTTTGTCAACTAGAGTAGGTCCTTCCTTTCATTCATTTCTGTATTTTGAATGTCTAGCCTGTATAGCATATTATACATAATATGCTTTCAATAAATATTAAAATAATGAAGGATTAAGCTTCACTGACTTAAGAGTGGAAACCATGGCCAGTTACGGGTAGAATGTGAAACTACCATGAGCTATAGAAGACAGGTTTTTAAGTGTAGTCTGCACATGATAGGATCAGTAAGTTGGCTTGCTGATTTGGGTCTCCACAACCTCTTGGCATTTCGGTTTAGTGTTGCACACGTTACTTCCCCATTTCAAAAGGACCTGCGAGTGAAGTTCACTTGGGGGAATCTCAGGCTTCAGCAGTTTATAGGCTGGAGAATTATAAGTAGAATTACAAGCACAGCTTGAAATACTTTTCTACTTTTCCTAGTTGGATGAAAAGGAAAGCCGGCGTCTGTTCCAGCAGATCCTCTCTGGTGTGGATTATTGTCACAGGCATATGGTGGTCCACAGAGATTTGAAACCTGAAAATGTCCTGCTTGATGCACACATGAATGCAAAGATAGCTGATTTTGGTAAGGACAACTTTAACTATGTAATGAGTATAAGGAACGGTCTTTGGATAGCGTGTCTGAGGTACGCTGAGAATCCCATTTTGTAAATGAGCATACAAAAAGGAAAACAGTAAGTTTCTCTCTTAATTTTGTCTTTAGAACTTAGTATAAGAAGATTTAATTATTTTGTGTACACACACACACACACACACACACACACACACACACACATCAGAGGACAGCTTTTGCGAGTTGTTTCTCTTCCACCATCCGGGTCTTAGGGATTGAACTCAGATAGTCAGGCTCAGTGGCAAGCACCTTTGCCTGCTGAGCCATCTTGCCAGCATTAAAATTCAGGTTTTGTGATAGTAAATATTTCAAGTTGTCAACATTAGAGAGACTACTGAATAAAGGTAACTATTATTTGTGAAGAAGGTAGCAACTTTTTTTCTAATATATTTTTTGGTCAATTTTTAAGAAAATGGAAAGTAAATGGGATGGGATTATTGAAAAAAAATTGAAATCTAGAAAGAAGAACTATGTGAGGAAACTTATTTTTGAAAAATTAAATATTTTAAATGCTATAAAATTGAATTCCAGATGTAGTGGCACTTGTCTGTAATCCCAGAATTCCGGAGATGGAGGCAAGGTGGATTCAAGGCCACAGTGGGTTACACAGTAAGGCCTTATTTAAAAAAATAAAAGATAAAAAAAATTAAAAAAGAGGGAGAGAATAAAATACCGGGATTACAGGTGCATGCATTCTGAGCTTGATTTTTGTTTTTATAGAACAGAGCAGAGCTGATAGAAACTTTGGATTTTAATCTTCCTATTCATCTGAGATTATTTTACCTAGCAATATCTATATTAAAATTTAAACATTTCAAATTTATTCTAGTAAGCAAAACTTTCAGTAGTTTAATATATGTTCATTAAACTCTAGATATTGAAATACATTGTACATCTTTGTCTAAAGGGCAGAATATTTGGGAAATAAGGACTACGATCACATTGAAGCAAAGAAAAGATAAATAATGGCTGATCTTGTTACTAGGAACTTAGCTGTGCTGTTTAGTGGACTTACAGTTTTGTCCTTGGGAAATCTTGAGTGGCCATTTTTTGTCTTTTCAGGTCTTTCAAACATGATGTCTGATGGTGAATTTTTAAGAACAAGCTGCGGCTCACCCAATTACGCTGCACCAGAAGTAATTTCAGGAAGGTAGTGTTGGACATTACGCTACTTTTGATGTATCTGTAGCGGCTTATCTCTCTTGGATTACGTTAGTTGATAGTATATTTAATACTAGTAAAGGAAGGGAAAAGTATTTTCTTACTTGAGAATTTTCTATTTTAAGAATAATACACAAGGAGCTGGAGAGGTGGCTCAGTGGTTACTCTGGAAGGGCACGCTCTGCCCTTCTAGAGGGCTGGAGTTTGGATTCTGGCACTCATGTTTTGGGTGACTCACAACTTCCTGTAACTTTACCTCCAGGAGACCCAATACTCTCTTTTAATCCCTGCATACATGTGTGCGTACCCCCCCAGACACACACAAACACACACATGAATAAAAATAAATCTTAAAAAAAAAAAAACCCATACATAAGTGGAACAATTAACAGATTCATTTATAGAGGAGAATGTTGGTTTATAAGACATGTTAAAGTTGTTAGGATGAAGTACTTTAATGTTTTTTCCTCTGGCAGAAGAATTTAAAGCTAGTAACTTGTAAAGGTAGATAGGTAAGTCACCAAAAACTTGAATATTGAAATACTTAGTCATGAGAAATGCTTTACTTAGACAAAAAATAAGTAATGTAATATGCTGGGCATTACAAGAGGCCCATGCCTATAATTCTGAACTTGAGAGGTTCAGGTCATTCTTTGCTACCTATCAAGGCATTATCTCTAAATAAATAAATACATAAATAAATAAATACATAAATAAATAAATAAATAAATGAATGAATGAATGAGTAAATAAATAAATAGAAAATAAAGTAACAGCAAGACAGATGGAAAGCAAAAACAGAGTTACAGGTATAAAATAACGTATATATTCATAATTATTCAAATATATGGCATTTATATAGTATTGTCATGTTTTATGAGGAAAGAAAATGTCTTAGGAAATTGAATTAAAGAAGTGGTCCTCTAAAAACAGGAGTCAGACTTGCTGGATGTAGTGCATACCTATAACCCTGTTGCACATGCATGCTGAGGCAGGACCATACAGGCCAGCAGTTCTCAACCTGTAGGTCGAGACCCCCATGGGGGAGTCAAACGACGCTTTCACAGGGGTTGTGTATCAGATACTTCTATTATGGTTCATAGCAGTAGCAAAATTACAGTTATGAAGTAGCACTGGAAACAGTTTTATGGTTCGGGTCACCCCAATATGAGTCTCAGCATTAGGAAGGTTGGGAACTGACAGAGGTAGATCCAATATCCCCCCAAAATAAATAAATAAATAAATCTAGAGGGGGAAGGGAGGGATATGAAAAGGGAGAAGGAAGAAGAAAGTCAGACTCATTTATGTTCGGTCCTGAATTACCAACTGGCATTGAAAATAAGAATGTATTTTCTTTCATAAGTTAGCTTTTTAAATAGTGCGGAAACAAAATTTAATTTTTGTTTTATTGGCTCAAGAATTTTCTTTCTACTTTAGGCATTAGAAATAGAGGCAGTTTATTAAAAAAAGGGCACTCGCTTCCAAATTTGGAGGTGGGGTAGTGATCTGTGAAAAGACAGTTGCTCAGAAGTTGTAAGTTTTAATTTAAAAAAAAAAAAAAAAGACAGACCTTAAGTCGTGTGGTGTGTGCGTTTGTGTGTGGGTATGTGTACCCTAGTGCAGGTGCCGATGGGTCAGAGCCCCCCACCACGCCCCTCGGAGCTAGAGCTTCAGGCACTGTAAGCTACCCTGTGTGGGTGGTGGGAACTGAACCACAGACCCCTGTAAGAACAGCGCAGACTCTCCAGCCCAAAGAATTTAATCTTTAAAATCAACCCTTTGGCCAGGCATGGTGACCTCTGTAATCTCATTACTCAGGAGGTTAGACAGGCAGATTCATGTGAGTTTGCTTCCAGCTTGGGCTGTGTAGTGAGATAGGGCCAGCATGGCTATAAAGGAAGATGCTGTTGCAAAAACCAAAAAAAAAATAAGCAAAAATCAAAGCAAACAAAACAACAGTGCTTCTCCATTATCGCTAAAACACTAACGAGATGGAAGTTGGAGAGCTTATGTTTGTTCACCAGCTTAATATAACCAATATAACCAGTTTTAATAGCTCTCCTCCCAAACCGTATTTCTTTTTTTAAATGATTCAAGTGTTGATGGACCTAATAACAAAAATATCACAGCATTTTCTATTTTCCTAAACTTATTTTTTTGGATTGCTCAAAGAAAAGGCAATTAGGTAAATTAAAAAATTCATTTATGTTTTCTATCTGAATTCCTTTGGTATAAAAAATTCAGGACCTAGATACTATGGGGACTATAATTAAATAAAAAGGCTATGTGTTATGATCAAGCATACATAAAATGGGCAGTGGGTGAAATCTTAATTCGTTCAGTTTGAACTATCTTTCTTTGAAGTCTGGGTGAATAGGAACACTTATTTTTAAAAAAGTGGTTTATTGATATTTTCAGTAATTTATTTTGTCATTTTAAAGATTTGTTTTCCTCCCGAAGCCAGACTCTGAACGGATGATTCAACTTGTTTGCAGCTAGTTAAGACACCTGTGTACAGAGTGCTGGAAGTAGACGGTTAAAGTGCTCTGTAAACTCTCCTTACACTACCTTGCTTATGCAGCCCCAGGTTCCTTGAACCCTGCTGTGAGGGCTTCATATATTGGGAGGAACGGGTTCAGTCTGTCACTGCAGCGTTTAATCCTGGGCCGGTGAGGTGGCTCAGCTGGGAAAGCACTTGCTGCCAAGTGTGATGGCCTGGGTTTGCTCCCTGAAACCAATGTAGGAGGGTAGGAGAGAACGGACTTCATAAAGTTGTCCTCTAACCTCGGCACTCGCTGTGGCACACGCACGCACGCACGCACGCACACACGCACAAGTGGTCTTGCGCGCCCGCGCACACACACACATTAAATAAAATATATTTGAAAAAAAGAATTTTATCTCTGGCTGAAATTCAACATTGATCACGATGGCTCAGGGTTTGGCCTTATTGGTAGAAATCTTTAAGGGTCACGGTAAGGTAGTGACACGGTTTTACCTGTGGTTTATAATTTATGAAACATGTTAAGTTTTAAAAGGTTATATCGATAAGACCAGGATCTTTATGTGTGATGCGTAGCATTTGCTATCAACACCATATTTTGATCACTGATTTCTTTCAAAATTATTTTCTTCTGTTAATTCTACATGAAATATTTTATTTGAAGAGCGTTGGTTAATGCATCCTGATGCTGTGGTTAACCAGCTGCCGTTCCCTGTCAGGTTGTACGCAGGCCCCGAGGTGGACATCTGGAGCAGTGGGGTCATTCTCTATGCCTTGTTATGTGGGACCCTCCCCTTCGATGATGACCACGTGCCAACTCTTTTTAAGAAGATATGTGATGGGATTTTTTATACCCCGCAGTATTTAAATCCCTCTGTGATCAGCCTGTTGAAGCATATGCTGCAGGTAGATCCCATGAAGAGGGCCACGATAAAAGATATCAGGTAATTTTAAATCAGTGTATTTTTCTCCCATTTGGAATCTCAAGACATGAGGAGAATTTCATTTTATTTAATGATGTATTTTTTTCCTAGCAGTAGACTTTAGGTTGAAGGAAATTGAGATTTATAGGTAAAAGTTAATGCTGTATTGTCTGTGATTGAACCTATAGTTTAGATAAGGCAGAAATTATGGTGACCGACATGCTTCTCAAGTTGAGGTGAGCCATTTCTCGTGAAGAACTCAGAATACTCACTGTAGGCTTTGACCTGCCATCAGTGTGGTCTCATCCCTTCCTCCTTTGATCTTCTGATGGCTAGACTACACATTTTTTCTGGTACTGGAGGAAGAAAGAAAAAACAAGTATGCATATAGGAATAATAAGTAAGAAAGCATTAGGGTAACCAGGAGGAGGATTATATGTGAATTTAAGCTGGATTCCTTTCTATTTACTTCTTATGCTAAAAGACCTGCTGAAGTTGAGTGTGGTGGTGCACACCTGTAATCAGGAGGTAGAGGCAGGGATATCTCTGAGTTCTAGGCCAGCCTGGTCTACATAGTGAGCTCAGGACAACCAGGGCTATGTAGAGAGACTGTGTCTCAAAAAAACCAAAACCCAAACCAACCAAACAAACAAAAACCTGCTAAAAGGAGAGCCCATACCTCCAGATAGGAAGGGAAACTCATTCTTTTAAATTGATACTGTAAAATATTTAAGTGAGAAGCAGAGTTGCATGTGCTTTAGGTGTTGTTTTCATAATTAAAATGTGATGGAAAGCGTGGTGTATGGTGGCTCACGTTGTGTTTACCCATATTCCCAGTACTTGGGAAGCTGAAGGAGGGCGACAGTGAGTTAGATTCCAGCCTGGGCTACACAGTGAGATTGTCTCAAGTACCAGTCACCAGTTGGAAACAAATACTCTTATAATCACAAAAAACAAGTTAATAAAAGAATACTTTTATGTGTGTCTCTTAGAAGGTAACCTAATTCTTCTGGGTGTTTTCCTCTCTTTTTTTTTTTTTTTTAAGTTTTAGCATAGCTCTTGATATGGTTCCATGTCCTTTTATATGTGCAATTAAAGAATATAATAGGAAATCATTCAGAGAATGGCATTTTGAGTCATGCACAACTGGGTTGTGAGGATGAGGACAGGCTTTACATGTATGAACTGCTTAGCACAGAGCTAAGCACGCAGTGAGAACTCACAGGACGTTGCACACTGTCTTTGCTACTGAGTTCATTTCATGACATGAAATGGTGTCAACAGTAGAACAGGGAAGCCACGTGACATAATTTGTTTCTGACCTGGAAAAAAAACAAAAACCTGCACTTTGTCACCGCCATTTGCATAGACACATCTTTTTTGTTTTTTTAGCTGCATCAATCCTTAAAATCCTTACTGGCAGGCTAGAACATTTTTCTCAACATACTCAGTGAAGTATGAGATAGGAGAGGAAAATAGTTTTAAAAAGATAGTTATCATAACATGGGTATAAGTGTAAGTTAATTCATATCCTAAACTCTTGAAAGATACTACTTTTATTCTTGATCTTATTCAAAATTCTCCCCCCAACAATGTTGTTTGCTTTTAGGGAGCATGAATGGTTTAAGCAGGACCTTCCAAAATACCTCTTCCCTGAGGATCCGTCATACAGTTCAACCATGATTGACGATGAAGCCTTAAAGGAGGTGTGCGAGAAGTTTGAATGCTCAGAGGAGGAGGTTCTCAGCTGCCTGTACAACAGGAACCACCAGGACCCGCTGGCAGTGGCCTACCACCTCATCATCGACAACAGGAGAATAATGAACGAAGCCAAAGATTTCTACTTGGCAACAAGCCCCCCGGAGTCGTTCCTCGACGATCACCATCTAACTCGGCCCCATCCTGAGAGAGTGCCATTCTTGGTCGCCGAAACACCAAGGGCACGGCATACCCTCGATGAACTGAACCCGCAGAAATCGAAACACCAAGGTGTGCGGAAAGCAAAGTGGCATTTGGGAATCAGAAGTCAAAGTCGACCGAATGATATCATGGCGGAAGTGTGCAGAGCGATCAAGCAGTTGGATTATGAATGGAAGGTAAGATGGCAAGCGTTCTAACCAACACATTTGGTGATTTGCAGACGAAAGTCTCTTACAGAAGAACTGATTTTATGTGCCTTTGTCTTTGCCCATATCAAACGCCAGGTTGTAAACCCCTATTATTTGCGTGTACGAAGGAAGAATCCTGTGACAAGCACATTTTCCAAAATGAGTTTACAGCTATACCAAGTGGATAGCAGGACTTACTTACTGGACTTCCGTAGTATTGACGGTATGTACGTACAAAACCATGGAAGTGATGTGTTAGACCTGGTTACCTAATTTGGTTTATAGTCTTTTTTTTTTTTTTTTTAATGAAAACTAAGCATGCAAAATAATAAGTTTCAGTATGGCACCCCCCTCTCCCCCCACACATCTTCCATCCATCCATCCATGTAGTTTTGCTGTATTTGCTCCTGTGTACACGGGAAGGGCCACAGAGGTCACTGTCAGGTGCCTTCCTCCATCACTCTCCATCTTACTTTTGAGACGAGGTCTCTTTCCAAACAGGAGCTTGCCCTTTAGGCGAGACTTAC